>CP139504.1:241263800-241991532 GCA_021014915.2 Artemisia tridentata subsp. tridentata
TTTTCAACAAAAAAAGTCAAATTCATAAACTTTTATAGCCATTAAGCAAGAACTTAAAACAAAACAAAAGATTTAATGATTAATTCATATACCCATCATGAAATAAGATTTCACAAAACTACATAAAAACAATTTAGGGGTTTGACTTTTCACTAAAAAAAGTCAGATCTTGAAACAACACTATAAGAAAAAAACTAATTACAAGCAATAAAATGTTGCCATGATTCAGTATCAAAACACATACAATGAATCAAACAAAACCCTTTATACAGAATAAAAAGTCAACGGTAGAAACTACAAGTGATTAGATACAGAACTGCACATACCAAAATATGATATTAAAAACCTACAAAATAAAATGCATCTTTTTTCAATATTCAGTTCAAGAATAAATAATTTTTTTTATTATTTTTTTTTAAATACCCAACTGAAATAATCACTCAATAAGCAAAACCCATGTGGAATAAAGCAAGAATTAACTTCAAGAAAAAGTAAAGAACAAAATAAAACCAATAAAACTGTGATCTTTGTTAAATTAAAGACGCTTCAAAGCAGTGGGAAAATGGGAAGGTTCATTGAAAGAGAAAAGGGTATTTTTGTAACTTTTGTAAAATCGTTTTGTCGTGTTTTGAAGTGAGAGTTGAAGTACGGAGTAGTTGAGATGATGTAATGGTGGCTTGCCGCGTTTTGTATACGCAGGACATGAGGTCACTTTGTTACGTAAACATTTGTGAAGTTAAGTTTGTCTTTTTTATTTTATTTTTTAACTAATATATATATATTTTTTCTAAAACTAATAATTGAGTATACAATATTTAGCACAACAATCTTTTTGTATAGTATGGAAGTAAGTCCGAGCAACGGGTCAAACCCGACCAGAATCGACCAAACCAGATCTGATCCGAAAATCAAATAAGTGTAAAACATGAATCGAGAACCGAACTAAGTAAAAGCTATTGGAATCGAAACCGAACCGAATAAGGTCGGTTCGGTTTAGCTATTTTAAACCGAATAAGTGTGTTTTGCCCCGAACTGAACCGAAACCGAACCGAACCGAGTTAAACCGAAATAATTATACAAAACTGAAAACCGAACCGAATAAGGTCATTTCAGTTCGGTTCGGCCCGGTTTCGGTGGGTTTGTTGGTTCGGGTCAGTTTTTGAGTGATTTTGCTCAGCCCTATATGGAAGTATTCCATGTGGTCATAGACTTGACGTAATTACATGCATGACCACACGTAAAAGCTGTGTGTTGAAGAAGGTTTGATCATCTTTTCGATTAAACAAAATTTTAGTTATTGTCTGTAAATAGAGACATAACTATGTGAGAGAATGGAAGAGTCATGGCTCTTCTAAAGATCCGAAAATTTGGCATAATTGTTTCGTATCCTACTTGTTGTTCCCGTTGCACACTTAGTATTAACTAAAAAGTTAAACTAATCATGTTCCATGGATAAGTAATGTAAATAAAATACTTTGTTAAAAGATAAACGTAAAATTAAATAGACACAAAGATTTTCAACGTTTAATTCTATTTGCAATTAACAAAGAATTATACCCAAGTGTTTGCGGAATAACACTTGGGATTGAATGACAAGTTTGGTAATTCTCCTCTCTAAACTTAAGCTAAGCTTAAGTACAATTATACTAAACCAACTGAGCTATCCTCAGGGACTTAGTTGTGTTTGGAGTAGAGAAAGGAGTTTGTGAATTTCTACGCATTAAGTGCACAAACTTGTCAACCTTTCTACTCCTTCTTATGATCCTATTTATACACAAGTGTTTACAACTATTATCGATGAAGACAAAGATGACCTAAGTCTAGTTTGGACTAGATAACTATGGATTTTGTGTCAGTTAGAATCTTCTACTTTGGGTATAAAAACAATGGTGCTTTATGATTAGCAGTGCTGACACTATTTTGGTCTTTAGCCATTTATGGAAAGTTTGACCTTTGTTGATAAGAACACTCCTTTATATGCTTCAAACTTTTCCCGCCTTGTCCCGCCTGTTAATACAAATATCGTCCTAAAAACGTTATTTATATTTTACGATCTTTGCTTAATTTTGTTAATGACAAATACAAAGTTTATCTTTAAGCACAAGCATAAATATAAGTATAAGCCTTTTACATTTATAGTGATAAGTCTTTTAAAAACACATTTACACATTACAAGTCTACTAAGGATAACATTACATACATTTACAAGTTTATTCCTTAAAATAGAAACTTTATTTTCTAAATATTAGGATGACATCATGGCATGCATCATAAACACAATCTTGAAAAGATTTTGAGATATCTTGTTTAGATCTTCAAGCTAAAGAGTTGACATTTGAAGATATGGAAAGATTGTGCAAGATATGGAAAGATATGGGAATATCTTAGCTGGCCTGACACGGCGGATCCAAATCCATAAAAAGGCGGATCCAATTTTTGGGATCCACCGGATCCGCCAACTGTTGATTCAGTTTGCCTATAAATAGCAAGCTGATCATTTGGGCATTCTTATCACTTACATAGCATAAATTATACATTCTTTCATTTACATATTACTAACCCATATCATTCATAGTGATCTTCCTTTTTGTAGCAAAAGAGATCAAGCATTAACAAGCTTCAACATTCTGTTGCAAGACTTGATAGTTACCTACTGTGTAACTCATTAGAATTTAGGCATCATTGTTGCATCTTTTATTCAGTAGAATCCGGTTAGTGTTTTAGTCCTCAAAACACATAGAGTGAAAGGGAGTAGTTGTACCCTTGTAAAGAACTCGACATCTAGCTTAGTGTCGGTAATTATTTAGGCGACGTCAGGTTGGTTCTGCCTTAAACTAGAACCCGGTATCTAGCTTTGTACCGGAAAAAGGTGTAAGCGACGTGTATTAAGGTTTTCTCCGCCGAGAAGGGAGTTTGTTTCTTAGTGAAGAAAAACTCTCGAGTTAGAGGCTCGAGGAGTGGAGTAGGGCAAGGAAGAGAGTCCTTGTAGCCGAACCACTATAAACATCTGTGTTGTGTGGTTTAATCCTTCCTCTCTTTACTTCTTTACTTATATTACTTGTTTGTGTGCTTGATTGTTTACTTTACTTTGGAATCACGTTAAGTATACAAAGCGAATTAATTTTAAAACGGTAAAAACTATTCAACGCCCCTTCTAGTTTTCCACAATTGGTACCAGAGCAGTGTTACTCAAGATTTTCAAAATATATTATATTTTAAAAACTTGAAACGATCAATGGATTTTGAAAACTTTAAAGAAGGGCAATCTTTGAAAAGACCACCACTATTTGAACCAAATTGTTTCATATATTGGAAAAATCACTTTGAGACGTATGTGAAGTCAAAGGACATAGATCTATGGTATATAATTGTAGAGGGTGATTACAAGCCCATAAGTAATGATATTTCAGGTGGTCGGGATGTAGGAACTTCTCTTACTCGTCACAGTGATGAGCAAAAGAAGTTGATTGCCAAAAATAACGAAGCCAAAATGATGCTTTACAATGCTCTACCTAAGAAAGAATATGAAAGAGTTTTTATGTGTAAAATGGCTAAGGATATTTGGCAATCATTAATTATCACTCATCAAGGGAACTCACAAGTCAAAGATAACAAAATTGATCTTCTTGTTCAACAATATGAACAATTTGTTATCTCTGAAGATGAGACCATTGATAGTGCGTTTGCTAGGTTTAATACTATTATTACATCTCTTAAAGCACTTGATGAATCTTTTTCTAGTAAGAATTTTGTCAGGAAATTTCTAAGAGCACTCCATCCGAAGTGGAGAGCAAAAGTGATGCGTGGTTTTGCAACCTTACAACAGGTTTTACCTCTCGAGGGATCTCAAGAGGCTTACAACCCCACCAGGCAGTGTACCTGACCGATGTAGTATAGTGTAGTGGTAAGTACGGGGGATTGATCGTTCTCCACAGGGAATAGTGTTCGTTAGATATGAAAAACTACTCTAATAGGTCTAAGGGTGAGAGAAGATTCTTTTTATGTTTTTATAATTTTATGAAAGCAAGTAAAATCTCGGGTTTGAAAGAGTGGGCGGAATTAGTTGCTAGTCAACTAACCCAAATTACTACAAATGCAAATAAAATAAAATAACTGAAAATGAAAAGATGGTGAAAACTTATGTGGAGAGAAATGTGTTTACTTAGATTTCCTTACTCCCTAACTAACTTTTACCGGTTGATTAGTGTGTATTAATTGCGTGGATGACGGGTGTATTCCCTAATACCAATCGTGGGGTGGCGTACGTACTTCCCCAACTCTACAAGCTCCTACTTCACTCCTATGTCGAGCCGGCTAGGAAGCTCCTAACATGGGATCACTAGAATTCGCTTGTGCATTAAATACAACCATAAAAACCTTTAGTACGCATTGGTTCATGTTTCTTAAGACGTTCAAGCAAGTTACCGAATAGGAAGTTAGCCAGTTTTCTTAAGCCTAACATAGATGAACAATCATCCAATACAACTAATAACACACTAATAACCAATAATCAATAGCTAGGTTTCATTAGATCTAAGCAAACACAAGATAAATCTAGCCTAACATGTTAAACAAAAGACAAGAACAAGATAGAATCAAACAACACATAGACATATTGAATGATTAATTGATAACTTATCTTCAATGTAACATGGAAGATCTCAAGGCAAAAAGCCTTGAAAAAGCTGCTAAAATCGTCTTAGGGTTTTCACACACAAAGTTCCCCAATAAGTTCCACACTAATGACAAAAAATTGCAAAACTATATATAGACTTTCAGATCTGACGGCGTCACGTTATGGAGTGTGACGCCGTCACCTCGCCGCTTTTAGGGTTCCCGGATGGCCTTCTTGACGCCGTCCCTCGTTAGCTCTCCAAAATCCGTTCTGGCTTATCAAGGCTTGACGCCGTCAGAATTAGGCGTGACGCCGTCCCTCTTTAAATTAAGCCGTGACGACCTTGATCACATTAAAGGGTGACGCCGTCAGATTTTTCATGCAAAATTCTCTGGCTTATCATGAGTAATTTTCATATCCACCTTTTTCTTGCCAAGCCATGACGCCGTCCAGGGCAATTCCTGACGCCGTCAAAGGTACTTTTCAGCCGATTTTGAGACTTTGTCGTTTTCTTCACTTTTATGCTCCAAAAACGTCCAAAATGCTTCCTTTTCCAGATTTCTTCTCAAAAGTACCTAAAATGACAAAAGGAACGATTTAGGGCTTAAATGACCCCTTAAAAGCGGTACACTTTTCGCTTCATCAAATACCCTTACACTTGAGATTTGCTTGTCCTCAAGCAAATGCGCTTTTATTCTAATCAAAATACAAGTTAGGGGTCATTTAATGCTAATATAAAAGTAATTACAACAAATAATCGTTCCACTTTAATCATAATAAGCACGGAGATTACAAACTAGCACCTCACAAGTAGTGTTTAGATACTCACATCTCTCAAGTGTCATCAAAATAAATCTCATAAATGAAAACGGATATTATCTCTCACTACCTGTCATAGCAAATAGATTACCATAGGCTTGGGAAAGGATCGAAAACCTCCTCCACTAGGCGTAAGCACCTAAGATAAACTATCAAAGAGGGCTTTTACATGGGTTATAACGTTAGGTGTAGGGAAAAGGAAAACATGGTTTTGTTGGATAAAGGATATTTTACTGGTGGCGAGTTAAAGATCTTGATTAATTACATGTACTATACAATGTTGCTAAGCCAAGACTCAACTCAATCTTAAGCTAAAAACAAAATAACAAAAACATAAAACAAACATAAAATGAAACGGGATGGTAGTCCGTATGTTTTTTTTTTCTATTTTTCTTTTTCTCATTTTTTTTTTCTTGATTTTTTCGATTTTTTTTTTTCCATACACTTTTGCCCTACCATCCAAAATAATACATCATAGGGGCATTGCATTCCCCTTACACTTGAACTTTTACATAACTTTACAAATAACTATTCTAATGACTCGAATTAAGATAATCAAAACACTTGGAGTACTTTTAAAATATTTAGCACATATGGGGGTAATAAATGATGTTCTTCCCCATTACTCCATTACACTAGTACTTTACCCATGAGTCCCAATCGTCCCAAAACAATATGTACAAGGATATGACTCGACTTAGCAACCATGTAATCAATTAGATAATTAACTTGGGTTTAAACAAATGTTGTAACAATAATGCACTAAAAATGAGTGCATACAAGGTAGGCTAAGGCGATTTGGGTGTACATTTAAGTGGGGTGTAACAAATTCTTCCTTTAAGTAAAATGCTTAAAGGTCGAAACGAAAAGATAGGCTCTGAGGGGTGTACTAGGGGTATCGTGTACTAAAAATGAGTACAACGCAAAGGGTGTGGGGGAATTACTTGACCAATGTAGCCAATGTAATTATAACAAAAACACAGGTGTAAAACAATGGGTTTATCCTAATGCCTCTTATCATGTAGTAAATCTAACTACACGAATGTAGTCTCACTTGTGGCCTTGGAATGGTCCTAACGCAAGTTCTAGAATCTAAGTGCTACCGGTACACACATCATAGCAAAATGCTTTTCCTACCAATTCTAGGGGCGAACCTCACATATTTGGGGGTGGAAATTTTTTTTAGTGGTACGGTTTTTGTGCTAGTCATATAACTCCTATCCATGAGACGCTCATTAAGACCAAAGTTTCACTCCTAAATGTTGTAAAAATTTTTAAATTTGGCACTAAAATTGCCCTTGCCCTAACTAGTATTTATCTCAGTTTTATTACACATCTACCATTAAACAAACAAAAATCAAGCGTAATAGCATTCTCTAATCGTACTTTTACCCCCCCTTACACTTAAGATGAACATTGTCCCCAATATTCAAATAACAAGATGTAAAAGCATAAAGTAAAAGAATGAAATCAAATACTCCCCTGATTCGCTCGGTGGATAATGAAGTAACACGGTTAGATCTTCTTCCAAAGAGAATGTAGAAGCTCCAAGACTAATGCATCACCAATAGCTTGATTCCACATACATCTCCTTGTCCAAAATAACCTGTTAAACCTGAGAAAACAAACACGAAAACCTGCATAACATCGGCGGGATAAACTCTATATATAAGGATATAATGCTTGTGGAATGATAATTTTGCAGATTCCTGGAGATTATAAGTTAGAGATTTAATAAAAACTTTTTATGAAAACAAAACTTTCAAAAATTTTCAGAAAATTAAACCTGACGCCGTCAGGTTGTAAATCCTGACGCCGTCAGAAATGATCTGACAGAATTCTCACGTTATGTTTCCGGAAAAATTTTGGAAAAAACTATACCTTACTTCCTGGAAATCCTGCAAAACATCATTATGACTCGATACAAGCATTTGACTCAAACAAACACTAATATGTATGTTCATTTATTACTATTACGATTCATGTTCAGTTGTGTTCTAATAAACCGATTTAGATTTCCCTTACACTTAACTTTTGCAAAATACCTTTATATGTAGTTAAGACGAAGTTAAAAACAAGATAAAGCATTTTCACAAATTAGTTTTTAACATGAATCAATAATAATAAAACTTAAACACACATACGGAAATAAATAAAATCAAACAAACAAATAAATAAACACACAAAGCAAATAAAACTTGGGTTGCCTCCCAAGAAGCGCTTTTCTTTATTAACAAGTCTTGTAGCTAGACTCAAAGTCACGCTACCCTATGTAAGTAAGCTCGTCATCGAGGACGTCTTTAGGGTTAAGCTTGGATTGAAGTTTTCTATTGGTCCGCTTAGTACGATATATCTTTTCAAACTTCTCTCCATCCGGGTCATGCAATGTCATCTTAATATGCCATGACCCATCTCCATCTTTGGGTGGTTTGTCCCAATCCCACTTATGATCATCGTCCTCACAATTCCACTTATTCATCCCTAGGTTAATTGGCAAAACTCCTAGGAAATCAATCATCTTCCTAAAAACTAAAGGGTCTTCAAATGGATCCAATTCGGTGTCCCTAGCTAAGAGTTGCTCTACCGTATGTGTTCGGTTCACAAAGTCCTCTTCTAGGTAAAATGGGCGTTGGGGTCCTATGAAGTCTCTATCGATCCAAGGTCCATATCTAGATGGTCTCCTATTTAATTCTAACCAATGGGGTGTTGGTTCATTACTAGCATCATAGGCATGTTTCTTCACATCATAGACTGACCAAGTATCACCTTCTCCTACCGCTATCTTGGATTCTTTACAATCAATCATAGCACTAGCGGTCGCCAAAAATCCTCTACCTATCAACAAGGGGCATGTAGGGTCGCTAACCATATCAAGGACGTGGAAATCGGCTAAAATGGTTAGTTTTCCAATGTGTACTAACACGTCTTTGACTACTCCAACCGGGTAAGCAACACTCCCATCCGCTAAACCAATTATCACCTCGGTTTCTTCAAGTTTTCCTAGTTTTAAAGAGGTGTAGAGAGGTAACGGAAGTAGGTTAAGGCTTGATCCAAGATCGGCTAATGTGTCATAAGCCTCCGAATTACCGATCTTGCAAGGTAGAACAAATAAGCCCGGATCATCTAATTTCTTAGGTAGTTTGTTTTGAACGAAGGCGGTCCCTTTTTCGCCTAACTTGAGCTTCTTCTCATCCAACACATCAACAACCGGACTTTCAAGGTGGAGCTCCTTGAGTTCTTCGTCAAGGTTTTGAGTGGGAGGTGTTTCAACTATGTTGTTGACCAATTTGGATGTCATAACTTCTTGGTCATTTAGAACGACTTGGGTTTGTTTGAAACACGTGCTCATGGAATTGACCGAATAATATTGTGGACAAGAACTAGGGGACGAAACCGACGAGATGGCGTTGACGTTTAGTTTCGGGTTCTTGACCGTGTTGCTAGGGAGTGCTCCCATTTCTCGGTCATTGAGGGCTTTCAACAAAGTGTCAATCTTATTGGTCATCTCGCTTTGTTTTTGTTTGAAATCGGCTTCAAACTTGGCTAAACGAGCTTCTTGAGATGCCATAAATTGAGACATCAATCCTTCAAAGTTATTGGTATTACCATAATTGTTGGAAGGATTGTTATTGAAAGTACGGTTCGAGTTGGAACCGCTTGATTGGAAACGATTAGGTGGGTTGGAAGAATTGGTTTGTTGTGTGTTTTGGTTTTGTTTCCACCTAAGGTTTGGGTGATTTTTCCATGAGGGGTTGTATGTATCACCGTAGGGGTTTGGCTCGGGTTTGAAAGTGTACCACTTGTCTCCCGCTCCGTTGGTACGCGAGGATGCGTAGTCCGCAAAAGCTTGTTCGGGGAGTTCCATGCAATCACGAGTGTCGTGGGGACCACTACATAATTCACATGAAGAAGTGATTTTGTTCACTTGGCTTGAAGGTTTAGGAGCCTCGTAGGATTTCATGAGAAACTTGACTTGGTCTTCAAGTTCTATGATCCTACGGTCGGAAGTGCTTGAATTGTTCGAAGGCAAAGATATTGCCTTGACCGTTTTATTCAAATCACGGGGATCACTCCAACTTTCGTTGTCATAAAGAGCAAGATCCTCTAGGAGAGCCCATGATTGTTCCGCACTTAGATCACGTAGCTTACCACCAGCCGCTTGGTCAATGGTTTGCCTCGTGGAGAGATTGACATGGTCATAGAAGATTTGGACTTGGAGCCAATGTTCTAAGCCATGGTGAGGGACTTTTTGGAGTAAGTCCTTGAATCGAGTCCATGCCTCGTAGAGGGTTTCGCCTTGACGTTGTTGGAACATCAAGATATCATTCCTTAGCTTGGTAGTTCTTCCCGGTGGGAAAAACTGAGCAAGGAAACGAGTGGTGAGATCATCCCAAGAGGTGATGGATCCTGCGGGTTGACGCTCTAGCCATTGACTAGCTTGGTCCCGCAGAGAGAATTGAAAGAGACGTAATCGGGTCGTCTCTCGAGTGGCAACATCAAGGTCTATAGAATCAACAATTTTGAGAAAGTCCTTGAGATGTTGATTAGGATCTTCAGAACGAAGTCCATGGAATGCGCATCTGCTTTGCACCAACCGGATGGTGTCGGATCGCAAGGGAGTGACATTGGCTCCTTGAGTGAGCTCAATGGTGTTTCGATAGCCATGGTGGCTAGGACGGGAGTACTCTCCTAAAGTATGGGCTCTAGGAGGTGGTGGTGGTTGTTGTGGTGGTGGGTTGTTGGGATTAAGGATATTACCATCTTCCATGATGTCGAATGGTAATGGTTACGAACAAAGAAACGAAGAAAATAGATAGACTAAAGAAAACTTAGAAAAATAAAATAAAAATCTCACTAGAAAGGAATCTAGTGAGTAGACCTATAAAATAAAAATTCAACCTAAACAATAACTATTCCCCGGCAGCGGCGCCAAAAACTTGATGCGTGGTTTTGCAACCTTACAACAGGTTTTACCTCTCGAGGGATCTCAAGAGGCTTACAACCCCACCAGGCAGTGTACCTGACCGATGTAGTATAGTGTAGTGGTAAGTACGGGGGATTGATCGTTCTCCACAGGGAATAGTGTTCGTTAGGTATGAAAAACTACTCTAATAGGTCTAAGGGTGAGAGAAGATTCTTTTTATGTTTTTATAATTTTATGAAAGCAAGTAAAATCTCGGGTTTGAAAGAGTGGGCGGAATTAGTTGCTAGTCAACTAACCCAAATTACTACAAATGCAAATAAAATAAAATAACTAAAAATGAAAAGATGGTGAAAACTTATGTGGAGAGAAATGTGTTTACTTAGATTTCCTTACTCCCTAACTATCTTTTACCGGTTGATTAGTGTGTATTAATTGCGTGGATGACGGGTGTATTCCTTAATACCAATCGTGGGGTGGCGTACGTACTTCCCCAACTCTACAAGCTCCTACTTCACTCCTATGTCGAGCCGGCTAGGAAGCTCCTAACATGGGATCACTAGAATTCGCTTGTGCATTAAATACAACCATAAAAACCTTTAGTACGCATTGGTTCATGCTTCTTAAGACGTTCAAGCAAGTTACCGAATAGGAAGTTAGCCAGTTTTCTTAAGCCTAACATAGATGAACAATCATCCAATACAACTAATAACACACTAATAACCAATAATCAATAGCTAGGTTTCATTAGCTCTAAGCAAACACAAGATAAATCTAGCCTAACATGTTAAACAAAAGACAAGAACAAGATAGAATCAAACAACACATAGACATATTGAATGATTAATTGATAACTTATCTTCAATGTAACATGGAAGATCTCAAGGCAAAAAGCCTTGAAAAAGCTGCTAAAATCGTCTTAGGGTTTTCACACACAAAGTTCCCCAATAAGTTCCACACTAATGACAAAAAATTGCAAAACTATATATAGACTTTCAGATCTGACGGCGTCACGTTATGGAGTGTGACGCCGTCACCTCGCCGCTTTTAGGGTTCCCGGATGGCCTTCTTGACGCCGTCCCTCGTTAGCTCTCCAAAATCCGTTCTGGCGTATCAAGGCTTGACGCCGTCAGAATTAGGCGTGACGCCGTCCCGCTTTAAATTAAGCCGTGACGACCTTGCTCAAATTAAAGGGTGACGCCGTCAGATTTTTCATGCAAAATTCTCTGGCTTATCATGAGTAATTTTCACATCCACCTTTTTCTTGCCAAGCCATGACGCCGTCCAGGGCAATCCCTGACGCCGTCAAAGGTACTTTTTAGCCGATTTTGAGACTTTGTCGTTTTCTTCACTTTTATGCTCCAAAAACGTCCAAAAATGCTTCCTTTTCCAGATTTCTTCTCCAAAGTACCTAAAATGACAAAAGGAACGATTTAGGGCAATATTTGATCAAATAAATACGATTTAGGGCTTAAATGACCCCTTAAAAGCGGTACACTTTTCGCTTCATCAAAAAGTGACGGCTATTGAAGAATCTAAGGATCTTTCAAGCTTGACACTTGACGAGCTCATCGGAAATCTCAAAGTTCACGAAATGGTGATGGAAAAAGACTTAGAAATAGTTAAAGGCAAAAAGGAGAAGATGAAGTCCATTGCCTTAAAAGCTAAAGTAGAATCAAGTGATGAAGAGTCTTGTTCTAGTAGCGAAGACGAAGAGTATGCCATGGCCGTAAGAGATTTCAAGAAGTTCTTCAGGAGACGAGGAAAGTTCGTAAGACCACCTCGTGAAGAAAAGAAATCCTTCCGGAAAGACCGTGATGATAGGAAAGGAAAAATAGATAGGAAGTGTTTTAGATGCGGGGATTCTAATCACTTAATAGGAGAATGTCCAAAACCTCCAAAGAACAAATCTCAAAAAGCACTTGTTAGTGGAGCCTGGAGTGACAGTGAAGATGACGACGACGAGCCTAAGAACAACGAAGTTGCTCTCATGGCCAACGACACAGAAGAGGTACATTCTGACTCGCCATACTCCTTTATTGATGATGATACATTAGATATAGAATATAACAAATTGTGTGAAATCACCCTAAAAATCATAAGCAAAAATAAGTTCTTAAAAACCAAAAAGGAATTTAAAAAAAAAAAAATTCACAGGTTAAAAGAGAAAGCTATAAGGTTAGAAAAAAGGTAATGGTATTAGAGAAACATGTGTTTTATGTCAAGAACTAAAACTTGAAATAAAAACACTAAAGTCCACACAGGGAAGTCTTATCAAACAAAACTCCAAATTCAAAAGATTTGATAAACACTTAAGTTGTACAGATGACATAATGAAATTGCAAAAAATACCTCATGGTAGTTTCAAACCAGATTTTATGAGAAATGGAGACTTAAGTGACTTTCAGGAACAAATGGTAAAAGAAAAAGAAACTGTTCCAACAACTTCTGAGAACCACGGATCTGGCGGATCCAAAATTTTGGTTCCGCCAGTTGTATCCAAAGGATCTGCGGAAACAGAAAATGAACAGAAGGCTATTAAATCAGATCGTGCAGATTTCGTTAAAGTTCCTAGAAAACCTAGCACTAGTACAACTGTTAACAAACAAAAACTATCAGTCTCTATAGGAAAAGGTCAAAATAAGTATAGAGTCAAAACAATTGTAGACTACTCATTTGATGAAGGAACCATGCTTAGAGAACAACTAGCGGCAATTCCCTTCGATTATCTGCTAGATATTAGTGAACCATGGTAATGTTATGTTTAACCCAAGCGGACCCATGAGATATTGGGGACCAAATGTTTGAGTTTTTCCTGAACTAAGGTATGCTCAAAAGCTGGGTTAGAACCAGATGAGTAGATTAAAGACAGTAGGTGTTCAAGACAACATGACGAGAAACAAAAGCCTTTCCTTAACCTACCAAGTCTACGACGAAGGTAATGTCACAATCGGTAGCAAACTTAAAGTAAAATCATCAGAAAAGGTACGATCTCTCATGACTCTCTCTTTATCAATGATGTTGCTCTTGTAGATAGTTTAGGCTTTAACTTGCTTAGTATAAGTCAATTGTGCCATAAAAAGTATAACGTCCTTTTCAGTGAAAATGGAAGTAAAATACTTAGAAACGGCATAACCGTAAGAAAAGGTGTTTTAAAGAATAACGTAAATGTTATAGATAAAACACCTAAAGACAAACGTTGTCTCACTTCTTGGGATGATAACTCAACTCTATGGCATCGACGCTTAGGTCACGCAAATATGAGGTTAATTCAATCATTTTCATCTAAGGAACTCATTAGGAACCTACCCAAGTTGAAATATGACCAACACTTTTGTGATGCTTGCAAAACAAGTTCATTATAGCCATAAGGCTAAAAACATGGTGTCTACATCTAGGTGTCTAGAATTGTTACATATGAATTTTTTTGGTCCATCCACTATACAAAGTTTCAGGGGAAAACTTCTATACTTTGCTAATAGTAGATGATTATTCTAGATATACATGAACTAAGTTTTTGAATACTAAAACAAAGCTAGACTAGTAGCACAAGGCTACAATCAAAAAGTAGGTATAGATTATCAATGAGACTTTTGCACCCGTAGCTAGACTTGAGTCAATTAGGATATTACTTGCATATGCATGTGCACATGACTTTAAACTATTTCAAATGGATGTCAAAAGTGAATTTCTAAATGGTTTCATAAATAAGGAAGTGTATGTAGCACAACCTCCCGGCTTTGCCGATTTTGAAAAACCTAATCATGTCTACAAACTTAAGAAAGCATTATACGGACAAAAACAAGCACCAAAAGCTTGGTATGATCGACTTAAGACCTTCCTAGTTGACCATAAGTATATCATAGACCTAGTAGACAACACTCTCTTCACCAAGAAAAAGGGATCACATATTATCATAGTCTAGATATATGTGGATGACATTATATTCGGTTCAACTTGTCAAGAGTTATGCGATGAATTTTCGAAAATCATGCATGATGAGTTTGAAATAAGTATGATGGGGGAACTAAACTTTTTATTAGGTCTCCAAATAAAACAATTAGAAGATGGGATATTCTTCAACCAATCTAAGTATATCAAGGATATCCTTAAGAAATTTGGTCTTGAAGATTCTAAACCTATAAAAACACCAATGTCTTCCGAAACCAAACTCACCAAGGATGAAGAAAGTGAATCCGTAGATAACACTAAATATAAAGGTATGATTGGTAGTTTACTCTATCTTACGGCTAGTAGACCGGACATTATGTTTAGTGTTTGTCTATGTGCACGCTTTCAAGAAGATCCTAAAATATCTCATCTTGAATCCGTTAAACGGATCTTTAGGTACATTAAAGGCACTACGCAATTAGGATTATGGTATCCCAAAGGAATGGGTGTAGAAACCATAGTGTATGCCGACTCAGACCATGCCGGTGATTATGTAGATAGGAAAAGTACAAGTGGTATTTGTACTTTTGTAGGACATTGTCTCACCTCATGGTTTGCTAAGAAACAAACTGCCCTTGCAATATCAACAACTGAAGCAGAGTACGTATCTACAGGAAAGGCGTGTCAACAAGCACTGTGGATAAAACAAGCTCTCGTCGGCTATGAAATTAAACTCAAACAACATTCCTATTCTTTGTGAACAACAAAGGAGCTATCGATCTTAGCAAAAATCCAGTCCAACATGCTAGAACCAAACACATAGAAATACGTCACCACTTCCTACATGACAATGTTCAGAAGGGAAAACATCTCAATTGAGAAAGTTTCCTCAAAGAACAACATTGCCGATATTCTCACAAAATCTCTCAAAAGAGAACCTTTCAAGTTTCTTAGACTTAGAATAGGATCAATGAAACCTAGTGAGTAGATAAAGCATCAGCTCGTACCTTAGATTAATCAAACACGACAATAACAAAATTATGTCCTGATCCTACGGATCCAAATGACAATAAGGGCGGATCCCTTATTTTGGATCCGTCGGATCCGCGGCCTGCTGAGCTAATTTTTTGTATATTAAAACAAATATCCTTTACTGTACATCACATTCCCTAAAAACACTCATCCCACTGGAATTTGATTTCTATCATACCAAACCCAGAAATTAGGTCATTCTCCACCATCAATTTGTGCTTAAATCATCTTTGTAAGTATCCTAATCATAATCTGAATCATAATTTGAGTCTAGGATTTCTATTTATTACACAAAAATCAAGACATGGGGTTTGTGCATTTTCTTTGTAAAATCATGAAGCATGTTTACTAAAATTGCATAACAAATCATATTAGGAATCGAATATCATAATGCATCATCATTTATCATCAAAAACCCCATGAGAAATTTTTGCTAAAATCTTCTCACAATTAGGAACAACGATTTTCAGTCATTGTTCAAACAAATACAAAAACGTTATGCTTTGATAACGCTCATTTTATACATGTTTTAGTCGCGTTATTTCTATGTTTATGCATTGTATTTGGTTGTATTTGTGAACGTATTATGCTTAAAATGGTACAAAAGATGTATTCAGGTTCAGGTACAATCAAGTGCAAATGGCTAAAAAGATGAAGAAAAGTTGTTAAATCAAGAGCTTTTGCGCAAACATAGGATTCTTCTCACAATCAAGGCTTTGAAAGGATCGTCAAAGATAAAGAATCAAGATTACAATGATTTCCAAGTTTAAGGAAAGATCAAGAATTGATGAAATAAATGAAAAGTTATATGTGAAGAATTTTGGCTTGCTTCTTCAACCAAAGGTTCAAGAAATAAATTGAAGGTTTAAGTTCAACCCAAGGTTCAACATAGTCATGCCATCCTTACTCCAAACCTTGGTCCGGAATCTGAACCTTAGGTCGAGACTTCAAACCTTGGGTTCATGCAATTGCTGGCACACTTAATGGCTATCCTTTAATGAACTAACTCTTCATATGGGTTGTCATTACACTTCATTTACTCCAAGTGCAGAATTTTTATGACACTTTGGGCTCAAGTATTTTGCTTGGTGACTAAGGGGAGCCATCCTATTAATATGTATGCTTGGACACATGAGAACACACACAATTAGGATACTATCATATAATCTATCTACAACTAATCAATAATCAACAACTACTACAACTCGTTTCACACCCTCAAGGGGCGACAACGGAAGAAAAACGCAGGAAAAGAAGAAGCTTACATTCACCAATCATCAATTTAATCATTCAAGGAATCTTTGTTGATCATCTCACAAGTGTTCCTAATTCTTGTAATCATCATTACAACTTTTGTAAGACTTTTTAATTATGTTTTCAAGTGATAAATTTCTTGTGGTTATTTCTTTGTTTGCCATGAGTGGCTAAGTGCTTTGAGCACTTGCCTAGATGATGTTTGTGATATGATTCTTGGTTGATTATGACTCCATGGTTCTAGTTAAACGAAAAGCTAATACTAAGATTGAATTGTGCTATTAAGAGTTTTCTCCACCAAAGAGTTGTCAAGTTTGGTTAATTGCTAATAGTGTAATGGGTTGAAAAAGACATTGTTAGTCAATTAGTTGTAAACCTTTGTCTATGAGGGTGTTACCTTATGTATTGACCATTTCATAAGTAACTTGGTTAAACTTGGAAAACTAAAATAGTGTGGTTGTCAATTGCTTGTGAAACGAAAGCGAATCAAGTGATTGAGTTGTGTTAGTCTTGGTTGATCAAATCTTAAATATTGTTTTTTGTCATCTTAAAATCTTGACGAGGATTGAAAGTATTGGAAGCAATAGGATTAGTATACCCACTAATTGAATTAGAACACCTCCTAATTCATTGATCATAATCAAATGGAATCATTGTCATAATCATATCAAGAGAATTGTGCAAAACTAGTCTAGGCAAGTGTAGTTTTAATATATTGAATTTAAATCATCATTAATTACTTGCTATTAGAATCGTTGAACAAGATTGATATTATATTCAAAACTCACATCCCTAAAACTAAACAAATCCCTGTGAACGACCTCGGCTTACCATTTTATCTCTTACTACACACGGACGAGTATACTTGCTCGTATGTGTTTCGTTTGAATCATTGGTAGATCGTGTTATAAATTTTAAAACTTGCACTCGAAACGGGCACATCAAGTTTTTGGCGCCGCTGCCGGGGATTTGATCACGTTTTCTTTGTGAAGTTTTTGTTTATAATTTTCTTGTCCAAATTCGTATTTCAATTCGTATTCGTAATCGTTATTGTTAAGCTCTAAAAAAAAAATTTTTTTTTAGAAAAATTCTCTGCAAACCGCCGGTCTGAACCTCAACCTCGGCGGTCCTACTCTCGGTAAACCCAAAAATCAGACCAAACCGCCGGTCCAAACCCCCGACCGTCCAGTCCATCCTCTCGGTAAAAATAAAAAACATCCAAACCGCTGGTCCAACCTTCGACCGCGGCGGTTCAACCTTCGGTAAAACTTTTAAACTTAAATTATTTTTTTTTCCGAACCGCCGGTTCAGCCTCTCAACCGTACGGTTCAAACCCTCGGTAAAACTTTTTCATCTCCTAACCGCCGGTTCACTTGCTACTGTTCCTAAAAAAAAAAATTAGTTTTTAGTTTTTAATCCTTTTCGATAGGGCTCGTTTTTCTCTTGTATGACCACTCGCTCTTCAAGCGACGAGTTGAGTACACCATTGTCTAATCCCGAAAGATTATTTCGCAAAAAGAAAACACCCTTCGTTCCACCCGAACAAAGAATACCAAAAACCGTTAACCCACCATTTGAAAACCTTTCCGAAGTTCATCCAATCGTTAATCTTTTTCTTGAATTACCATTTCCAATGGCTGACGATCAACCTATGTGGGATACCAATAGGGTTGTAGCTCCTACACCCGCAGCCGCCATTGTTCCCGTTAATCTTGGAGAAAACTTTACTATCAAAGGCCATCATCTCTCGATGATTAAAGACAACCAATTTGATGGTCGAGTTAAATCCGATCCATACAAACATATCGCCAATTTTCTTGAAATTTGTGACATGTTTCGTTATGGAAATACCAATTCAAATGCAATCCGACTCAAACTTTCTCCATCGTCTCTCACCGGAGAAGCGAAAATTTGGTATAATGAATTAAGCCCCGGAGTGATCACAACTTGGGACCAAATGAGAGAAGCATTTGTTGGACGTTTCTTTCCGCCGGCTATGTTTGATCGTCTCTTAGGTGAAATTCGTAGCTTTACTCAAAAGGAAGGAGAAAATCTTGTCGAAGCTTGGCTTCGAATGAAAAACATGCTCCGAAGTTTTCATGGGCATGGATTGTCTCGTGGTAATATCATTCAAATCTTTTACCATGGCCTCGATGACACAACTCAAGGCATACTAGATGCCGGAGGAATTTTCCTTTATAAGACCCCTAACGAAGCTTACACTTTATTAGAAGACCGTGTACTTCTTAAGCTCGATTGGTCTAAGGATTCCAAAACCAAACCTCAACGAAAATCCGTTGCATTCGCGGAAGGAACGAATGAAGATTCCAAAATCATGGATATGATGAAAGATCTCACGTCTAAAATCGATTCTAAATTCCAGAGTATCCAAAAAGAAATCAAAGAAATGCGTGAAGGATGTACCCATTGTGGTGGAAATCACTCATCATCCGAGTGTGATGACAAACCCATGGGAGGTCCCGAAGTTGCAGCCACTTATGACTAAAAATTGCAAAACTATATATAGAGTTTAGGGGCTGACGGCGTCACGTTGTAGGAGGTGACGTCGTCACCTCGCCGTGGCTAGGGTTCCCGGATGGTCTTTCCTGACGCCGTCCCTTTTTAATCCTCCAAAATCCGCTTTGGCCTATCAAGGGTTGACGCCGTCAGAATAGGGCTTGACGCCGTCTCTCTTTAGCTTAAACCGTGATGGCCTTGATCACCTTAAAGGGTGACGCCGTCAGACTTTCCATTGTAAAACTCTCTGGCGCGTCACGTGTATTTTGTCATATCCACCTCTTTTGCCAAGCCGTGACGCCGTCAGGAGCAATTCTTGACGCCGTCATGTGTACTTTTCCAGCAGCTTTGGAGACTTTGTCGTTTTCTTCACTTTTATGCTCCAAAAACGTCCAAAATGCTTCCTTTTCCAGATTTCTTCTCCAAAGTACCTAAAATGACAAAAGGAACGATTTAGGGCAATATTTGATCAAATAAATACGATTTAGGGCTTAAATGACCCCCTAAAAGCGGTAAACTTTTCGCTTCATCAGCAATTGAATGAAATGTCTAGTGAAGAAATCCCACTCGAATTGCTCGATGAAAAGAAATACATTGGTATTCCATTTATGGCACCTTTTCCAGCTGATTATAAAAAAGTAATACCATGGGCTGCGAAAACTGGTTACATCTGGGATTGATGCGTGGTTTTGCGACCTTACAACAGGTTTTAACTCTCGAGGGATCTCAAGAGGCTTGCAATCCGCACCAGGCAGTGTACCGGACCGATGTAGTATAGTGAAGTGGCAAGTACCGGGGGATTGATCGTTCTCTAGGGGAATAGTGTCGTTAGGATTGAAAAACTACTCTAATAGGTCTAAGGGTGAGGGAAGATTCTTTTTTGTATTTTTATATTTTTATAAAAGCAAGTAAAATCTCGGGTTTGAAGGAGTGGGCGGAATTAGTTGCTAGTCAACTAACCCAAATAACTACAATTGCAAATAAAATAAAATAACTGAAAATGAAAAGGTGGTGGAACTTATATTGAGAGAAATGTGTTTACTTAGATTTCCTTACTCCCTAACTATCTTTTACCAGTTGATTAGTGTGTATTAATTGCGTGGATGACGGGTGTATTCCTTAATACCAATCGTGGGGTGGCGTACGTACTTCCCCAACTCTACAAGCTCCTACTTCACTCCTATGTCGAGCCGGCTAAGAAGCTCCTAACATGGGATCACTAGAATTCGCTCATGCATTAAATACAACCATAATAACCTTAGTACGCATTGGTTCATGTTTCTTAAGACGTTCAAGCAAGTTACCGTATAGGAGGTTAGCCAGTTTTCTTAAGCCTAACATCGATAAACAATCATCCAATACAATAAATAACACACTAATAACCAATAATCAATAGTTAGGTTTCATTAGATCTAAGCAAACACAAGATAAATCTAGCCTAGCATGTTAATTAAAAGACAAGAACAAGATATAATAAAACACACATAGACATATTGATTGATTAAATGATTACTTATCTTCAATTAAACATGGGAGATCCAAGGGTATAAAACCCTTAAAAATGGCAGAAAATTCGTCTTAGGGTTTCTCCTCACAAAGTTGCACACTATGAATAAAAATTGCAAAACTATATATAGAGTTTAGTGGCTGACGGCGTCACGTTATAGGAGGTGACGCCGTCACCTCGCCGTGGCTAGGGTTCCCGGATGGTCTTCCTGACGCCGTACCTTTTTAATCCTCCAAAATCCGCTCTGGCCTATCAAGGGTTGACGCCGTCAGAATAGGGCTTGACGCCGTCTCTCTTTAGCTTAAACCGTGATGGCCTTGATCACCTTAAAGGGTGACGCCGTCAGACTTTCCATTGTAAAACTCTCTGGCGCGTCACGTGTATTTTGTCATATCCACCTCTTTTGCCAAGCCGTGACGCCGTCAGGAGCAATTCTTGACGCCGTCATGTGTACTTTTCCAGCAGCTTTGGAGACTTTGTCGTTTTCTTCACTTTTATGCTCCAAAAACGTCCAAAATGCTTCCTTTTCCAGATTTCTTTTCCAAAGTACCTAAAATGACAAAAGGAACGATTTAGGGCAATATTTGATCAAATAAATACGATTTAGGGCTTAAATGACCCCCTAAAAGCGGTACACTTTTCGCTTCATCAAATACCCTTACACTTGAGATTTGCTTGTCCTCAAGCAAATGCGCTTTTATTCTAATCAAAATACAAGTTAGGGGTCATTTAACGCTAATATAAAAGTAATTACAACAAATAGTCGTTCCACTTTAATCATAATAAGCACGGAGATTACACACTAGCACCTCACAAGTAGTGTTTAGATACTCACATCTCTCAGGTGTCATAAAAGTATATCTCATAAATAAAAACGGATAATATCTCTCACTACCTGTCATAGCAAATAGATTACCATAGGCTTGGGAAAGGATCAAAGACCTCCTCCACTAGGCGTAAGCACCTAAGATAAACTATCAAAGAGGGCTTTTGAATGGGTTATAACGTTAGGTGTAGGGATATGATAAACACGGTTTTGTTGGATAAGGGATATTTTTACTGGTGGCGAGTTAAAGATCTTGATTAATTACATGTACAATATGGCGTTGCTAAGCCAAGACTAGACTCGACTTAAGCTAAAAACAAAATAACAAAAACATAAAATAAACATAAAATGAAACGGGATGGTAGTCCGTATGTTTTTTCTACTTTTCTTTTTCTCATTTTTTTGTATTTTTCTTGATTTTTTTTTTTTTTTTTTTTTTTTTTTTTTTTTTTTTTTTCATACACTCTTGCCCTACCATCCAAAATAATACATCATAGGGGCGTTGCATTCCCCTTACACTTGAACTTTTACATAACTTTACAAATAACTATTCTAATGACTCGAATTAAGATAATCGAAACACTTGGAGTACTTTTAAAATATTTAGCACATATGGGGGTAATAATGTTGTTCTTCCCCATTACTCCATTACACTAGTACTTTACCCATGAGTCCCAATCGTCCCAAAACAATATGTACAAGGATATGACTCGACTTAGCAACCATGTAATCAATTAGATAATTAACTAAGGGTTTAAAAAAATGTTGTCACAATAATGCACTAAAAATGAGTGCATACAAGGTAGGCTAAGGCGATTTGGGTGTACATTTAAGTGGGGTGTAAATAAATTCTTACTTTAAGTAAAATGCTTAAAGTTAGAAACGAAAAGATAGGCTCTGAGGGGTGTACTAGGGGTATCGTGTACTAAAAATGAGTACAACGCAAAGGGTGTGGGAGAATTACTTGACCAATGTAGCCAATGTAATTATAACAAAAACACAGGTGTAAAACAATGGTTAATCCTAATGCCTCTTATCATGTAGTAAATCTAACTACACGAATGTAGTCTCACTTGTGGCCTCGGAATGGTCCTAACGCAAGTTCTAGAATCTAAGTGCTACCGGCACACACATCATAGCATAAATGCTTTTCCTACCAATTCTAGGGGCGAACCTCACATATTTGGGGGTGGAAAATTTTTTAGTGGTACGGTTTTTGTGCTAGTCATATAACTCCTATCCGTGAGACGCTCATTAAGATCAAAGTTTCACTCCTATACGTTGTAAAAAATTTTAAATTTGGCACTAAAATTGCCTTAACAGGTATTTATCTCAGTTTTATTACACATCTACCATCAAGCAAACGAAAAATCAAGCGTAATAGCATTCTCTAAAGTATCGTACTTTACCCCCCTTACACTTAAGATGAACATTGTCCCCAATGTTTAAATAACAAGATGTAAAAGTAAATAAGGTAAAAGAATGAAATCAAATACTCCCCTGATTCGTTCGGTGGATAAAGAGGTAACATGGTTAGATCTTCTTCCAAGAGAATGTAGAAGCTCCAAGACTAAAGCATCGCCAAAAGCTTGATTCCACATACATCTCCTTGTCCAAAATAACCTGTTAAACCTGAGAAAACAAACACGAAAACCTGCATAACATCGGCGGGATAAACTCTATATAAGGATATAATGCTTGTGGAATGATTATTTTGCAGATTCCTGGAGTTTATAAGTTAGAGATTTAATAAAAACTTTTTATGAAAACAAAACTTTCAAAAATTTCAGAAAATTAAAACCTGACGCCGTCAGAAATGATCTGACAGAATTCTCATGTTAAGTTTCCGGAAAATTTTTGGAAAAACCTATACCTTACTTCCTGGAATTCCTGCAAAACATCATTATGACTCGATACAAGCATTTGACTCAAACAATTACTAATATGTATGTTAATTTAATATTGTTATGATTCATGTTCATTTGTTCTAATAAACCGATTTGGATTTCCCTTACACTTATCTTTTGCAAAATACCTTTATATGTAGTTAAGACGAAGTTAAAAACAAGATAAAGCATTTTCACAATTTAGTTTTGAACATGAATCAATAATAATAAAAATTAAACATACATACGGAAGCAAATAAAATCAAACAAACAAATGAATAAACACACAAAGCAAATAAAGCTTGGGTTGCCTCCCAAGAAGCGCTTGTTTTTGTTTGAGTCACGAGCCTGACTCTACCCTTATTTAACGGAAATAGGGGAGGTTTTCCCTACACTTAGGGTTAAGTGCGGGTGATAGTAGCGATACACACCAGCTCGGTAGGAGTATGCCACGTGAGGAAAGATTGGTGGATGAATTATATGCTCAAAGGGGTGTGCTCCTTTCATCATAACCTTACCTAGTTCAATTTGGTCAATGGGTGAGTTAAAGTGTTCTCCTAAAAAGGGATCATTTTCTAACAACTTCGAGAGACTCCTAATTGGGAACCCATCTTGACCTAATAAACCGGTTTAAACCCATAATGTTTCTTGTGATCAATCATGAATGGGTGATGTAGACATGTAAGGTCATTTTTCACTCCTATATTGTCTTCCTCACTACAAGGCTTAGAGTCTACTACCTTAATCTTAACATTACCCGGACTACATGGTTTGATGGGTGGATCGGGACCTAATTCAATTCCTAAATTCACATCTAAGGATGGAAGATTAGGTAACGGTTTTGGTTGAGGCTCCGGTTCATCAAAACTAGGAACTTCCATAGAACTAAAAGAAAGGTTATGACTACAAGTATTCAAACCTATTTCTTCTAGTTGTGTTTGGTCCAAGGGCTCTACCTCTATTGGGGTTCCTATAGTCTCTTCTACTTTTTTCGGGTAAGTTACGGGCGGTGTGTTAACCTCAAATGATGGTAGGATTCGTGGGGTATTTAGTGGGCTTATGTTACTTACCTCATCATGTGTTTTAGTAGAATCTAACCCTAACATTTTCCCTAGTATCTCAAGTGCTTCTCTAGGCATCTCAACTTCTATATCCGAATCATAAGGATCATCCTCAATATTCTGACTGCTATATTCAAATTGCCCAAAAGATTCATCATGTGTTTCTTGAGATTCATCGTCATCGATCATAAAACCTAGGTCTTTTTGATCAATGTGATCATGCTCGGCTAGATCCTCCATCACATCAAGATCACCTAAGTGTTCACCCTGTATTATGGTAGTGCCTAACCATGGCATGCAGCTAGGTGGCTCAACTCTACCCTCATGTGTGTCGTATGTTTTGGTGAAATCTATCCCACTCATGCAACTAACCATCTCAGAATCTTGGTTTGATTCTAAGTCCATGTTCTTAGAAACTAGGTCTCTTTGCTCATACGAATCCACCAATTCGTTCCACTTATGGGTCATGGTTAGGAAGCTTTCCTCAAAATTCATCCAAAGGGCCTGACTAAAAGGAATTGATCCAGATAATGCTCGTCTAATAGAAATCTCACATGCATAGAATTCATTAAACCTATCTAACCTTACCCCTAACTCCTTTTGGAAATCACAAAGATCACACAAAAATTCATAGGAATGATAGGAAACAAATCTATTGGTGAAATATAATTGTTCCTCTATTGTCAATGATCTAAATGGAATTTTATCCATCATAGTGACAAATGAAAATGGTTTTACAAACAAAGGGCACAAAGAAAAAGATAGACTACAAGAAATCCTAGAAAAATAAAAAAAAAATCTCACTAGAAAGGAATCTAGTGAGTAGACCTAATAAAATAAAAATTCAACCTAAACAATAACTATTCCCCGGCAGCGGCGCCAAAAACTTGATGCGTGGTTTTGCGACCTTACAACAGGTTTTACCTCTCGAGGGATCTCAAAAGGCTTGCAATCCCCACCAGGCAGTGTACCTGACCGATGTAGTATAGAGTAGTGGCAAGTACCGGGGGATTGATCGTTCTCCAGGGGAATAGTGTCGTTAAGATTGAAAAACTACTCTAATAGGTCTAAGGGTGAGGGAAGATTCTTTTTGTATTTTTATAATTTTTTATGAAAGCAAGTAAAATCTCGGGTTTGAAGGAGTGGGCGGAATTAATTGCTAGTCAACTAACCCAAATAACTATAATTGCAAATAAAATAAAATAACAGAAAATGAAAAGGTTGTGTAACTTATTTGGGGAGAAATGTGTTTACTTAGACTTCCTTACTCCCTAACTATCTTTTACCGGTTGATTAGTGTGTATTAATTGCGTGGATGACGGGTGTATTCCTTAATACCAATCGTGGGGTGGCGTACGTACTTCCCCAACTCTACAAGCTCCTACTTCACTCCTATGTCGAGCCGGCTAAGAAGCTTCTAACATGGGATCACTAGAATTCGCTCATGCATTAAATACAACCATAAAAACCTTAGTACGCATTGGTTCATGTTTCTTAAGACGTTCAAGAAAATTACCGTATAGGAGGTTAGCCAGTTTTCTTAAGCCTAACATACATAAACAATCATCCAATACAATTAATAACACACTAACAACTAATAATTAATAGTTAGGTTTCATTAGATCTAAGCAAACACAAGATAAATCTAGCCTAGCATGTTAATTAAAAGACAAGAACAAGATATAATCAAACAACACATAGACATATTGAATGATTAAATGATTACTTATCTTCAATTAAACATGGGAGATCCAAGGGTATAAAACCCTTAAAAATGGCAGAAATTCGTCTTAGGGTTTCTCCTCACAAAGTTGCACACTTATGACTAAAAATTGCAAAACTATATATAGAGTTTAGGGGCTGACGGCGTCACGTTGTAGGAGGTGACGTCGTCACCTCGCCGTGGCTAGGGTTCCCGGATGGTCTTCCTGACGCCGTCCCTTTTTAATCCTCCAAAATCCGCTCTGGCCTATCAAGGGTTGACGCCGTCAGAATAGGGCTTGACGCCGTCTCTCTTTAGCTTAAACCGTGATGGCCTTGATCACCTTAAAGGGTGACGCCGTCAGACTTTCCATTGTAAAACTCTCTGGCGCGTCACGTGTATTTTGTCATATCCACCTCTTTTGCCAAGCCGTGACGCCGTCAGGAGCAACTCTTGACGCCGTCATGTGTACTTTTCCAGCAGCTTTGGAGACTTTGTCGTTTTCTTCACTTTTATGCTCCAAAAACGTCCAAAATGCTTCCTTTTCCAGATTTCTTCTCCAAAGTACCTAAAATGACAAAAGGAACGATTTAGGGCAATATTTGATCAAATAAATACGATTTAGGGCTTAAATGACCCCCTAAAAGCGGTACACTTTTAACTTCATCAAATACCCTTACACTTGAGATTTGCTTGTCCTCAAGCAAATGCGCTTTTATTCTAATCAAAATACAAGTTAGGGGTCATTTAACGCTAATATAAAAGTAATTACAACAAATAGTCTCCCTAGAACTTGCAATACCGCAAAGTTACATGATATTGATAAAACCGGAAAAGGAATAGTGAAAGGAAATGTGGTGTATATTCCAAAGAAGTCAGGAAAGAATCCAAAATATAAACCACCAAAGTAAGAAAAGATTGAGTCGGGATGATGACTCATTAATAAATTTAGCGCTTCTCGGGGAGGCAACCCATGTGTTTTTAATTTTTTTGTTTATTTTTATGCCCCGATGGTTTCACTATAAGTGAGGGGGCCTTGCTAATATGAATAATAAAATCCAAAAATATTTTGCATTTTTGTGTGTTTTGTTTTTGACGATTACGCAGGTTAGGATGCTTGATCTTGAAGATGTAGAATCATTCGATCTCAATATTTGATTTAGAGCCTAATAAAGATTCCGAGGTTCAAACAGTATCATTTCTTTTATGTTCCATTTCCCTATTTTTATGGTTCATCGTTCTTTCCATTGAGGACAATGTCAAACTTAAGTGTGGGGGGAGAAAATAGGAAAATGAACTGGATTTTTAAATTTTCTATATTTTTGAGCCTTGTTTTTATTTGTTTGCCCTTTAATCTAGTTGTTTTCGCACATTTAGGATAATATATATTAGAATAACTAGATCAATCCACTGATAAAACATGTAATTTTTGAAAATTCGAGATGTGTCCTGATTGACATTGCAGTCCATTTTTAGGATTGATAACATTGCTAGCACAACTATAGCCCATTCCACTAAATTGTGAGGATTTAAGCCTATTTTTATATAGCATACATCTTCTATGCTTGATCTTTTTGCTATGAGTGTGCTGGTGATCTTATTTATTCTAGAACTTGTGCATGCAAATCATTACCAGACCGTAGTGAGATCACCTTGTGTGATATAAGTGTATTCGTGTGATAAGAGGCAACTTTAGGAATTAAACCAAATGGCCTTCCATTTTACATCTAATGATATATTAGCTAGCCACATCGGTTAGTTAACTACTTATATGAACCCATTTGTTAGCACTTAATTTTAGTGCTAGATACCATTAGTACACCCTCTGAGCCATCCTTTTCATTTTGTTACACCAGAAAAATATAAAAATATTTTACACTTTTAGCCTTAACCTTACCCATAGTCAAGTCTTGGTTGGTTACTAGCTAGTAGGAAAGATGGTTGTTATGTGGGGATCCTTGAAATTGAGAAAGTTGCGAACTCCATGATAATCGCATGGAAGATCTATTGCTATTATGATCGAAAAAAAAAAGATCAAATGAAATAAGTCATCGCAATTTTTTGGTGACAAGAATAGTAAGATATCGATCAAAGATAGTTCTCGAGTTCATAGGAAAGTAGTTGATGTAGCTAGTAGCAATTGGTTGTAGACTTTGGCTATTTGTAAAGTTTTTATTTTAAGACCAATTTAATAAAAATATCCCATGTCTTATCCCTACCTTTTGACTTCGTGAAATTATCAAGTGTATTGACATGTAGTGACCATCCGATCTCTTGAGGAATTAGGTAACGTTGTTAGCGATCTAAGGTTATCCTTAGTGACCATCCGTTATTTGATAATTCAAGAATTCGTTGTTAGCGAGCTATTATATTTTGCATAAGATAGTTGCACATAAGTCTTATATAACCCTTGAAGCCTTAAACCCAGATGAAAGTCCTCTTAGATGTTTACACTTGGTACTTACGCCACGTCGGTGGAGTTTTGTTTCTTGTACAAGCTTATGGTAATATTTAGATCATGACTGAGCAATGAGTGTTATTTTCTTATATACACACCCACTAAACAAATGAGTGTTGAGTGAATTATACTTCATTTCTTTTTCGTGAGGTGTTTTAACATGTTATCAAGCAAGAGAATCATTAAGGTATTGTCAAACATCTCGACTTTTCGCCTGCAAGCTTAAAAGATGGATCTTATCTTGTACTTGTACTTGATGGATCTGCATCTCATTTTTAGAATCATTATAATTTATATCATGTGGATTTATTTCTAAAAGCTAGATTTGCTTGGGGGCAAGCAAAGTGTAAGTGTGGGGAATTTGATAACGCTCATTTTATAGATGTTTTAGTCGCGTTATTTCTATGTTTATGCATTGTATTTGGTTGTATTTGTGAACGTATTATGCTTAAAAAGGTACAAAAGATGTATTCAGGTTCAGGTACAATCAAGTGCAAATGGCTAAAAAGATGAAGAAAAGTTTTTAAATCAAGAGCTTTTGCACAAACATAGGATTCTTCTCACAATCAAGGCTTTGAAAGGATCGTCAAAGATAAAGAATCAAGATTACAATGATTTCCAAGTTCAAGGAAAGATCAAGAATTGATGAAATAAATGAAAAGTTATATGTGAAGAATTTTGGCTTGCTTCTTCAACCAAAGGTTGAAGAAATACATTGAAGGTTTAAGTTCAACCCAAGGTTCAACATAGTCATGCCATCCTTACTCCAAACCTTGGGTCGGAATCTGAACCTTAGGTCGAGACTTCAAACCTTGGGTTCATGCAATTGCTGGCACACTTAATGGCTATCTTTAATGAACTAACTCTTCATATGGGTTGTCATTACACTTCATTTACTCCAAGTGCAGAATTTTTATGACACTTTGGGCTCAAGTATTTTGCTTGGTGACTAAGGGGAGCCATCCTATTAATATGTATGCTTGGATACATGAGAACACACACAATTAGGCTACAATCATATAATCTATCTACAACTAATCAATAATCAACAACTACTACAACTCATTTCACACCCTCAAGGGGCGACAACGGAAGAAAAACGCAGGAAAAGAAGAAGCTTACATTCACTAATCATCAATTTAGTCATTCAAGGAATCTTTGTTGATCATCTCACAAGTGTTCCTAATTCTTGTAATCATCATTACAACATTTGTAAGACTTTTTAATTATGTTTTCAAGTGATAAATTTCTTGTGGTTATTTCTTTGTTTGCCATGAGTGGCTAAGTGCTTTGAGCACTTGCCTAGATGATGTTTGTGATATGATTCTTGGTTGATTATGACTCCATGGTTCTAGTTAAACGAAAAGCTAATACTAAGATCGAATTGTGCTATTAAGAGTTTTCTCCACCAAAGAGTTGTCAAGTTTGGTTAATTGCTAATAGTGTAATGGGTTAAAAAAGACATTGTTAGTCAATTAGTTGTAAACCTTTTTCTATGAGGGCGTTACCTTATGTATTGACCATTTCATAAGTAACTTGGTTAAACTTGGAAAACTAAAATAGTGTGGTTGTTAATTGCTTGTGAAACGAAAGCGAATCAAGTGATTGAGTTGTGTTAGTCTTGGTTGATCAAATCTTAAATATTGTTTTTTGTCATCTTAAAATCTTGACGAGGATTGAAAGTGTTGGAAGCAATAGGATTAGTATACCCACTAATTGAATTAGAACACCTCCTAATTCATTGATCATAATCAAATGGAATCATTGTCATAATCATATCAAGAGAATTGTGCAAAACTAGTCTAGGCAAGTGTAGTTTTAATATATTGAATTTAAATCATCATTATTTACTTGCTATTAGAATCGTTGAACAAGATTGATATTATATTCAAAACTCACATCCCTAAAACTAAACAAATCCCTGTGAACGACCTCGGCCTACCATTTTATCTCTTACTACACACGGACGAGTATACTTGCTCGTATATGTTTCGTTTGAATCATTGGTAGATCGTGTTATAAATTTTAAAACTTGCACTCGAAATAGGCACATCATGCTTTTAAACATCACTTGCATAATGTCTCTTGAATGCTAAAGAGAATACATAACCAATATGTATTTTCGGGTACATTCAAACGTAGCTACATTGAATTAGGAGCGTTTGGGTTATCTCATATTTTCGTTATAAATCTTGCATAAATGAATCTTCATACATCAAAAGAAGTCGAGATAACCGCACCTCCACATTGTCCCCATGTAGGCACTCACTAGAAATTAATATACGTATTTTCGGTAGTTTTAACTAAATTAAGAAATTTCTTGTGTCTAGGATAATCATGCCTCCTGCAACAAATTATGACCATAAGGGCATCATCAATTACCTACCTCAACACCACAAAACCAAAGGTCTTCATCGAAGCTCAAGTAAATATCTTTAAAGCCTTAGAGAAACGCTATGTTCACGAAGGTAGAACCATAGACTCATCATTTTTAGAAGAAACCAATATCCGTGAACAATTAGCCGTTATCCAACTTGATTGTCTCCTCGACATAGATGAGCCTATCATTCCTAGGTTTATACTTGAATTTAATGCCTCCATAAAACTTAGATCTGATGACTTTGGATCTTTAAGCATCCATTTCAAAGTAAACCATAATCAATTCAGTTTTCCTTTAAATCAATTCGGAGAAGTTTTAGGTATTCCAAATCAAGGAACTTGCTTTTATTCAAACAAGTGGCCTTCGTCCATTCTAGAATGCAACCTTGGCCGTATCCATCCATGCAATACACCTCTCACTTCCAAAGAAATCATCCGATACCATCTCTTCAATCCTAGAACCAACCCAACTAAGAAAATCCGAGGTAAACAAGTAAATCGAGATCCATTTGCCATGGAGCTTAATGAACTCAAACCCAAATTTAAGAAACTAGAGGAGATTCTTAGAGCCAACGTCATTAGCACTGTTGGTAATAGGGATCATATGAATGCAAGCCTGTACTACATACTCTACTGTGTGTCGACCCACCAACAATTCAACTTAGCCTACTATATCGCCAAAAGAATGGCCGATATACCTGTCTTAGGTACCACCGCCATGCCATACGGGATGCTTCTTACCCGTCTGTTTAGAGCTTCTATACCTATTCCTCGAAATGATAGTGGTTTCCTTCCTATCTACACCGAAATCCCACACACCTTTGTTCCTCTTAGCGATAATAGGGTAGCCGTAGCAAGAGGAAAACGTGCTCATTCTCCAACCTCATCTTCATCATCATCGGCTAGTAACGAAGACGGTTTGCCCAACTCTAAGATTCCTCCACCCGAATACTTGAACCAACTTCCTTCCATTAACAATGAATCTGAGGAGCTTAGACAAACAAAGGGAATGATGAAAAATCTAGGACGATGGATCATGAAACTTCACAAGAGTCACAAGAAAATGATCAAGATAATGAACAACAAGTGACATCTAAGGAGTGTTTAGATTTAGACTTTATTAGACAATGGATGTTGAGTTTATGTGTTTCTTAAGATATTATGTTAGTAATTGACATACGTGTGAACTAACTCAAAATTGCAGGTCGATAACACATGTTGTTATCAATTTTCCGAGATTAAGCCCCCGTTTGGCTTAACTCCCTTTATGTTAAGATATTATGATTGGATTTATTAATGTGCAAACGTGTGTTAGAACCTATATATTTAGTATTTTTCTATCACATATTAGTTATTACATATGTTTTAGGAGAATTTTCGGGATTTGAACATGAAACACGAAATTTGACATATGTTCTGTTTGTTTTAGAAATTGTGTACGGCGGATATGACGGATCTCAAAATTTGGATCCGCCTGTTGTATCTTTTGGCTCCGCTAGTTCTGAACCTGCGGATTCAGCGGATCCAAAAATTTGGATCCGCCTTTGTTGTCGATTGGATCTGCAGGCTTAAACAGTAATATTTTTCAAAACTTTCCCGATTAATCGACTCTTAGATTCTTTGTTTTAGGAGCATTCTACTGATCATTAGGATGTTTAGAAACCTTTAGAACAATTAGAAAACAATAAGAATCATCTTCCCACCAAAATTTGAATATTCAAATTTTTTGTCTAGGTTACCTTTCTCTAACACACCAGGATTCCTTTAGCTAGATTCCTTGGAATCCGTGAATCAATCACATTACATGATTTTGAGTCATCTTCTGCATATCTTCTTGACAACTCCATTTCTATGGATTGACTTTGATAATATGACAAACAACTTTATCTTGCTCCAAGTTTTTGGAAACCAACACCTCCTTAAACATCTAATCCAAACACCAATTTCCATACACTTTAGAGTAGTATAAATTAGAAGCCTTAGGATGATTTCCACTCACATTCTCATAATCATACCTGCACAATTTCACAATGCACAACTCCAACAATTCACACACATCCAGACCACACAGAAGGACCGCTAGAATTAGCGTAAGACCATACTGGTTCATAAATCCCATCTCTAATGTGAACTTCCCTACCATATCCACTACTACTTCAACACCCATCATAACTCCTGTGATTAACATACCATCACCCGTTTCAACTCAACCATCACGATCACCATCACCTATCATAATTCCACTAAGTACCACACCATCACCTACCATAAATCCAATAGGTAATACACCATCTCTAACTCCATCTCAACCAATATCACCATCATCTACAACAACACCATTAGCTTCCTCACCACTACCCACATCATCTCAAGTGAGAAAATCATCATCACCTCCACAATCACCTAACTTGCAACCCCATGATCTACTTACCACACTCCAAAACATTGATGAATCAATGTGGCTCAATCAACCAAACACTCAAGGCAATGAGGAACTTGACTCAAACTTACATGATACTAAGAACTTAGAATCCATTTGGCTTGCCTCCATCATATCTTCATCAAACCTAAACAATCCTCTGCAATAGGCATTTTCAGTCTCTTCTTAGCTTTCTTCTATAAGAACTCTTAGAAATTTTTAGGACTCGTTTTGGTTGTTCTCTTTTTATGTTGTAATATCATGTTTTGTGACCTTTGTCACAAAATTTTTTTCAATGAATGGATGTTATGTCTTTATGCTTGTAGGTGATCACTATTTGGCATAATATCTTGTTTTGCATGATTTACTAACAACCTTATATGGTTGTTTTGAGTTCTCATTATGATTAGACCACTTATACTTAGGAGCATTTTTTTTATCAGACACTTATTATCATGTTTGATTGACATATACATGTGCATTTAGCTACTTGGTTAGATTGATTCACAACTAACCTTTGTTTTGTAGCTTCTCTCAACCTTGAATCATATACGTTGGTACCCTAGCAACGGGGAGTATAGATCAAGGGGGAGTATATTATACTAACATCATAGTATAGTTGTTTTTAACTTCACATAATGCTTTGATCAAATGTACATTAGGTACTAAATTTTGATCAGACATTTCATTTTGACTTTTTAAAGTCAAATGGGTTGACCTTTCTTGTTTGGTTGACCATTGCATATGCATTTTACTTCTTGATTGAAGTTGTTCATTACTAAATTTTCTTTTATAGCATCTCATACTCTTGAAATGTATACGTTGGTACTCTAGCAATGGGGAGTATACATCAAGGGGGAGCATATCATATTCTAACCATTTATTTTGTAGGATCATACATCATATCCTTGTTACTCCACTTAGGGGGAGTATAAATCAAGGGGGAGCTTTAAAGTCCTCAAAATCGCATTCCGCTACGCATATCTTCTTTTTGTTTCGACAAAAAGGGGGAGAAAGGATTAAGTTCTCATCACTGTGAATCATCACAGTACATACTTTTTGCTTAAAATAGATTTTAAAACTTGCATAAACTAACTTAATCTATATTTTTAAAAGACTCATCCTTTATTTAAGTTCTTTACTTAAAAATACACTTTATGTTTTGTCATCAACAAAAAGGGGGAGATTGTTAATACAAATATCGTCCTAAAAACACTATTTATATTTTACGATCTTTGCTTAATTTTGTTAATGACAAATACAAAGTTTATCTTTAAGCAAAAGCATAAATATAAGTATAATCCTTTTACATTTATAGTGATAAGTCTTTTAAAAACACATTTACACATTACAAGTCTACTAGGGATAACATTACATACATTTACAAGTTTATTCCTTAAAATAGAAACTTTATTTTCTAAATATTAGGATGACATCATGACATGCATCATAAACACAATCTTGGAAAGATTTTGAGATATCTTGTTTAGATCTTCAAGTTAAAGAGTTGACATTTGAAGATATGGAAAGATTGTGCAAGATATGGGAATATCTTAGCTGGCCTGACACGGCGGATCCAATTTTTGGGATCTGTCGGATCCGCCAACTGTTGATTCAGTTTGCCTATAAATAGCAAGCTGATCATTTGGGCATTCTTATCACTTACATAGCATAAATTATACATTCTTTCATTTACATATTACTAACCCATATCATTCATAGTGATCTTCCTTTTTGTAGCAAAAGAGATCAAGCATTAACAAGCTTCAACATTCTGTTGCAAGACTTGATAGTTACCTACTGTGTAACTCATTAGAATTTAGGCATCATTGTTGCATCTTTTATTCAGTAGAATCCGGTTAGTGTTTTAGTCCTCAAAACACATAGAGTGAAAGGGAGTAGTTGTACCCTTGTAAAGAACTCGACATCTAGCTTAGTGTCGATAATTATTTAGGCGACGTCAGGTTGGTTCTGCCTTAAACTAGAACCCGGTATCTAGCTTTGTACCGGAAAAAGGTGTAAGCGACGTGTATTAAAGTTTTCTCCGCCGAGAAGGGAGTTTGTTTCTTAGTGAAGAAAAACTCTCGAGTTAGAGGCTCGAGGAGTGGAGTAGGGCAAGGAAGAGAGTCCTTGTAGCCGAACCACTATAAACATCTGTGTTGTTTGGTTTGATCCTTCCTCTCTTTACTTCTTTACTTATATTACTTGTTTGTGTGCTTGATTGTTTACTTTACTTTGGAATCACGTTAAGTATACAAAACGAATTAATTTTAAAACGGTAAAAACTATTCAACCCCCCTTCTAGTTTTCCACACCGCTAATTCTTCAGTCTTAAGTCTTCAGTCTTTGGTTTATAATCTTCATAGTTGTTGAGAAGACTTGGGGTTCAGTGAGATATTGTCATCACTCGCTGAACCCATCACCTTCTTCTTTGGCTCAGGTATCATTCACTGAGCCCCGCCTCACTGAATGGAAAGTCTTTCTTCTTTAGACTTGTCCTGAGCTTCCTAAAGATGACTCACTGAGTGACTATTCACTTAGTGACTTGATTATGTTTACGGATTTGCAACACTTAGGATATTTTCTATTCAAATCCTGGATTAGGGGAATTTGGGCACTGAATGGACCCAACAGTCTCCCCCTATTTGGATATAAACATAGCCTAAGTGTTTTGTTCAGTGTAAGTGAACAAAGGTCTTATTCTTACACTGAAGATTCAATAAATCAGCTAAGGAACACTAATTAGCATAAAGTACTTGGTTTATTCATTGATTACAAAAGTTCCTAACGATAGCTACTAAAGATAGTGGGTTCGACAATCTCAGTCCAAGTAGAAACCTAATTGTTCTAACTTCACCCTTTTTGACTTAAGCTTCTCTTGGTCAGGATGATCAACAATCTTTTTCCTCAGGTCCATGCTGAACTTTGCATTCTCAATGGTCTTGACATTAGCAGCCATCACTAGGTAACCAACCAAGGCATCAATTCCAGCTTTGTCGATGTCACTCTATCTTTGGAAGGCTGGATTCCCATAGGTGTCACAGAAGAAGATTCCATACTCAGGTCTGCTCTATGACCAGGTTGTTGACAAAGGGAACTCCTTCAAGGGGAACTCGATTGCATTTGAGTCTAGGCACATTTATCTCAGGTTCATACTTCACATGTTTCCTCTTTCTTCCTGAGGATTGAGTTGGAGCCTGTTGAGGAGCTGGAGCTGGGAGAGTATACTGAATCTTGAGTTCTTTAGGCATTTGCTTCAGTCTTTCATATCTGTTACCCATAGATATCATCAGGTCCTTAACAATGACGTTTTTCTTCTTATCAATAATAGGACCCAATTCATCCAGCTCAGTGATCCCAAAGGCTGAGAATTTGAAGGGATCATGCACCTCAAAGTCCCTTTGTCATTACCCCTGTATACATTAAGAACTACAGGCTTGGACTTAGGTTGAATCCAAACATCAGTGATTGGTTCGTGCCTGAGTCTCTGTGTCATGGTCCATGTATACTGCTCAATCTTCTTCTTTCTTAGCTCAGCCAGTTTTTGTGCTTTTCTCAGTATGTTGCCTTTTGAGAGCTTCATGTTGAGCATCCTGAGCCTTTTTGAATTTCTCCCCAGCCTTGGTACTTTCAACATGCATGGGATGAATTCCAATCTTTTGAGCTTCTTCTTGAATCACCTTGGTGATTACATGCTTTGTCAGTTCCAGCCTTTTCGCCCCTTCAGCAGCTTTCTTTAATAGATCTTCTTTTTCTATGTGAGCTGTGATCTCATCACTGGTCAGGGGGTACATCTTCCCATCAATCATACAAGTGACCTTTACAGGTTCATCAAGGTCCTGACGAACGAGTCTTGATGCTGGCACCAGTTTTTGATGCTCAGGCTCTAGAGTAGTGAGAACTCCTTTGCCTTTGTCTATTGGAGCAGATGAGGAGGGTTGTTTAGTGACTGGAACTTGAGGAGAAGGTGGGTTGAAAGATTGTAAAGGCACTGCAATAGTGATTGTTGAGAAGGTAGCTTCAGCAGTGGATGGAGGGATTGTTGCGATGACCATGGCAGTGGTTGATGATACATTCTCCCCCTTAGACTGGGTGTAACACCCCCAAAATTTGGTTTAGCGGAAGCATACATGTCATAGGTACTACTAAATTGGTAATCACAACACACAGATATAGAGAACGGATTATTAAATCCGTTTTAAAAAGTTTACATTACCAAAAGTCAAATTATTTTAAAACAAGTCCAGTTTAAATAAATAAGGCCCATTAAACATGTCGGTCCCAATATAAAAGTTCAGATACTGTGTAAAAACACTTCAGAGTGGTTATGATCGCGCCATGCCCTGCCCTCAATAACATCATAATCAAACACCTCCGAAAACATGCTAAGAATTCAGCTAAACGCTGGTGAGTTCATAGGTTTACAGTAAATAAGCATAGATGGACCACAACAAATAATTCAACAAGTACACACTAACTATACGCTAACACTAAGCTCATGCAACCGAAGCTACAATAGTTCAGTATGCCAAAATAGCACATATAATAATAATAGGGTCCAACGAGTGTTTATCCCAATACACTCGGCAATCCGATATGGTATACTTTCGCATTGACCCGTCTGGCCAACCGATCGGGGGAGTCACCTCCAATAGATCTATTTATATCAATCGCGCTTCCCGCAGGAACTAACGATTCATGATAGTGGGCATAGTGGGATCATACATAGGCTATCCGCGTACTAGTGTGCAAAAACAAGAGTTCAGTTTTTGGTCCATGAAATTTTTTTTGCATGTTTCTCACCCCAAGATTTGAAAAGCGATTCAGATAGAAAATGGGGCTATAAACTCACCTCAAAACAGTAGCAAGCTGCTAGCAAAATAAACAGATAGGACACGACTGCTCCTACACGCGACCTAGATTATGGAAAGTCTTAGTACACGACTCGTGTTTTAAAAGTATGGACTCACATGTAAAGTTTACAAGTTTCAAAGTGTTCGTGTATTTCTTGCTTGCTGTGTGGTAAAGTACGTTTCAAAAGTGGTTTATCGATGAAGACTCATAAGTGATGGCCCTGGTGAAAGTGTAAGGTAAAATAACATATGATGGAATAATCCGTGTTCTGAAGTCGTCGTCGGAAAATACACATGTAATACATATATATTATCTTATATATACATATATATAATATATACATATATATATATATATATATACATATACATATACATACATATATATATATATATATATATATATATATATATATATATATATATATACTAGTTGTCGAAGCCCGCCCGATGGGCGGGCATGACTTATAAGCCCTCATGGGCAAATAAGCCCGCCCGTTGGGCGGACATGACTTATAATTATCATTGACATACGCCTCAGGCGGGCATGTCATATAATTATTGTTGGCATATTTTACTATAGCGAAAGAAGGGCAGTAGGTCACCTGTGAAAATATATATCCCGTAGAATTTTTGCGTGAACCACTTTGTCACATGTGAAAATATATCTCTAACAACTTGGTCACATGTGAAAATATGTCTTTTAGCTTTTTAAGACGCGTGAAAAACTGTCACATGTGAAAATAATGTCTTGTAGATTTTTAAGATGCGTGAACCACTTGGTCACATGTGAAAATATATCTCTAACAACTTGGTCACATGTGAAAATGTCTTGTAGTTTTTTAAAACGCGTGAACAACTTGGTCACATGTGAAAATATGTCTCGTAGCTTTTTAAAACACGTGAACAGCTTGGTCAAATGTGAAACTATGCGTTGCGATGTGCGGCTTTGTTGCATCAGACACCCTGATGCGTTGCGTTTATGGGATGCGAGGTGATGCGCGCGCATCAGGCACGCATCAGCTGATGCACGCATCAGTGCTTTTTTGCGCATCATGTACTTTTGGCCTTATAACATAAAATTGGACTTAATAATGTGTATTGGGCTTCTTCTCATGGGCTTTACTTTTAAGATATGAGTCCAATTTGACCAATTCCTTATAAATGATAAGACTTTTGATCTTAATTTTCGACTATTTATGTATTTTGATGATATAGAATCGTGAACTATGAACATGCATGGTATCTTTTGACATTAAATGTGGCATAAATATGTTATTAATGTGTTTTGTGCACCATATATAATTTAAATATTTTTTAAAAAAATTGTCGCCTCGGGTACGTGATGCACGCGCATTCGCCTTGGCGCATCGCGCCTTTGCTCTTTGACCCTTATTGCATCGACGCGCATCGCGCTTTTTAAAACATAGCCTATATGTCTTGTAGAATTTTAAAATGTGTGAACAACTTGGTCACATGTGAAAATGTATGTCTCGTAGCTATTTAAGATGCGTGAACCACTTGGTCACATGTGAAAATATATATCTTGTAACTGTTGTCATAGATGTCTGAGTTCATGAAGTTTGAGGGGATCACTCTTAGACGTTGTCGAGCCATGGTGGTAGTGGAGTTACATCAGTTGGAGTTGTGCATGTTACAGGAGGTTGTCTGCAACTCCATTTTTTTTGCTAGATATCTTTAATGCTTTTCAAACTTGGGTATGTGAATAAGTTCAAGCATGTTGGTATGTTTTGTGGCCTTCCTCCAGTTATGGAGTTGATGCAATGGTCTGCTTAACCTCTAGCTTAGCTTGGATTTCGAAGGGGATTATCCCAATATGTTGATAGAGGTACATTAGAGACATGTGTACACCTTATTGCTCCATTAATCAATCAAGTTTTTAGCACCTATCGTGCGGTTAAGATATCTCCAAATAGTCCTGTTGCTAGATTGCGCCCAGCTTTTGGCAAATATATGCTTGGGGAGTTGCTGCTGTGAGAGTCACACTTTCACATCTCAATAATTTTCAAATTTATGATTGGCCCGAACTTTCAACAAAACGTTATGCATTGATGGTTTTGATGCTTCCTTCGGATAGTCCAAGGCAGTGGCATGTTCATGAGTTGGAGCTTGTTGAAGTGGTGGCGGATCAGGTTTTCAGCCTGTCTATATTTTTATATAGTTTAAGCCGATATTGTTTTCATTTTGTTTCTAGTAGTTGTGAAAAGTTCAACCTATTTATTAATTAATGGGTTCATATTGGGTTGTGTACTTGGTGTTTATTTAAATGGGTCAAATTAATTACCTTAGCTAGCATCTCTCAGATACTTCTCCACACGCTCCATACATTTTCTGAATAGATCCATGTTGAGCTCCTTAAATAGTGCACGGGTAATGGTTGAACAAAAATCAATACCCTCAAACAAAAAATCAATCTCGATTGATGTTTTCGTAGTAGATGAAAGAGTTCTCTTTGCTCTTTCACATGCGTTTCTTAATCGTCTAAGAGCTCTTAGGTTTCCACTGATGTCTTTCTTGTGGTTACTTCTAAATTCCTGAACAAAGTGATTCACCATCCTATTGTCAAAGTCCACACCACCTAAATGAGTATCACCAGCAGTCACCTTAACTTCAAATATACCTTCTTCAATGGTAAGAAGCGAAACATCAAGAGTACCACCACCAAGGTAAAAAATTAGCACATTTTTCTCCCCGGTAGAAGTGGCCTTCTTGTCTAAACCGTATGCTATCGCTGCAGCTATTGGTTCGTTAATAATACGCATCACATTAAAACGGGCAATGTTTAATAAATTAAAACATTCATTGTATAACTCGTTTATTTAACATTTTCGGACTATATTTCACTGGAATAACTTGTACTGGTGTATAGGATAAGTTATTTACAACCTACCATTAACAAAAACAGCAAGAGGTGGATGCTCCATTAAATTTGCAGGCTTCTTCATCGAAGCTACTGGTTGATAAGCCAACTGCTGGTAATAAGACCCATCGATTAGAATCCAAAACCACCTGTAATCAATATAACCATCAATGATGAGTATAATATGTTTCTGATGTCGTGCAGGGAATAAATGCAAGTTCAAGAGGCATAATAATCCAATGTCAAAAAACAGTTTCAAACCCATGATATAATATCAAACACAAACGAACTCACTCACTTTGATATTGTATACCTTCACAAGATCCCAAGCTTCTCACTCTGCTCTTCCGCCAACCATTGAGCACTTCATCAAACACCTGTTATGAAACACAAACTAACTAAACTGAATGAACTCGCTGCACGACTTTCCAACCCATGATCTAATATCAAACACAAACGAATTCACTCACTTCTACATCTATTCTAACATGTTAGGGAAAAAAGAGAACAACTTGTATTATAAGTCATTCTTGAATATAGGAATCGCTAATTACTTATAAGAAAATAACATACCCCTTTCCATGGAGCTTCACCATTCTTAGACTTGCCCTGAATCAACATAAATACAATCACCTCACAAGTATAGAACAAAAGATAGCTGGTTCATAATTCAAACAAAATGGTGAGTCACCCGGCTCCCCAGTGAAGGAACAACTTGGTGAATGATCCATTATGATTCAACAACACCGATAATAGAAAGGCTAATAATTTTGAAGAAATAGTGGAAAACAATGCACATTTAGAAGTATATCAATTCATCTCTAAAACGCACCTTAACCTTAAGGACAGGTTTCTTTCCCATACAAAGAGCTCTCATCAAATGGAGCAGAGGAATCTCTAGAGGGAAATTGAAAGGTGTACCCACTGCCACCTGAAATAAACAAATCAAAATATTTTTTGATTGATTAAAAGGTAAGAAGAAGTAATTGATGATGAAAAAGTCATTATGAAAGCTTACATTACATTAGCTTGATGGAGCTGATATTTTTAAGAAGTAAACCCCATCAGCAAGCAAGGATGTTTCAAGCTTATTGGGGTACAGGGACGTAGTTCATTCATTGCAGCATCAGGAGCTGATAGCATAAATACACATTCCCAACTCATTAGTGGACTTATGAAACATGAACATTCAAATAAATCATAGAGCAGAATAACAACATGTTGAAAAAAGAAAAAAAAATATGTTTGTTTATAAACTTACTCATTGTCCTGGTGTATAGGATAAGTTATTTACAACCTACCATTAACAAAAACAGCAAGAGGTGGATGCTCCATTAAAATTGGAGGCTTCTTCATCGAAGCTACTGGTTGATAAGCCAACTGCTGGTAATGGGACCCATCGATGAGAATCCAAAACCACCTGTAATAAATATAACCATCAATGATGAGTATAATAGGTTTTTGATGTCGTGCAGGGAATAAAAATGCCTGTGTACCTGAAAAGTATTCATATATCTAGCAACTATTTTGGCTCGCTTGTGTAGTAAGTGTGGTGCATTTCAATGTGGCTTCCCATATTTCATTGTATATCTCGTTTATACATTTTACTCAAAGAAAAGGGAACGGGGCAAACTGGTTGTAAGTTGGCCACAGTCTGTTTTTAATGCATGCAATCTCTTATATCGTTGTCTTAACATATTAACATCAGTATCATAATATGGAGTTCATGTGATCAAATCTTTTACCTTTTAAAAAGTAAACAAAAAAGGTGATTGCGGGTCAAGGAAACCTACACTACCTGTTTCAACCCATATAAAAAACGCAATGTTTCATCCTGAACACATTTTGCCCCGTTAATAGTTATTGAAAAAGGTCTTGGGTCACTCACCAATCCTCAGAAGCTTGCTCAGTAGCTTTATATTTGTTCTCCAATCGCTTTTGAGATGCCAAAACCTTCACAAAAAATAACAGACAAATTTATGTTTTACACCAAAACAAATTATTTGAGTTTTGCATCCAAAAGTAAGAATATAATAAAAAATGCATACTTGGGCTGTAGCTTGACGCATCTTTATTAGATCGTCATTCATGTCAGTAACAGCTTGCTCTAAGATCTTTTCTAGGTCTTCAAAGGTGCTAATGAGTACATTGGCATATGGCTGCTCGTAACAGATCAAACAGAAAGATTTGAAAAAAATATTAGTCCATCATGGAAAAAGATGAAAGTAAAAATACCAAAAAATTAGAAGGGCTTATAATCAGATCTTTTAACAATTTAACTAAACCCATTTTTAGTTAAAGGGTCGAAATTGCAACATCCATAACAAAAATATCCCAAAATAACCTTAACAACTCGTGAATAGCATAAATTATATACCTTTTGTATGTGATTTCTTTTACTCGACAACTGGCTCAACTACTGTGTCACGGCCGGATTCAGTTGCAACACCAGATACCATATGTCGATGGATCATATGCCACATGCTCATATGGTTTGTTTTCTTTAAACTTTTAAAGCTGGCTTCTTGTCTGCAACAATCTTCGACCCTTCCAAATTTCTATCCTTTGCTTCTTTTAGTACCAAATTTTTTATTGATTGCATTAAGAACGTCAAAGCCCGCCCGATGGGCGGGCATTACTTGTAATTATAATTTGGATGGTCTTTGTTATTCTAAAATTATTTTTAAGGATGTTTGTTTTATTTTATTTTTTAATATCATAATTATAAGATGTTAGATGGTGTCAGTTAGTGGGAAATTATTTTTAAGGACGGGTATTTCTTCCGCCCGATGGGCGGGCATGACTTATAAGCCGGGCATGACTTGTGATAATTCTTTATAAAAGAAAATTTACAATGTGTTTGTGTTATTAAGTTTTGAGACATCATGATAAAGTTAGTTAGGTACGAATATCAGTGTATAAAGATATAGTTTGTGTTACTTTTTTTTTTAAAGTTTGAATCGTATTATTTTTTTACATTCATTTATGTTGGCCTATTTTTCTAAAGTGAAAGAAGGGTCGTAAATGACTTGTATATAAATATCGTTGTTGTGGGTTTTTTGCTTCATCATTACGAAGAAAGAAAACTTAATCAGTGTTGACAAAATTTTCATACCTGAAAGTTATTATTGTTAAGAACTCAAATTTTATAATTCATAAATGAAACTACCATGTTACAAATTTGGTTTCTAAAATAGAAACTAACAAAAGATGCATACAGTTTAAATTATGTCGAAAACTAAGCACTTTCCAAGCGTGAGAAGAAGCAAAATTTGTATTTTCCGTTCGGGATGACATACGCATCATGTGACTCTTGGTAGAAATATCAGTTGCATAATCTTTTTTTTCCGGGAGCTGAGCAGGCCATGAACCAACATTTTCGAATCCCTGAAAAGAAAACACAATTAGTATTAAGAGTTGCATTAACTAAAAATCTACCCAGCCTAGTTTTAGCTTTAAAATACTTTCAGCGTTTTTAATGCATTTCTTTATTTGAAGGCCTGATAAAGTAGGCTTTTACCTTAAGATCTTCAAATTCTATCCTTAGAGCCAATGCGATAGGGTTCTATTAAAAAGGTCTTTTCTATAAGGAGATACGCGCTAGCTATACTCAAAATGAATGTTATTAAAACAGAACAATACCATATTTTCTTATATTTTTGGCACATTTTCTGGTTTAAAAGCAAGATGACAGTCAAGTCAAGTCTAACATTATCACCATATAAAAAATATGTCCGCCCGATGGGCGGGCATGACTTATAATTAATGTTTACATTTTTTTGTTTAGCTAAATATTGGTGTTAAAAAATCGTTTATTATACAAAGATTTTTAAAAGAATAGTACAAACATTTGTCAATTTGTTTGTGTTTGTTACAAATGGTAAAGGAGGGAGTGCCTAGATACGGATGGTCAATCATATCTATCTTTTGCTTACCCTTGTCGAAAGACGATGGGACGTTAAAATCTAAACCTGTATCCGCATTTACTTTGGAACTGGGATCAGGTTCACGTATAATACAAAACTAAAAAAAATTATGAAAGATATGGACCTGAATAATAGCTTTTGGCCAGCGTGCATGAAGAGCTTCCATCAATTCATCTACAACCGATATATATTCTTCTCCTTCCAATATTCGTTCACGTAGTCCTAAATCTGTCAGAAGTAATAACATGAACACTTATTTACACTTTCCATCTTTTGATTTCCTTTTGAACCTATATTACAAAAACTGTAATTTAAACTCGACACTCTTTCCATGGGGATGGCCGCATCTACATTGAATTGTTGTACCATACACACCTAATATTAAGAAAAAACAACGGACAAAAGAGTGGAAAAGGCGCAATCTCATACCTTCCAGAGTTACTTTTCGGATTCATTCGCCTCAACAACCAAACTATCATCATTATTAAGAGTCGAAATATATCAAGTTAAGGCTAACGAAAGTACCTCATTACTTGTAGTGTTCAAAATTGGTTGGGTCATAATGAATGAGCATGTGCATATGTAAAATATAAGTTTAAATGTTATTAAAGGGAATTTGTAGTGCACAAATATGTCAGCAGCTTCCACAGGAATATTAATTCTACTCGTGGGTATATTATGACCGAAAAAGACAACCTACATAACATACACATTACCATGATTCTTAGCAACTAATTATGATTAGATTGGTGATGATAGTAGTTAAAGGAGTTGACTGACTTACATCAAGTTCAAGTGCGGCATCGCAAACTGAGCAAGTTGGTATGAGTTGCTGCCCACTGCACATCCTATAAGCCAGAAATCCTATAGCTACCCACTGCACATAAGCAAGACACTCATCAGTACCATTCTTATCATTATAGTCCTCCTATGGGTCCATCTATGAGAACAATGCACTTTTTCCTTCAACAATGGGCTGATATTTTTTAAAAGATTACTTCATAGTTAGTGGGCAGTTAATGCACCTTATCCCTCTTTGAATTTGATTTCAAGAACTGTTGGACTTTCTTTAACATCCCGATTTCCACTTGTGTCACCTGCATATGTTACAAACTGGTAGTGTAGAGTATGAGACTGTTTTCCATACATGTGCATGTGTTCTAACATGTGTAAACATTTTTTTTTGGAATGAGAAATTTTAAAACTTACATTGGTAATAGATTCAACTGGTATAATCATAGCTTAACATGTAAGTAAAAAATGCTAAGAAAAACCTAAAAACGCGAATTCCCGGGCTAATCCCGAGAATAAAAAGTGAAAATTATGAAATACTAACCCTAAGAACGCAAAACTATTTTTCCTAAGTCCTAATTAACCAAGAATTTTAGAAAAAAGAATTTTATTTTTTTGACTTTTATTTTAATTTTTATGAATTAAAAACTAATTTAAAGAAATTAAATGTTTAAAAATAATAAAACTTTTTAGAAAAATCTAAAATTTTTATAAAAACTAACTAATGTGATTAAGAATAAAAGAAAAATAAATTGAAAGAAAAAGTGATTTACAATAAGCAGTTATAAGCAGATTTGAGGGAATAAGCTAAAGAAAATAAGAGAACTATAAAGGAATAAATGTTGAGAAGTAAATCAGAAAAGTCCCAAGGGCGCTTTTGGTTCAGAGGTGTGTGTGTGAGGTGTGGTGTGGGTGTAGACCAGGGTTCGAACCCTGGTTTTGGCACATTTTGTTTTTATTTTATTTTTTTGGTTTTTCTTTTTGAAACTTGAAAATAAAGTTGATATAAGAACTTTTTATAAAACAACTTTTTCTAGAATCTAAATAATAAGCCAGAATAAGCAGATTGATTAATAGGACTAAAATGGAAAGTCTTAATGGAAATAAGCTAAAAAGCTTCTAAAAGCTAAAGTACCTACTTAAAAAAGCTAAATTTAATTTAAATGAATACAATTAAGCTAAGGTAAACATAATAAGCCAAGCAAGTAAGCAAATAAGCACAACTGAAAGAAATGAAGCAATAAGGTCTGGAGTTGCAGCCCTAACACCCTAATTTCTAGGCTTAATATTAAGCTCTAAATAAGCTCTAATGACCTTAAAAAGCCTAAACCTAATAAGCTTGTACTATGAACCATCTATATGCTAAAAATCAGACCTAGATGCCTTAAAGATATGCAGATAATAAGCTGAGAAGATGGCTTGTTGAGACAGATAGGCTGATGCAGGGCAAAAACAACCTACTGAGGCCTTTTTGAACTTATTTTTAATCACTAAGATAACAATCAAAACCCACAAAAGCTGAAAAATCTGAAAGTTCATATACTAATAAGCTTAAAAACAGAAAATCAGACTAAAAGACCTTAAAATGAGCTTATAATCTAGCTATGAATATAGACTGACCAGAACATGCGCACATTGATGACATAGTGAGAATGACTAGTTCAGCTCTTATGAGGCTCCCAAAAAGCAATCAAAAAGCTAAAAAAATAGATGAATTCTAGAAAACAGCAAAATATAATAAGTAATCTATTTAGAAAGCTTATATGGAGCACTAAGAATCAGATTAAAGCACTTTAAAAAAAAACTATAAGAGACTGAGATTGAATATGCATACTGATGCAGGTTTTCAACAGATTTTAACCAAAAATCCACAAAACTTAGTGAAATGCATTCAACACTCAGAAATCAACTTTAATTACTTAAATGAACTCACAAATGACACAAATAAGGACTGAATCTACTTATACCTATAATAAGCAATTATGATCAGAATTGAACCTTAAACTTTCAAAATCAAACTTAATGCTATCGAAACCTTCAAAACAGATCAAAACATCCTATAAACAGCTAATATAAGTCAAATGAACCTAGATCAAAGTTTCCCAACTTGCATATGAACAGTAACTACTAATTTTACCCATTTTGAACCACAGATGTCTCACTAAGATTAGAAGCACACAATAATAATTAACTTACTATATTTATAAACATATAAAACTTACATTGTTTTCCATATATTCTCGATATCTTCATGTTTCATGGCCTGCATAGAATTTCCCAGGCTCTGTTATATACATTTAACAAAGAACATTAAATTATTAAAATATATGGTATTTTAATAATTTCTATAAGCTATATTTTTCTCCTGACATAGGATGCGTCTGGGATTGCTTATAAAAACAGCTTATATCCTTTGAGGATGTTTTTTACTGCTTACTAAAGTGCTTATCTGTTTATTTTTTCCAACCAAATAAGCATATTTATGTAATATGCAAAAATTATATATGCCAAAACCTAATGCTATTCACTCTTTAATACAAAAATTAGAAGCTGTGTACCTAATTATGCAACGCTACGACCTCAGCAAGCAATGCTTCACGTTCTCCATGTTCATAACAGCCCTGGAGTTTCTGTTGAGGGCGGGTTGAGGACTGTATCCAAAATGAAGTCAGGTCTTCTACTTATGTTTGTTGTGTCAAAGTGAAACTGGAAGATATGCTTTCTTCCTTCGAGTTCTTTCAGTGAGTCTGTTAGTTGATAAGGGTCCTTATTTTCAAGTGTAGATAGTACCTCATTGTAGTCTGTTGTTCTTGTATTTGCCTGTGGACCAAAACATGTCAAGGAGATGGTGTCGTTATCATATTGGAAAAACGATTTGAAACAATAACTGCAGTTATTGCAGCTAAGTATGGTTCCTAATGAATAAACTGTAGGTAATTGTTAAATAGTAAGTTATAATGTGGTATGCAATTTGTGTCATGGTAACGTTACCTGCGACTCATAAACTCTGAGTTATACGGTCAGGAATCGTAGATAAAGATTGGTCGTGAATATCATCAAGTTTGATTAATGTTAACTCCAAATCCGCCTTCGCGTACGCTAATCTTGCATATAATCCAGGTAAAACAACATCACCTAATTCACTGTCACTTGAATAAGAAGACGAATCAGAAGATGACGACGATGCATTCAACATATGCATACACAATCATTCATTAGGGTTTTGAGAAAAAAACATATACCTTTAAACAAAGCAAAGGAGATACAAACCTGCAAAAAAAAAAAAAAAACATATGCATACACAAAATCATCAAAATTAGTTTCATTAGGGTTATGAGAAAAGAAGATATACCTTTTTTTTCAATAATATTAGGGTTTTGTGAGGCTACGAATGAGGTTTTGAGAAAAAACATCTACCTTTAAACAAAGCAAATGAGATACAAACCTGCAAAAAAAAAAAAAAAAAAAACATATGCATACACAAAATCATCAAAATAACATAGTTTCAATAGGGTTATGAGAAAAGAAGATATACCTTTTTTTCAATAATATTAGGGTTTTGTGAGGCTACGAATGAGGTTTTCAGAAGAAGAGACTAATAATATTAGGGTTTTGTGAGATACGAATGAATGAGTATGTGAAGATGAATTTACTATATGACGTATTTTAAAAAAATATAGATTTAAGTGGTATTTTTTTAGAGCATTACATATTTGATTTTCACAGTATATCATAACTTCTGGCTTGTTCCATTGGTTGAGGTATTTATTTCTAAATCAACAAACCCAAGTTCAAATCTTGCAATGGACATATTTTTTATAAAAGATCCGAAATTAATCATGAATATTTTAAAAAATTATAATAATTCCGAAAAAATTAAAAAAAAACCAATGAAATTTATTTAATTAAATTGCCAACATGGACAAAAACTGATGACATTGACTTAAACATGATTATTTGGCATAAACGTGATTATTTGGCAATGAGGTGGACATATCTTGATTAATCTACGTGTAACACCTCCTGTTATATATAATGTGGAGATATTAGATAAAATCTAAGAGTTTAGGTATTTAATTAATTAGGGTTTGTAATTAACTAAATAAGTGTTAGTTGATTAATATAATAAAATATATCATACTAATGTATAAAATAATAAGGGATGGTGATAGTGGAAAAATTTTATATTATAAATAATATAAGTACTTATAATAATGATTAAGAATAGAAAGTAAATTGCATAAGATTAAAGAACATTTACATACCAAACTTTTTTTTACATACTAAGGGATCAATCTCCACCATCAACCTTTATTTGATCTAATAGATGAGATTAATCCCAACAATTTAAAAAACCCACTTTCATCATTTTTTTTCAAATATTAATATCTTTCAAACCGTTAATCAACCGAAAAAAAAATATACCGTTACGACGAGCATTTAATTATCTTTCTATAGATAGGCACTTTGATATATTTTTCAACAAAAAAAAAAAAAAAAAAAAAAAAAAAAAAAAAAAAAAAAAAAAAAAAAACGAGAAAAAAACGTGAAAAATACAATTTTTTTTGTCGAAAGTATATCAAAGTGCCCGTCTATAGAAAGATAATTAAATGCTCGTCACGATGGGTGTAATTATTTTCGCTTAACGATTAACGGTTTAAGAGATATTTAAATTATAAAAAATAGGTGAAATATTAAAATGCTTTTAATCTCAACTATTGATTTATTTTTAAATGAAGGGTGGAGATGAGTCCCTTAATATGTAAGAAAAGTTTAGTATGCAAAATAACTCTCCTCATTGTATAAGTATTTAATTTAATAAAATTAAATAAATGCTTTAAGTATATAAATATACTAGTTGTCATGGCCCGCCCAAGGGGCGGGCATGACTTATAAGCCCTCCCGGGCATATAAGCCCGCCTCGGGCGGGCATGTCTTATAATTATCGTTGGAATATTTTACTATAGCGAAAGAAGTGGTAAAAAATGATTGAAAAGTATACACGTTGAAAGAAAGGGTTGTGATGTATTTAATTAATACGTATGTATTGAATTAATATACGTCTTGGATACATATGGTTTATAAAGTGAGATGAATTAATAAATATGTATCCAAAAACCCTCGTGGGCAAGATTAACAATTGATGTAAAATATTAATAGCGAATTGCTGAATTAAAATACCATGTTAGGGGTCTAAAACAAAACTTACCCATTAATTTTGTAACAGTATGAAACCACATGACTGATTATCATGACTTATAGCCAAAAGATTTGTTGTAGACTATTAAAGAAGAGTTTATCTTTATGCATACGAAGAGCAAGGAACCTTTGTCTCAAGCAAAGTAAGAGGCTTTCGGCTCTATCGGCAAGTGTTTCCTTTTGTCTGCATCAGCTACAAAATCCTTAACCTTAGTATTAGATTTGTGGCATCGTGTTTGTCCCGCATATGCCACTCAATAGTAGTGTGTCTAAGGGTGGTTGTATAATGGTTGTGGTCTGAGTGTCAAATTAAAAAAAGAAGAAGAAATATATATATATATATATATATATATATATATATATATATATATATATATATATATATATATATATATATATAATGTGAATAAGATATTTAAGTTATGATTTTTTATGAATAAAGTTATACTTAAAGTATCTCATTACTTTTATATACCCAAATGACAAACTTCCTTTTATGGTTCATCGCGTACAAAATATTGATTATATTCGTTTATTTACAAGTTATGCTTCTGGAAGAGAACTATGCGGTCATGCTCGAATAATTGCGCATCCACTCACGATCTCTAGTAAAATCAATATATTGTGATCATTTTATGATTATTGTATACATAATATATTTACATTATAGGTTGTATAAATTATGTATTGTTCATAAAAAATATTAAAAAAACAGTATGTGTTGAAGCTTAGAATTGGCAGGCCCAAATGGTTGCTGAAATTTGCGCAGAGATTCCTCTCAGGCAGTTGAACAATAAACTAGGGTATTTGGTCAGCTTTTTGGATTATGAGTCCAGTAGACTAAATCTTGCAGTCAACAATAACATCGGTAACACAAGGTAAATTTTATTTCCGAATGGGCTATCTCCCAAACACTACTTTACAGATCTAAGACACTGTAATCACTCTGCAGACTCAAATGGCGATGTCATTGTGGAGAAGAATCATTGAAACTGAAGAGACGTACAAATAACTCTATGTATCTTGGCACAAATATCTTTGCTACTCAATTACGTATGACATCTGAGTAGAATGCTATGGTTCTACACTTTACATCCATGCCACTGCTGCATAATCTCTCATCACGAAAATAAAGGTTACTAATTGAAGTACTAATACATTTTTACTATTATAGTATTTATATTAGATCACACATAATATGAGAGGACACACAAATAAACAATAGTATACAAGGCTAAAATACTATAAAGTATTTGATAGTCAAAAGAGCTCTATCCCCTTCATTAGGATAAATGGAGATTAGCAACACTGAGTATCATGATTGTCCCTTTTGATTACACGTTGGGTGATTTGCCTACGAGGTTACATATAGATAAACCAAAAAGTTAAATTTTAAGATTTCAAAATATCCCATAGCCCAAACTTCCACCATAGCCCAGATATTGAAGGCTAAACCATGCGTGTGTGTGTATCGTTACAAGTTCTTATGAAGTTATTAATGTTAAACAGACAGATCTTTGTTGATGTACTTCTCTTTTTACTGCACTAATAAAGCTTGTTTCCAGCTACGCTCTAACATCAGTTCAACATGGCAACAGGAAATGTGCGGTAACTCTCGGATCGACACTAGAAAGTGTAAAGTATATCTTCTTATGTATATAAAAACTAATGCTAGGAACATGGGAAAGAAAGACCACTGTTGGTTTTTCGCTATCAAGAAGGTTTTTACATCCAACTCCAATGATAAGAACATTCAATGTCATCAACTGCATTTGAAAAGATCACATATGCAACTGCAGTAGAAGTTTTAAACAAGGTAACTTCGAAACTTCACATGTATTATAAAGGTAGCAAGATGGTTTAGCAGGGCGTGTAGGTAATACTTAATAAAGGGGTTAGGTTGGGTTGACATACAATTACTTTTTTGCTGACTTTTGGGTTCTATGAATTAGATATATGTTATGATCTAGTTTTGACCAATATGATCGGTTCCCTTTTAGTTAAGCTTTTTATTTGACTCATCTTAGATTACACCTAACCAAACCAACCCATTCCTAAGCAAATGGGTCGAAATCACCATCTTAGTATTAAACACTGATATTACTTTTACTGAATTAGCTGTTATAATCGCTTCCTACAGGTTACATACAAGACCTTTGAAACAAAAGTCGAATAGGGTGTGGCTCTAAATGAAGCACAACCATCTTCATCTTCTTCTGCAAGGCCTGTATCTCCTCCTCAGCAACCGCAAGCACAACCTTCATCTTCATATTCTGGAAGGCCTTTATCTCCTCATCATTCACAAGCACAATCGTCGTCTTTTTCTGCAAGGCATGTAACTCCTCCTCAAGTAATTTCATCTCCAAACTCAGGAATCACCACCACTCCTCCTATTGCCTCCTATGCTCCTCCTCCTAGATTTTTTCATTCACAAACACAAGTTAGCCGCAGACCAAAACCGACTCTTCAACAACAACACCTTTCAGCTATCAGGATCCAAGCTGCCCATAGAGGTCATATGGTGAGCATATTTATAGTTTCTGTTATATCACTGATACAATTATCAGGAAACATGGAATTTAAGAAGTTTTTATACCTAAAATAAGCAGACTCCAACACGCGAACTGGCTTATCTGCTCTAAAATTAAATACTGAAGTGATCAATCCTAACTGGTAACCAGCCTCTATATACGCAATTTTAGTGTATCAGGGTGTTTGGATTAGTTGTTATGAAAATCTTTACTTTCTTTCGAAACGAGTTGATAGAGGCATTGTTGATCGCCTTCATTCAGTGTCATCAACTGCATTTGAAAAGATCACATATGCAACTGTAGTAGAAGTTTTAAACAAGGTAACTTCGAAACTTCACATGTATTATAAAGGTAGCAAGATGGTTTAGCAGGGCGTGTAGGTAATAGTTAATAAAGGGGTTGGGTTGGGTTGACCTACAATTACTTTTTTGCTGACTTTTGGGTTTTATGAATTAGATATACGTTATGATCTAATTTTGACCAATATGATCGGTTCCCTTTCAGTTAAGCTTTTTATTTGACTCGTCTTAGATTACACCTAACAAAACCAACTCATTCATAAGCAAATGGGTCGAAATCACCATCTTAGTATTAAACACTAATAGTACTTTTACTGAATTAACTGTTATAATCGCTTCCTTTAGGTTACAGACAAGACCTTTAAAACCAAAGTCCAATGGAGTGTGGCTCTAACTGAAGAACACGAAAGGTCTGATCCAAATAAACACTTTCTTAATGTAAAAATGGGATTGGCTAAAGGGTTACTGCTAAAATATGAGAATTCTTCTTGAACCATACACTTCATTCTTCACTACTATAAGAACAGTTATTCGTCTTTAGTATGGCTTGGAAACATCAAAGGTATTTATTTATCAATCGAATAATTGTGTAAAAAAGGTCTAATTGGTTATTTCTTTCTCACCTTATCTAGCATTTTACTAATTTATATATGTATACTATTCAGTGACGGGTAAAGTAACAAAAAAAATCGACGTATTCACCTTCGGTGTGATCTTAATGGAGCTAATCACAGGTAGAAAAGCCTTTGAAGAAAGAAGACAATATGTAGGTTTAGAACATCCAAGATTAAGACCCCGAGTCACGGAAACCGGATGGTCCTACATATCCTCTATCCCCGAATGGAAAAATGCAAGCTCATGGGTTAGAGCGGTGCAGGTCATGAAGCGGTGCAAGCTTAATTCAGTAGTATGTATTATGTACGTATGAAGTAGTTTAAAACGGGATAGGTATGTATTTTTAGCTTACAAAATTCTTACCCTTTTCGTCCAACTGGAGTCGAGTCAAAGAAGACCATTGGAGCATTGAAAATCGAATCAGTAAAGCCAATAACTTGCTGCTGTCTGAAGACCTGTGAAACCAATATGATAAATAAGAACATGGTCATCTATACCAGATCACACAAGAACTGTCTGCATAATTTACTCAATAGAAAGTAATCGGATGCTATGACCATAATAATTGCAACTGGTATCCGTTTAATTAGAACACAACCAAATCGACCCATTTATGAGTAAATGGGTAGAGAAGGTCACCTTCAATAAAAGCAGAATGAGATACAAACTCATGACTTGTATAGATAAGTATATTAGTATCACTTACCTCCAATGTAGACACACCAAACATTTCCACCAATTCTCCAGTAGAAGGATGGCCTTTAAATGGACCTTCCATGTAACCCCAATGTCTAAAATTGTATGCAATCACCGGAGGACCAGAATAAACCTGTAGAATCTCTATCGCAAAACCGCGAGGAAATGTTATGGTTAAGAGTTCGTGAGCAGTATCCACAGTTTCTTCCTTATAATTATAAACTCGCAGTTTTTCTGGCAATCATGTTTGAAGAAACATATTATAGCCTCCACCTATCTTAGCTACATCATGTGGTGTCATAGGTTTCCTACCTGAAAATCATGAGTTCGTAACATATAATGTTAGTGCAAGCAGTCTCGTTGGGGAGATTGCTAGTGCAAGCAATCTCGTTTGTTTTGATTGATGACAAACATGTAACTTGATACATAGCGTAAAATGTACAAGTTACTTGTAATCATATCTTGTCTCAACATACATTCAACACCTCTCAAGTCCTCGTATGATACAACACAGGTTCGTACATGTTTGTTATGTGGCATTATGATCAAACCCTTAACAAACCATTTAGAATGTTTAAAATACGGTTAGGTAATTAAGTATTTTAAAAAGGCTAATCATTCTACTTAGAACCTCATTTTACATATGGTAAGATATGGTTAGATATGGAAAGATATTTGGAGATTTTATTTTCTTACATCCACGGATCCAAATGGCATAACTGACGGATCCAAATTTACACACGTGGTTTTACACAACACATGGTTTTACACACATGGTTTACACACATGGTTTTACACACATGGTTTTACACATGGTTTTACACACATGGTTTTACACATGTTTTCCTATAAATAGTAGTCCATGGTTTTGCACTTCTTCAAGCAATTAGAACACACATTCCCTCACTCATTTCACACACTTAGATCAGTAGCAAAACATGTAGATTCATAGATTAATCACCCATTCCATAATGATCATAATGTTACTAACTTTCATTATGTTGTAAGCATACATTGTTAATGATCCTGTGAAGCAAGCTCAAGATCATGAGACATCATCCATAGCATACTTCTTGATCCACCAAGAAGATCTCACTTGCATGCATGAAGATCCATCACAACAAGTTTAGGGAGCTTGTGATCTTCATCCATTGAAGGCTTCCGATCAATGGAAGTTCATATAGAGTAGGCATTCATATCCATGATACACTTATGTCATGAATCATTGTTGTAACCATCATTGTATCATTTAGATCAGTAGAGTAAGGTTAGTATTTTAGTCCTTAAAATACAAAGAGTGTCGGGAGTGGTTGTACCCTTGTAAAGAACCCGGTGTTTAGCTTAGTTACGGAAAAAGAAGTAAGCGACGATGGGAGTGGTTGTACCCTTGTAAAGAACCCGGTGTTTAGCTTAGTACCGGAAAAGGAAGTAAGGAACGTGTAAAGGTTTTCTCCGCCTAAGAAAGGGAGCTTGTTGATCTAGTGAAGTAACTCTCGAGTTGGGTACTCGGGGAGTGGAGTAGGGCGGAGAGGAGCTCCGTGACCGAACCACTATAAATCATCGTGTTTGGTTTGCGCTTTCTTTTACTTATCTCTTTACTTATATTTGCATTATGTGATTGCTTGTGTTGTGATTATTTGATAATACTTGTGTGACAACTTGGTAGTCATAAACTACAACAAACATCTTTCATATTAGAACAAGCCGAATTGAAAATTTGATACAACAAGTTTTAAGTTTTAAAACGGTAAACGTATTCACCCCCCCTCTACGTTTTTCACATATAATATAAGCAATTATTATTAGCTCACTAAGTGTTTCTTGAATGGATTTGAAACAATGAAAGTTCAGGTTTGTATTTGTGAGGATTATAATACACTTAGGATGTTACTCCTGTATAACGTGTATAAGATACTTTGAGTGAATGTGATTAAGTATGCGGAATCTACTTAACCACACTTAGAAGGATGTTGATTTATTTAATGGAATAGTAATGCTTTGTATTGGACAATGAACACAGAATGTTAACCACGAACGATTCAATATTATTAAGAATAATACGAGTGATCTTAGCTATCACTAGGGTTACAAAACCTTGAATCCTTAACAAACACTATGACTTCGTACGTACACAAAAGTGTAACCTAGGATCTCCTTTTATAGACTAAGGACTCCTTTACATGGTAAGTATTCACCGTATAAATCTAACTAAATAAGATATACACACAATCTATACCATACTTATCTCCTACAATGTCTCAAAAAGCCGTTATCCTTCAGCAGTATCTTCTGTATAACTAGCAGTACTTACCTAGCAGTTTGTACTGTTAGTTATTTCCTGAGCAGTCTTCAAATATACACTAGCAGTTAGTACTGTTAGTGTATTCTTCTCAGCAGTACTAATCTTCAGAACATTTAATTCCCAACAATCCTCCCCTAAACTTGTGATTTATTCCAAATCATCAAGTTTCTTCTGAATTAAATGAGGATTCTGAGGATCTTCCAAACACTACATAGTCAGTCTCTTGATCTGAGCTTTCCTTTGTTCTGTAAGATAGAATATTTTTTTGACCAACTCATCTGCCATTTGTAAATCACTTTCAACCTGGAGTGTTGAACATACCAAAGCTAATAAAACTGCTGCTCTAAGAGGATAATCTTTTTCTACCAACATATAAATTTCTAATCCATCTTTGGTAGAAATCCTGTGAACACCATAAGTATCAAATAATCTCCATGTAATCTCTTTAATTGGAGCTTGAAACCTCCAAATAGCTTCTCATCCATCAGGTTCATATATTCTTTTCAATTGAACCCATAATTCCTTATCTTTGTCATCAGTTGGATTTGAGGTTCTAAACCTTTCCTGCACTAAACTCCATAACTTGTTCAAGTCATCTATGTCAAAAGATCTCAGCATATCTTCAAAGAATTTGTGCACCTCAGTCTTTCCTCCTACCCTGATGATCTTTCACCCCTTTATTCTCCCATCTAAGTATACCTCCCAATCTATAATTGGATGCTTGGCCTGGAGTGGATTAATGTTGAGAGATTCAGGAACTACCACAATCATGCTATGTACTTGTTCATCAGTCAATGTTTCCTTTTCTTTCTTTGCTTCTTCCTCTGCAGTTTCTTCCTGAATTAATTTCTTCTCAGTCCTTTGTTTCTTAGCCTCATCAGACTCCAATAACTCTGCTCCTCTTTTTACACCTTGACTTGGCTGAGTCTCAATAACAAATCTTGGATCTGATGGCTTATGTATTCTTGTGTAAGCTTCAAAGTATGATCTTTCAATAGTTTCATTAGACATCCCTTTAAAATAATTCTCCTTCTAGTAATCTTGATGCTTTAGAAAGTTCTTCATAAACCTCAATTGCTCACTTCTTGAAGGAATTTTCTTCTTATAAGACTTTTTCTTGCTTTGTTTCCTTCTAATTTCTTGCAATAAGTTAGCAGTAGCATCATTTTGTTCTTCTGGAGTGTATTTTGCTCTTTCATCAGCTTGTAATTCTTCAGCCACTTTCTGATCTGCTAAGATCTGAGCAGCTCTTTCATTTTCTTCTGTCTGAAACTTCCTTTAAATCATAAAAGCAGCCAATCTTGCTTCTTCTACTAGCCTTTCTTCCTCAGTAACCCTGTTTAATTCATCTTCATAAAACTTTTGGGCTAGCTCTTCATCAAGTTCCAACTGAGTTTTCTCATTCTTGGACAATTGTTTAGTTGGTTCTTGCTCTGTCATTATGGCTTTTCCTTTGTCTGCTCTTGATATCCTTGGTTTCCTTGAGTAGAATGAACTAGCAGTACCTTGATATCCAGCAGTTATCAAATCCTAAAGACTAACAGTTCTTTCAACACTAGCAGTACCTTGCTCTGTCCTAGTATTACCTTCATCAAATCCACCAGTACCCTCATCAAACTGATCTGCCTGCCTCCCCTGAGTCTCATATTCTTCTTGTACCAAAGAAACTTTTGGATCTTGATCAATTTGGGCAATCTTCCTCCCCTGTTTGGAAGATCCCTCACCATCATCTGAACTTGACTCTTTTGATGAACTAGAAGAAGAACTTCTTGAAACCACCATCTTAACAGATCTTTTCCCATTGGATTTCTTGACTATGGTCTCTAATTTCTTCACCCTTAGAACCAATTTTGTGTAGACAACAACAAAGTTCTTTTTGTGGCTCATGAGTTCAGCTTCCAAGGAGTTCACCTTATTAGACAATCTTGTATATAAATCCATTAATTCCTTAAGTTTCTTGCTGCCCTCAACACTTCCAGGTGTGTTACCTCCTGGGAGAGGTGAATCATGGGGCATTGACTCATAATCCATCATATGATGGGTTTCTGAGCCACCCTGTGTTTCCATGTGGCTAGGGATTCCACCAGAAGTACTAGGTGCTGCTGGTGTTGCCATGGATTGGGTCTTATTGATGTTGCTTCTATCCTGCTCAGCTACTAAGCCAGAGACAGTAGAAGTAGCCCTTTCCATTCTAACATTGTCAGCCTCATCTGCTACATTTTGGGGAGTAGGAACTCTGTGCTGAGGAACATCAGAGTCCTGTCTGGATGAAGTCCTATGGGTTGATAAAGATGGTTGTGAAGTTGAAGCTTCTGATGTTGTGGGTGTGTGATGGGAGGCAACTGGGCTTGTTGCTCCTTCACCCTGAGGTTGTAGCATTGTATCAAAAAGAGGTACTGCCTCCCCACCATAACCCCTTGAAGCAATCTTCATATTGCTAAAAAGTTTTTGAGTAAGCTTGGGGGTTGGATAAATTGTTTTGTGTGGAGGTAATGCATGTTTGTTCAAAATAGATTGAATAAATCTTGGATACATCAAAATTTTTGATTTACTATCAACATTCTTCACCATACCTTCAAAAATTAGTTTTGAAAAGTTGAAAATTCTGTCTGTAGCCAAACAAATGAGAGCAGTAGCAATATTACTACTGAACTGTTCCTATGAGGTTTTCTTGGGGTTAAGACAATAAAGGATTGTGTGAATGAAAAATCTCCATTGTGGGGAAAAATGACTCTTTTGAAAAGTTAAATTTTGAGAGTCAGTATTGTACCCCATCCTGGAGAAATTTTCAAAAATTTCTGTGTTTGGCATAGCACTAATACCATCTTCATCACTCAGATGGAGATGCCTCCTGAGTGAGGATTCAGTAACAGTGATAGAGTAGCCATCCACTTTAGCTTTAATCTTTTTGTCACCATTTTCAAAGGTTTTGACACTGGCAGTGTGCCAAAACTGCTTGATGTGAGTGACATAGATAATGGGATTTAAAAGTAAAGAATACCTTATGTAAGTGTTGTTCAGAAAATCCACTATCTCATGAAAGGTTGGTTCATCCTCTGACTTTTCCAAATAAGCAACTTGATTGTGTCTTTCAACAAAGGATAAAGTGGCCATTTTATTTTCAGTAAAAGGTTGATTTGACTGGTGGGAATAGTGAATATTTAGGGTAGAAAGTAGAAGAAGAAAGTTAATTGAGATAAGAGATAATGAGTGGCTTGCTAGGGTTTCAATTGGACCGACTTTGAATAAAAGATAACTTTTAATCGAAGATAAGGTTAATTAAATATTATAAAAGGTAAAAATATCCAAAAAGGAAACATTTCAAAAACCTGGCTCTGATACCAATTGTGAAGATCGTTTATAGCTCGAGGTTGGTTAGACCTCATCTAGGGATAACAATAACAAAAGGCGAAATATTCAATTAAAGAATCAATTGTTATTGATACAAGGTTTCTTCGTCATCATCTCCTAACACTAACAATACAAAACCTAGGCGTCTACACTAAGACTTAACGCCTAGACACACATACACCTTTTCCTGGAGTTACATCTTGACTCCTGTGTATTAAACCTAACGCCCCATCTCTTTATATAATAGAGATTTAGGGTTACAAAGACTTTAACATAATACATAATTAGTTCTTCATCTTTGTCTTCATAAGTTTTTTTCATCTTTCATGTTTTGTCAATATCAACTTTCAGTTTAATTCCTAACAGGGACATTCACAAGAAGATGATGAAGATCATGGTTATGCAGACAGTGGATGTTCCAGGCACATGACAGGCAACATGTCCTAACTTTCAGACTTTCAACCATTGGATGGAGGATATGTTACCTTTGGGGGAGGAATAGGAGGCATAATTATTGGTAAAGGTACTCTTAAAACCGGTAAATTGGATTTTGAAGATGTGTACTTTGTTCAAGAGCTTAAGTATAACCTGTTTAGTGTCTCAAAAATGTGTGACAAAAAGAACAAGGTTCTTTTTACTGACACTGAATGTCTTGTGCTTTCTCCAGACTTTAAGTTACCTGATGAAAGTCAGGTATTACTCAAAGTTCCAAGAAAGGGAAACATGTACAGTGTTGATATGAAGAAGATTGTTCCTAAAGAGGATCTTACTTATCTTGTTGCAAAGGCCACATTGGATGAATCTATGTTATGGCATACGAGACTTGGTCACATTAATTTTAAAACCATTAATAAAATTGTAAAGGATGGTTTGGTAAGAGGCTTGCCTCAGAAAAGATTTGAAAATGACCAAACTTGTGTTGCTTGTCTCAAGGGCAAACAACACAAGGCTTCTTGTAAGCCCAAGGTTTTTAACTCTATTGATCAACCTTTGTTTATGCTACATATGGATTTATTTGGCCCAACATCTGTGAGTAGTATTATGCATAAGAGGTACTGTCTTGTGATTACTGATGACTATAGTAGGTTCACATGGGTTTTCTTTTTAGGTTCTAAGGATGACACACCTAGCATTCTTAAAACATTCATTACTGAGATAGAAAACCTAGTGGATAAGAAAGTAAAAGTCATTAGATGTGATAATGGGACAGAGTTCAAAAATAGAGTTATGGATGATTTTTGCAAAGAAAATGGTATTAGAAGAGAGTTTAGTGTTGCTAGAACTCCTCAGCAGAATGGAGTTGCTGAGAGAAGAAATAGGACACTGATAGAAGCTGCTAGAACCATGTTAGCTGACTCTAAGTTGCCTATCATTTTTTGGGCTGAAGCAGTTAATACTGCTTGCTATATGCAGAACAGGGTTTTGGTAGTTAAACCTCACTACAAGACACCATATGAGCTTTTTAGAGGTAGAACTCCTGCATTAGGATTTCTAAGACCTTTTGGGTGTCATATCACTATTCTGAAGACCTTAGAACATCTAGAAAAATTTGATGGTAAAGCAGATGAAGGATTCTTGGTTGGATATTCTCTCAATAGCAAAGCCTTTAGAGTATACAACACAAGAACTAGGAAAGTTGAGGAAAACCTGCATGTTGAATTTCTAGAAAATAAATCTAATGTTGCAGGTGAAGGACCAAAATGGCTGTTTGACCTTGAGACTCTAACCCAATCAATGAACTATGTGCTAGTTGTTGGAGGAACCTTTTCTAATGATTTTGCAGGTTCAGAAGCTGATGATGCAACAAATGAAGCAGGCTTGGGTAAGGAGAAAGATCAAGATCATGTATTGATGCCAATATGGACAAGTATGGATTCAACTTCAATGAATGGTGAACCTTCTACTGATGAAGCTAAGGAAGGGATTGAAGGTGAAAACAATATAGATGGAGCTGAGGAACAAGAGAATTAAGCTAACAGTACTAATGGTGATTGTATTGTTGAGTCACAAGATGGTACTGCTGGGCTAAATCTTCATACTGTTGGCCCATCAGATGCCAATACTACTGATTTCTCAGAAGATGAGGTGGATTTCAACAATCTACCACCTACATATGCAGTTCTCACTACACCACACACAAGGATTCACAAAGCCCACTCCCTGGACAATGTGATTGGTGATATGCAATTTGGAGTGAAGACAAGGAAGCAACTTATGACTTCAGACCAACAAGGGTTACTTAGTACTGTGTATGAATCAAAGCAGCATGAAGATTCCAACACTTGTTTATTTGTGTGTTTCCTCTCACAAGCTGAACCCAAAAAGGTTCTCAAAGCCTTAGAAGATTCAAGCTAGGTAGAAGCAATGCAAGTAGAGCTTCTCCAATTCAAGATTCAGAAGGTTTGGGTACTAGTAGATTTACCCAAGGGTATGAGGGTAATTGGCACCAAATGGGTTTTCAGGAATAAAAGGGATGAAAGGGGTATTGTGGTTAGAAACAAGGCTAGACTTGTAGCCCAGGGTTATACACAGGAAGAAGGTATAGACTATGAAGAAGTTTTTGCACCAGTAGCAAGGGTTGAAGCCATTAGACCATTCTTGGCCTATGCTTCTTTCATGGGCTTCACTGTATATCAGATGGATGTTAAGAGTGCCTTATTGTATGGTACTATTGAAGAGGAGGTGTATGTCTCACAACCTCCAGGTTTTGTTGATCCAGAACATCTTGGTAAGGTGTACAAGGTAGTAAAGGCTCTTTATGGACTACTGATAACGCTCAAATTGTGCATGTTTTTAGTAGCGTTATTCATACTTTTTTATATGTTATTTGGTTATATTTATATGCTTTTGTTACTAAATCGCACCAAAGTATGTCTGCAAAGTGTATGTAGCCAAAAACAGGAAAAACAAAGAAAAAGATGAAAAAAATAAGGAAGAAGGAAATATTTATGATGGTACAAAGATTCTTGTGTCAAGTTCCACACCAAATAGGCATTTCAAAGAATAAAGGTCCAAGTATTCAAGTTGACAAGCTTCAAGATAAAGAAAAGATCAAGTTTGGATGAAGAACCATGAGCCATGAACAAGATACAAGCCAAACGACAAAAGTCCAAAAAAAGAGCATAAAGCAGCACTCCATCCGATCGGATGCAGCCCGCAACCGAATCGAATGGAGGTAATTTCTGTAGACCAACCGATCGGTTGGATGTCGTCTGATTTGCCAAACTTCATCATTAAGGATACTATCCTTATGTGCACGATTCTAAAGCCTTCTATTGAGCATTCTAGACTATTCTAATTTACTTGGAGGCCAAGATGAAGCATTAAAGACCCTAGGCCTTGAGAGTAGTATAGATAGAGCCATTTGAGACACCAATTGATGTACCATTCATATGCTTTTTCATATTATCACCAACCACTCATCAAAATACTCTCTCAAAAGTCCAAATTCGTCCTTAGAAGTCCAGGAGGCTTTGGAGGTTCAAGAAGTCAACATTTGGAGGTAAAAACATCAAGAAGTCAACACCAATACTTTGGGTATCATTACCTTATCATTTGTAGTCTATTTCTAATCATTGTAAGACTTTCAATTATGGTTTCTAATGTTTAACGTTCAGAGTTTATGTTAGTGTTTGCTATGAGTGGCTAGTGCCTTTGAGCACTTGCTTAGATGATGTGTATTGCTTATTGATTTGCGTATGATTGTGATAACATGTTTTAATTCAATTTCAAGTTGATTCTAAGATCCAATTGTGATTAAGTTTCATAGTGACATTTGTTAATCAAGTTTGACTAGTTGTTAATAATTCTAAGGGTCGAAAGATTTATTGTTATTCAACTAGTTATAATCATTTGTCTATGAATGATTGTTTTTACCCATTATTCTTGATTAAACAAAGAAAGTTAATTGTGGTTGTAATAAGAATGCTTTTGTCTATCAAATTGGATTGATTGTAAACTATTTCAAGGGTCGGAAGATTAGTAGTTTATAATCGATTGTAACCTATTTGTCTATGAATCGGTTACCTTTTGCATTGACCATTTCCTAAGCGAATTTGATAAAAAAAGGACTATTTTTGTGTTTAAGTTTGTTACCTCAAACTTATGAACCTTGAATTGATCTTGAATTGATTGGTTAAACGTAATGCTTGTTTTTATGAACTAAAATCTTGACGAATGTTTAATTTGTAGAAACAATAGATTAGTTCACCAAACTAATTATCATAACCAACATGTTGTCAAAAGTTATCACAATCATGATTATCAAGAGTAGTATATTAGTCTAAGCAAGTGTAGTTTTAATCATTTGAATTATTATATTTTCATCATTGCTTGTTTAAGAAATTTACTTTTAGTAACTTACAATTCGATTCACTCACAAATCCCTGCAAACGATCTCGACTTACCATCATAATCTTGCTATAACGGACGAGTTCACTTGCTCGTATGTGTTATTTCTAGATTCGGTAATTCGAGCTTTATAAATTTAAAACTTGTACACACGCGTAACACATCAAGTTTTTGGCGCCGCTGCCGGGGATTTTGATTGTGTTTCTGTAAGATTTAGAAGTCCAATTCTCTCCAAGTTCGTTTTCATAAAAAAAAAAGTTTTCCGAGTTGTCCATCCGATCGGTTTCACATTTATCCGATCGGTTTGCCCCATTTCACTTTTTACCGAGACAACCATCCAATCGGTATTCATTTTATCCGATCGGTTTTCACCAAAACCAATTTTACCGAGACTCTCATCCGATCGGTTTGCCATTCATCCGATCGGATCACCAATCTGATTTTCCAAATTGTTTTCATTCTTCGCTCGTGTGGTTAGACATTGCCTCGATTCTCTTGGGAATTGTATGAACACTCGTTCAACTGGAGTAGAACCAATTTCACCTCTTTCCGATCCCTAAAGTTTAATTCGAACAAGAACAAGAAGAAGAAGAACACCCTTTGTTTTATTAGCCAACCGTGTACCTAGAGTACCAGACCAACCGTTTGATAACCTTTTCGAAGCTAAAGTCGTTTATAACCCATTCATTGATCAACCTTTTCCCATGGCTGACGATCAACCCATGTGGGCCGCCAACCAAGCCGTAGCACCCACTCCTGGATCTGCTATTGTTCCTATTAACCTTGGTAACAATTTCACTATGAAAGGACACCATCTTTCTATGATCAAAGACCGTCAATTTGATGGCCGTTCGAGGGCTGATCCTCACAAACACATTGCCGAATTCATCAAAATTTGTGGCATGTTCCGATATGGCGAAACCGATGTCGACGCCATTAAACTCAAACTTTTTCCATCATCACTTGTTGGAGATGCAAAAATGTGGTATAACGAATTAACCCCAGGAATTATCAATACTTGGGAGGAGATGAGGCAAGCTTTTGTAAGCCGATTCTTTCCACCTGCCATGTTTGACCGACTCATGGGAGAAATTCGTGCTTTCACAAAAAATCCTAACGAATCACTCGTCGAAGCCTGGCTTCGTATGAAAGATTTGCTTCGTAGTTGTCATGGACATGGTTTAGGATGAGGAACTATTATCCAAATCTTCTACCATGGACTTGATGAAGCATCTCAAGGAATTCTTGATGCTGGAGGAATTTTTCTTTATAAGACTCCTAATCAGGAATATCAATTGCTTGAAGACCGAGTTCTTCTCAAACTCGATTGGTCAAAAGATGCCAAAACCAAACCCTTAAGAAAAACCGTTGCTTTTGCTGAAAGTTCTGAAACCTCTAAACTCATGGAGAAAATGGAAGCCTTGACTTCCAAAATCGACTCGCAATACAAAGATTTAAAAGGAGAAATGAAAGAAATGCGAGACGGTTGTAACAACTGTGGAGGTAATCACCCATCATCAGAATGTGACGATCAACCAATGGATAGACCTAAAGAAGGAGAAGCCAACTATGTCCAAGGAGGATACCGTGGAGGCGGTTATCGTGGTAATTATTACGAAAGAAATTCTATAAATTGGCAAGATCGCCATCAAAGGGATAACAACCGTGATTCTCAACCACGAGTAGACAATCAAACTCCACAGACCTCTGATAAAAAACTAGAAGAATCCGATTTTGAAAAAATGATGAGAGAATTCGTAACGACTCAAAAATCAACTAATAAGTTCGTCAAGAACCAATTTTTCAATCTCAAAACCAAAGTTGAGCAAAGTCAGAAAAATCATCAAGCATCTATTCAAGATCTCGAAAACAAATTCGATAGACTTTCTGATCAATTTGCGTCCTGACCATCTGGGTCATTACCAAGTAATACCCAATTCAACCCTAAACCAACATCATCTGGATCAAACGATAAAACTTATCGTCCACCACAGACTAGAAATGAGCATATCAATGCTGTATTCACAAAAAGTGGTCTCTCTTATGATCCACCACCCAACCCGAATGATACTACGATCATCCATGATGAAAGTGAGGATGAAGCTGAAGAAGCTGAGAAGGAAAATACTCTAAATATACCCACCAAAGAAAAACCCAACCCACCAGTTAAAGCGTACACACCAAAAATTCCATATCCTCAGAGCCTTAAGAAAGAAAAGATGGAAGAGCGTTATAAGAAGTTTGTTGAAATGATCAAAGAGGTTAGACTCAATGTACCCCTCGTTGATGTTCTAGCTGGAATGCCCAATTATGGGAATTTTTAAAGGAACTTTTGAATAACAAGAGTAAGTTGGAACAAATATCCGCTACCTTTCTCAATGAAGAATGCTCAGCCATTGTTCAAAACAAAATTCCAACAAAACTCGGAGATCCTGAAAGTTTTCTTATTCCATGCACGTTAGGAAACAACATCACATGCGATGCTTTAGCCGATCTTGATGCAAGTATCAATTTGATGCCCTATTCGTTGTATTCTAAACTTTCCATCAATACTTTGAAACCTACAAGGATGAGTATTCGATTAGCCAATCATTCTTACCAATATCCTGTTGGAATTGCTGAGAATATGCTTGTCCAAGTTGGTAAATTTGTTTTTCCCGTGGATTTTGTGATCTTAGAAATGGAGGAAGATAGTAGAGTACCTCTTATTTTAGGAAGACCTTTCCTAAACACTGCTGATGCAATCATCAAAGTAAAAGGAAAAGAACTCAACCTTGGAGTTGGAGAAGATAGAATTACCTTTTTAATCGATAAAGCAATGCAATATCCGTATTCCAGTGATGACACTTGTTTTAACATTGACGTAATCGATGAAGTCACTGATGAAGAATTGGATGCATTACTTGACGATTCTGATCGATTCATGACTACTTCGGAGAAAATTAGTGAAACAGATCATGATAAAGAATTCGCTGATTTTATGGAAGTAAAGTTTGAAGAAGATGAAGAAGAAGAAGTTGAAGAAGGAGAAATAGCAGAAGAGAATTTTGAAGAAATCACTTTTAATGATCAATTGAGGATCAAAACATCTCTTCAAGAACCACCAACTGATCTTGAGCTGAAACCACTTCTCGATCATCTTGAATATGCTTACTTGGAGGATAATTCACTTCTTCCAGTAGTCATATCTTCGTTGCTCAATGACTATGAAAAAGATGTCTCATCTCTGTTCTCAAGAGGCATAAAGAAGCTTTTGCGTGGAAAACCTCTGATATTCCAGGAATTAGCCCTGATTTCTGTAAACACAAAATCAATTTCGAAGAAGGTGTTAAACCCGCTGTGGAAAGACAACGTCGACTCAATCCCAACATGAAAGAAGTTGTTAAGAAAGAAATCATCAAACTTCTTGATGCCGATATCATTTACCCCATCGAGGATAGTCCTTGGGTGAGTCCAGTTCACTGTGTTCCAAAAAAAGGAGGAATGACTGTTGTGACTAACGAACGGAATGAATTAGTTCCTACTAGAACTGTCACTGGATGGCGAGTATGTATTGACTACAGAAAATTGAACAAAGCCACCAGAAAAGATCATTTTCCTTTACCCTTCATGGATCAAATGCTTGAGAGATTAGCAGGGAACGAGTTTCCTTGATGGTTTTTCAGGATATTTCCAAATTCCTATTGATCCTGCCGATCAAGAAAAGACTACATTCACATGTCCCTTTGGAACTTACGCTTATCGGCGTATGCCTTTCGGTCTTTGTAATGCACCTGCGACTTTTCAAAGGTGTATGATTGCTATATTCCAAGACATGCTTGAAACATCTATGGAAGTTTTCATGGATGACTTTTCAGTTTTTGGAAGCTCATTTGAAGCTTGTCTTTCTAATCTCGATAAAATGCTCGAAAGATGCGAAGCTGCACATCTTGTTCTCAACTGGGAAAAATGTCACTTCATGGTGACTGAAGGAATTGTGCTAGGACACAAAATTTCCAGTGCAGGAATGGAGGTTGACAAAGCGAAAATTGATGTTATCACCAAATTACCACCTCCAACCAACATTAAAGCCGTTAGAAGTTTTCTAGGACATGCCGGTTTCTACCGTCATTTTATTAAAGATTTTTCCAAAATATCTCGTCCAATGACGAAACTTCTTGAAAGAGATTCTATTTTTGACTTCAATGCGGATTGCATAAAAGCATTTGAAACATTGAAAAGCCAACTAACTAGTGCACCCATTATGGTTTCACCTAATTGGTCACTACCATTCGAGCTCATGTGCGATGCAAGTGATTTTGCTGTTGGAGCTGTATTAGGCCAACGTGAAGGAAAACATTTCCGTCCTATATACTTCGCTAGTAAAACACTCAATAATGCTCAACAAAATTACACGGTTACGGAGAAGGAATTGTTAGCCGTTGTTTTTGCTTTCGACAAATTCAGATCTTATCTTGTGCTTTCAAAAACGATTGTGTTTACTGATCATTCAGTGCTCAAATATTTGTTTACCAAACAAGATGCAAAACCGCGTCTTATCCGATGGATTTTGCTACTCCAAGAATTTGACATAGAAATCAAAGATAAGAAAGGAGCAGAAAATCTAGATGCTGATCATTTGTCTCGTCTTGAGAATCCAAATTTGGAAGAGTTAAAGGAAGATGAGATTGACGATTATTTCCCTGATGAAACTCTCATGACTGTTGATACAGTTAATGAAAACGAAATTCCGTGGTTTGCAGATTATGCAAATTATCTCGTTGGAGGAATTCTCAGGAAAGGATTAACTCATGCCCAACGAAGTAAATTCTTTTCAGAACTAAAACACTATTATTGGGAAGAGCGTTGTCCCGATGGGATGATCAGAAGATGTGTTTCTGGGTCCGAAACAAGAAGAATTCTTGATGAATGTCATCATGGCCCAACTGGGGGACACTATGGTCCTTCCACCACAGCTAAAAAAGTTTTTGATGCTGGATTCTATTGGCCAACAATTTTCAAAGAAGCTCATACTCTTGTTCAAAACTGCGATGCTTGCCAAAGATCCGGTAGTCTTTCTCGTAGAGATGAAATGCCTCAAAAGAGCATTCAAGTCTGCGAAATATTCGATGTTTGGGGAATCGATTTTATGGGACCATTTCCTAAATCGCACAAATACGAATACATTCTCATTGCTATTGATTATGTTTCCAAATGGGCTGAAGCCGAAGCTCTACCCACAAATGATGCACGAGTTGTTGTTAATTTTCTCAAAAAGCTTTTCGCTCATTATGGAATTCCTAAAGCTTTAATAAGTGATCAAGGAACCCATTTCTGTAACAGACAAATGGAGAAAATCATGAAACGATATGGAGTTCATCATCGTTTTGCTACAGCTTATCACCCATAAACCAGTGGTCAAGTCGAAAATACCAACAGAGCCTTAAAAAGGATACTCGAAAAAACGGTCAAAGACAATCCCGCCGTTTGGTCGAGAAAACTAGATGATGCTCTGTGGGCATTTCGTACGGCTTATAAAACGCCAATTGGTACAACACCATACATAATCTTGTATGGAAAAACCTGTCATTTGCCGTTCAAAATTGAACATCGCGCCTACTGGGCACTCAAAAACTGTAACCCTGATCTCAAAATAGCTGGATAGAAGAGATTTTTGCAAGTGCATGAACTCGATGAACTAAGACTCCAAGCTTACGAGAACTCAAAGCTTTACAAAGCCAGAACCAAAGCTTATCATGACAGAAAGCTTAGAATTCGGAAAGAATTCAAAGCTGGAGACAAAGTTCTGCTCTTCAATATAAAATACAAGTTCAAATCACCTAAGCTGAAACCGAAATGGTTCGGTCCATATATAGTGAAACATGGATTTCCATCTGGATATGTTGAATTATATGACAAACAAGGTGGAAGTTTCATTGTTAATGGTCATCAAATTAAATTGTACTATGATAAGGAGAAAATGAACAAGATTTCTATCAAAAGAGATTCCACCGGAATCAGAATATGAATCTATCACATTTCTGACACCTTTTCCAACCGACTACAAAGAAAATTCTGAATTTATCTATGATGTTCTTCCTAAAGTTTGGGAAAACGCAAGGTTGTACAACATAGATGAAACTGGAGAAGAAATAGTGATAGGAAACGTGGTGTATGTTCCAATATTCTCAAAGAAGAAACCAAAAATTGCACTAACGTAGCAAGAAGGAAGTTTGAGTCAGGCTGATGACACGTCAATAAAATAAGCGCTTCTCGGGAGGCAACCCGTGTATTTGCTTCTTAATTTATTTTTCAAAGTGATTACATCCCAAAGTTTCTCTAATCCCTAAGTTGAACTTATGTGTGGGGGTGTATCACTGACTTTTGAATAAAACGTATAAATATTTCGTGATTACAAAGCTTGGATGCTTGGATCAAAGAATCATCTGGAGCCGGAAATAGTGGTTTACTCTCTTATTTCCCTGTTTTCATTCCTTGAAAGTCATTTATCACATTGAGGACAATGCTTAACTTAAGTGTGTGTGTGTGTGTGTGGGGGGGGGGGGTGAATAGGAAAATAAGGATAAATTGTAAATTTCGAGCTAATTTTAAGCTAATTTTAAATTTTGTTTGCCCTTGTGATCTAGTTATTTGTCATTCTTAGGATAATATATTTGAATAACTGGATCATCCCACTGGTAAAACCTGTAATTTTTGAAAAATTGAGATGTGTCCCGATTAATATTGCAATCCATTCTGGGATCGATAACATTAGCTAGCACATATTATAGCCCTTCCACCTAAAATGTGGGGATTTAAGCCTGTTTCGTATTTAGCATACGTCTTTTATGCTTTGATTCTTTTGCTATGAGTGTGCCGGTGATTTTATTTATTCTAGAACTTGTGCTTGCAAATCATTATGAGACCGTTGTGAGATCACATTTCATGTGTGATATAAGTGTATATGCGTGATAAGAGGCAACCTTAGGATTTAACCCAAATAGCCTTCCGTATTGATATTTAGCTAGTTACACTGACTAGTTAGCCACCGATATAAACCCTATTGTTAGCGTTTATCTTTAACGCTAGATACCCCTAGTTACACCCTCTGAGCCTATCTTTTTCTTTTGATAAAATCCAAAAAAATACAAAAAGATTTTACACTTTTTAGCCTAGTCTTACCCTTAGTCAAGTCTTGGTTGGTTGCTAGCTATTTGGCAAGATGGATGTTATGTGGGAAATCATGAAAATTCAAAGAAAGTTGCAAACTCCAAGAGCAGTTATCGAAGAAAAGTGAAAGAAAAGTCATCGCAACTATATGATGACAAGTGAAAGTTTATGTTTAAAAAAAAAAAAAAAAAAAAAAGAGAGAAAAAAGAATGAGTCATCGCAATTATAAGGTGACAAGAATAGCCAATGAGCTATTGAATAATGTAGTGATCAATAAAGTATGGAGTTTTTCAAGATTGCATGATAGTGGTTCGAAATAACTAGCAACATCTGGTTAGTAGACTTTGACTAGTTTGTATATTCGTTATTATCAACCCTTTCTAAAACATATCCCATGTCTTATCCTACCCTTTTGACTTTGTGGAATTATCAATTTTATTGACATGTAGTGACCAACCGATTTCTTGAGGAAGTAGGTAGCGTTGTTAGTGATCTAAGGTTATCCTTAGTGACCATCCGTTATTTGGTGATACGAGAATTCGTTGTTAGCGAGCTATTATGTTTTGCATAAGATAGTTTCACATAAGTCTGATATAAGCCTTGAAGCCTTAAACCCGAATAAAAGCCCTCTTTGATATGTATACTTGGTGCTTACGCCATATCGGTGTAGTTTTGTTTCTTGTACAAGCCTATGGTAATATTTAAATCATGACTGAGCAAATGAGTGTGATTTCTCTTATATACTCCACCAACCATACAAATGAGTGTTTTGAGTGAATTATATTTCATTTTCTTTTCGTGAGGTGATTAGTAATGTTTATCAAGCAAGAAAATCATTTGGGTATTGTCAAACATCTCGATGCTTCAACCAGCTTAAAATGGTGAATCTAACTTGTACTCGTACTTGATAGATTTGCATCACATTTTTCTTAAACACACTTGTATACCATGTGGATAATTGTTTTTACTTCTAGATTTGCTTGAGGGCAAGCAAAGTTTAAGTGTGGGGGAATTTGATAACGCTCAAATTGTGCATATTTACCAAAGTATGTCTACAAAGTGTATGTAGCCAAAAATAGGAAAAAGAAAGAAAAAGATGAAAAAAATGAGGAAGAAGGAAATATTTATGATGGTACGAAGATTCTTGTGTCAAGTTCCACACCAAATAGGCATTTCAAAGAATAAAGGTCCAAGTATTCAAGTTGACAAGCTTCAAGATAAAGAAAAGATCAAGTTTGGATGAAGAACCATGAGCCATGAACAAGATACAAGCCAAACGACAAAAGTCCAAAAAAAGAGCATAAAGCAGCACTCCATCCGATTGGATACAGCCCGCAACCGAATCGGATGGAGGTAATTTCTGTAGACCAACCGATCGGTTGGATGCAATACCGATCGGTTGGATGTCGTCAGATTTGCCAAACTTCATCATTAAGGATACTATCCTTATGTGCACGATTCTAAAGACTTCTATTGAGCATTCTAGACTATTCTAATTTACTTGGAGGCCAAGATGAAGCATTAAAGACCCTAGGCCTTGAGAGTAGTATAAATAGAGCCATTTGAGACACCAATTGATGTACCATTTATATGCTTTTTCATATTATCATCAACCACTCATCAAAATACTCTCTCAAAAGTCCAAATTCGTCCTTAGAAGTCCAGGAGGCTTTGGAGGTTCAAGAAGTCAACATTTAGAGGTCAAAACATCAAGAAGTCAACACCAATACTTTGGGTATCATTACCTTATCATTTGTAATCTATTTCTAATCATTGTAAGACTTTCAATTATGGTTTCTAATGTTCAACGTTCTGAGTTTATGTTAGTGTTTGCTATGAGTGGCTAGTGCCTTTGAGCACTTGCTTAGATGATGTGTATTGCTTATTGATTTGCGTATGATTGTGATAACATGTTTTAATTCAATTTCAAGTTGATTCTAAGATCCAATTGTGATTAAGTTTCATAGTGACATTTGTTAATCAAGTTTGACTAGTTGTTAATAATTCTAAGGGTCGAAAGATTTATTGTTATTCAACTAGTTATAATCATTTGTCTATGAATGATTGTTTTTACCCATTATTCTTGATTAAACAAAGAAAGTTAATTGTGGTTGTAATAAGAATGCTTTTGTCTATCAAATTGGATTGATTGTAAACTATTTCAAGGGTCGAAAGATTAGTAGTTTATAATCGATTGTAACCTATTTTTCTATGAATCGGTTACCTTTTGCATTGACCATTTCCTAAGCGAATTTGATAAAACAAAGGACTATTTTTGTGTTTTAGTTTGTTACCTCAAACTTATGAACCTTGAATTGATCTTGAATTGATTGGTTAAATGTAATGCTTGTTTTTATAAACTAAAATCTTGACAAAGGTTTAATTTGTAGAAACAATAGATTAGTTCACCAAACTAATTATCATAACCAACATGTTGTCAAAAGTTATCACAATCATGCTTATCAAGAGTAGTATATTAGTCTAAGCAAGTGTAGTTTTAATCATTTGAATTATTATATTTTCATCATTGCTTGTTTAAGAAATTTACTTTTAGTAGCTTACAATTCGATTCACTCACAAATCCCTGCGAACGATCCTGACTTACCATCATAATCTTGCTATAACGGACGAGTTCACTTGCTCGTATGTGTTATTTCTAAATTTGGTAATTCGAGCTTTATAAATTTAAAACTTGTACACACGCGTATCACATCAACTACATCAAGCACCAAGGGCATGGTATGAGACTTTGGCTTCCTATTTGCTTGATAATGGATTCCAAAGAGGCAAGATTGATTAGACATTGTTCATCAAGAAGCACAAGAAGGATATCTTGCTGGTATAGGTGTATGTAGATGATATTATGTTTGGCTCTACAAGAAAGGAAATGTATGTAGAGTTTGAGAAACTTATGCATGATAAGTTTCAGATGAGTTCCATGAGGGAACTCACTTTCTTCTTGGGTCTGCAAGTACAGCAATCAAATGAAGGCATATTTATCAGTCAGGATAAATATGTAGCAGAGATTCTAAGGAAGTTTCAGTTTGCTGATTCTAAAATGGCAAGCACACCAATTGATCCTGAGAAACCTCTTCTTAAAGATGCTAATGGAGAAAGTGTGGATGTGCACATTTACAGATCTATGATAGGGTCCTTGATGTATCTTACATCATCAAGACCAAATATTATGTTTGCTGTTTGTGCTTGTGCTAGGTTCCAAGTGACTCATAAGGTTTCTCACTTAACTGCTTTCAAAAGGATCTTCAGATATCTTAAAGGTCAACCTAGGTTGGGTTTGTGGTATCCTAGGGAATCACCTTTTGACCTGGTGGCATATTTAGATAGTGATTATGCTGGTGCAAGCCTGGACAGAAAATCAACAACTAGTGGATGTCAATTCCTTGGATGCAGTCTTATATCATGGCAGTGTAAGAAGCAGACAATTGTGGCAACTTCAACAACTGAAGCTGAATATGTAGCTGCTGCAAGTTGTTGTGGTCAAGTGCTTTGGATTCAAAATCAGCTTCTTGACTATGGGTATAATTTCATGAACACTATGATATATATTGACAATAGCAGTACAATTTGCATAATTAAAAATCCAGTGCAACATTCTAAAACAAAACACATAGAAATTAGGCATCATTTTATTAGAGACTGCAATGAGAAAAGGTTGATTCAAGTGGTTAAAATTGATTCTGATCAAAACTTTGCAGATCTTCTCACAAAAGCTTTTGATGTAGGAAGATTTCAATACTTGGTAGCAAGTATTGGAATGCTTAATCCTTAATCTTTTTCAAATTGTGTGTTTTTGTACTTAAATTGGGTTTGTACTGCTAGGTTTGTCAATTAGTACTGTTATTGTATAGTTTGTACTGTTAGTACAAATTTGGTCTGTTTTTGTTAGAACTGTTAGTCTTGAGTTTATACTGTTACGAGGCAAGTGCTTTGCACTTTATTTTCTTGGTTTTAGACTAACAATTGTAGGTGATAAAGTTGATAATGACAAAACCAACATATGAAAGATCTGGACTTCTCCTTAATCCATGAACTTCCCCTGAAGTTGGAAACTTTTGATCTTGGTATATGCACACAAAGGGAATTACTAGTGCAATGTGTGAGCAAGCAGATGGTGGTTCAAGTTGCTGACATAATAGGTTAATGATGGACAGAGTTTGGGAATTCATTAACATAGGTTTATACCTAAGTTAATTAATTCTTTAAAACTTCTTTCCTGAGACTTCATTATGATGATTTGTATTGAATTGATGGCTTAGTTAGTCAGACAGTAACTGACTTAACTCACTTTCTATCATTTTATACTTTTATTAGTATAATGAGTTAGTCTAAGGACATCTGATAGAAAGAACAGCGAGCAAACGTGAATCTAACACTTGTGTTAGAGGTAACAACTTCCACGAGCTGGAAACCCTGTCAAGAAAGCTCTTTGAATGAGTTTATCTGTACACAGGCAGTTATTTATAACTGAAAACATTGGTTTTCACACAACCAGAGGTTGCTTTAAACCGAAATCTTGATTAAGTGTCTGTCTTTACACTTAATCCCTTCAAAAAGGTTGTTAGCAGTATGGTTTTTCATTAAAATCAAGTTCATACTGTTGAGTCAAAGTTTTTCTAAAAAGTTTGTACTGCCAGGCTTAAAGTTAGTACTAGTAGGCTTAATTTGTACTACTGAATAGACATTAGTACTGGTGCAAAATAACAGCTTTTTAAAACTAGCAGTTGAAAGTCAGTTGAGGTTTTTACTGCTCTAATTCCTTGTTTCCAGGGTTTTCCTATTTGGATATTTTAACTTTTATTCTATTATATTAACCTTATCTTAAATCAAAAGTTAACTTTTTCTTCAAGTCGGTCCAATAGAAACCCTAACAAGCTTTTAATAATATCTCAATTCACATTCTTCTTCTACTTTCTACCCTAAATTTACACTATTCCCACCAGTCAAATCACTTTTTACTGAAACTAAAATGGCTACTTTATCCTTTGCTGACAAACACAATCAAGTTGCTTATTTGGAAAAAGCAGAGGATGACATAACTTTTCATCAGATAGTGGATTTCTTAAATAACTCTTATATAAGGTATTCTTTACTTTTAAATCCCACTATCAATGTCACTCACATCAAACAGTTTTGGCAAACTGCTACTGTCAAAACCTTTAAAAATGGTGACAAAGAGATTAATGAAAAAGTGGATGGCAAATCCATCACTATTATTGAATCATCCCTCAGGAGGCATCTCCATCTGAGTGATGACAATGGTATTAGTGCTATGCCAAACACATAAATTTTTGAAAACTTATCCAGGATGAGGTACAACACTGATTCTCAAGCTTTAACTTTTCAAAAGAATCATTTTTCCCCTCAATAGAGATTTTTCATTCACACCATCCTTCACTGTCTTAGCCCCAAGAAAACCTCATGAGAATAGTTCAGTAGTAATATTGCTATTGCTCTCATTTGCTTGGCTACAGATGGAATTTTCAACTTTTCAAAACTTATTTTTGAAGGTATGGTTAAAAATGTTGATGTTAAATCAAAACTTTTGATGTACCCAAGGTTCATCCAATCTATTTTGAACAAACATCAACTGCTTCCACACAAAACAGTTTATCTAACCCCAAAGCTTACTCCAAAACTCTTTAGGAGTATGAAAATAGCTTCAATAGGGTATGGTGGGGAAGCAGTACCACTTTTTGATACTATGATACAAGCTCAAGGTGAAGGAGCAACAAGCCCAGTTGCCTCCCATCACACACCCACACCATCAGAAAATTCATCTTCACAACCATCTTCATCAACACATAGGACTTTATCCAGACAGGACTCTAATGTACCTCAGCACAGAGTTCCTACTCCCACAAGTGTAGCAGATGAGGCTGACAATGTCAAAATGGAAAGGGCTACTTCTACTGTCTTTGGCTTAGATGCTGGGCAGGACAGAAGTAACATCAATAAGACCTAATCCATGGAAACACCAACAGCACCTAGTACTCCTGGTGGAATCCCTAGCCAAATGGAAACTCTGGGTGGCTCATAAACTCAACATATGATGGATTATGAGTCTATGCCCCATGATTCACCTCTCCCTGAAGGTAACACATCAGGAAGTGTTGAGGGCAGTCTGAAACTAAAGGAATTTATGGAAACTTCTACCAAATTGTCTGAGAGGGTGACCACATTGGAAGATGAGCTTAAAAGTCACAAGAAGAACTTTGCAGTGGTCTGCACAAAACTTGTCTTAAAATTGAAGAAATTAGAGACAACAGTAAAGCAACTGAAAGGAAAAAGATCAACAAAGATGGTGGTTTCTACAAGTTCTTCTTCTTCTAGTTCATCCAAGGATCCAAGTACAGATGACGTGAGGAGTCTTCCAAATAGGGGAGGAAGATTGCCCAAATTGACCATGATCCAGATGTTTCTTTGGTGCATGAAGAGTATGACACTCAGGGGAGGCAAGTAGATCAGATGGATTATGATACTGCTTAGATGGATGAAGGTACTGGTGGGTTTGAAGAAGGTACTGCTAGTGTTCAAGGTATTGCTAGTCTTCAGAGTTTGATTGATGCTGGATATCAAGGTACTGCCAGTGCAGTTTATTCAAGGAAACCAAGGTTATCAAGGGCAGACAAGGGAAAAGCTATCATGACAGAGCAAGAACCTCCTTCTAAAAAGTTGTCCAAGAAGGAACAAACTCAGTTAGCCCTGGATGAAGAGTTAGCACAGAAATTCCATGAATAGGAATTAGAAAGAGTTGCTGAAGAAGAAAGACTGGCTGAGGAAGAAAGGGTGGCTACATTTATGATTGAAAGAAAATATCAGACTGAGGCAGATCAGAGAGCTACTCAGATTCTTGCAGATCAGAAGATGGCTGAAGAGTTACAAGCAGAAGAAAGATTAAAGTATACTCCAGAAGAACAAAATTCAGCTATTAATGACTTATTGGAGGAGATCAGAAAGAAGCAGAATAAAAAGAAAGTTTACAAGAAAAAGGTCCCTTCAAGAAGTGAACAGTTAAGGTTTATGAAGAACTTCTTAAAACATCAAGATTACTGGAAGGAAAGTCACTTCAAAGGAATGTCTAATGAAAAAATTGAGAAGGCTTACTTTGAAGCTTATGCTAGAATTCAGAGGCATTTAAAAGATGATAGTGCAATTATTGAGACTGAGCCCAGTAAAGGTGTGAAAAGAGGTGCAGAATTAATGGAATCTGAAGAAGCCAAGAAGCTAAGAATTGAAGAAGAATCAGTTCCAGAAGTGCAGACAGAGGAACAACAAATAGAAGGAGAAAAGTAAGATGAAACAGCTGAGAAGGAAGAGAAAACATTGACTGATGAACAAATACACAGTATGATAGTGGTGGTTCCTGAATCTCTCAACATTGATCCACTCCAAGCCAAGCATCCAATTATTGACTGGGAAGTATATTCAGATGGAAGGATTAAGGGGTGGAGGATCATCAGGGTAGGAGGAAAGACTGAAGTGCACAAATTCTTTGAGGACATGATTAGATCTTTTGACAGAGATGATTTAGATAAATTATGGAGTTTAGTTAAAGAGAGATTTAAGACTTCAGATCCTACAGATAACAAAGATAAGGAACTATGGGTTGAGTTGAAAAGGCTGTATAAACCAGATGGAGGTGAAGCTATTTGGAGGTTTCAAGCTCCAATTGCAGAGATTACATGGAGGTTATTTGATACTTGTGGTGTTCACAGGATTTCTACTAAAGATGGATTGGAAATTTATATGTTGGTAGAAAAAGATTATCCTCTCAGAGCAGCAGTTTTATTGGCTATGATATCATCAACACTTAAGGTTGAAGAAGGTTCAGAGATGGCAGATGAATTAGTCAGAAAGATATTTTACCTTGCAGAACAAAGAAAAGCCCAAACTAAAAGATTGACTATGTAGTGTTTGGAAGATCCTCACATCCTCATTTAATTCAGAAGAAACTTGATGATTTGGGATAAATCACAAGTTTAGGGGAGGATTGTTGGGAATTAAATGTTCTGAAGTTAGTACTGCTGAAGAATACACTAACAGTACAAACTGCTACTATAATAATGAAGACTGCTGAGATATAACTAACAGTACAAACTGCTAGGTTAGGACTGTTAGTATAACAGAAGGTACTGCTGCATGGATATACGTTTGTATTAAGGATAAGTATGGAAAGTATTTTGTGCATATCTTAATTAGTTAGAATTATACGGTAGAATAGTTATCTTGTAAAGGACTCCTTAAGGCTATAAAAGGAGATCCTAGGTTATATATAAGTCATATAGTTTTGTTAAGATTCAAGGTCATTGTAACCCTAGTGATAGCTAGATCACTCGTATTATTCAAGCAATAATATTGAATCGTTTGGTGTTAAACATTCTGTGTTCATTACTAATATACAACCATTACTGTTCCATTAAACAAACCAAATATCTTCTAAGTGTGGTTAAGTAGATTCCGCATACTTAACTGCATACACTCAAAGTATCTCAAAGACATTATAAGGGAGTAACATCCTAAGTGTTTCATCAATCCTCTCAAACTTGATGAAAAACTTGAGGATTTCATTTGAATTTAACCGAGTAGTAGTTTTTGTTTGTGAAGTGTGAGAAAAATCCAATTTTTCCAAATAGGTGTGTTTTATATAGGGTCAAGTTCATTTTGGAAAATTTAGTCCCTAAAGCCGACTATGATTACACTTGGGGTCCTATGTTCTAAATTAGTGAATTATATGCACTAGACCCTCGAAATATGCCTATGTTTCCTTAGTGATCCAAAGATTAATAAAGATTTGTTATCACCCCTTGTATTAAACCATAAAATTTTGAGACAAGATTTTTTTTTGCATTCGTTAATTCAAGAGACATGGTAATTTAGAAAATCACACTTTTGTTTGAAATCTTTGTAGAAAAAATATGTGCAAACTTTTTGGGTTTTATGAAATATTTCTTCTCCCCCTAAAAATGAGTTCCAAAAAAAATAAAAGAAATGGTTAAAGATTTGTGAGGAACATATTTTGAATTGATTAAATTTTGCACATAGTGAAAGATGAAAATGATATTTTATTATTATTATTTTTTTGAAGGAATTAGTAAAAAATCTTTTTGTTGTTTTTGGATAAAATATTTACAAAATGTTGTTGGTGTTTGACTCGCTTAGTGGTTTTTAAGAAAGTTCTTCAAATCATTGGGAGTCAGACACCGCATACCAATTTGGTGAACTAATTCCACGAATCTTGCATGGGGCAAGGCTTTGGTGAATAAGTCCGCTAACTGGTATTCAATACCCACAAAGTATAGTTCAGTTGTACCCTTGTCAACATGCTCTTTGATGAAATGATATCGGAGTGCGATATGTTTTGACTTTGAATGTTGAACCGTGTTGCATGAGATGGCAATGGCACTCTTGGAGTCGCAGTACATTGGAATCTTATTGTTAAATGTAGTCATAGTCCATCAGTTGTGATCGCATCCAAATGACTTGAGCACAGCATGCTGACATGGCTACATATTCCGATTCTGTTGATGACAATGAAGTGCAATCCTGCTTCTTTGACTGCCAAGATACAAGTTTGTCTCCTAGAAACTGCACTCCATCAGATGTACTTTTGTGTGTGTCTCAACATTCTGTATGATCAGCATCTGAAATGGCTATTAGTTCAAAACCAGAATCCTTCGGATACCAGATCCCTAAATGAATGGTTCCCTTTATGTATCAAAGGATTCTTTTAACCTCTGAGTGGTATCTTTCAGTTGGGCGTGACTGATAACGGGAGCATAGATATACAACAAATACAATATCTGGTCTACTGGCTATTAGATACATGAGGGACCTAATCATACTTCGGTATTTGGTAGGGTCAATAGGTGTCCCATGTAAATCAGCATCCAACTTTGGTGATGATGCAAACATAGGGGTGTTATAAGTATCACAACTTGTCATGCCATGTTTCTTTAAAATTTCAAGAGAATATTTGGACTGACTTAGAAAAATTCCATGGGGTGACTGATGAACTTGGAGTCCTAAGAAGAACGTAAGTTCACCCATCATGGACATTTCAAAATTTTGTTTCATTAATCTTGCAAAAGCATTTGAGTATTTTTTGTTTGTAGAGGCAAAAATAATGTCATCGACATAAATTTGGACAATTAAAATGTCCTCCCCGTGTTTTTGAATAAACAAAGTTGGATCCACAGAGCCTTTAGTAAAATGATTGGTAAGCAAGAAAGCAGTCAGTTTATCGTACCATGCCCTTGGGGCTTGTTTAGACCGTAAAGGGCCTTCTTGAGTCTGTACACATGGTTGGGATGCTCTGGATTGACGAATCCCTCTGGTTGACTAACATAAACCTCCTCACGTAATTGACCGTTGAGAAATTCCGTTTTCACATCCATTTGATAAACAACCATATTCTTGTGGGCAGCGTATGCCAGAAAAATACGGACAGCTTCAAGCCTAGCCACTGGAGCAAAGGACTCTTCAAAATCAATTCCTTCTTGCTGAGTGAATCCTTTAGCTACTAGACGCGATTTGTTATGAATCACTGTGTCTTCTGCATCTAACTTATTTTTCCAAATCCACTTCAGCCCGATGACAAATATCCCATCTGGTCTTTCAACTAATTCCCACATTTCTAGGCATTTGAATTGGTCGAGTTCTTCTTGCATTGACTCAATCCAGTTGTCGTATGTCATTGCTTCTTTAATATATTTGGGTTCATTTTGACAAACTGTGAGTGCGTAGATGCAGTTTTCAGCATCGGTGTGAAGTTTTCATCTTGTCATAACTGGAGCTGAGGGATTGCAAATAATGTGTACTAAGGGGTGATCTTTATTGATGTGTTGAAGGGTGGTGTTGATAGAACGTATTCAAATTAGCCGGGTCCAAATTGCGTGTGGTCGACTCGGTAATATCAGGAACGGTTTGAGTCGGTGCCAATGGATTAAAGTAGGCATTTGGGTCATAATTTGCAGGTTCGGGTACTGATTTGTTGTTGTTTTAGATCTCCAGCTGTGCTTTTAGTGTTGGAAGCGGTTTGTTCAGCTGTTGATGGAGATTCAATTGGAAGTGCATCTGTTGCAACGGTTGTTGTTGTTAGTGAAGGTGTATCGGGTATTGGAACATTATCAGGTTGTGCAGTGGAAATGGGTGATACATCTGGTGCACGACATGCAAAGGAATCATCAAACAGTGGAGCAAACAACGTTTCCAATTCTTTACGGTTAAGTGAAAGAGGTGCAGCTGATTGATCTGGAAAGTTTAGACGGTTGGTTGCGGATCCTAAGTTGTTTTGCTCAGAAGCCATTTCCGTTAGTTCATCGAAATTAGCATGAATGGTTTCCACTATTTCTCTAGTACGATGATTCCAGATGCGAAAGCCTTTAGAGTTTTCGCAGTATCCAATGAACACACCGATGTCAGCTTTTCCTTTGAGCTTACCAAGGTCTTCACGATTATTATTTGGGTAACAAAGAGCACCAAATACATGAAAGTATTTTATATTCGGTTTTTGATTATGCACAAGCTCATAAGGTGTTTTACGATGGCGTTCGTTGATCATACAGCGGTTTTGAGTAGAGCATGCAGTCGAGACAGCTTCAGCCCATAAGTAATCCGGAAGTTAAGCATTAATCAACATCGTTCTTGCAGCTTCCACTAACGTCCTATTGCGTCTTTCAACAACTCCATTCTGTTATGGACTTCTTGCAATGGATGTTTGATGTTCAATTCCTACTGCTTCAAAATATGCTCGAAGAGTTTGATTCTTGAATTCAGTTCCGTTGTCTGTTCTAACTTTTCTGACCATATTACGAAGCTGAACTTGAATTTTCTTGAGAAAGGTGATGATCATAGGAGGAGCTTGATCTTTACTTCTGAGAAAATAAACCCAAGTCCATCTGGAGTAGTCATCAACGATTACAAGAATGTAGCATTTTCCGTTAATCGTCTGCACGCGCATCGGGCCACCAAAATCCATGTGAAGCAGTTGAAGAACATGATCACTACTAGGTTCTGTTTTAGAGGGAAAGCGTGTACAAGTGGTTTTTCCTTGTTCACATGCGGGACATAAGTGATCTTTGGAAAACTGGAATCTTGGAAGACCGTCGACTAGCTTGTGACGTGCAAGATCAGTCATGGTTTTGAAGTTCAAATGAGAAAGACGTTTGTGCCATAACCATGATTTTCTCGAAGTTGCTTTGGAGAGCATACATATTGGAGAAGAAGAAATCATATCAGACATGGAGATTGTGTAAAGACTTGTTCCACGAGTGCCTGACATTAGATCATTTCCTTGTAAATCACGAACGAAGCATGTTTTCTCCTTAAATGCTAGTTCCAAATCCCCATCACAGAATTGACCGACTGAGAAAAGATCGTGACCAAGGCCTTCGACATAATACACACGACTAATTTTGATGTTTCCATTGACATAATCTCCATAGCCCATGATAGCAGCGAAGTGATCGTTCCAGAATCTGACAGTGCCAATGAACTTTGCAACAAAGTTTACTAACAGTTTGAGATTGCCTCTCATATGTCGGGTACAACCGCTATCAACAATCCATAGAACGATTTGGATCACCTGCATCACACGAAGACAACGAAGGTGGAATAATGGTAAGGGTGGAACCCAAAGAATTTGAGGGTTTCGTTGGGTTAGAAGAACACAGATTAACAATTTTAGGTATCCATTTGAAACTAGGTGTCCTTTGTAACCAACGCTGCCAAGTCCAACTAGTTCTTTCTTTCTTCTTAGTGAATTCGCTAGGTGATGGCACTGTCTTAGGAGGTGTATGCGCAACTATGGGAGTGTCTAAGGCATTTAGAGAAACTACACTTGGCGGTTTTCCTAGCACAGACTTAGAAGCAATAGTGGGCCTAGAGGGAATGCCAGATGTACATTTCTTGTTACGAGTTAAAAGGGAGTTAGCTACAAATTTTGTATGATCACCAATTAACATACTATTACGACAAAATACACAAGAGGCATTGACATTCAAAACATTCAAAAGTTCATCATTCGATACACTGATAGTATGATTACAATTTGCCAAATTAGAATCTAAATCAGATGCATCATGAGTTTTATTCAAATTCCTAAGTTGATTTCTACTTCTGGGGCTTCTATTTTTCCTCTTCTACATTGCAAGATCCTATTCTTCCATTTGTTGCTCTTACGCTTTGATCTGCTAACGCTAGTAATGAGGACTATTCCTGTTGAAGTGGAAGGATTCAAATTAGTTGTCTGAGTGAATGTTTGCATAGATGTTGTGTCCATTTTGTACATTCTAAGTGCAATCACATTTGTGCTAACAAACTTTCCTTTTTCTAGTAACTGAATTTTCTCTTTGAGGTCAATGATGATGTCATCTTTTTATTGAATGTTTGACTCGAGTTCTCTATTTAAGCGAACGGTGTCATTAATATTTTGACAACATTCATCAATTTCCTTCAAAAGCTGAGATCAAGTCATTTTTAATGAGTCATAAATGGTTTTGTACTCAGTTTTTAAATGCTCGATTTCCTTTTCATATTTGAAATTTTGACATTTTAAAACAACATTTTCATCATCAAGATTCTCAACTTTGGATGTGTGACTGTTTTGAAAGGACAACGTTTCATTTTGACTTTGCAATTTTAATTCTAAATCAAGACTCTGAGTTTGACACCATTGAAGCTTCTGATTAAGTTGAATATTTTCTGTTGAAAGTTTACTTTGCACATCATCATTGTGTTTAATGATTCTCTCATTTTCTCTTTTTAAAGTCTTAATTTCGTGTCTCAACGTTTGAGTGTCAGCAGTGTGATCATCAACAAGCATAGAATTGCAAGACTCATAAATAGAATTCATAATCACAGGGATAATATCAGAACTCGGAACATTTTCCAAGAGTCGATCAGCTTCATTTTGTAAGACTTTGTTTTGACATTTTTGTTTTGAGATCGAGTTTTTTGTTGCATTGAAAATGTTCATCTTGGATGTTACTTCTTTTTGAAGTTCCTGTTCCCAGTGTGTAGCACAAAGACGCAAATGTTGAACATGTGGTAAGAATTGTGTTTGAAAAAAATTCTCTCTTTTCTTTTTCGTAAGCAGATTAAAAAGTGAAAACTTTTATCTCTGAGTTACGTTCAATTGCATGTTCAAAAAATTTGATGTCTTCCATAAACGTATCAAAATACCTAAGTACAAGACAATGTTTAGGTAATGGTGTAATTTCACCAGAGGTTGGTAAAGGGCCATTTATTTGTGCCACTGGTTTAACAGGACCAACATCAGAAGAAGATTCATGAATTTGCATTACAAACCATGGTTGTTATGTTTTATCTCTTTGAGGAACGAAGGTGTCAGAAATATGAGGCACGTTTGAATAATCAAAAGGTATAGCATATGGTTTAAAGCTCAGTTTTTATCGACTCTCTTCTTCCTGTTCATGTTCTTCCTCACAATCATGTACAACAACACGCATAATTGATTCATCAAATAATTGGTCTGCACTATACAACTTTGGATTTTCTTTGAGTGATGTGTGTAGAAAACATGGTTTATTATCACCTAGAGCAAAACCATGACCTTTGGGACTTGGTTTCAAAGTGACCTTTTGTATTGTTGTAATAGACTCACCAGTTTTGTAAACAACGTTTTGAAACTCTTTTAATTTGCATTCTAGTTCGACAATTTCATTAAGGTAAGAATCAATTTTTTCCTTGACTTTTGTTTGTGTTCAGAAAAACTAGCTTGACAAGTGGACATCTCGGTTGTTGTTTCCAAAAGTTTTGAATTAAGATGTTCAACTTGTTGTTTGAGCTCACTTTTTTTCTTGTTCCAATTTAGAAACCAATTTACGGTTAGAAACAATTAATTCTCGTATTTGATGTTGTAAGTCTTGTTCTTTGACATAAGCTTTTTGAAATGAAACTTCAAAACTTTGTTCTCGTTTCTCTTGTGTTTCAAAATTTGTGAGTTGTATTTTACACAGTTAATGATGCAATTTTAGCTTTTAATCTTCTGTTGATTTCATTGCATTTTTCAATCTCACATTTTTGTGCGTTTAATTAGGATTGGGTGGTCAATAGTATGGTCATGAGTTCTGGATCTGGACCGGGCGAATGTTCATTCTATTCAATTTGATCATTGTTATCGTCATCAATTGGATCATCAAATGTAACAACTGTGTTAATTTGATCATCATCATCAAATGTAACAACTGTGTTCATTTGTTCATCTTCATGAGGAGTTAATAATGAATCATTTTGAACAACTTGCTCCTCGTCTGATGCAGATGCAGATGGTGATGCAATTTCATGTATCAGACATGTGGTTGGATAAGGTACCTGAGATAGACCATCAGTGTCATACACTGGGAATGTGTCACTCATGTGAAGTTCCTGCATATTTTCCATTAGCATCACAACTGCATTTGCTTCCAAATCTTCCATGTCATCATCTGAATATGCATTTGCCATGAAGCTGTTTTCTTTGTCTGTGAGAGTGCCCCCTGATTCATCCTTTAGAGCTAGAAGTAGTGCCTGTTTATGAAACTCACTGCCTCTGACTCTGGGTTTGGTACATGCATTAGCCAGATGACCTTTCCCATTGCAGTTATAGCACTTGACCATAGTATTCCCAGTCTCTGTATTCCCAGTTTCAACAATTTCAACCCTTCTCTGAGGAGCACCTTCATTGTTCCTATTTCCACCAGGTGCATTAAACCGTTGTCCATTTCCTGAATTTCCCATATAACCTCCTGAACCCGTTCTTCCATAGTTACAATTCTATATTTCAACCCGTCCATCTTGTACAACAGCTTGATTCCTTGTGTTAGATGAAGTGTGGAGATGATTGTTGGATTTGTTTGAAAATTTGCTGAAGGCACGAGTAATGTGTGCAAATCCTTCATTCAAAGAGTTGAATGCATCGTCTTCATCATTGTTTGTATTTGTGTAGAACATGGTCTCAGTGTTGTCATAGCTAGGGGACAAGTTGATTGTCAGATGATTGCTGTGTCAAATCATATGGAATAAGTTGACTTGATGGGGTTTGTTGAGGGTAGGAAAAGTGATGTTGTTGTTGGATAAATGCATGGTTCGACTGTGGAGATTGAGCTATCAGTGCCAATCAATTTGGAGGTGTAGGAGGTGAATACGTTCCACAGAGAGCTCGATCTTTGTCAAATTCAGATTGATGGTGCTTCAGATAATCAAACAACAACCCATACAATGCATTGTGAAGATTTTTGGCCTGGCAAACAAACGTGACATATTTTTGCCAATGGACCAAGACAACTGAGAACCTTAGAGTTGATTGCAATCCTTGGTAAAACTATGTTGTGTCTGTCCAAATCATTGAGAATGTTCATGAACCAATGGTAATAAGACTCTAGTGATTCCTCTGGTTCAATCATGAACATTGTATATTCGAGGTAAAGTTTGGATTCCATGTCTTCTTTGTTCAATTCCGTGCCTTCCATTAAGAGACGAACATGTTCCCACATAGCCTTAGCAGTTTTTTGAGCGTCAATGCTTCGGAAAATCAGATTAGGTATACCTAGACAAATATATTCCATTGCAAGTTCATCCACTTCTCAGTGAACTATTTGTTCTGCTGTAAGTTGATTATCAGGAAGAGTGGTTACAGTTTCAGGTCTTGGAGGAACAGCAGTTGGATCTCCTGGAGCCGTTGTAGTTGGCATTTAGAAAGGACCTTCAAGTATAACCTTTTTCAAGTATTTGCCATGAGGTTTCCTAAGTTTCAAGAACCTTAAGAATCGACTTGCCCATTGGACATAATTTCCAGGAGTAAGCATTGGAGGTGTTTCAAGTGATCCAGCTTCATGTCGAGATTGTTGATTACTGATGGCCTTATACATTTGATCGAACCAATGTGGTTGTTTTGTAGGAAGTTGGAAGGATTGAATTGGTTGTTGCTGGGGGTATAGTTGTTGTTGAGGGAATTGTTGTTGTGGATAGAATTGATGTTGTTGCATGAGTAGTTGTTGTTGAGGATACTGCTGTTGTTGAGGATAAAAATAATTGAAGTAAGGTGGTTGAGACATGTTTGTAACAATGATATGGATCTTTAAGGATGATTTAGGTGTGTAGAGTAAATGTATAAGTAAGTACACTGATGTGGATACTCGGAAAAAAATTTGGTTTCTACTCGGAGGATTAATACTTGAAGTGTTGGTGAAAGATGGTCAGAGTTTCGTTTCCTACTCGAAAAGTTATTGTTCCGTACTCGGAAAGATCTTACTCGAAATATCGTACTTGGTATATCTTACTCGGATGCGTCTTACTCGGAGTCAAACCAATATTTGGATAGAGTGATGTTTCCAAATATTAATGAAAGTAGTTGTTGATATAAATAATGCCTTAACACGTTATTAATATTTTTCGATATCTCTACGTTTTGATAATCACAAAATGTAAAATCATTAATCGGAAAATTATGACGTAAACAAGTATTTAGTTGTAAATATCTATTTCTACAACTCAAATCACTTAAGGTATGAATGAACTAATGCTTAATGCATTATATGATCAAAGGAACATTTTCTTAAACACTAGATTTTTTATAAAATGTCAAAAACATTTTATATCTTTTAGAAAAACATTTTTGGTAATAAATAAAAAGGTTTAATTCATTATAAAATTATGAATTCAAATTTTCAACCAAAATCAGTAAAAATGTTCCAGAAAAACCTTCCCCACAAAAAGACAAAACTGGGCAACGGCTAGGGAGGGCGGCCCCGTTAATTATACAAGGCGGCCCCCTTAATTTTAAGGGGACCGCCCCCCTATTTAAGGGGGCCGGCCACGCTCCAATAGCTTTCCAGCTGTCCAGTTTTCTGCCTATAAATACCAGCCTTCCCCTTGATTTTTACTCACCTTTTGCACCCCAAACCTTCTGTTTTAAATCTTGTAAATCCTTTCTAAAAACCCTTTGATCATATTCTCTTAAGCATTGGTTTCCAAGTGATCCAAGCTTCCACCATCAAAGTGCAAAAGAAGAATACTCCTTCAACTAGAGAAGAAGTATTATAGCTTAACTCATATCATCATTGTAGTTGTGTAAAGTGTTGTATAGTTGTGATAAGTAGATCTAAGTGTAAGTAACTAGTTGTGTTGTAAAGAAGTAGTGTAGAAGTAGTTGTGAAGTAGTCGTGAAGAAGAAGTCGTGAAGAAGTCGTGAAGCCGTCGTGAAACAGTCGTGATTAAGTTGTGTAGAAGTTGTGTACAAGTTGTGAGATTGGTTCTAGCTACGATTAGAACTCGACATCTAGCTTTGTGTCGTTAAACCGTTGTAAGCTAAAGTTGTGTAAGGTTTCTCCGCCATAAGGGAGTTTGTTGACATAGTGAAGAAAACTCTCGAGTAGGTGACTCGAGGAGTGGAGTAGGGTAAGGAAGGTGTCCTTGTAGACGAACCACTATAAATCTCCGTGTTGTGGTTTGATCTTTCCATCTCTATCTTTCATTTCATTATATTTACTTTACTTGCATTGCTTATCTATATTTGTTTATATTTGTTCATATTGATCAAGAGTTGAATTCACATAAGATAGAATCAAAGTTTTAAAAAGTAAACAAAAGTTTTCATAAATTAAAAAGACGTAAAACTATTCAACCCCCCCCCCCTTCTAGTTTTCCACAATTGGTATCAAGAGCCCCGTCAAACAAGATTTTTAAAATAAACTGTATTTTAAAACTTGAAACGATCTATGGAATCTGAAAAATATTTAGAAGGGCAATCTATGCAAAGAACACCACTATTTGAAAGTGATGGATTTCTTTATTGAAAAAATCGATTCGAAACTTATGTGAAATCAAAAGATCTAGATCTTTGGCATGTTATTACTAACGGTGATTTTTTACCTATTCAACATAATCTTGAAACTAAAAAGGATGAAATAGTACCTTTTGAAAAACAAAGTGATGATTTAAAAAGAAAGCTTTCTAAAAATAATGAGGCAAAAATGGTTATTTATAATGCGTTACCACATAAAGAATACGAAAGAATCTTTATGTGTGAAACCGCAAAAGAAATTTGGAACTCTTTACTAATAACTTACCAAGGTAATAGTCAAGTCAAAGACAATAAAATAGATCTTCTTGTTCAACAATATGAACAATTTACGATTCTGGAAGAGAAATCAATTGATAATGCTTTTGCTAGGTTTAACACAATCATCACAAGTTTAAAGGCACTTGATGAGAGTTTTTCTAGTAAGAATTTTGTTAGGAAATTTCTTAGGGCTCTTCATCCAAAATGGCGAGCTAAAGTTACGGCGATTGAAGAATCAAAGAACTTGTCAACTCTTCAACTTGACGAGTTGATTGGCAACTTGAAGGTCTACGAAGCAATAATCAAGAAAGACTCCGAGATGGTCAAAGGAAAGAAAGAGCAAAGCAAGTCAATCGCGTTGAAAGCTAGGAAAGCATCAAGTGACGAGGATAGCTCAACCTCCGATAGTGATGACGAAGAATATGCCATGGCCGTAAGAGACTTCAAGAAGTTTTTCAAAAGATGAGGAAGATTCGTTAGACAACCACATGACGAAAGAAAGACACTCCAAAGAAACAAAGACGACAAAGGTAGCAAGAGCGAGAGGAAGTGCTTCAAATGCGGTGATCCAAATCATCTCATCGGAAGATGTCCTATGATGTCAAAGGAGCAAAACCAAAAGGTGTTCGTTGGAGGAGCATGGAGTGATAGTGACGAAGACGAGAAAGAAACCACAAAGGAGGAGAAATGTCTTATGGCTAAGACATCAAGTGAGGTACATTCCGAAACCGAATACTTTAGTGATGAATATTTATCATTAGATGAAAAAGATTTAGATAGCGAATATAATAAATTATGCAAACTAGGTCAAAAAGTAATGAGTAAAAATAAATCACTAAAACATAAAAATAACCAATTAGAAAAGGAAATACTAGAATTAAAAATTAAACTACATAACTTAGAAAAAGGGAAAGAAGTTTTTGAATGTAGAACATGTCAAGAAACTAAAAATGAGAAAGAAATACTTAAGAAAGAAATTTGTAAACTTAACAAATTCGAAAATAGTAGTAATTCACTTAGGGAAATAATAAGTATTCAAAGGATATCAGGAGATAAAACCGGATTAGGATTTAATTCAACTAAGGATTCAAATAGTGAAACTAAAAATATAAAGTTTGAATGTGAAACTAGTGAGCAAAAATCTTTAGAGTCAAAACCTAAGTATATACTTATGAAAGATAGAAAAATACCCATAGCTAGTAATGAGGATGTAAAAACCTTTTATAAACCATCTTTAAAAAATGAAGTAGAACAATCTAAACCAAAGTTAAGGTAAAAAAACACCTCCTCCTAGAAGACCACCTATTCCTTACCCTCGGCCTAAAACTCCTTAACCTAGAAGAAATCAAAATAGACCAAACCGTCAAAATAATAGTCACCCAATGTGGAATTATCCAAATCCACCAAGTTTTAATCCTTGGGGAATACTTCCACCATATATGCATCCGAGTCAATTGCAAACCATATTTGGTTCAAACAACTATGGACCAATCAGACCATGGGGACCAAGTGGCTAGAACTTCAACTCATCGGGAAAGTCGGAATCTCTTTCGTTATTGGCTTTTATAAGTCAATACTCTTTGAAGTATTTGAAGATCACATGTTGAAGACAAAAAGGTACGCCTCTCTTTCATGCTCACCACTATATGCGTAGATTAACAAACTAGCCTATTGCATGCCCCCTTTAGTCTTAAATGCTTAGTTTAATAAATACTTATGTGTTTGTTAGTAAGTTCTCTTCTTATATACCTATATTACTATATTACTATTATATATTATATATATATATATATATATATATATATATATATGTATATATATATATATATATGTATATATATATATATATATATATATATATATATATATATGTATATATATATATATATGTATATATATATATATATATATATGTATATATATATATATATATATATATATATATATGTATATATATATATATATATATATGTATATATATATATATATATATATATATATATATATATATATACATATTCTCTCATAACCTAGATACGTCATTTGTTGACTATCTAGAACTAAAAGAAATTGTTCGTCCTCGAACCTTTTCTTTCCCCTTTGCCTCTTTTGGACTATAACGTTCAACATGAAAATCTTCTATGTCCTCTCTCGCAAAACTCATGGTGATGAAGAGAAGTGAGTTGAGTGGATCAACATAGAAGTCGGAGCCGAACCTTCAAACAAGAAAACTATGTAACAAACTCCGATCATCGTCAGCACCCATCTCCATCCTTTCCTCATTATCCCTCAACATCATTCAACATCCCACCTTAACATATATATATATATATTATATATATATATATATATATATATATATATATATATATATATATATATATATACATACATACACATTCTCTTTTCATTTCTTAAATCCCCCTCTGTCAGCTTGACGTCTTGATTATTTTATCCAAAATTCTCAAGATATATTTTGTTAACGAAATGTTAATAAAATACGCCAAGTATTCCCTCTTCGTGCTAATAAAACCTAACGTATTTTTGATATATATAATAAATCTATCTATATACATAAAAATATTTTGCTATCAGAAATAAAATTTGACAAAATCCATTTTTTGGGCCGGCGACCCCCTTAATTTTATGGGGACCGGCTTGAAAACGGGGGCGGCCCCCTTAATAATTAAGGGGACCGGCCTACTGTTACCTCCAAAAAAGTTTTTCCTTCAAAAATCTCTGCCAAACACCCATTTTTCAAACACACCTCTCACTCCCTCTGCTGTGAACGAGCTGCAACCCCAAAACCACTCACCAAATCACCATTTCCGGCTAATTTCGCAAGGGGCAAACACCTATATTTCGATTAGCAACACATTTTGTAAGTTTTCCAATACACATTTTATCTATTTTCATCCAATTTTGAGTCTAATCATAATTAGGTCTTTTACTTAATTTTTCAAAATCCGAATTTTTGTTGAAATTGAGTCTATGAATGTTATAATCAAATGCTCCCCATAGGATTAGAATGCTTAATCAACCTAGAAACTAAGTAATTAGATACCCTCATGTCAAAAATTTGAAAAACCAAACACTCCTATTCAAAACTTGTTATACATTGTTGAATTATGCCATAAACACTTGTTAAAACTAATCACATTGTTACATCATAACCTCTTAATACTAAAAATATATTTTTCGAATCATAAAAATGTTTTTATTAAATATAAGAGAGTGTTTGGATTAGGAGCTAGAGTCATCGAAATTTAATCAAAATTAAGTTCACAACTACTTGCCAAGTTTATAAACACGTAATTAGTTGTTTTGAGTCATCAAGATACATAATTCATATGTATATTGAAATTTTAGTAGTTATTTTTATAATTAAGGGAACGTTTGGCATAACATTTTGAAAGAAATTTTTGAGTCAAAATCTAAGTTTTCACCTTTTTCAATAAGTTTCTTAACATAAACACTCGTAAGAAATAGCTAGATATACAATCTAATGTTTGTCTAGCCACATTTCAAAGTAGCTTATGACGTATAAAGGAGCGTTTGGATATTTTTGATTTCTTATCATAATATCCATGTAACTATTCTTTAACATCATAAAATACATTTTAAGCGAGTTAAAAATTAAAACTAAGGACCATTGTAAACTACTTCTTTGGATTAAAGTTTTAGAGTCGAAGTATGTTTACGTTCCACATAAGTAGCATATATAATATATGCATGTCATTTTCTTATTTTTGTTTGTGTGTTGCTTTCTTGTATAGGTGAAAATGCCTAAAGCTATAGTCGGTGATCTCTCCAAAACCAAGGCCTACATTCCAAAAGTCTCCGAAACTCCCGGCATATCTCCTTCTATTGCATGTTTCTATCGGCCCATCGAAAATAGAAACATTCACGAAGGTGGAGTTTTCGAACCATCTTTCTATCAATCCGATCAAATCGAGCGAATGTTCTCAAATGTTCGTCTCGATTGTCTCTTCAAAATTAATGAGCCAATCATTCCTCGCTTTGTTCTAGACTTCTATAGCCAAGTGACGGTGCAAACCAATCCATATGGCTATATTCTTATTTCCTTTATGATCCAAAATGAATTTATCACTCTCAATCTAGCTCAGTTTGGTCAAATTCTCCAAATTCCTTACAACGGTCAAGCCGTTTTCTCAAATGAATGGGATCTCTCATCTCTTGAGAAAAATAGGCCTCAGAATGGTCCGTACTATTCTGATATTCCTTCTCCTGAAGACATTCATGGACTTCTCGAGCTAGAACGTGGTACGACTAGCCGAAGGATCAAGTCAAAAAATGTTGAAATTCATGCAAACCAAATCATCCTTAAAGAGCTAAGCCCCGACATGAAGCATTGGGAAGAATTCATTCGCGAGAATGCGTTCGATACCGGTGGTCACCGTGATCATCTCACGGCGAGCATTGCTCACATGTTGTATTGTATTGTTGCAGAAGAACAATACAATTTGGCTTACCTCTTTGTCTATCGCATCATGTCAGCCAAAAACACTCCCAACGCCAACCTTCCTTATGACATGTTCCTCACCCGTCTCTATCGTTATGTCATGGAAAATTTCCCTCATCTCGAAAGTGATGTTTACCTATTCGTTCATCCCGTCCTACGCCCTCTCTCTCGTAGCCAACTTCGTCGATCTCGTAGTGACAAGGGCAAATCTAGACGCCCTAATCTCTACGCACCTCGTAGTTCCACATGTCATCGGGGAGATGATGATGAGGAGGAGAAAGGCACCTCACGTGTCAGTACTCCATCTCCCACGAGGTTCGTGGACAATCTCCCAGAACTTAACTATTCCGATTATCAAGTTCCTCGTCCTTCCGAACAAACCGAACAAATCCTATTTGAACGACAAACCGCATTACTCAACACAACTCAACAGATGCATGAAGAAGTTAGAGGTGGTTTCAAGTCGATAGGGAAAGCTTTCAAGAATATTTTCGGAAAGAAGAAAAGATGAGATGTGGAAGTTGGCTTATTAGAACTATATTGTGTTTAGACATTTTATTTTGTTTTGTATTTGAGAATTATTTATTTCTTGCATGTTATAGTATGTTAGTATCTATTTTCTTGATTAGAACTTGAATGCTATGCTTAAATTAATATGCTTGCTAATGATTAATAACATGCTTATTCTATAATATAATTATTTTTAGCCTTAATGTATACATGCTTATTTAAACATATTTATGCCACTATTTAATCATTCTTCATGTACATGATTCAAATGGAGCTTGCTGCAAATACACCCTAACAATGACCCTTTTCTGGAAATTTTTCAAATTTGGTCGCTTGGGAAAACATCAGATGGGCGGCCCCCTTAATTCCCTTGGCGGTCCTCTTAATTTTAAGGGGGCCGGCCAGCAATTAAGGGGACCGGCCATCTGGGAAGTGAAATTCACTGTTTTCTTTTGCATCATGTGACCCCTTTTATCTAGCCCCAGCTACCATTTCTCTTTATGGACGAACTGGTATTGGAATCTAACCACAAAACCTCAAAAATTTACCTAAACTAATCACATTTTCATATTATAAATTCCCTCCAAACAATCACCTCTCATTCCATCATCCTTCATCATCCCAAATCACCATGTTATCACCTAAATCCTCCATCTCTAAGACTCCAAGGAAGCAAAGACTTGTCATCATACCACCAAAACAACTTTTCATAGACTTAACCCAAGATGACACCAAAACTCCATCACCACCACCTCAATGTTCATCCCCAAGTGCACCAAATGCTCCATCAAAAACACCATCTACTCATGGCACATCATCTTCCTCCTTACCATCCACTTCATCCATCAATGACTACATCAACTCCCACCTACCATCATCACCACCAAGAGCATCATCACCATCTTCCACTCAAGAACATCCATCCACCCAACTTGCCATTTCCTTATCACCCATCACACCTCTTGATGCTCACTTCTCACCATCACCAATCCCACAACCATTCTTTCCCATACCTTGGGCATTGCTTGAAGCCCATGGTGACAATTGTCTTTGTTGCATCCATAACTGGACCATAATCTTTGGTCTTAGAGATGAGATACACTACATGTTTTCATCACTTGAACACATGATTACCAACCCACCACCACCACCACCTCCACCACCTTCACCCACTACACCACCACCACCTCCATTTTCACCCAATTAAGCATATGCAATGCTTAATTAAAAATAATTTTCAAAACCATTTTGTGTGCAAGCCCCATGGAAGATCATGTACTCCTAGAGTGATTATGTAGATTGCATTACTTACTAGCTTATGTAGGATTGAATGTAATCTTATATGTTTGTGTATTTATACACAACATTTCTTTTATGAATGAATGTCTTTATTTTATATGCATGCTTATTTTTGCTATATATATGCTTGTGCTTCTAAAAATTTTCTTGCAAGAATCCCATATATCGTTTCATTTATGCACACGAACGAGGGGGAGTACACACCAAGGGGGAGTTATCGTCCCGACAAATTTTATTTTTAAAACTTGTCGGCTTAACCTTTTTGATTCTACAAAAAGGGGGAGAAATAGATATAAACTCACTAAATACTTAATTAAAAATTAACTTTTCAATTTAATGAGTTTAGATTTTGTAATCATCAAAAAGGGGGAGATTGTTGATATAAATAATGCCTTAACACGTTATTAATATTTTTCGATATCTCTACGTTTTGATAATCACAAAATGTAAAATCATTAATCGGAAAATTATGACGTAAACAAGTATTTAGTTTTAAATATCTATTTCTACAACTCAAATCACTTAAGGTATGAATGAACTAATGCTTAATGCATTATATGATCAAAGGAACATTTTCTTAAACACTAGATTTTTTATAAAATGTCAAAAACATTTTATATGTTTTAGAAAAACATTTTTGGTAATAAATAAAAAGGTTTAATTCATTATAAAATTATGAATTCAAATTTTCAACCAAAATCAGTAAAAATTTTCCAGAAAAAGCTTCCCCACAAAAAGACAAAATTGGGCAACGGCTAGGGAGGGCGGCCCCCTTAATTATACAAGGCGGCCCCCTTAATTTTAAGGGGACCGCCCCCCTATTTAAGGGGGCCGGCCACTCTCCAGTAGCTTTCCAGCTGTCCAGTTTTCTGCCTATAAATACCAGCCTTCCCCTGGATTTTTACTCACCTTTTGTACCCCAAACCTTCTGTTTTAAATCTTGTAAATCCTTTCTAAAAACCCTTTGATCATATTCTCTTAAGCATTGGTTTCCAAGTGATCCAAGCTTCCACCATCAAAGTGCAAAAGAAGAATACTCCTTCAACTAGAGAAGAAGTATTATAGCTTAACTCATATCATCATTGTAGTTGTGTAAAGTGTTGTATAGTTGTGATAAGTAGATCTAAGTGTAAGTAACTAGTTGTGTTGTAAAGAAGTAGTGTAGAAGTAGTTGTGAAGTAGTCGTGAAGTAGTCGTGAAGAAGAAGTCGTGAAGAAGTCGTGAAGCCGTCGTGAAGCAGTCGTGATTAAGTTGTGTAGAAGTTGTGTACAAGTCGTGAGATTGGTTCTAGCTACGATTAGAACTCGACATCTAGCTTTGTGTAGTTAAACCGTTGTAAGCTAAAGTTGTGTAAGGTTTCTCCGCCATAAGGGAGTTTGTTGACATAGTGAAGAAAACTCTCGAGTAGGTGACTCGAGGAGTGGAGTAGGGCAAGGAAGGTGTCCTTGTAGACGAACCACTATAAATCTCCGTGTTGTGGTTTGATCTTTCCATCTCTATCTTTCATTTCATTATATTTACTTTACTTGCATTGCTTATCTATATTTGTTTATATTTGTTCATATTGATCAAGAGTTGAATTCACATAAGATAGAATCGAAGTTTTAAAAAGTAAACAAAAGTTTTCGTAAATTAAAAAGACGTAAAACTATTCAACCCCCTTCTAGTTTTCCACAGTAGTTACTCAGAAGGTCCGTACTCGGATAAAGTTACTCAGAAATAGTTGCTAAAAACCTTACATGGAAATTCCTAAGAGTCTTACTCGAAAAATAAAAGATTTTTGTTACTCGGAAAATCAGGGTTTAAGCTACTCAGAAAAAAAGGTTTTTATTTACTCGAAAAAACGCAAAAGTAGCAGATTTTACGAAACTCTTAAAAAACACTTAGAGCAATGAATTTAAACCAAAGTAACCACGATACTAACTTTAAAACTAACTAAGCTAGTGGAAAGTGGCAAACTTTTTTTATTTTTAACCTAAAAAATTTGAAGTTTTTGATATTATGAAATGTCAAGGACGAATGGATTAAAAAAAAAAAAAATTTCCACGCAAAACACGACCTAAACACCCCTAGGCGATTGATACCACTTGTAGTTTCCCTAATCTGCCATTGTTACTTAGTTTGAATCAATAGTTCTAGAGAGAAAAAGTAAGAGAGAGAGAGAGAGAGAGAGAGAGAGAGATGAAAGGAACTTGTAATAGAAATAAGTAATATTGAATAACCAAGAACCAACACCTTTCTCCATGTGAGAAGGGGTATTTATAGTTGCATTATGTGCATGGGTCTTTGCCCTAATAGTTACTAATGGGCAGCTCATAGGCTTGCTTCATGAGCGGGCCTTCAAACAAACATACAAGCCTTATAATTAACGACCTATTACATATACTAACTGACCGACACTTTATAATGATTACACGTAATCCCAACAGTATGGAAGTAGAAGCTAATTTCGGTTTCAGCTTTTCCAAAACTTAGTTCTTTGTTCTTCATCCCAACTAAACTTCTCTCCTCATCTCCTAAGCTTCATCAACGGTAAAATCAGTCGTGAATATCTTCCACAATTTCTGCAAGACTAAAAATGTTCTAACTTTGGTAATTATCGTCGATCTTGGCCATCTAGTGGTAATCTCAATCTTCGCAGGATCCATAGTAATACCATCCGCTGAAACAATGCAACCTATGAACGTCAACCAAAATCACACTTCGTAAATTTTCCATCAAGCATCTTCTAACATAAAGTTTCTATCACAATACGAAAATGATCTTCATGATTTGTCTCCATCTCCGAATCTGCCAAGATGTCATACTATGACAAATTTGTCCAAGTACTCACGAAAGACACAATTCATCAAGTCCATAAAATAGGCGAGGCATTAGCCAATACAATTGGAGTCACTAAACTCACAGTGACCATAATGAGTACGAAAGATAGTTCTAGGAACATCTCGCTCCTCACACGCAACTGATGATAATCAAATCTTAAATCAGTCTTAGAGAAGACCTCACATCCTAAAGTTGATCAGATAAGTTGTCGATTCGAGGTGGTGGATAACGGTTTATAACTGTAATACGAGCCTACTTCCAGTAATCAATATACCACCTCATGCTACCATCCTTCTTTATCGTGAATAAAACTGGAGCACCCCACGGAGATACGCTCAGACGAATAAAACCACTTCCTAGTAGTTCTTGTAGTTGCTCCTTCAATTCTTCCAAACCGAATGGTGTCATTAGATACGGAGTTTCAGATTTAGGCAAAACATCAGTCAATACGGTTAGGATTCTGTCTCATATGATTTTACTGTTCTTAGGCACTTCTCAAGACATCATATGATCCCAATAAGTTCAAGTTATATGATGTAACTATTAACACGCGGATTAGACGTCATAATACTTGCATGATATAAACATGCCTTTATTGTAATCATATTTGTAACACCTCAACCCGACAAGGGTTAAGATATCACATTCATGGTGTCAAACAGAACATACACAAGCGGAAGACTTTAATAATACAATTAAATTCAAAGGTTACAAATGAAATCTAAGGTAAATGAAATACAAGGATTACAACAAAGGTACAATAAGTCTGGTAACGAAAATCTCCAAGTCAACTCTAATCCAAGGTAGCTATCAAAGGTGTAGTCCTCTAAGAGCTCTTATGCACTCTTCACTCATATCCCAGCTTCCCTCAAAAACCTGCCGCGGTGAAAAGAAATGCGGCTGAGCTTAAAAAGCCCAGTGAACGGATATATGATAATAGAAAACAGAAATATAAATGTGAAGTTCAAATGAAGTACAATGGGGAAACATAAGTAGGCATAATGTAATGGAAAACATAGTGTATAGGTTAAGTAATAGGAGTCTATGCAGTCACCTGCATAAACAGAATCATAATACCCTTGGCTCAGAACATAACATAATCTTCACTTCTCATAAATTAAAAAGAGGGGAGACCTCTTAAGTAATATAAATGGAGTAGCGAACTTCCATGTATGTATGGCATCTATTGCACACAATTACCATACACCAGATATACAACATATGTAACAGATACAGATCCATATCTAGGATGCATCCATACGCCCCTGCAGAAATCATAATCATTGTGGCCAAACATAATACATAATAAATGAGACGTGATGGGTCATCACTCCCCCACCCTAGAGTCATGTCATTGGTGCATCAATGACATGGTCATGGAACCCCCATGACTAGTGATACAGATATAGAATACATAATAAGAGCCATTATAATCACATCAAGGGTTTATAGCAAAGGTTCATGTCCAAAAGTTCATAGCGAGGTTCATATCAAAGGTTCATAATGAAGGTTCATAACTATGGTTCATATCAAAGGTTGTAAGTCACAAAGGAAACCTTAAAGATAAGGTCAGAATATCCGTACCTTAGCTAGCCAAACCCGACGCTAGACAACTTCTCAAATATATTTACCAGTCTAATGATCTACGTAGAGTTACGAGTCGCTAATTAATAACGAGAGAACCATTTATTGTTTATGCCTATGATGATTTAACACACATTCCCAATTATATATTCCATTTACACAGATCATATTAAATTCCAGTATTCACAAGGCGTATATATTTTGTTAATATATTACTTCTTTGCATGCATGTTCTAAACAATATTTAGTCATATGAGCTTTTGTTAAACCATGGGATGGTCCTTGATTTTACCAATGTAAATATTACTTAATATGTACTTGCCTTTTCTCAAATGTGGACATAATCATATTCTTAGTTTATACGTATATATATGAGAATGAGAATGAAATTAAAAGGACTTAAAATCATAAAGTTTATTAGAAGACCACCGAAGAACCATACTCGTCTTCGTTTTACATGTTCAGTTCCAATCTCATTAAAAAATGCAATCGTATTTTAATATGTAGTTAACAAAGACCTCTCCCTAATTACCTTTCGAATCACATTAAATGATTTATTTGAGACCCAAATGTATATAATCATGCATGCTAACACTTTTAAAAATCATTCATGCCATTACTAATCTATAATCGTTGTTTCAGTATATAACCTTCTATTTGCTCTTCTGTTAACAGAATCACTTTTAAAAATCATTATATTTGCTCTTCTTTGCATGCATGTTCTAAACTATAATCGTTGTTTCAGTATATAACCTTCCGAATCACTTTTAAAAATCATTCATGCCATTGCTAACACGTTATATGAAACCTTGATATAGCGTATTGTATTAAATTTTATATTTAAGGTGTCACAAGCTATATAACGAGGGATATAATTTATGGTTCATGAATGATTACCTCCAAGCCAAAACGAGTATAGGCTGAATTCGAGGTCGAACCCGAAACAAGGACACGAACTCGAAGATGCAAGTAGACACATGATCGAAACCCACAACCCCATCGTACACCACAGCTAACCGAGTCTAAGTCGCGAGCTAAACACCCCCAACGAATGAGACCGAAACAACTACCAACCGCGAACCCAAAACTTCACTTGGACACCATGATTCAACGACATAAGATTTAAGCCGAAACAAGAAAACGAATGCGAAGGTAAAACTAGACACAATCGAACCTATAACTCATTCACACTCGAATTCCAACTCGAACAAAGTTTAATGTAACAAGGTTTAAATTTTATTTGGAATTGTGATATGATGAAAAGGATACGTGATATATATAATCAAAATATGTGTTATCTGTGATCGACTAAGAGGATAGCGTGTATATTGATAAGACTATATCTTGGCTAAACATGTATATTGATAAGGTGTATCTTGGCCAAAACGTGTGAAGTGGTAAGAATGGGGATACCTTGATCGGTTTGTATATTGTTTTTGTCGTGAGTGTTTTCTGTTCTCTCTATTTTTTTTTATTTTTTTTTATTTTTTTTTTTTTTTATTTGGATCTAAATGTTTCGAATAGAAGAAAATGGGAGAGTGCAATGCCATTTAATACAACGAGTATGTAAGGATTTCATTAAGGAAAGTGTAGAAAATTATGGGTGATTGATTTGGAGGTGATTGCCGAATTGAAGGTATGATTTGGCCATGATTTTTGGAAAAATTGGAGTGGTTATCTATATGATTTTACTTACCTTGTTTTCAAATATTTGTGTGCACATCAAAAAAAAATATATGCATCAGTCCATGCCCATAAGTTTAAGCATATTATATATATTTCATAAAACATTTCTCAAGTTGATTTTCTTATTAAGTATAGTTTTCGATTCCATGTTTTTAAATTTAGATTTTAACGTATCGCCTAGGTATTAGGTTAGGAAATTTATTTACTTAGTTCTTGTAAAATTCAAATTAGAGGGGTAATTTATGGATTTCAACTGAATGGAAAATGAGGGTTTTACAACTCTTCCCCTCTAGAAGAAAAATTTCGTCCTCGAAATTTCAATAGAGAGGTCAGATGGAAATGTATCGAATCACGGAAGATGTGTGCATGACATATACGTATAATTCTTCAATTTCTCATGACCCGATCATGACGCTCCAAGATAGCCTCAGGCTCTTCAATAATAGACAAATCATGACCAATCTCGATCGAACGAATGTGGAACATATACCTGACAGATGATATTTGTAATCTCACTAAGAGCTACATGAAACACATGTACACATGAGGCAAATACGGAGGTAGTAATAAACGATAAAACTTCATTAACTATATTGAGATTCTGAGTGAACTGAGGAACTGGCTAATAATCAGAGAAGCACATATTGAAATTACCAAACGTCTCTAAAGTTTCATATAGAGGTGGGTAATATATTCGTATCGACGATTAGCTAAGCACATATCGGAATATCGAAACGTATCAGAAGTCTAATGGAATAGGTAGATGAATCGTACGAATAAGAATGAATCTAAGGTCTAATGTATCACCAACCAAATCTTCCTCATATGCCAAGGTATCTAACTCTTCTGTACGGAAATATCAAACGTAACACACAATTTCCCGGTCTAAAGTTTCAATATTTTTCTTCCACAATGATAACTAATCCATTAGTTATTGAATTAACTCAGGTCTTTCAATAAACAGCTCCCTGACCTAATTTAACCAAAAGGTGTTCTTCATCTTTGTCAAAATTCCTGCTCCACACATCTTCCAAGCTTGATTAGTTGTTCTGCTTATCCATCAGTCTGGAGGTGCAAGCATTACTAAACTTGAGTCTGGTTCCTCAAGCCTTCAGTAGCTCTTCCTAGGAATGTGAAGTAGAAACGCGAATATCTGACACGATCACTACAGGTGCGCCATGTGGCTTGAATAATCTTCTACCAAAAAAGTCTCTGCCAATCTTCCAAGTGAGCCGACCTAATCAACCATCTACTACAACTCAATTCGTTCTGTCCTTCCTAAATGTGCGTGGAATTCCCGTTACAAAATCCCTGAAGGTTTATTCTCACTTCTACATACGAACATACCCCTCTAAGGAGAACTACTTGAACGTTGATGCTGAATCTTGACCTGTTGAAACTCTAAATACTTCGCCACCGATGTAGTCACAATCATCTTCATACCATTCCATCAAAATTTTGGCTTCAAGTCTCTATTCATAATAGTACAACTAAGATGAATAGAGCAAATAGAATTCTGTGCTTCAATCAAAATCGCTTCCTTCAAGTCTTCTAACATAGATCAGGTTCCACCGTCTTTGCTCTTGAGCTTCTTTATGCCTGTCACCAACCACTCCCAAGTCATGCGTCAGATAGTTCAATTCTTGCGGCTCTAGCTATACCAACAATCTTCCCGTGTTGCATAAGGACAATAGCTAATTCCCCTTCTTGAGTAGAAACAATTCTCTTTTCAGCTTCTCAAAATTCTCCTCTCATCCTTTATCCTAATCCAAAATTTACTCTTCGAGAGTATAACATATAGCATCTTCTGACGTAGAAACCTCAACACAGAATACAAAGATGATTTCCGTGTTTCTCTTTCGTCTCTGAATCTACCAATATGTCATACTATGACAAAATTATCCAAGTATTCATGAAAGACACGATTCTTCAAGTTCATAGGAACAGTCGGAGCAGTAGCCAATACGATTGGCATCTCAATACTTATAGAGATCAAAACGAATACGGAAAATAATTCTAGGAGCATCTCGCTCCTTTAAACGTAACTGAAAAATAATCAGATCTAAAATCCATCATTGGGAAAACTTCACACTCTGGAGTTGATTAATTTAAATCATCGATTCGAGGTAACGGATAACTGTTCTAACCACAATACTATTCAGCTTCCCGATATCACTACACAACTTCATGCTATCATCATCCTTCTTCGTGAATACAACTTGAGTACACCACGGATACACACGCAAACGGATAAAACCACTTTCTAAAAGGTGGTCCTTGAATTCTTTCCATTCAACCGATGTCACAAGATACGGAGTTTCAGAATTAGGAAAACATTGCTCTTATATGGATAGAGTTTCTGAATCAACCAACTTACTGATCTCAGGCACTTCTCAAGACATCCTATGATCCCAATAAGTTCAAGTTATATGATGTAACTATTATCACGTTGGCCAGGCGTCATAATACTTGCATCATATACACATGCCTTTATTGCAATCACAGTTTACCTCGAGTCGTGACTAAACAAACTTCATAACCAGATCAAAGCAAGATCACACTCAGATGGAAATCTTGATAGTTCATTAAGGAATACATTACGAAAATTTTAAACAACCGAATAACTCTCGAGGCGAGCTTCATCAAACGAAATATCTTCATAACCGCAAGAGATTAAGGTAAATTTTTTTTTTTAAACTGATGTGATCATAATCATTTACCAGGTTGGGAACCATGGTACAGAGTTCGAGTTTCTCAAATCGCCAAAGATTACAAATCTAATATGACTGTTGTTAGCATCTCGATGCTTAGTCAACCAAATCCATATTCAGAATCATATCGAATTGGGCATCCCCAAAGGAAACAGATTAACAGAACAAAACTTATCTTCAGATATTTTCAAAACGTACTGGACAATTCTGATACTCATGACGGCTAATCACAAGTCATTCTCATAGGAATAGAAATGAGTAAAGCGGATTCTAATAGTGCAGAGGGGACCTTAATATGCTTAGCAAGAGCAAGGGAAATTACAGAATGTGTCGAACACATCGGATTCATACATATACGAATTCTCTGAACGAATGAAAAGGTATACAAACGAATCATAAACGAATCGGAGATCGGAATTCAAAGAATGTGGTCACATCAGAGAGTGAAACCTGTAAAGCATTACTACAAAAGTCTTAAAGCATTCTAAACTTATGTAATCACTAAACTTATATTGCGTATCTTGCTAAATTTCCTAAGTCTCCGGAACGAATGGTCTTATAAGAGCCTAACTGAAAGCAGAGGCATAAATCAGAGCGGCGCGGAAGAAAGATAAATAATCAAAGTCTTATTGCATAATCTACCCAATCCTCACAGGTCATAACTAAAGTTTCTACAGGGAAAACCTAAGGTAAAACTTCAAGGGTTGTCTTATAATCTCTTACAGTGGAAGCCTAAGGGTCCAAACTTCACAGGTCAAGGTTTTATGTACTACAAGTCGCAGCCTGGGCTCTAATACCATAATTGTAACACCCCAACCCGACAAGGGTTAAGATATCACATTCATGGTGTCAAACAGAACATACACAAGCGGAAGACTTTAATAATACAATTAAATTCAAAGGTTACAAATGAAATCTAAGGTAAATGAAATACAAGGATTACAACAAAGGTACAATAAGTCTAGTAACGAAAATTTCCAAGTCAACTCTAATCCAAGGTAGCTATCAAAGGTGTAGTCCTCTAAGAGTTCTTATGCACTCTTCACTCATATCCTAGCTTCCCTCAAAAACCTGCCGTGGTGAAAAGAAATGCGGCTGAGCTTAAAAAGCCCAGTGAACGGATATATGATAATAGAAAACAGAAATATAAATGTAAAGTTCAAATGAAGTACAATGGGGAAACATAAGTAGGCATAATGTAATGGAAAACATAGTGTATAGGTTAAGTAATAGGAGTCTATGCAGTCGCCTGCATAAACAGAATCATAATACCCTTGGCTCAGAACATAACATAATCTTCACTTCTCATAAATTAAAAAGAGGGGAGACCTCTTAAGTAATATAAATGGAGTAGCGAACTCCCATGTGTGTATGGCATGTATTGCACACAATTACCATACACCAGATATACAACATATGTAACAGATACAGATCAAGATCTAGGATGCATCCATACGCCCCTGCAGAAATCATAATCATTGTGGCCAAACATAATACATAATAAAAGGGACGTGATGGGTCATCACTCCCCCACCCTTGAGTCATGTCATTGGTGCATCAATGACATGGTCATGAAACCCCCATGACTAGTGATACAGATATAGAATACATAATAAGAGCCATTATAATCACATCAAGGGTTTATAGCAAAGGTTCATGTCCAAAAGTTCATAGCGAGGTTCATATCAAAGGTTCATAATGAAGGTTCATAACTATGGTTCATATCAAAGGTTGTAAGTCACAAAGGAAACCTTAAAGATAAGGTCAGAATATCCGTACCTTAGCTAGCCAAACCCGACGCTAGACAACTTCTCAAATATATTTACCGGTCCAATGATCTACATAAAGTTACGAGTCGCTAATTAATAACGAGAGAACCATTTATTATTTATGCCTATGATGGTTTAACACACATTCCCAATTATATATTCCATTTACACAAGTCATATTAAATTCCAGTATTCACAAGGCTTATATATTTTGTTAATATATTACTTCTTTTCATGCATGTTCTAAAGAATGTTTAGTCATATGAGCTTTTGTTAAACCATGGGATGGTCCTTGATTTTACCAATGTAAATATTACTTAATATGTACTTGCCTTTTCTCAAATGTGGACATAATCATATTCTTAGTTTATACGTATATATATGAGAATGAGAATGATATTAAAAGGACTTAAAATCATAAAGTTTATTAGAAGACCACCGAAGAACCATACTCGTCTTCGTTTTACATGTTCAGTTCCCATCTCAATAACAAATGCAATCGTATTTTAATATGTAGTTAACAAAGACCTCTCCCTAATTACCTTTCGAATCACATTAAATGATTTATTTGAGACCCAAATGTATATAATCATGCATGCTAACACTTTTAAAAATCATTCATGCCATTACTAATCTATAATCGTTGTTTCAGTATATAACCTTCTATTTTCTCTTCTGTTAATGGAATCAATTTTAAAAATCATTATATTTGCTCTTCTATTTGCTCTTCTTTGCATGCGTGTTCTAAACTATAATCGTTGTTTCAGTATATAACCTTCCGAATCACTTTTAAAAATCATTCATGCCATTGCTAACACGTTATATGAAACCTTGATATAGCGTATTGTATTAAATTTTATATTTAAGGTGTCACAAGCTATATAATGAGGGATATAATTTATGGTTCATGAATGATTACCTCCAAGCCAAAACGAGTATAGGCTGAATTCGAGGTCGAACCCGAAACAAGGACACGAACTCGAAGATGCAAGTAGACACACGATCGAAACCCACAACCCCATCGTACACCACAGCTAACCGAGTCTAAGTCGCGAGCTAAACACCCTCAACGAATGAGACCGAAACAACTACCAACCGCGAACCCAAAACTTCACTTGGACACCATGATTCAACGACATAAGATTTAAGCCGAAACAAGAAAATGAATGCGAAGGTAAAACTAGACACAATCGAACCTATAACTCATTCACACTCGAATTCCAACTCGAACAAAGTTTAACGTAACAAGATTTAACTTTTATTTGGAATTGTGATATGATGAAAAGGATACGTGATATATATAATCAAAATATGTGTTATCTGTGATCGACTAAGAGGATAGCGTGTATATTGATAAGACTATATCTTGGCCAAACATGTATATTGATAAGGTGTATCTTGGCCAAAACGTGTGAAGTGGTAAGAATGGGGATACCTTGATCGGTTTGTATATTGTTTTTGTCGTGAGTGTTTTCTGTTCTCTCTCTGTTTTTTTTTTTTTTTTTTTTTTTTTTTTTTTTTTTGGATCTAAATGTTTCGAATAGAAGAAAATGGGAGAGTGCAATGCCATTTAATACAACGAGTATGTAAGGATTTCATTAAGAAAGTGTAGAAAATTATGGGTGATTGATTTGGAGGTGATTGCCGAATTGAAGGTATGATTTGGCCATGATTTTTGGAAAAATTGGAGTGGTTATCTATTTGATTTTACTTACCTTGTTTTCAAATATTTGTGTGCACATCAAAAAAAATATATGCATCGGTCCATGCCCATAAGTTTAAGCATATTATATATATTTCATAAAACATTTTTCAAGTGGATTTTCTTATTAAGTATAGTTTATGATTCCATGTTTTTAAATTTAGATTTTAACGTATCGCATATGTATTAGGTTAGGAAATTTATTTACTTAGTTCTTGTCAAATTCAAATTAGAGGGGTAATTTAGGGATTTTAACTGAATGGAAAATGAGGGTTTTACAATATTCTACCTTGAGTCGTGACTCAACAATCCCTCAGCCCAGATCAAATCAACTTTACACTTCGGTGGAAATCTTGGTAGTTCGCCAGGTAATATTTCAAGAAAATTTCACATTGCAAAATGACTCTCAAGGTGAGATTTATCCAAAGGTATGCCTAAATAGGTGCTAGGAAACCTTCACAGCTATGAGAAAAATAACGTACGAGTTTTCAGAGTAGTAATGATAATAACTGGTTAACCAGTCGGAAATCATGGTAAATGAATTCAGGATTGCTCAAATCGCCAAAGGTGAGACGTATAGTATGACAGTTGTTGGGAACACGTTTCACAAATATTCAAGTCTTGGCCAAGTTATCGCAATTAGGTTGCTTATTGTAATGGACTCTATGTTAGATAAAGCCCATGGCTCATTAGGAGTCCATGGGCCGTGGGATCCAATGTATTTGTTCTAGAAGATATCAAGCATGTGACACTCTAATTTCCTTCTATAAATAGGGTTCTTGCATGCTCATTTTAAGTGTTGGTTTTATTCATTGCGTAGTCGAAGTTCTGTCACTCTTATGAATGAATGAATCATCCGTCTCTTATTCTCTTCATCTCATTCTATCTCTCGTTATCTATTTACTAGTTTCATTTAATAGTTGTTACACATTGTTTAGTGGTTATATTAGTTGTTAGATCTTGTGTTAAAGCTAAACTAGGACCTATCAAGTGGTATCATTTGCTAGAAGATAATTAGTTGTGTGTTATTAGTGTAGATTTGATCGTTATTGAAGGTTTTACGTTTGGTTTAATAGTTTTACGTTTGGTTTTGTGGCTAAAAACAACCAAAAATCTCATTTCTTTCACTAACTTTCATACTTGTAAAGTGAAAAAGTGATTATAGTGAGTAGAGATTAGATTTATTGTCGAAAGTTAAGTTCTTGTTCGAGTTTTATTAGATTAAGACTAGTTTTCATTCGTTGCTCTTTATCGAAATTCACCAAATCCAGGTTTAGACGTTAAAGGTTGTAACTTTCTTAATATTTACGTGTTATTAAACATTTTTTGAACCAAAACATTCGGTTAAAACATCGTTTTCTAAGCGTAAAAGTGAACTAAAAAAGTTAACGTTTTATCGCAATTGGTGAAAAAGATGGTTTATCGCAATTGCTCTTGAGGGTTTATCGCAATTCCTTGTATAAAGAGTTATCGGAATTGTCACCAAGGGTTTATCGCAATTTCAGCAGACTAAGGATTTATCGAAATTGGAGTTCAGTGTTTTCCTTGCTTGTATAAGTTTGTGAAAATACTTCGACTAGGAGGCGAATCTCATATCTTGTATAAGATAATGAGAAAGTGATCAGAATTGTAATTTAGATAACCTATCGAAATTGCAAGATCTATCGCAATTCTGCTAACTTATCGAAATGGCCTTTTCTATCGCAATTTAGATAATTTATCGCAATTGTTAGTTCTATCGCAATTTAGAAAGCTTATCGCAATTATCAATTTCTATCGCAATTGCTGAAGCTATCGAAATTCTTGGACTTATTGCAATTCACAGTGCTATCGCAATTCAGAACCTTATCGCAATTCAGATCCTTATCGCAATTCAGATCCTTATCGCAATTGGCAAAGTGTGAACAGTGTTATCGAAATTGTTGTGAACAGTAATCTATCGAAATTGAACAAGAACATCACTAAACCAAAACCAAATAACACACATCTTAATTTTCTAAAAGATCCACACAAAACACAAGAATGTCTCAACCATCAAATCACAACTACTTTTTAAATCAGCAACAGCAGTATCAACAACAACATTATCATCAACAACAACAATTTCATCAACCACCATATTATCAACAACAAGCTTTCGTGCAACAACATCAATTTTTCCCTCAACAACAAGCTCCTTAGCAAAAAATCATTCATCAACAACCAATGCAGACTTACCAACTCCCACCAAAACAACCACACTGGTTTGACCAGATGTGCGAGGCTATCAGCAGTCAACAATCTAGACATGAAGCAGGATCTTTAGATACACCCCAATGTTAACACCAGGAAATTATGTTCAGTGGTCAAGTCGTTTTCTTCAATTCATTGAGTTAAAGAAACCCCATGGCAAGTACTTAAAGAAGGTTATCATTGAAGGCCCATATCTAGTTCCCACTACTACGGTTCCTGGTGATCCAACTACAATTCCTCCAAGAGAAGCAACTGTTACCCTTGTTCCTGTTGCTCAACTCACAGCAGAACAACTCCTTCAGCAAGAAGCAAATGAACTTGCCATGTCTTACATACTTAAAGGAATTCAAAATCCCATCGTTCGAAGTATCGATGCACAGAAGACTGCAAAAGACATATGGGAACATGTTCATCTTCTAATGGAAGGAACAGAATTGAATCAGGAGGATATGGAATCTAAGCTTGTGGAAACCGTAGAGGGGGGGGGGGTGAATACGTTTCCATATAAAAACTTAAAACTTTTTGTATCAATTACCCGATCAAGTGTGACGTAATATGAAGAGTGTCAACTAAGGTCATATAACATCTAGAGATGATTATGGTAAACTACAACACAAGCACAATCAAAACATGACACATACTTAATCAACTTAACATAAGCAACTAGCCACACAAACATAGACACAATGCAAATATAAATATAAAGAGATAAAGAATGAAATAAAATTAAAGAGATAAGTAAGAAGGCGCAAACCGGACACGGTGATTTATAGTGGTTCGGTCACGAAGCTCCTCTTCGCCCTACTCCACTCCCTGAGTACCCAACTTGAGAGTTACTTCACTAATCAACAAACTCCCTTCAGGCGGACAAAACCGTACACGTCGCTTAACTTGTTTTCCGACACTAAGCTAGATGTTGAGTGCTAATCTTAGCTAGCACCAATCTACCACGATCTACCCGATCTACACCTTACACGTCGCTTATCCTATTTCCGACACTAAGCTAGATGTCAAGTGCTAATCTTAGCTAGCACCAATCTACCACGATCTACCCTATCTACCCTTGATCCACTTGATCAATACACACAAGCCCAATGGCTTCAAGAGATCTCCAAGATCTCAACACGATCACTATGATCTACTCCCACTTAACTCGATCTACCCGATCTACCCTTGATCCACATGATCAATCACACAAGCCCAATGGCTTCAAGAGATCTTCACTATCTCTTAAGATCACAATGATCTTGACTCACTCTCTCACAAAAGAAAAATAATCTTGATGTATGCTATGATACAATCAAGTGTGTAACCAATGTTACAAGACCTAACAACTACAACTCTTGTATCTTCTTGGATACCTTGAGTTCTTCTCTTGCAAATGAAGAGGAATGATAACACTTTGTATCATCATGGATACTTTGTGTTCTTCTCTTGCTAATCAAGAGGGATGACAACACTTTGTATCTACTTGGATACTTTGTGTTCTTCTCTTGCTAATCAAGAGGGATGACAACACTTAGTATCTACTTGGATACTTTGTGTTCTTCTCTTGCTAATCAAGAGGAATGAAGAGGATCACTTGAATGGACGATTGGATCACTCTTAAACAAACTAAGACTCTCCAAATGATCAAAGAAAGTCATCTAAGTGAGGAGGGATTAGACCAGAGAAAAAGGACTGGAAAAATCAAGTTGGAAGTGTGGAATGGTCCACTATTTATAGGCAACAGAAAATCTAACCGTTACAGACCCACGGCTCCACTAAATACCCGACGGCTCCGTTAAATTTAATGGAGCCGTCCCTATTTAAAGGTGCCGTGGATGCTCCTTCGTTTGTCTTTAGTAGGGAAGGTTTATTTGGGAAAGTTAGGAGCTGTTTTGGGGGGAAATTTGACTGTTGGGATTTTCAAACATATTTTTCAAAATAAAACATTTCTTTTAATTCTAAAATAATTTGTGAAATATATTTTTGAAAAAATGTTTTGTCACATTAAAAATGTGAAGTTTAGAAAAATAAAATCCTTTGATCATTTGTCAAGTAGTAGATTTGTTTGTCCATACCTTGAGTGATTTATGTCGGGATGGAAATCTACGACTTCGTTGAAGCATACTTGAGACGTCGGGAGGTGTTGATGTAAGTATGCATTGATGATTTGTGTTTACAAGTAACTTGCACATTTTACGTTATGTATTACAAGTTACATGTTTGTCATTATTAAAACCGAAGAAATCGTTTAGTTTAAATTTCGTAATATTTGCACTAACAATCTCCCCTTTTTTGATGATGACAAATATGTAAACCGTAAGACAGAGTAAAATGTAAAAGTTACCTGTTTACACTTCCTTCTCCCCCTTTTATCGAATAAAAAAGGTAGTTGCCTCGAGCGCTTCCTTGGATTTACTTCCTACTCCCCCTTACTACACTACTATCCTTTTCTCCCTAGAAAGGCGAGTTTGCATCATCCTAGTGAAGTCTTCTATCACCACCATTAGAAGGACTCCATGCTATGTATTCAAATTCTCCCGAGCTCCCCCTAGCTCAATGCTCCCCTATAGTGACTTAATCCCCTCGTTTATTTACCTTAGTATCAAGCGGATCCATGGATCAAATTTATACGAAGACTTTTCCTACATCAAGGGTTAGCTTCGTGCAGCATAATATATAACAGTATATGAGCAACATTATAGGGATATAATACACATAGCAAGACATGCATGGGTTAAACAATGTGAACACGTAAGTGTCACAACCCGACCGAAAACCTAAGGTGTAATTGTTCACTCAATCACACTAATCAAGAACGAGATTCGTTCATTGGCTGACGCACTAAATGACTTCTTCCAAGTTGTCATTGGGAAGGAAAGTTCTAACAAACCTTTTGAACAACATAATCATCTACTCAAGATGATTGATGTTAAGGATAGTTTGTTGATAAGACATACTCTAAATGATTACTATTATGACAGGTCGTGCTATAAAGTAGACTCGATAGAGGTTATACCTAAATGATTCCATAAGGTGGGAGAGTGTTGGTTATGGTGACAACAAGGACAACTTGGGTTAAGTGGTTGTAGGGGATAAATAATGGGATGACCCGTTAGTGGTTGTGGTGATGGTGATAGTGATAAGGATGATGTGTTAGTGCCAAGTCTAAAGTGGTTTGATGGTGATAGGGTTAGTGTGATAGCTAAAGGTTGTGGTGGACTTGGTGGAGGTAAGGGTGTAGGAATCCTAAAAGTGGAGGATGATGATGATGTGGTTGGAGATGTTGGTTTTGCCCTTTGAGGAAAGGTGGGAAAGGATGGTTTAGGTTAATATATCGTTTGCACTGACAATGAGATGCATGATATATTTCAAAAGGGAAAAAGAAAAGGTGCATGTGATCCTAACAGGATTGTTGGTGGATATCTCTAACGGGGTTAAGGTAACGAAGTTCTAGGTTTCTAGGTTGGATGATCCTAGTTGTGTGTTAGAGATAATTTGGTACATGAAAGGTTTTGTGTGATTGTGAGGGTTGGAGGTTGTTTAACTAAATATCACTTATCCAAAGTGAGGAGTAGTTGTAAGGTTTGAGTGTGATGATTGATGAGTTGAAGGTTGTAAGGTTTGAGTGTGATGATCTATGGGTTGAAGGTTCTTAGACTAGCTATCACTGTCAAGAGTGAAGTGTAGCTAAAAGGTTTGAATATGAGATACAAGATAAGCTTGCAATGGTGAGGCCTTATATAGGCAAGAGTTGTGGGATTCGAACTAAAGTTGGTGTTAGAGTCCTATGGTGTAGTGAGGGAATCCTAGGGTGTATGTGAGTTTGCAAGATTTTGCAGGTTTGAGGTTAGGAATGTAGGGATCTAAAGGAAACAGTGAAAATTCGTCAAACATAGGCACGGTACCACTAAATACCACACGGTACCGTTAAATTTAACGGTACCGTGACCTGGAAGTCACGAATTTTCCTGTGCAGCCTAGTTCTGGGCAGCTAAAGGGAAGTTTCCTAGGGAATAAGAACCACATTTGTGTGTTTTTGAGAGTGTTTGGTGAAAGACTATATGAGTGTGTTTTCGCTCCCCCTTAATCTATGACCATCCGGACAAGATGTAAAAGATAAAGAGGAAATCAAACGTTGACCGAAGCGATGAGCTTAGTAACGTCATGACAAGTGGTGGATAGCATACGATAAACTTCACCTTTGAAGTCACGTAGCTCTTCTCAATCATTTTGAATATTCAAAGAATATTTATATGATGAGGCATGTGATTACTTGGAGATATCCTAAGGGTTAAGAAGATAAAATCTTCAAGGTTGTGATGTTAGTGATAAGGTTCTAGTGGGGTTATCTATGTTGATGAAGAAGGGTTATCTCAACGTATCCTAGCGGTTCTTCGTTTGAAGTGTGTGGAAGATGAGTGGGATGCGGAAGCATTGGTAGTGTTTAGTACCATGCGGAAGTGAAAGGGAAGAAGGCTTAGGAATCAGAAGATAGATACAATCTGTTCTGATAGGATACGGTTCTGGTTCAAGACTACATCGAGTGGGTTTCGATAGTGTTTTTGAAACAGTGAGAATAAATTGTCTCAGCAGACAACGGTCCGACGGTACCGTTAAATTTAGCGGTACCGTCCCCTATTAAAGGGTACCGTGACCTGCTGAGGTCAGTTTTGACCCAGAATTAGATTTCTGACAAAGAAATTTCACATATGTTGTGATTTTTCTGGGCCTTAGATTAAAAGAATTTATACTGAATAAATTCTTTTATGAGTGAATCCAACGAGATTCGATGAACGTTTGTCGAGAACGAGAAATGACATTTAATTGCATTTTGCAAATTAAATGAACTTTAAATATTTCGGATGAAATATTTAAGTTGTCATTGGAGTTAAAGAGGATTTTACGAATAAATTTCGCTGAAATATTTTTCGACACGAGGAGAGAATTTATACCTAATAAATTCTTTGAACGGTACTGGACGAGAAGAGATGACTTTTATATTTCTGAGGAAATACATAGGTAGTCATTAGAGCGATGTGAAAAATGACTTGATATTTCCAGTGAAATATCTAAAAGTCATGACACGAAATAGAAGAGATGATCTCAATATTTCCAGTGAAATATTCAAAGAGTCATGAGACGAGACGCACGAGATGACTACAATATTTCCAGTGAAATATTCAAGTAGTCATAAGAGGGGTACAAGGGATGACTTTAATATTTCCAGTGAAATATTTAAATAGTCATAAGATTTATGGAAAATGTTCCATCATTCCTAGACCTAGACGGAGATGGTTAAGGGATTTTCGGTTGAGAGGTTTGGTTGATTTACGGATTTTGATGTGCTTCGCACGTGACTGTTTCGCGGGGTTTTGAAAGATGTAAAGCTAGGCCTATGGTGCTGGTTCGCAGCAGGGTTTGGGATCTTAAGACGTGTATATTCACACGAGGATGAAAGGAACTACTAATCACTTATATAGCAACTCGTGAGTCCTTTGTCACCCAAGGGTTGATGTTAGCTTTTAGCTTTTGGATGAGCGTTTTAACATATGTTGTTAAAAAGGCTTGAGTATGATGTTTCGGATATGACATTTAACAATTGCGATCGCAAGTTAAACTTACCTGAATATTTCGGACGAAATATTTAAGTTGTCAATCCTACTCCGAGTTCTACTAGGTTTGTATCTAACCTTCCCATGACAAACGGGTGTATTACTTGGAAGAAGGCGAAGTGATGACTGGGGAATTAGGACAACTTCGCGACTACTCTAACTTATAAGTTTTGACACTAGTGTATGACTCTATGACTTCTAAGGGTTCATAGTGATGGGCATACCTAATTCCTAATGTGTCAAAAGAGCATAGTGTGGGTGCAAACTTTACAAGCAAATCATGTAAAATGCACATAAGGAATAAATGCAACTATCATGCAAAACATGATAATCATTTAGCATTTAAGATCATGAAGACATTTAATCATGTCTTATAAGAACATGTTATCATTTTGAAACACGTATGTGGGATGCAAGCACTCTAGGTTTGCTAAGGCAGATCCTAATTACTACTTGTTTAAGATGACATTCTAATGGGAAATAAAGTTCACCGATGTAAACTATCTCTAGTCAAATGTAGGAATGAAAAATTTTCAAGTTAGAGAATGAGTATGAGACTATCACTAGTGGTGCTCAATTAAGGCTAAACACGACCATTTTTACGGGTTATACACGAACCCAACTTCTCTCCTGGAAGGAATCCAACCATTAGGTCAAATTGAATTTCTAGTGCGATAGGTTCTCCAGTAGTCATTCTCATGTTAGAAGAATTCAAATTCCTATATTTGCCTATCGAAGTATAGCAAAGATGATGTTATCTTGTTTTGCTTATACATGGCCTAATATGACTCAATTAACCATACTTTGAAAGTTGGTTAAGAAAATGACATGTCTTACACAACTCCTAACAAAGGTAAGCGAAATATTTTAATTTCGTGTTTGAGATTTAAAGGATATTTGATGGAGATGGTGTATTTTATGATCTCTTGGACAACATCTTTGTTTGTTGAGTTGTTACATGTTATTTTAACATGATTTGGTTTCCTAGAACCAAGAGACACTCTAATGTGATACAATGTAGAATCTACTACATCGTGTGTGTTCCAAGAATGCTCCTTTGCATATCTTGAGTGAGAATCTAGTAAAGGTTACTTACCTCAATAGATCTTGTGAGCATTTTATTTAAAATGAGACATACTGTTAATTTCAACAAGTATGCTTTTCTAAGAGGAAACTTATCACTCTTAAGAATGCTTTGTGAAACAAGTATTTTAATGTATGACCAATTTTACTTGTTTATGAAATGACACATGTCGTATTAGGTTATTATTCAACTCTAATATCCTATATTTGTTAACAGGATGCAATGTATTCTCTTGTAACATAACCATTCATGTTACAAAGAAAATAAGATGCATAAGATATAAGTTACCTTTTGTCAATCTTTTGATAAGAGAAATACATGTGATATTCTCAAAGATTGATGACTTACATAATAGTTAATAACATATTATGTGTGACACTTTTACTAGACATGTGGCTTTGAGTGTTGATTTGTTCATGAGCAAAGTTTACATATGTTGTTAGTTTGCTCGTGTTTGGTTTTTCGGAAATGACACATTTACCAATTGCATTGCAATGTAAATTACTTGTATATTTCGGATGAAACATCCAAGTTGTCAATCCTACTAGGTTGTGTATTTTATGCATCTTTTAAACATGTTAGTTTAATGTTTGGAACACAACCATTGGACAAGAAGACTTAACATGGCATCTTCAACACAAGTGTGAGTTATGATCCGATGCATATTATTTTCGTCTTGAGAGGACGTCATTATTTTCATAACAATCGAGTGTGATTGAGTATGTAGATTCAAGAAAATATGTTTCATCATGATTTTGATGTTATCTTGAAGCTAGACAAATAATGACTCCAATTTCATGTCCACACTCGAAAACTTGTCAATTAGATTCGATGATGATACCAATCATAATTTGAATAATGAATTGATATGTACTCGAAATCTTTCTTGACCCTCACGATCACTCCTTTCAAAAAGAAAATAAAAATTTAAGGAGTGTATTTCATTTATTCTAATACTAGTTGTATGTGTGAGGTTAATGACGTATTAAGTTACTACTTCGATATTGTCATTGATTTTTATTTGAGAAAAACTATTTATATTATTAAATATAATATTCTTAGTTTTTTGACACCTCATTAGTATAAAAATATTATCTTAACTATTTTTATACAACATACGTAAAACACTAAATGTTTAAACCATTTTGTATGTGTGTTAAATCAATGCAAGTTTAATACATTTTCTTTTACATAAATACTAATGTATTAAATGACGTTTTATCTTGTTTAGACAACCCATGGTCAAACAAGACACAATGGTGTAGTGTTTTAAAGATCATGTTACGGATTTTATGAAAGTGTTAAGTATTTTGGGGTGATATACTTTTTACACTTAAACCTTTGGAAAAATAATTGTGTAAGACAATATCTTTCGACACACATGATCTACCAACTTTGTTTCTATTCCTATGAAAGTTACTACACCATTTTAAGAACTTGCAACAAATGCAAGACAAATGGTTGATGCCTATATGCAATGCAAACTAATTACTTAATATAGTGCAAGTGATTTAGCATGAGCCTTATAAATGCACAAACCGAAAAACTATAATAAGCAAATAGCAATTTAGCTTAACACACAAAAATACTTATCGTCATTTTGTGTATTAGGGATAACAATGTATACTAAGCTTGATTTTATTTGACAATGAATTGGTTTCCTCCCCATTTCAAAGATTTTTGCTGAGCACTTTGAAAACATGTCAAGGTTTAAAGGTTGAATCGCCCTTTTTGAGTTTGACAAAAAAAATTTACGCAAACTGCATGACCAGAAGACCTTTAGTTGAAAATCAAGGACTTTAACATGCTTTCATTTAGAATTAATTCATCAAAATGTTTCTCAAATGAAAGTAGACTCAACATCGTTTAAAATGATGGGCGGCACGACTCGTACAGACTCATGGTTGATTTTATATGGAATTTTGAAAATGAACTAAAAATGAAAAACAGACAATCAGATGCACGGCACCATTAAATAACTCACGGTACCATTAAATATAACGGTACCGTACAATATTTAGTGGTACCGTGGTCTGTTTTCTGATTCAGAACTGCATGTCTTAATGACTCGTTCTGAAAACATGACCGGACACTTAAAAACACTATTCTTTTAGTGGTTTAAGAAAACCTTCAAGCTAGTATGACAAAGTATACTTAACAACAAAACTTGTAAGTATTAAACAAGTAAATACTTTTCATATTTTATCACCTTCATAGGTAATTTGATACATGGATCGTACTCAATTTTGAAAACCATTTGTTTTAAAAATTTGAGCAACCTGGCTCTGATACCAATTGTGGAAACCGTAAAGGGGGAGGTGAATACGTTTCCATTTAAAAACTTAAAACTTTTTGTATCAATTACCCGATCAAGTGTGAGGTAATATGATGAGTGTCAAATAAGGTCATATAACATCTAGAGATGATTATGGTAAACTACAACACAAGCACAATCAAACCATGACACATACTTAATCAACTTAACATAAACAACTAGCCACACAAACATAGAAACAATGCAAATATAAATATAAAGCGATAAAGAATGAAATGAAAGTAAAGAGATAAGTAAGAAGGCGCAAACCGGACACGGTGATTTATAGTGGTTCGGTCACGAAGCTCCTCTTCGCCCTACTCCACTCCCCGAGTACCCAACTCGAGAGTTACTTCACTAATCAACAAACTCCCTTCAGGCGGAGAAAACCGTACACGTCGCTTAACTTGTTTTCCGACACTAAGCTAGATGTCGAGTGCTAATCTTAGCTAGCACCAATCTACCACGATCTACCCGATCTACACCTTACACGTCGCTTATCCTATTTCCAACACTAAGCTAGATGTCGAGTGCTAATCTTAGCTAGCACCAATCTACCACGATCTACCCTATCTACCCTTGATCCAATTGATCAATACACACAAGCCCAATGGCTTCAAGAGATCTCCAAGATCTCAACACGATCACTATGATATACTCCCACTTGACTCGATCTACCCGATCTACCCTTGATCCACAGGATCAATCACAGAAGCCCAATGGCTTCAAGAGATCTTCACTATCTCTTAAGATCACAATGATCTTGACTCACTCTCTCACAAAAGAAAAATAATCTTGAGGTATGCTATGATACAATCAAGTGTGTAACCAATGTTACAAGACCTAACAACTACAACTCTTGTATCTTCTTGGATACCTTGAGTTCTTCTCTTGCAAATGAAGAGGAATGATAACACTTTGTATAATCATGGATACTTTGTGTTCTTCTCTTGCTAATCAAGAGGGATGACAACACTTTGTATCTACTTGGATACTTTGTGTTCTTCTCTTGCTAATCAAGAGGGATGACAACACTTAGTATCTACTTGGATACTTTGTGTTCTTCTCTTGCTAATCAAGAGGAATGAAGAGGATCACTTGAATGGATGATTGGATCACTCTTAAACAAACTAAGACTCTCCAAATGATCAAAGAAAGTCATCTAAGTGAGGAGGGATTAGACCAGAGAAAAAGGACTGGAAAAATCAAGTTGGAAGTGTGGAATGGTCCACTATTTATAGGCAAGGGAAAATCTGACCGTTACAGACCCACGGCTCCACTAAATACCCGACGGCTCCGTTAAATTTAATGGAGCCGTCCCTATTTAAAGGTGCCGTGGACGCTCCTTCGTTTGTCTTTAGTGGGGAAGGTTTATTTGGGAAAGTTAGGAGCTGTTTTGGGGGGAAATTTGACTGTTGGGATTTTCAAACATATTTTTCAAAATAAAACATTTCTTTTTAATTCTAAAATAATTTGTGAAATATATTTTTGAAAAAATGTTTTGTCACATTAAACATGTGAAGTTTAGAAAAATAAAATCCTTTGATCATTTGTCAAGTAGTAGATTTGTTTGTCCATACCTTGAGTGATTTATGTCGGGATGGAAATCTACGACTTCGTTGAAGCATACTTGAGACGTCGGGAGGTGTTGATGTAAGTATGCATTGATGATTTGTGTTTACAAGTAACTTGCACATTTTACGTTATGTATTACAAGTTACATGTTTGTCATTATTAAAACCGAAGAAATCGTTTAGTTTAAATATCGTAATATTTGCACTAACAAAGCTTTATCTGAAATATACTATGTTCATGATTGAGGCCGGGGAATCTTTAGAATCGTACTACCACAGGTTCACCAACATAATCAACGACTTGGACCGCCACAACATAATACTTCCAAAGATTGCTGTGAACACCAAATTTCTGAGTTGTCTAGGCCCCGATTGGCAAAAGTACGTCACCTTTGTTCGACAAGCCAAAAATCTACACACCGCCTCGTACGGATTGCTGTATGATTATCTGAAACATCTCCATCGTCAACACCAAATTCTCTTGCTTTGATTGCTCAATCACACTTTGGACCACAAACAAATCAGGAGTTTGTTCAGCTACCACCTCATTCGGGTTATCCCTCATATTCTGATAATCAACTGGTTTCCTATGACAACACTGATTCAATGCTATACTCCAACATTGAAAATGATGAAGATGATGCTTTTAACTCATTGAACGAAGGATTTGCTCTGATTGCTCGCGCCTTCAGCAAATTCTCAAACAAGTCAAACAACCGTCTAAGGTCTTCATCAAACACAAGGAATCAGGCAGTTGTTCCTGACAGAAGGGTTGAAATCCAAAACATGGGCATCAGGAAGATTTGGTTCAGGCAATTATATGGGGAATTCTGGGGGACAGAGGTTCAGTTTAGCTGGGAACAGAAGGAACAACATTGGTAACACACAGAGGAGGGCTCAGATTGTTGAAAAAGGAAAAGGGATTGCAAACACATCGATAACATGCTATAACTGTGGAGGAGAAGGTCATATGGCCAATGCATGCCCAAAGCCAAGGACAATGGGCAGTGCATATCGCAAGGAGGCTCTTCTTTTGGATCTCAAAGATGAAAAAGCTGGTACCTTGACTGAGAAAGAGCACAAATTTACGGCAAATGCATACTCAGATGACGACATGGAAGATCTGGAGGCAAATGCAGCCGTAATGTTGATGGCAAACATGCAAGAAATGCATATGGGTGAAATAGGCCCAGTGTATGATACCGACGACTTGTCTCAGGTACCTGAATCTGAATGTCTCATTCATGAAATTGTATCACCCTCTGCATCTGCATCTACTCAAGAAAATATTGGTCAAAATGACTCATCGTTATCGTCTCAAGAAGATGACCAAATAAACACCGTTGTTACCTTTGATGATGATCAAATTAACACCGTTGTTTCATTTGATGATCCTCTTGATGATGATCACCATGATCAATTTGAACAAAATGATCTTTTGCATGATACAGATCCAGAGCTCATGACCTTGCTGCTGACCACCCAAACACAATTAGATGCCCAAAAATCCCAAATTGATAAATGCAATGAAATAAAAAGAAACCTGAAAGAAAAAGTTGCTCTGTTAACTAAGGATCTTGAGTGCTACAAACCGCAACTTTCAAATTTTGAAAATAAAGAAAAACGTGAGAAAGCTTTGAGGTTGCATTCTAACAATCATATGTGTAGGATCGATTCATATGTTGATTGTGTAGGATTTGGGAGGTCTTGGGTTATGGAAGAACATGTTCTTCATGGTTAGAGTTAGAGAGAGATAGTAAAGTGAGAAGTTTCTAGTGAGAGAAAAACACCTTCTGGTGTGTGTGTATTGTGAAACAACCAACCCTTCCCATAACATGGAAAGGGTATATATACTTCTTACAATAAATGCCCCACATGGGCTGTGGATTGAGCTGACAGTGGGTAAAGACCCGACCCAATACCACAAATATTACTATAACTAAACTAGTAATACTATAACTAAACTAATACAAATAAGCCTACGAGCTAACTTAATGCTAATAAATACTCGGGGTGTGTAACACCCCAACCCGATAAGGGTAGAAGTATTACGTTATGGTGACATATCTAAGCAAACATAAGCATAAGACTTAAATAATACAAATGAATTTTCAAAGGTTACAAGGGAAAATCTGAAATTACAAGGGAACAATAATAAATTTTAAGTACTACAATTTGTAAACGTTCTAATCATCTCTAATCCAGAATAACTAGTAAGGTCTTCTAAGTCCAAAGTACTCTTCACTCATAACCCGGCTTCCAACTAAAACCTGCCGCAGGAAAAGAAATGCGGCTGAGCTTAAAAAGCCCAGTGAACAGATATATACATAACATAGTATAACGGTAAATAAGCATAAGCAACGAAGGAAAAAGAATACGAGACGAAAAGCATAATCATGAAGGAGAACTAAGAATCAAGAATGCGTAAGAACTGAATAAGGAATGAAACAAGGAATGAAATGAAAATAAAGAAAGGTTCATATAAGGATGTGCCATAAGAACTCCATACATAATCTATCAAATCATACAAATACATATCAAGTATACGAAGAGGGGAGACCTCTAAGTAAATAAAATAAAAGTGTGAGAAGGAGTGCAAGGCACACACCACCTGGTCACCATAATCACATATACAATAAAACCTAGGATGCATCCATACGCTCCCTAACATAAGTATGTATGTTAGCTCAAGACTAAGCACACATAAGGTTGGCCAATAATAAACGCGTTATAATACATATACATAGGGGGGGAACGCCGCATATCTATCACACCTCTACGGGGGTGTCATGCCTAAGGTGCCATCAAAGACATGGTCCTAGTACCTCTAGAACTAGTTAAGCTCAGGCACGAAATATCATATCATACAAAATCAAAACTAGCATGGCAAGAGAAACGAGAAAGTAACTCAAATTAGCATGGCAAACACATAAGCATAGCATGGCAGAGACATTTAAATAAATGTCAGAAGGGATCATAGGAATGACAATCATACAATGAATGTCATGAATCAACTAAGGGAAACATAGCAGGCATAGGATCACTAGAAAATATCCCTACTGAGAAGGGAAAGAATATCTGTACCTTAACAAAGCACACAACCAAAAGCAAAGCAATCAAATGAAAGGAAGCGGAGATCACTCCTTCTTCACCCGATCTACAATAATCATAGATTTCTTATAAGTTTCGTAGTCATAGAGGTTTCATTTTAGTCCTCTAGTTATTAACATTCCCGTTTATCAACTTAAGGTATTAAAGATGACCATATTCGTAGTTTAGGGTTCATAATGTCATTTACATAAGTTTAGGGTTCATAAAGTAGTTTCCACAATTTTAGGGTTTATTATGTAGTTATAGCAAGTTTAGGGATTAGTATGAAATTCTTATAAAATTAGGGTATTGATGGGCGTGCGTGTCATTGCGGTTTAGCAGTATTAATGCCTACTCAAGTTTTAAATTTATATTTAGCCGACTTATCAATAACACACACACTTAACGAGCAGTGTACCCGGTCAGTATGAATATAATGGTAAATAGAGTGTCGATCACTAAGAGTGGAACGTATTATCCAGTTATTCTAATCAGTATTTTAATATCCTAAGTTAGCTATACAGCCTAATCTAACGCAAGGGGGTTCAGCCTGAGAGACTGGCACGGTTTGGTTATGATTAAATAGAAAACTAAGCTAATGAGCACGAATCAACGATTAGCACACACGCACACAGATAGATACTCGAGACAATAAGAAGACCTGTCCTGATAATTAAGTAGCTTGTCACTTGTTTTATTGCTAGTTTTATATGAAGTGTATATAATTAAACCTTTCTCGTTGGTTCTAATCTTATCGGCGAGTATTTGTATCACCAGTCTATACACCATATCCTTTGAAGGCATGACAGCATCATCTCCTATTTGTTTACTCTCCAAGGCTAATCCCACAAAAGCTTGGTTATGGCATAAAAGATTGTCTCATCTCAATTTCAAAACCATGCCTGACCTTGCAAGGAATAAATTGGTTGACGGATTACCCAAATTCAGATATGCCAAAGATCATTTGTGTTCTGCATGTGGACAAGGGAAAAGTCACCGTGCTCACTTTCCTCTCAAAACAGAACACAGCACAGATCATGTTCTACAGCTGCTACATATGGATTTGTGTGGTCCAATGCGAGTTCAAACTATAAACGGGAAAAGGTACATTTTGGTAATAGTAGATGACTACTCATGATGGACATGGGTCTACTTTCTTCGGACAAAAGATCAAGTTCCTTCAATGGTCATCACGTTTCTCACAAAGATTCAAGTTCAAGTCCGTAACACCGTCAGGATTATTCGAACAGACAACGGCACTGAATTTAAGAGTCAAACCCTTCGGGAATACATTGTGAAGCATGGGATTGTTCATCAATATTCAATTGCTCGCACTCCCGAACAGAATGGTGTAGTTGAAAGACGAAACTGTACGCTTGTGGAAGCAGCTAGAACATTGTTGATCAATGCTCAATTACCAGACTACCTTTGGGCTGAAGCTGTTAATACTGCATGTTATACCCAGAACCGCGGCATGATAAACAGACGACACAACAAAACTCCATATGAGCTTATTCAAGGCAGAAAACCAAACAACAACTACTTTCATGTTTTTGGAGCACTGTGTTACCCGAAAAATGATAGAGATGATCTTGGTAAAGTAAAGGCTAAAGTAGACATTGGGATATTTGTTTGCTACTGTGAGAATTCTAAGGGATATAGAATTTGGAATCGTCGGACCGGGGAAATTCAAGAAACTATACACGCCAATTTTGATGAACTCACGGAAATGGCTTCTGAGCAAGACCGCTTAGAACCCGAACATAACCGTCTAAACTTCCCTGAATCTTCGGCTGCACCCTTACCCTTTAACAGGAAAGATCTGGAAAATTTGTTTGCACCAATGTTTGATGAAGTTTGTGTTAGTAGTGCATCAGATGCTTCCACCAGTTCCGCTGCTCAACATGTCCCAAATCAAGCACCTGATCAATTTGTAACTACTTCTACAGCAGTTGATAACGATGCACCTCAACCTGAACCCTCATCACCCATGGTTCAAACACCTCCACCTGCAGTTAAAGATTCTTCCCCCACTTCTAACCAAGTTTCCACACCTTCAGGATATGACGGGAATGCATTTTTTAATCCATTTGCTCCACCACCAACCATTCCAGAAATAGGAGAGTCATCCTCGAGCAATATGGACCCGTCATATCACCATAACAATATTCAACATTTCCCATCCACCCACAAATGGACAAGAGATCATCCCTTGGTAAATATAATTGGAAATCCTGACAATCCAGTCATGACAAGACAAAAACTTCACTCAGATAGTGAACACTGCTTGTATGCACTCACTGTCTGTCAATCTGAACCTAAAAACATCAAAGAAGCCCTTACATATGACAACTGGATTGAATCCATGCAAGAAGAGCTGGAACAATTCAAACGTTTGGAAGTTTGGGAATTAGTGGAAAGACCAGATGGAGTTTATGTTGTTGGATTGAAATGGATTTGGAAGAACAAGCTAGATGCAGATGGTATAGTGATTCGTAACAAGTCCCGATTGGTAGCAAAAGGGTATAGCCAAGAAGAGGGTATTGACTTCGAGGAATCATTTGCTCCAGTGGCTCGGATTGAGGCAGTTCGAATGTTTCTGGCATATGCAGCCCACAAGAACATCACAGTCTATCAGATGGATGTGAAGACGGCATTTCTCAATGGACAACTTCGAGAAGAGGTGTACGTGTCACAACCAGAAGGCTTCGTGGACCCAGGTCATCCAAACCATGTATATCGGCTTAAGAAAGCCCTATACGGCCTTAAACAAGCCCCGAGGGCGTGGTATGATAAACTGTCTACATTTCTCCTTGCTAATCATTTTACCAAAGGAACTGTTGACCCGACTTTATTTATACAGACACACGGGGAAGACATTCTCATTGTTCAAATTTATGTGGATGATATTATTTTTGGTTCAACCAATAAAAAATATTCAAACGCCTTTTCTAAACTGATGAAACAAAACTTTGAGATGTCTATGATGGGTGAACTTAAATTCTTTCTAGGATTGCAAGTTCATCAGTCGCCCCGTGGTATATTTCTTAGTCAGTCAAAGTATGATCAGGAAATCCTGAAAAAGCATGGTATGACCAGCTGTGACACCTATAACACCCCAATGTCCTCCTCATCCCCGAAGCTAGATGCTGACATACATGGGACACCTATTGATCCTACGAAGTATCGTAGTATGATTGTTTCGATCATGTATCTCACGGCTAGCAGACCGGATGTTGTATTTGCCACATATCTTTGCTCCTGCTATCAGTCTAGACCGACTGAACGGCATTTGTCAGCCGTTAAAAGAATCCTTCGATACATAAAGGGAACCATTAATTTGGGGATCTGGTATCCAAAGGATTCTGGGTTTGAACTTGTTACATTTTCAGACACTGACCATGCAGGGTGCTTAGACACACGCAAAAGTACATCAGGGGGAGTATAATTCTTGGGTGACAAGCTCGTCTCTTGGCAATTAAAGAAACAAGACTGCACCTCACTGTCGTCAACAGAATCTGAATATGTGGCCATGTCTGCCTGCTGTGCTCAAGTCATCTAGATGCGATCACAACTGATGGACTACGGATACATATTCAACAAGATTCTTATGTATTGTGATTCCAAGAGTGCCATCGCTATTTCATGCAACACAGTGCAGCATTCCAAGTTAAAGCATATTGATCTCCGATACCATTTCATCAAGGAACACGTGGAAAAGGGTACTGTTGAATTGTATTTTGTGGGAACGGAACACCAATTGGCGGATCTGTTCACAAAAGCCTTGCCTCATGCAATATTTGTGGATCTGGTTCACCGAATTGGAATGAGATGTTTGACGCCAAATGATTTGGAAAAAATTTCTTAAAAACAATTAACCAAGTCAAACATCTCCAAAACTATCTTTGTGTATATATATATATATATATATATATATATATATAGGGGAGGGTTATATATATATATATATATATATATATATATATAGGGGAGGGTTATTGTGAGATCAAGCTTAAAGTTGTAAAAGTAAGACCCAATCTAGACCATTGGATCTTTTTATTTGTATTAAATGAGATTAACATTAAATGAGTGATATTATAGTAATTAAATAGGGTTTCAAGGGTATTTTGGATAATATTTTTATTTGTATTAAATGTGTCACCAAACATAACTAAAAATTATTAAAACAGCCCTATTGATACAGCAGCAGATTCCGGTACATCGGAATCCGTTCAATTTACCCCAGAATCCGATAATTACTACAACAGCCCTATTGATACATTGATTCACATATCTGATTCGGACTTCTCTAACAAAACTGATAAATTAATACAAAAAATCTTCAAAACAAAAAAGTCCCATCTGATAAACTAAACAAATCTGGTACATATTGATACAGCAGCAGATTCTGGTACACCGGAATCCGTTCAATTTACCCAGAATCCGATAATTACTACAACAGCCCTATTGATACATTGATCCACTTCTCTAACAAAACTGATAAATTAATACAAAAAATCTTCAAAACAAAAAAGTCCCATCTGATAAACTAAAACAAATCTAGTACATATACACATCTGTGTACCAAGAATAGATCGAAACCGGAGAGTAGTAGATTCCGGTACACCGGATATATTGTGTATCCGGTGTACCGGCGATGTATCCACCATGGTCACAGACCCACGTCACTCTAACACCAAATAGCGTCTGAAGTGTGAAAGCATATTATATTTATTTTGATAATCAGTTCTCATGAAATAGCTCCATTCTTTATCTTAGAGTAAAATACACCGTCCGTGCCTAAGGTTGTACCGAAAATACATTTCTTCCCAAATCTAAAATAAATATACCAAATATCCCCAACGTCTCTATCTACCATGGTCACAGACCCACGTCACTCTAACACCAAATATCCTTCACGACCTCGAAGCTCCTTATCTTCAAACGGCGACTGAAAGTGGCGGCTGAGCTTGATGGTGGCGGCGGTGAGGATGGTGAAGTGGTGGTCGCGGTTGTGGCGTGGTGGCTGTGTCGCGACGGTGGTGCTCAAAACCCTAGCAAACGGCCTCCTCTTGGTCTCAAACTCTCCAGAAATGGTATAAAGGCTTCGATCTACATGTTTGGCTAAAAAGATTTATGATCGGGGTTGGCCGGAATCTGGCCGGAGCACCGGTGACGGCGCCGGAAAATGTTATTATAGAGAGAGGGAGTAAACTGTGGGTGAGTGTGTGTGTTAATGAAATGTTATTATAGAGAGAGGGAGTAAACTGTGGGGCGGTTATTATTTAGGGTGAAAAAAAAGTTGTGCAAAATACCCTCAATACCCTCTAGTCTATACAAATTAATTTTTATTATTTTTCTTTTTTCTTTTATTGTGTTTTAAATATATTGCCACTTGGCCTACTCTTATTGGTTCTTAAATTGATCTTATTTTTACAACTTTAAGCTTGATCTTATTTGATCTCAATTCTATATATATATATATATATTATATATATATATATATCTACATAATATATATAACAATAAGCGCATGACGTCATCAATTGTTAGATTGTCCAGTAATGCCATGTCATAATTCCACATAAGCACATTTTGTTTAAAATTTTCGATTTTCATGCCACATAAGCACAATTGGTTAAAAGTTTCGATTTTTCATGCCACATAAGCATTTTTTATTTTATTTAAAATTTCGGATTTGCCACATAAGCATTACTAATTTTACAGGAAATTTCGTATTTAAAAATTTAATTACAATTGGCCTTTGCAAGATTTGAACCCTGGCCATTTGATCCACGTATGAATACTTCAACCATTGGACCAAGCATTTTTTTGTGATCTACATAAGAAAATATTTATGTCATGCTTAAAAATTTGATATTGCTAAGCTATAATTATGGAATAGATTATTATATATGCTTTCTTATACATGTATATACCCGAAAATATTTTTAATTTTTAGAAGATATACGTTTTTTTAGTATCTATTTAAAGCATATAAGATGTATTTTGTTGAAGATATACTACATCTTTTATGCCTATAATTAAGTTCTGTATATATCAAAAACTTTTAAATGTCATTGGCTTGGGTTGGGACTATATATATAATTCATAATGTGCAACTGATCTGCCATCGAAAATAAAAAACCTGTATCTACAAAACTGGATTCCAATATGCAGCCTCAAAGACACTCTAAACAACTTGCAAACGTATCCAGGAATAAAAACACACATGCCCCTTCAGAACGTATGTTGTTAATGAGCCATTTGTTTGTTGTACTGTTATGTTCTTACTAATGTTGCGTGTATAATTAATCTAATGTTGTCTACATGACTGTTTCTTAATTGGTTATATATTAATGTTGTATGTAGCTTTAATGTATTGTTTGTGTATGTGATTGTTTTTACATAATTGGTTTTTAATTGGTCATAGCAGCAGCAACTTTATGTTCTTATTAATTTTATGTGTACATTTAATCTAATATTCTTCTGCATGATTGTTATTGAAATTGTTGTAACAGTAGTTTTTTTTTAATACTTCTGTTATTTACACAATTGTTTTCAAATTAGTTGTAGCAGTTTTGGTTTTTGGTTGGTTATAGAAGATGCAACAAGCAAGGATACTGATATGCAAACTAATATTCTTCTGCATGATTGTTATTTAAATTGTTGTAACAGTAGTTTTTTTTTAATACTTCTCTTATTTACACAATTGTTTTCAGATTAGTTGTAGCAGTAGCAATTTGTTTATACTTTTATTATCTGCTTAATAGTGTTTAATGTACTAGAAATCTAATGTTTGTCTACGTATTTGGTTTTTGGTTGGTTATAGAAGATGCAACAATCAAGGATACTGATATGCATATTGGAAACTCTAAGAGCACTTCACAAGGTACTTTGCTATTGTATAAGTTTACATTCATTGTATATTAACAAATATGCATTCTATTTATTGTATGCACTATATACATTTTTCAAATGTGTGGTCTAATTTATAACTACTTGGTCTGTATTAAATTGGTGTATGTGGTTACATATGTTGTGTATTAACCCGTGTTCATTGTCTTGACACCGTTACGATGTATGTTTGTGTTTTTTGTTGCAGGCAAGCATCCACAGAGGGTGACAATGGTTGAAAGCAAAGGAACAGGCAAATCGGCAACTTTGGTTACACAATCTTCATGTTCTGTGTTGGAAAATTCCGTGTTCCAGAGTGACACACCTGGCAGCCTATCCAGGGCAGCTGTTTCTAATGTTATTTCACAATCCAGAGGTAGTATATTCAACAAAATTTTGATTGAATTGATGGTACGTTTATGCTCATGTTTTGTCGGCAGGTAAGCATTCACAGACGGTGACAATTGTTGGAAGCAAAGGAACAGGCAAATCAGCACATTTAACTCAACAATCTTCATCTTCTGAGTTCGATAATACTTTGTTTGAGAGTGATACACCCGATGTTGTTTCACAATCCACAGGTATTATAGTAAGTAAAAATTTGTTTGTATGAAAAATATATTGTATTTATATATTTTTAGTTGTTTCAGCATCTAACCCACCTCCAAAGAGATAATTTAGTAACACCTCATCATCTTCTGAGCGGCAGTCACTTCGTGAGAGTGGTATGTGTCTAAACTATTTGTTACAGTATAATGAATTTTACTTTTGTGTGTCTAAACTATTTGTTACCATATATCTAATACTTTGGTTGCAAAGAAGATCTATGATTGTGTACTTGGCTTAGAGTTGGGCTTTATTCGAGGTTTTTGCAGTGGTGGTGATTTGATTATGAATCGAGTTTGAGTTGGTAATGAGTTAGATATATAGTTGATGGTTCGGCTACAAAGAATAAGGCTTGATAATTTTGTTAGTTTTAGGTTTTATTTGATGGTTTTGTAGGCGATTCATTGATGCTTTTAAACTATTTGTAACCGTGTAATAAATTTTGAATGTACTATATTGATAAACTATGCTTGCTTATGATACATTATGTTAAATCTATATCAATTAAACAACAGGCCCTCAACAAGCATTGAAAAGAAGAAACAAGACTCGGACCGAGTCATTTGAGGCGCATTACACCTTTGAGTCTCCTTTAGGTATTAATTTGAACCCCCAAGAATGCATACATATATGTATACAACAATCTGTTTTACACTTCTTTGCAGGGGCAGCAAACTCAAGTGCTGAGACTAAGAGATTGTCATATGTTAAAAATAAACAACGGGATTTGAGATACCAATCAACCTCTTCGGCTGTACCTTCACAGAAAAGAAAAAAAAATGTGATGCACACATCGTCACATGGAAAACTCCCGATAGGTTTTGTACTCAGATTATTAGTAATGCTTACTTTAATATAATTGGTTTATGTACATTACATGGTCGTAGTATATTTGTGTGATTATAGGCGGGAATTCTCAGCCAATGAAAACCAATAGAGAACGAAAAATTACTCTCATTAAAGACATCAATCCAATGAGTTTAAACATGGCTATTAGAGGTAGGTGTGTTTCCGTGTGGCATTCACACAAACTTGGTGAGGAACATGATCCTTACAGTCTTGACTGTGTTCTACAGGACGAGGAGGTAACATGAATTAGGTTACCAACTATATATGTTTGTATATATTTTCATTACATATAATACTAATATTTGAATTGTATATACAGTCAAACCGTGTTCAGATTTATATCAAGAAGGAATTTATGTACAAATTTGAACCTCTTTTACAAGAGGGACAATGTTACATAATATCTAATTTTGGAGTAGCAGAAAACAGTGGCAAATTTCCTTTTTTACCAAATCAATGGAAAATATCTTTTTATAAAGGCACCGAGGTCACGCGGATAGATCAAATTGATGACAATTTTGTTGGCTTCATTAATGAGCCATTATCAAGTATTCTGGATATAGATAATCAGTACCACGAACACGATTGTGTTGGTATGTATTTTTTTAGAAATTGTTCGCATAATTTGACATTATTGAAATGATTTCTTGCATTACTTTATAAGATATTTTTTCAGATATTGTTGGTACAGTTGTAGCTATTGGAAAAATAGTTACTATCAACGGTGCTGGTACTCCTATGATACGAAGGACAATTGTTGTTGAAGATGCCGAGTACGTATATTGTGCACGTTTACATTTTCTTTGAAATAATGTGTGTAGAATCATGTTCAATTGTGATCATGGATTGATTATACACTATGCTCTGCAGATCTTTAAGAATAGACTGTACTTTTTGGAACAATTGGGCATTATTGTGGAATGACTATGAAAACAAGCGTGATGAACTTGGGCATATAGACATACTGATGATGTTAGCAAAAGTGAAATATTGGAATAGTAAGTTTTACAAATACATAGTGAAATTTCAGACATTATATTTATTTTTTTTGTTCGCAGTGTTAATTTTAAAATTTACGTTTCTCTTTTACCCAACACAGACAAACCGTCCATATATAACGCTTTGTTTGGCACAAGGATACTCATAAATAGAGATGTGCCACAGTTGTTAGCTTTCCGGGAGAGGTAATTACTTTGATGTTGTGCTATATATGTTTTGCTTTTGAATTAACTATATGTTGCATTTATTTGAAAACTTATTTATACACATTACAGGTATGAAGAGCAAGACAGATATAGTGCAGGGGAGTTTAAAATTGAAGAATATTCAATTGAGAAGCCTGTTGTCACGCCTGCAAAGTTCATGCACGGCTGCGTGAAGAGAACAGTTGGATCGATTAGGACAATTGAACCTGTAAGATACAATTAATTGATCCAAATATAATATAAATCTTATTCTTCACCCGATTAAATCACATTGGTGTTGCTGACAAACGATTTTGTATTTATATACAGGAATCACATTGTGTCGTTTATGCAAGAGTGCATAGTATACAATATGAAAATGGATGGGTCTATACAGGCTGTAAGACATGTAGTACCAGAGTGATTCCCATTGTTTCGAAAGTCAAATCAGGCTCGAAGAATCCGAAGCAGCTGTGGTATTGTAAGAACCACGGGGAGACATATGCAGTTGTTTCTAAGTATGTGCAACAGCGTATCTACATGGATATAAGTATTTGCAACCATATATAACTGTATAATAAATAATGCAACTCTTTACATCTTTTATACTTTACGATGTATATTTTATATTCGTAGGTTCAAAATCATTGTGCGCATATTTGATGATAGTGGAACCGCGCAAGTGGTAATCTTTGACAAGAGCGTACATGAGATGACAAATGTGACCGCATGGGAGATCATGGAAAGTGAAGGAATGAACACAGACGAGTACTTTCCGGAAGATCTTAATCAGATTGTTGGGAGGAGGTATCTTTTCAAGATTTTCTTTTCTGACTTTAACAACGAGAATAACAGCCACATATATCGAGCTGAAAAGGTTACCGAAGATGTTGAGACAATCAACTATTTCAAGAGTGGCTTCCTAGAAGATGAGGTTTAGTCCATTTGTTACTTTAATATACGTAACAATGATGTATGCTTACAATTACGTATATACTAAACGTTTTACATTGTTTAAAATAGGACGACGATGATGATGTGCTGAGTTTGGACTATGACTCTATGTGCTTGGACGATGAAACGGATGCACATTCTCCTGAAAAAAATGCGGTACTGTTTAATGTTTTATTTAGTGTCAACAAACACCATTGAATTCTAACGAACAATACATTCTAAATTTTTAATTCCTCCCACAAAATATATCAGGAACAAAGCAACGACCCTATAACTCCGTTTGCAGACAAATTAGATGATATGGCAACATTGTCTGATGATGCCACGGCCGATGTTATAACTCGATTGGAAGATGCAGATGATGGAATGCCAAATGACAATAGCAGTATTCCAGCAACATGTGAGGATAAATTACCAGCAAATGGACTCGATGGACAGGACAAGCATAACGATGATTGATGTTTGCTTCGTTTTTTAAAAATGTGTGAACACTTTAGTTATGGTTTACAAGTAATTATTGTTATGAATATTCGTATTGTTTTTCCCCGCCAAAACCTTTACATTTTTACAACACAATGTTTGCAATTTATAATTGTTATGAATATTCTTATCAATATCCTTTTTCTTCACTTTTAGTACATATGTACACATTGAAATGATAAACCAACTAATGTCATTATTAGTGTAGTGTAACCCTCTATCTTTGTCATTATTTATTTTTTTAGCTTGTCATTTATTTTTTTAGAGTTGTGGATACACATAATAAACAAAAAATTATTCAACTTAATCAAATGTGATAAGGCCTAAGAAAAGATATGTATCCACTTTCTATGCTAATTTAACTAAATATTTTAAAATTTTTGTTAGCTCTAAAACGTTTAAAGAAAATATGTTTTCCATAGTCAAAATATAAGCAAAAACATATCCATATATTTTTAAAAAAGATATGTTTGTTCCAAGATAAAATGCAAATTGATTATTTACTTTTTACCTTCCCCAATTTTGTGGTTAAATGCGTTTAGATAATCACCCATTCCAACTTCCATACAGATTTTCAAAGTAAAAAAAAAAAAAAAAAAAAAAAAAAAAAAAAAAAAAAAAAAAAAAACTCTTGCTCTTTGCATGCCTCATCTGTTTTGCAATAATCTGAAAATGGCTTCCATTGCTAAGAGAGAAAGGGATAACAATATGGCAGATATAACAACTGTGAATAATCAAAGGTAAACCTGCTAACTATATAACTTATTTATGTTAAGATTTCATGTATTTCACAAAATAATGAATGCTAACATCATGTTTACAGCAGGTCGAATGATGTTGCAGCAAGCAAAGGGAAAGAAACGCCTGAAAACAAAGGTAAATAAACATATATTAGTTTTTCTAAACTGCAGTTTTGAGATGTTACGTGCATGCTTAAAAAAATGGCTTGAATATCCATGTAGGTGAGGAACAAGTTGAAGAAAGTATAGAGTCTATTTATGATTGGATGGTTTCAGAAAAACAAACGATTAAACAGAGGAAGTGGGAGCAAGTGAAGGATGAAGAGGCAAGACTAAGAGAAGAAAGGAGAAAACATAAGCAGTTTTTGAGAGAATTTGGTCCTTTTAGGAAACAGAGGAGGAAGAAACAAAAGTTGGAAGTCTATTTTTACGATCAAGTTCATCTGGCTTTCTCATCAGAAAATGTTTAATTTCATGTCTGTTCTGTTTGTTTAAAAATTTAATTTAATGGAATGAATATGTTATGTTACACGTTTATACATCTTTCGATATGTCCCTTTTTGACCCGTTTGAAGTAAATTGTAACCCAAACCGACCCGTTTGCCTATGCACGACATATGAAATGTTCTTATCAGTTGCTTCTTTTATTAAGTATTTGTTTGCAAATTTACATTTTAGTTTGCTTCGAGCTGTTAGTAATCATTATCAATGGCTAACGGATACTGAGTAATCAAGCCAAAAAATAATCATCTGTTAAATTAATATATTTAAAATACATTGTATAACAAATTAAGCAACTTATAATGATTCAAGTTTTCTTATGTACAGTTTAAGTTGTATAATATAAAATATAAAAGCATGTTTTTGTACAATATAATCACAATCTTTAACAATAGTAAAAACCATATTCATTTAGAAAAGTAACAAAACTATACCTATGAAAATATAGGCATGAAATCATACATGTATTTAGTATAAACACACGAAATAGAAAATAAAAAAAAAACGTCCCAACCCAAAACCATAGAGTTATTATACTTACTAAAATAAAACGAGTTGCTCTTATTAAGAGTTCATAATAAAATCATATGTATATATTTAGGATAAGCACCCAGAATAAGATTTTTAAAAAAAGAAAACGTGTATATTTAAAACATAATATGTTTTAAATATAGTCACAGACTTTATCTATATTAAAACTTTAACAATTAATATTCATCTTCAAACTCTATAAATTAAACCACATGTTAGCTGCTGAGCATATAATTTCAATTATTGGTGACGAGAAGTAAACACAATGTCATATAAACGATCAAACAAGGTATATACTTATAAGTTACATATGCTTTATCTGTTACTATGTCAGTTTACATCATTTTGATTAATAGAACTTTAACAGGTTACTAAAAAAAAGGACTATGATTCTCCATATCTAAGTAATACTTCGCTGAATAAGGATGTACCATTCATTATTTTATCAGATGATGATGAGGTATAATATATAACTCAAGCATTCATTCAAATTATACACGAAAGAAAAATATCTGATTACGTTCCTCATAATTATAGCCTAGCCATGCTGATATGGTTAAAAAACATGACCCTCCATCTCCAACCAAGGACATGCCAATTATAAATATATCAGACGATGAGAAGGTATCTTTAATACTATGTCCGAGTAGTTTTATTATCAGCTTAATATGTTCTTGCTTAGCAAGTATTTTTAATGGAATTAATCACTTAAACATTTGTTTTATTTTGTTGTTGTTTTTTTTTCCCAGCCTGTTTTACAATCACTTAAACGGCGTAGATTGGTAAAAACAAGCACATCTGTAGACACCACTTTTGTTAAGGTTATATCTTAGATTGTTTATTTGTATTGTTATATAATGCAGTATAGTATGTTCTGATATTGTGTGCTTTAATCCTAGGATGCACCTATGTATTTTTTTACACATAAATATATTGAAACTTACAACATATTTTTTTATGATGTGTACCTTAAACCCACAAGTCTGATGATGATGGCCATGTTATAAGAGAAGGATCTAAGGAAGCGCATCCAACACGCAGCACAGGTCATAAAAAGTATATGTTGCTTGATGAGGATACAGATGACGATTTTGAAAAAAATAAAGGCGATTCTGAGGATGGAGTTTGGGTGAACATCGATGATCTTCCTGATCCAATTTACCCTCTAAAAGATTATAAACCAAGATATACTATCCCTGATGAGCTTATCATTGAAGACTCCTCTACAGGTTGTTTTTTGGAAACCAAATGTATAGTTTTTTTTATTTGTAGATTACTAAATATGTGTTAAATTAAAAGTTATATTTTACTTATGACATTTTTTTCCTGAAATTCTTAATAGGTGATTCAAAGTATACATCCGTCGATGAAGCTTATACTGATGTTAATGGTAAAAAACACAACATACTTATTTATAACAGCAACACAGATGTAGCAGTACATAGTTTTTTGGTATTTGTTTGTTTATGTTTTATTTGTACTTGAACACGCGCTTCCAAATGCACATCACTGGATGAGGCTGACATAGTCGACGCTGACATGTGGAGAGATATGCCTGATATCAACGGAATTGTAAATGGTCAAAATATTTGCAGCAGAAATCTTGATGAAGAATCATGGGAAGTTGGATCAAACACGTATACCAGCAGCTATGATTCTGATACCGATGATATGAGTAGCTTTATTAACGATAGCTCTACTGATTATGAAACAAGTGACGATGATGATAGTGAGGATGAAATATAATGACACATAGCTAGATTTTCCATAGATTCGGTTTTTAAGAGTTTTATCCTATATTGTTTGTCCATCTTAATTGTCATTCAGCGAATAATACCTTATTACTATGAATAATTGTTACATTTTTTAAGTTGGTGAGTTATAAATTCAATTAACTCTAAAGGTTTTATTATGTTACAAGTATATACATCGTATTGTTTCATGAGGTGACCGATGACTACCTTGTGGATCTAAATTTTTTCAGTGATGACGATTGAGACTTCAACATCGTCTTACAATTCGTTGCTCATACACTGTTTTTCTTTCAGTTTAAATAGTTGATGAATTGATCTGATTTGAATTTATGTTGTCATTTGACTATGGTTTTTTCACGTGTTTCGCCTGTTTTATTACTTATTATACATTAATATTTCATATCGTTTATAAAATATATATTGAATCTACAAAGCTTCGAAACAATCAAGTTAAAGAAACAAACAAAATATTTATTCAAAAATATAGTATATACTTGGGTATTTTATGTAAATTAAATATATCTCATAGAATCAAAAGATTTGTACAGTATATACATTCTATACTTATCTTTTATAAATTAATTATGACTTTTAAATAACTTATTTGAAACTAACATTAAAAGATTGGTGCAATATATACATTCTATACTTATCATCCAAATTATATTTTCTATAAATTAAATATATCTATTAGCATATTGGTTGAAATATACATGCTATGCTTATCATCAAAATTATATCTTCTATAAATTGAATATATCTCTTAACAAATATTAAGTCAATCTCGCAAGCTATATAACATCTACAAGATTTTCCCACTTTCATATAGTAACGAACTCAGAGCAACCATGGGGCGTTTGTTTATTCCCCCATCAAAGTCACCAGGAAAACGTTCAAGAAGTAATTCCCCACCAAAACATCTATCGTCTAATTCAAAAGGTTACCAAGGGGCTGTAAGGTATTTTCTACCTATACGTTATGTTGATCAGCTTAGACGACATATAGCACATTTGGAAGCAGACATCAGAGTTGACGAACAAACAATATTAAAGTGTAAAGATGATATTGATCACCGACGAGGAAAAATATTGGAGTGCAAAGAAAAGATAGACAATATCATGAAACAAATAGAACTTTCGTAGTGAATTCTTTTATTGTGTCTATATTATTTTCATATATATTTGAATTTATTAACACTCTATTGTTTGGTGTTCAATGCAAGCGTTCAATAATTACGTATCTACTTTGATGGTTGCATGATTCTATTTTTTGATTACCAATTTTATTTGTGTTAAATAGCTGTGTACCTTTATTGTTTGATTAAAAACATAATATGAAAATTAGATACAATTCAGTTTTAAAATGATAATGGTATTTGATATTTGTGTGTACTATATATATACAGTTTAAATACGTGTACATGGCCAAGTTTATAGGGAACATGTATTTGGAGACTACCCACTTTTCTAAGTAAATGTCGTGACTTTCCAATGTCATCTTTATGCCTTTAAATTGTCTAAGAATACAAAGTTCTAAAGAAAAAAAAATACTATCCTCTCACAGTTATAGATTATCTCCTATTTTCACAGTTCTATGTCATCATCAAAATCAAACAATGATACAAGGACAGGGAAACGCCAAAGAGATGATGATGTTCATCCAATTCCTGACAGATACAGAGACTTCGACATATCCAAGAATATATTGGCTAGGTGTGAATCTGGCAAGTATGCAACGGAACGAACATTGATTGATCTATACAACAACCGTATAAGGCTTCTCGAGGAACAAAACAGAAAGGATGAGGAAATCATACGAGAACGCCAACAGAGAATTGATGTTAGGAATACAAAAATAGCAGAAGAACAACAGAAAGTTTATGATATTTACAAAGATATTGAAAACAGCCATGTTATTCCTTAGTGTTTTGTTTTTTTTCCCCCCTTTAAGATTCATGATGTTATTTGTATTGTTCTTTTGCTTATTTGAATAATAAAGCTTGCATTTAGTATTTTAAAAAGTTTTCATGTTACAATAACTATCAATTGTAATTGTATGCCCACACAGTTTGATATGCTTGAAGGATTTGCCCTTTGTAGTTATATAAGTTACGACTTTGTACTGAATGTAAGATCAGTTTAATTAATAGAAACGCACAATGTACAAGTTTTTGATTGCAGTTTGTACTGCTCATATGTCATTGTTGTTGAATTTGATGGTTATGTAAAAAAAAAAAAAAAAAAAAAAAAAAAAAAAAAAAAAAAAAAAAAAAAACACAAGGAGACAAAGGCAACACTACAAATAATTAATAGATTAACTTATTGATGTGGTTGGTTTGTGTATTTTAAACTGTTCATCAAACAGATTAACCTAATGGAGAACCTGTTGAACATTGTATACGAAAACACTAATAAAACAACTCAATTAAAAAGATTCATTTTCATTGCGTTGGATTCTTCCTCGCGCACTGCATCTCTTGTTTGGGCAAGCAATTCTTCCATCAATTCGAGCAGTACCCGATGCCTCTCTTGAGTTTGCTTCAATAAGTCAAGTGAGTCCAATGCGACACCACGAGGTCCTAATGTTTCCATGTCAACTATCATTGATTGGTTCTTTGCTATAACTCTCCTTAGATGCTCGCAACAAGTGTTGATCAATTCTGCACAGATGGCCTCTTCACATGCCTGTTGTACAAACCAAACACGCATGCAGTCATGCAGCTTGGACGATCCAGAGAGGTTGCTTAGCTCCTCTAAAATCTGGAATGGCGCCATTGAAAACGATTTTCCAAAAAATGGTTATCCTTTGCCTTTTGTTATGCTATTTATAGACGAAATCTCAGTAATTATCTTATTTCTCAAGTATGTGATAGGAGCAAAATTTAAATAAAGATGTTACAATTCCTAATGATAATCTTTTGCTAACAAATATAAGCAAATATTTAAATTAAAATACCACAAAGCGTGTGTCTCATGTAAAATACAAATATTTTGTTAACATATATGCTACTATATAGTAGTAGATAAGTATGGTTATGCAATATGTTACTTTTTAACCATTAATAAACACTAATTTCACTTAAAAAACATCTAAACATCTACAGATATTTTCCAAACCATTTTGATATACTATACAACACTGCCAAGTTTACAATATTCAGGTTGCGTTATTAACATGGCTGCTGTATCAGAAGATTTGGCAATCCGACCAAGAGGAAGACCACAAAAGCCACACAAAATAGCAGGTAGCACATCCTATATACAAAGTGTAGGACCCATTCAACCGGCGGGTCAACCACCGATAGAACCAGTCCAAACAGGTAATTACATTGTTTGAAACTACGAACCATGATATTTACAATATGCCAACACTGCATTGATCATGGGTCATTACAACAAAATATATCCATAACGTTGCATTGAGCATGGGTCATTACAACAAAATACAAAAACCTACCCGTGGGTAGATTCTATTATACTGTTTAATATTGTCCAAGTAAGGGGGGGGGGTGCGTTAGATTGGCTAAAAGGGAGTAAGGTCAAACGGGTTGAAAGTAGCCCAAAGTCTAATTTTAACAAATACAAATACAAAGATTAATGTTATTACTGTCATAATATCAGATGTATTCCTAAATGAAAGCATTAGTTATTTGAAAAGAAAAATAGGACAAATAAATATTTAAGAGTTTACGTGACGCAGCATGTACTGATTAAATGCCCGTTTCAGCTCGAACAGGTTTGCTATATGCCCACCCACTGACATAAAAGTTGTTATGACCTGAAATGCAAATGTATCAGATCCGTGAACATACATGTGAATCGAACACCAACGTACTCTTTTGTAAAATGTCTTAGTACCTTCATACAAATCCAGGAAAATACTATGTGGAGCACAAGTAAGGTTAATAGCGGTTAATACAAATAGCATATGAATGCTTACCTCTGAAAATGAGTATATAATATACTTTAAAAGTCCACAGGTTTATTGCCACAAATCAAACCGTAATCATTTGTAGTGTTCAATTAATCAGATTTTTCTTATGATTAACCAATAAAGGGTGATTTAAATGCAGTTAATTAGTTTACAGACCAGGTAATATTTGTTATATTTGCAGACTTGATTTGCCTACATGTAGCTTATAGTTTGACAAGTCTTTACTCTCAAGTATGTTGATACAATCAACTATGCAGGTAGATTGAATATACCTCATTTCGGTTAAATTTAAAAGCAGATCCATTATAGATCATTAGACATTTCCACCGTTAATAAACACTGACTTCACAAAAAGTTTTTGTACAACAGTTTAATATGCTATACAACCCTGGCAAATTTACAATGTACTTATAGTATTATTGTCATGGCAGCTGTATCAAATGATTTAGCAATACGACCACGTGGAAGACCACAGCGGAAGGATGAAATTACAGGTAACACATCGAATATGCAAGCTGTGAAACTGATACGACCTGGGGGACGACCACCAATATACCCAGTCCAAACATGTTCTATCATTTATAGAATCTACATATCATGATAATTACAGGCTATGTTTGCCTACAACAACGAGCAATCAGTTATATTAATGTGTCTTTATTTTACAACAGATGTCGGAAGCTTAAGTATCCGGCCAACTCGCACACCTTCTCAGACCAAAACAAACACGGGAAAAGGAATCAACCAACAAACAAGCTGTGAACATCCAACACCAACAAAGAGACCGAGAGGGCGTCCTTTCAAAGACCCGACCAAAACACGTAATCCATTTTTAATTTTTTAAACAAGTAGCTAATAAATATTTTAATCATTACCTGTTATTCATTCACTTTTGCTGCAGCAATCGATAAAGAGCCCGTGTACCTTGGAACCATCCACTCTGGTGTGCACAATTCGAAACGCAAATCACAGCAGCTGCAGGACAAAATAATGACACCTACGAAAAAAATCCCTAGGCGCGAAGGTTTAAATAATGCCACCTCAGCACACAATCACGATGGACAGATAAACATGTTTAAAGGAATATCTAATGGTACATTCGTTAGACAGTTCCCTACCAAAGACAACATTTATGCCCAAAACAAAATGATGGTTTTTCTTTTTTCCTTTAAAATTTAATTAATTAATTTGCTATTCTCAGATTATCTTGAACATGGAGATCCCATTTACACGTGTGAATCCTGCGACGCACTATTGTGGCATGCTGATTCTACAGTGGGGTCGACAACTTCAGGCACTGGATCATACTCTATATGTTGTGGTAAAGGAAAGGTGAAATTAGGAACGGAAGTTAAGAATCCACCACAATTGTTAGCACAACTTATGAATGGTGAACTGGCAAGGATTTTGTTGATAACATTAGGCGATACAATTCAATGTTTTCATTCACATCCATGGGTGCAAAACAGGATACGTCTGTTAACCAGGGATATGGACCATATTGTTACAGGATTCAGGGAGAAAATTACCACAGGATGGGGAGCCTCTTGCCTGAGGGCGATAGACCCCCTGTTTTTGCGCAACTATATATTTATGACCCCCAGAACGAAATACAAAACAGGATTAATTCGGTCAGGTATTCCACCAATAATTATTACATCAGTACATGTACGTTGTTCATTCATTCTTAGATAAGCAACACTATATTAGTATAATTATATTTGTTTTATACAGCCCAAATGATGGCGCAACAACATCAAGTACCTATATCGTAGACCATCAACTGACTGTTGACTTACGCGACATGCTCGATACCATTAATCCATTGGTTGCTCAGTTCAGAATGGCTGGAGAACAGTTGGTTAGGAGACATGATGAAACGAGGTTCAGACTACGCCTTATCGGTACAAGAGAACGAGATGGTCGAAACTATAACCTACCCACAGCTGATGAAATTGGAGGTCTAATAGTTGGTGATTTTGACACAACAACTAATAAAAGGGACATCATTTTACACCCACAGGAAGGCGGTTTTAAAAGAATAAGTGAATTGCACCCATCGTATCTAGCATTGCACTACCCACTGCTATTCCCTTACGCAGAAGATGGTTACTGGACAGATATATACCACGTGGGTGTTACTGATCATACACCAACAAACAAGAAAACAAGGGTAACAATGAGGGAGTATTTTGCGTATCGGCTGCAGGAAAGGACGGGTGTTTTCTCGATGATACTCAACGCAAGGAGACTATGCCAACAATTTATTGTTGACGCATACACTATGGTAGAATCTGAAAGAATGTCGTTTATTAAAAATCAGCAGAAGGATTTGAGAAGTGAAACATATTCTAAACTTGCGAAATTGGCGGAGCAGGAAGATTTTGGGGTCATGTTACAAAGGAAAAAGGTTATTTTACCATCGTCATTCACTGGAAGTCCAAGATACATGATGCAAAATTATTTGGATGCCATGACAATATGCAAGGTTTACGGATATCCTGACCTGTTTATAACATTCACGTGCAACCCAAACTGGCCGGAAATTGCACGTTTTGTCGCAAAGAGGGGGCTGAAGCCTGAAGACAGACCTGACGCCATAACAAGAGTCTTTAAACAAAAACTGGACTCTTTAATGAGGGATTTTAAAGACCGGCATTATTTTGGACATTTGAAAGCAGGTACAATCTTTATACATTTATTAACAAATACAAAGTAATTGAATCCGTTATTATTAATTGCATGTCATGCTTAACACTATCAACCTATTACAGCTGTTTATACTGTCGAGTTTCAAAAAAGAGGCCTGCCACATGCTCATATTTTGCTTTTTCTGGAAGAACGTGATAAAATCAAGACAACCCGCCAAATTGATCGTTTTATTTCAGCAGAAATACCTGATAAAAACGAAGATCCTGAACTATACGAGATCGTTACCGATCATATGATGCATGGACCATGTGGCCCACAGCGCCCTACTTGTCCATGTACGGTTAAAAACAAATGTACAAAGAAATTCCCCAAAGAGTTTAACGATTCAACAGTCATAGACGAGAATGGTTACGCACTTTATAAGAGGAGGAACGACGGTTGTACAGTAACTAAAAGTGGTTCAGAATTGCACAACGGATACGTGGTCCCTTACAACCCGGGGTTGTTAAGGCGGTACCAATCGCATATTAACGTGGAGTGGTGCAACCAAATGGGTTCTATAAAATACCTTTTCAAATATATAAACAAGGGTCCAGATAGGGCTACAGCGGCGGTAGAAGACCAAGAGATAGACGAAGTCAGTGATTACTACGACTGTCGATATCTTTCGGCTTGTGAAGCAGCATGGAGGATTTACAAATTTGACATACATTACAGATTCCCTCCGGTTGAACGATTGCCGTTTCATTTAGAAGGCGAACATTCGGTCGTATTTGATGCTTCGGAAAGCATTGACTGTACATTGGATAAGGCATCCATAAATGACACAAAATTCGTACAGTGGATGAAAACAAACGAGACTGATGTAGAAGCAAGGGCTTTACTTTACCACGAATTTCCACAACACTATGTATGGAAACAAGAGGATAGAGTTTGGGTTAAAATACAAAGAGGCACGTCAATTGGACGTGTGCATCACGTATCACCATCAACCGGTGAACTGTTCTACCTGCGAGTCCTGATTAACAAGGTCCCGGGCGCACGAGATTGGATCGATTTTAAAAAATTTGAAGGTGTTACGTACAGCACATACAAAGAGGCGTGCCAGGCACGAGGTCTACTGGAAGACGATAAAGAATACATTGACGGGTTGTTAGAAGCCAGCCTATGGGGAACCGGAAACTACCTACGGAAATTTTATGTCATTCTTATTCTGACAGATTGCATGTCTCGACCAGAATTTGTTTACGAGAAAACGTGGGAGGTAATGGCTACTGACGTACTACACGCGGAACGAATAAAAATAAATGATCCAGGTATGAAATTTTCATTGTAATACAATCTCTTAATATATACTCAATTGTCTAACTAATATCATTATAATTCTTTATAAACGAATCACACACAACTAACAAATACACATAGTTTACACATACATGTCCTAACGTCTGACATTATCCATAGTAAAAGTTTAGGTTCACAAAAAACATACCTAAAGCACTTATTCAGCAGCACCATACCAAACAGGCAGCAACATCAAACGTATAACACTGGGATATTGCCTTAATATTCCCGTAATAAACGTTCCCGTCGCTTTCCTTTATGCACACCCAACCTTCCAAATAATGGTTGTCAAGTTTGATCAAGAACTGGGAACCCATGTTTCTGAAAATAATTCGAACAGCTTTAGTGAGTTAAAGACAAAAAAACCCTGACTAAAAATATCAAACATTTTAAAATACACATTCAAAGGCAAAAAAAAAAAAAAAAAAAAAAAAAAAAAAAAAAAAAAAAAAAAAAAAAAAACTGACCCAATAATCAGGTGTGGTTCTATACCAGAGTTTTATGAAAGTAACCCCAAATCACTGAATTTCACTGCTTCTAAAATTACCCAGCAAAACAGCATGATACCACTTCAGCCTTATAATCGTATAATAAACAACATAAGCCATCGATAACAAACCAGTGGTATTCCATAAACCAGTTCAAACCCTCCTATATTTCCACAAACGTTCAAAAAAAAAGCGCCCAAATACTGTTAACAAAATGAGTGTTTTAGTGCCTCTGGAATGGAACCTTTATTTATAAAACTAAAAAATCGAATTAAACACAAAAAAACTACTACCTCACAGTGATGGTCGCTAATAAACCATCCAAATGTGTGTGTGTTAGGTTGTTATTACAAAGTTACAAGCATGTGAAAATTAATATATGTCTATTAGTTTGTGTGTTAGAATTAAACTAAAAAATGTGCATTTAATTTTTGCAGATTTGGAACATTCAGATGAGCAAAGAAAGAACATATGTCTTACATATATCGAACACATGCTGCTTTGTAACAATAAAAGTTTGCAGAACATCCCAAACATGCCTTTCCCAAACGAAATGTTTCTTATGGCACATTACAATAGACTCATATCGGATGAGTTAAAATACAACAAAGACGAGTTACGTGAACAACATACCAAGCTCTTTGGTACGCTAACAAACGAACAGAGAGATATATATAATACTTTAATGGACGCTGTCAACGAAACAAAAGGAGGTATGTTCTTCGTATACGGATACGGGGGCACGGGTAAAACGTATCTTTACAAGACCTTGTCCGCAGCAATTAGATCGAAAGGAGGTATAGTTTTAAATGTCGCATCAAGCGGTATAGCCGCGCTTTTGTTGGAGGGGGGAAGAATGGCACATTCTCGATTTGCAATTCCCATCAATGTGGTCGATGATTCTATGTGCCACATCCCAGCAGATAGTGAACTTGCTGAGCTTATAAGGACATGCAAACTAATCATATGGGATGAAGCTCCAATGACACATAGACATTGTTACGAAGCCTTCGATAGGACACTAAGAGACATATTTAGGCCGCACCTATCAACACCATCTGGACAAGTGTTTGGAGGAAAAGTGGTTTTATTTGGAGGTGACTTTCGCTAAATCCTTCCGGTCATCACGAATGGTTCAAGACAACAAATCGTACATGCATCAATAAACTCTTCATACCTGTGGGAGCATTGTACGGTACTACGACTGAACATCAACATGAGGCTCGGAACAAGTAAAAATAATTCCGATCGTAAAGAAATCCAAGACTTTGCGGACTGGATACTGTCAATTGGAAATGGAACAATCGGAGGTAAAGAAAACAAAGAATCGACAGTTGAATTCACGGACGGTATGCTCATCCCGGATTCCGAAGATCATGTTGGTACTATAATAGAAGAAACTTACCCATATTTGCTCAAGAACCTTTACAGTCCGTCCTATTTTCAAGAAAGGGCCATCCTCGCCCCAACTCATGAACTTGTGGATATGATCAACGACAGGATGCTTAAACTACTCGATGGAGATCCAACAACGTATCTAAGTTCCGACTCAATTGGTATTGCTGATGAAGACACAACTTTCAATCCAGAATTATACACGTGTGAGTTTTATAACAGCATTAAGATAGCCGGACTCCCACGTCATTCATTGACTCTGAAAATAGGCATCCCTGTTATGTGTATGAGAAACATTGATCAAACAGCTGGGTTATGCAATGGAACAAGGCTACAAGTTCGCAGACTCGGTACTAATATAATTTAGGCTTATATTATATCAGGTGGAAGTATTGGTATTGTTTGTGCTATACCACGTATGGTATTAAGTCCATCGGAAACCAAAATTCCTTTTAAATTTAATCGAAGACAATTCCCAGTGTCACCGTGCTTCGCTATGACCATTAATAAAAGTCAAGGACAAACATTGACGCAAGTTGGGCTGTTTCTCCAACGACTAGTGTTCTCACACGGCCAGCTTTACGTGGCAGTATCTCGCGTCAAGAACAAAAAAGGTTTGAAGATCCTTTGTTGTGATGAGGATGGGCAATACTCAAAATCAACGACGAACGTTGTGTATAAAGAAGCATTGTTTCGCATCTAAAGATTGTTGTTAAATTATACAGTTTATCGTTAAACAGGTACGTTACTAACCTTTCGTTAACAATGGCTATCTGTTTGTTGTCGCATCTTAGCAGTTGCACATATACATTCTAAGCGATTAAACTATCTTTTTCCATGTAAAGTAACAGACAAATTAAACAAAGCAACATCTGTTGATAAAACGAGCATTTTTAGCATTTACAAAATTACAGCATATTGAGTTGATGCTGTCAGAAATGTTACTGCAGTTACCATACATAGTGTATTCTGCACATATAAACATAGAACAAAATAGGCACACACCAGTTATTACGTTTGTTGTGTTTGGAGTTACAACGCTACTGCCATAGTGAGCCAAACACGTACGTGTTTGTCTATTCAAATGTCACAAACCAGATATGAACCAACATCAAATGTACTTAGGACCACCACAACCAACTGCAAAGTTAACACACATGAAATACTGGAATCTCATTGTTTTCAGCCACTACAGTTTCCACAATGGTGTTCACCAACTTAAAACGAAGTAACCTCCCATGCCTGAACCCACACATGTCTGCAAACGCCTTGAAATTCCCGTTCAACTTGACTGCACGTTGCCTGTTCGGCCTTTGAGAGTCGTTGATCGTGGCAACCTTGACAATGAACCTCTCATCAGCGTGCATAAGAATCGCCACCCTATATCTGTGCATTTCATGATCGGCGGAGAAATTCTTGGGTACAGACTGTTGAAAATATATAATTTGTTCAGACATTGTGGATTAACAAGATTTGACAAATTATAATCAATCAAAATTAGATTTATACAAATTTCATTATTACTGTATCCCTCAATTACTTACCACGTGGTAAAACTCCAGCACCGTCCCATCAAGCATAACATAAAACACATGGTTCTCATCGTTATGTTGCGTGTGTCCTCGCCAGGTGCATCTGTGGTGAGCTCTCTCATCTAAGATTACATTTACAAACACCAGGTTAATCGATATAATACGTATGGTGGTCTATTTCCTCTAAAAATATGTTTACCAAGGCAATATTAGTCAATGTATTTCTAAAAAAGATTCACGGGTGAAAGTGTTCAAACCTTCCATTGCATAGCCTGGTATCTCACGCCCGAGCACCCTCAGCAATGTTGGCCGAACAGTCTCCGGATACACACAGGTACCATTGTGTCGGAAAAGTGCCAGATTCAACTGATAATCACCTAAATTAGTGAACACCATCGGCTGACCAATTTCGATTCCAAAATCAGCAACAAGCTTATCCCAAGCCCCACCAAACAACCTGTTAGACCTCACAACACTGTTTATGTCCAGCTGCACCCTTTCATTGTTCACCACAGCACTAACACCATTGGCATGAACTGTCAATGTGTCATTCCATAAGTTTTGTAAAAAATCTCCTGGAAGAACCTGCACTTTCAGCATGAAAAAAGAGCGCATGAACAGAATACATGGAAATTACATTCAAAATGTGTGGCAACATTTTTCCGTACACATATCTACTTGATTTCAATTTTCATTTAGATGTATTAATCCCAGATGTGATACAATTATTTTATAAGATTTACTTGGGTATTTTTAAAATCCCACGCATCAACAACACCCACAAAGTGTACCAACGTTGTTGTTTACTCAAAATATATACCAACGTTGTTGACTACGGATATCTACTTAGTAACAGGCTTCATTTATATTCATTATATCAGATTTTCGATGTAGTAGTTTTATACCATTTATTTTGCCTTTTTTAACAGCATATCAAACCCAAACATATAGCCAGAAACGAATACTGTACCACTGTCAAGAACCTATTAAAATCTTATGAAATACAATTACCATTTATTAAGAACAGGCACATATAAAAGTCCAACCATTCACAGCATCCACCCACCTTTTCTCTGTTTAAGCATTGTATCCCTTTTTTATTACAAACATATACCGATACACTTCGCAAATATAGACTCCATGTATTCACATTAAACACCTTTGCATATTAACCATCGTTCACTCTAAAATAAACTTAATGCCAGCTATCAAAATAGACATAATTAAACACGGCTGTAACTCAATTTACTTTATAACAAACATGTATATTCTCCTCTGCTTACGTATTATAACATTTTTTAAATATTTTCCTCTGCTTACGCGTTATAACACTATTTTTACCGTGATCGTTTCACGTCGACAGTCTCTTGCATATTAACCATAATCTAAACTAAATATATTACCAACAATGTAAAATTTCGTCGATATTTCATAATATGTTTACATCTATGGAAACTAAAAACCATGTATATAGGGCGGTAAATTCCTGAAACGTACCTGTCCTCCATCACGGAATATAGCCAAGCAACTCACATCTCTGTTCATCACAGCAAGACCTTCATAACCAGGACCTTCGGTACCGTCCATGTTGTATCCAGTAACGTAGAAAGTACCCAATGCCTCCTTCACGAAATGTAGCGTTTTGATTGAGGGCGGGATGTTATCCTCTACAAACATACTCCACTCATCTCCGTGAACTTGCATATCACCATCCATAAGCCTTATCAAACATATATACTTGGATCTATTGTTCCCGATAAGAAATATGTACTCTTCGTCTTCATAAAATCTCTCGGCAAATACCGTAGGCAACCTCTATAAATTCAAAACTTAAGTCACTTATAATGCTAAGAACACATGTTACAATTAAAAAGTTATACATTTAGGGAAGAACAAAATCACTTGCAATTCCATATTTACAAGTAGTCCAACATACAAACCTGGTATTCCGGATTTGTTTCTTCATTAAGGCAAACCATAAATTGTTGATCCATTTCCCTGCTTTCAACCATAGAGTATCAGTACAACGATTGCAAAGCATTGACATTCATTATTAAAGGTAACACACACGGCCCTTAGAACAATTACTAATTCAGACAACGAGATACACTATCTTCAATGACTAAAAAAACATACGCATCCAACATCGCAATGTGCAAAGCCCATAACATCTATATATCTCAGGCCTTAGACTACCCTATTTGGCCACAGTGTACGACAATGCGGGGGTATGACAAGAAACACACGTAGTATCAACGATAACAACACCGGAAACCGTAAGACACGGCAACGTTTTTCACCAATACGGACCCAAATACACCCATTCCGGGAAATAACATATTCACAAAATGATTAGTTTGACTTCGACAAAAATAACATCAAACATGAAATCCCAACAACTTACAACCCCCATAATCAACGACCCAAACAATCTATAACAAACAGATTTCATGAAGATATACCAAAAACCCATTTGCCTGGAAACAGTATTTTCCTTACCAACTATATTCTATAGCCACAACACCCTATAGCAGACAGGTTTCATGAAGATCTACCCGAAAACATGATCCTACCAGCAATATTTTTTTTTGCTACATTCCTAATATAGGTAATCAACAGGTCCTATATTAAATACTTAATCAAGTTAGTTAGATCATAAGGCAAACAACAAAGATCCACACATGCAACTACAGATTACTAACTTAAATATAAACATAAATAAAATACAAATAGACAATCAAACGAGTTGGGTTTCATTCTTTCAGTAAGTAAATCGATTAACAAAGGTTACCAACATGTGAATGCAGATATGAGATCAAGATAGTATGATTCACCTTTTTTTTTTCTCGAGCACAGATATTTTGGAAGGAGGAAGTTTTGTTCTTATCAATTTGTTTGTGTTATCGATAATCCAGTTATGATTGTTCTGGACAGGATGCAATCAATTACATTTGAGAAAATTAAAAGATGGCACACCAAGACTATAGGCATAGCTTAGTAATTAGTATGCTACAGAACTTGCATGCATTTCTAAATGTTACACAATCAAAATGTTGTAATGTCAATAAACTGGATTTAACAAAAAAATTAAGTAAATGCAATAAAAGACCTTAACAAATAGTAATTATATCATAAACTATACACTATATTAAACTATACACTATATAAACTATACACTATATTAACTATACACTAAATACAAACCATGCACCCCCCATCTTCCCAACGTCGATTACCCCTACAAAAAAATCCTTACAAAATAATTTCATAATAAATAAAGTCATCGAAATTAAGCTTACAAATCATGCCCACCCGTCGAGCTCCCTAAAAATGGTTTCATAAAAAGTACAACTTACAAAATAAAATTACAACTCATGCCCGCCCATCGGGCGGGCCTTGACGTCTAGTTTATATATATATATATATATATATATATATATATATATATATATATATATATATATATATATATATATATATATATATATATATATATATATATAGTTGCAAGTACAAACCCTTATCCAACACGTTGTTCATTTTAAAATGTCACAAATTATTTTTGAACACGTGTTGAGGGGGAGACATAATCTTTTCCACAATTTTTTAAACTTGTACTTGCATGTTTTTTTCAGAAATTTGTTGCTTCAAAAAGTTTTGGTGATAAGATCTCAAGATGAAAAAGTTGTGTGCCTTCAATGTTAAATATGAGACTTAGAGTTAGTATGATGGTGGTTTAGGACTTAAAATTCAAAGTTGTTAAGGATAGGGGACTAAAGTTGTTTATATTGCAAAAGTAGTTAAATGATATAAAAAGTCAAAAATAATTCAACTGCAGTTATTACTCTAACTAATTTCACCTACCGTATTAAATAACCACACCCACCATCATCTACGGCCATCCTTCAATCTGTCAATCCACTCACGATCATCATATTTTGTGAGTATTTTTATGCTTAACATGTCATTATAACAGATGGTTTTAAATCTTATCATGATCCAACGGTTAAAACTATCGCAATTGTGAATTTTTGTTCTAGGGTTTGCGTAAAATTGGGGATCTTCGAATGAGAGTGTTTTAGTTGAGAAAAATTGTACGATAATGCTTAGATATTGATAATGAACCAAGATTGCATGCTTAAGCACTCCCAGAAACTTCAAATCGTTAGAATTATGTTTTATGGTTTAAGCGACAAATTTGGGGAAATCTGTATATGAGTGTTATTGTGTAATTTGTATGTTGGGATGTTGTTGTTATGAGTTTAATTAAATGAATGCATGCTTAGATTGTGCCCAGAAACACGTTAAGTGGATTAATTGAACTTAAGGGTTTATGAAGAACAACGAACACTAGCAGTTTGATTATTGAATTTTTGTGGATGAATGTTGTTATAACTTGGTCATATTGTTTAGTTTAGTCATAAAAACTGATTAAGATAATCTGTGGTTGTAAAATCTAAGTTATAATGTAACACCCCGACCCGACAAGGGTAGAGATGTCACAACAATGGTGACATATCAGAAACATACACAAGCATACATCTTCAATAATACAAAGGAATACAAAGGTTACAAGAAATTACAAGGAAATACAAAATTTACAGAGGAATAAATACTAAGTCTGAAAATATAAATTCTTCAAGTCATCTCTATAACAAAATAACTATCACAATGTAGTCTTCTAAGTCCAATGGTACTCTCCACTCATACCCAGCTTTCTACTAAAACCTGCCGCAGGAAAAGAAATGCGGCTGAGCTACGAGAGCTCAGTGAACAGATATAACGGTAACAAAGCAGAAATAACGAATAGTATAGAGTGTCAGAAATATATGTCATGCAGATATAATCAGAATCAAAGGATAAATAAAGGAGTAAGGATAAAGGATAGGGAATAATAAGTAGGTAAAGGTAAAAGGAAATAGTGCAAGGTATAATAATGGTCAAAGGTAAGTAATGTATATGGTAAAGGTAAGCAGTAATCCACCACGAGCCCAGAAACAGAGATATAATATATATAACCATGCCATCATCATCAATCAGAGGGGTGTCCTCTCAGTAACCAGATAATATGAGGGGTGTCCTCATGTATCAAATTGAGTAGCTAGCTCCCAGAGGTTGTGAAAGACGTGTATCGCACACACCATCAGTCACCAGAGATATAACAGATAATATAAACAGATAACAGAAACAGAATAAATCTAGGATGCATCCATACGCCCTAGGTGGCCAGAGTCTACCAATACACGCCAGATAAAATAAAGTCAGGGACGGGACAGGTCATCACTCTCCTGCACTAGAGTCATGTCATCGGTGCATCAATGACATGGACATGAAACCCTCATGCCTAGTGAGGTGGCTCGGGTATCAAACCGTGGGTCAAAGGTCAAGTATCATGTCATAAACAGAGGGTCATGTCAAAAGGTTCAGATTATAAGGTCCATGTCAGATGTTACAGAAGTGTATATCAGAGGTTCAGAAATCAGATAGGTTTATATCAGAGTTTATAACAATGTTCAAGTCCAGGTTCATAAATAGTATACCAGATTAATGCTTATATCAAAGTTCAATTTAAGTTTCAAAACAAGAGTTTATAACCAGGTTTAGAATAAGGTTCAAATCAAGGTTCAATAGGTCATATCAAAGGCTCATAATCAAAAGGTTTATAGGTTCATAGAAAAGATTTTAATTCAAAGGTTTCATATTAAACTTGTATCTAAAATAATCTTTCAGTGACTTTCATAAAATGATGTTTGGTAAAAACCTTTTTATACAGATAGTCTTTAAGAGAAATTTTCATAAAACTTTTAGTGCAGTATCAATTCAAAATTGGTATAACATCGTACTCAAAAGCTCTTCAAAAACATTTTCATATCATTAAGGAAGGTTTTCAATTTAGTTATAGTATCAAATGAAACTTCAGGGTATACAAGGATTTGAATATGCAGGTCACAAGGTAATGAGTCAAGTATCAAGGGAAATTCAGAGTCAGATATCATGTCAGAATCAGAGTGTTATAACAAGTTCATATTTCAAAGGGCTTATAACAGATGGCTCAGAATCAAGTTTCATAACAAAGTTCATATCAGGAATTATAACAAAGGGGATCATATGAAAGGTTCAAAGAAAGGGGATCACAGCAATGGCATCAATACAGAAACTGACAGATCAGAAAAATGAAAGAAATCAGGAGAAACCTGGGAGAAGGTTCAGAATATCTGTACCTTATACCGCAAATGAAAACACAACAGAAAATATCAAGGTCGGGAGCAAACTCCATCTTCGGCGAATCTACACGAATTCATGACTAACTTATTAAAAGCTTATTTAATTTCAGATTACTTATTTTAGTCGGCTTTCCAGTTTTAGTAACTTTTCATATTTAGTAACTTTCTATTTTTGGCAGGTTTCCATAATTAGAAGGTTTCCATTTTTAGAAAGTCTCCATAATCAGAAAGATTTAAGTATCATAACTTAGGTTAAATCATTATTTAAGCATATTATGGACATAGGGTAGATTTTAACAAGTTATGATAGTTCAGGGTTAAATATGACAAGTTTCCATAAATTAGGGTTTTAATTGCAAATATACCAAAGTTAAGGGTCTTAAATGAAAATATTGCAAACTATTAATTTAAATACATCATTTATTCAGAATCACATCTTTAGTTCATAAAGTTTCAATATTTACACTTTTATCCCCTCTATTTAATTAATTTCCATTCGAAACCCTAAATTTACACATAGTTCCATATCTTGCAATTTATACACATAAGGAACTCATGTTATATTTTTACACTTTACCACAGGTCTAAAACAACTTACAAAAATATCCCCCAAGTTTAACAATTGGCAAAATTCAAACCACCAAACAACCTTACATGATTTGAATTAAGCATTTTATATGAGTCATATGTGATCAAATTAACACTATAAAAATACGAATTCGAATTTAGAATGTACGGATTTGTTGTAGGAATTGTTTACCTCTCGGTTGGAATATTTGACAAACAAAAACTCTTGCGATCAAACGAACGATTCTACCACCCCAAACTTATTTTTCCTAGCTTCCTTGGATGAAGATCAACACCATAAAAATACCCTCTTGATTCCAGAAATTCGTATGGAGGAGAAATGAATTTTTGTGTGTGTGATAATATGTCTCAGTATCTTTTAAAAGAAACAAAAGGAAGGTTAGCTAATTATGGGATGATGACCGGTTTTAGGGGTGGAGATGGCTAAGAATTCGATCCTAGATGAGACCAAATCAAGTGATTGAAATCTTGCATCATTTCCCTATTTACTTTGCATTTAATTTGATTTTATTTGTTAAAAATATCAAATAATAATAATAATATACATCATTGGAATTTTCGGCTCATATGACATCTATATGTGTTCATATAATTTTTGTGTACTTTAAAAATGTTAAAAGTAGTAGTAGAAATTAATATGCTTCATATCTTGATCATTTCCAGAAGTTTCGGATTTATTTGGTACTTCATATGCTTATTAATCAAATTTTTAGATTATAGGGGCAATTTGGTCTTTTTATAGGTTTCAGATTTTAGGGTTTTACAACTCTTCCCCTCTAAAAAAAAATTTCGTCCTCGAAATTTGAAGTCGCAAAGTGAAGCGGAGTCGTAGCATGTCGCAAAAGATCATCATAATATTCTCATGCCCGAGGAGGTTCTTCCAAGAGATCTTCAGACCAAAAGTTTCTCATGACTCAGATCAAAACGAGGTGGGTTCAAATTTCTCAGGAGAAGACAAATTAGGTTAATTCAGAATCAAAGGTCCATGCAACATAAAATGGACGATAGGTAAATCTTCAAAAAGCTCATATGGAATACGAACAAGATTTCAAATCGAATTAACTGTTATCAACAGTAGGAAGTTCTAAAAGGAGTTCAAGATTTATAACTGAGGTCAACAGAATGCAAATCGAGAGTTCAAACTTATTCAGATATCCAATGAACGAAATCAGAGCATATGCATAGGTAGAATGAACCTAACGTTTCACTAATCGCGGATAAACCAACGGAGATTAGATTCTAAACTTCTTAGGTACTCCCCCAAGATATCCTATGGCCACAATGAGTACACGTTATATGGTGTAAGTATTATCACGTTGATCAGGCGTCATAATACTAGCACCACATAAATATGCCTTCATGATGATCATACTTTATCTCGAGTCGTGAGTATAACAACCTATCTTAATCCACCTAGTACTTCTACAGTCTCAGAGTCAACCAGATCAAGGTCATAGTCAAGAGAGAAATAAGACTATTCGCAAGAGTATCGGAATTTCCAGATTGCCTAGCAGAGTAAGGCACGCCGTCACAAGCATCAGATTTTCCACTGTTCGCCAAAATTCCTCAGAACAAAACCATCATCGAACATACGAAAATAAGCACGGGGCTGAAATGCTTCTAGGAAACTTAAATCATTAGCGGATCCTATCATGATATAACGAAGCTTAAGGGAGTCAACGGAAATGAAAACTAATCGTCAATAACTTCGGTCTTCACAGAATCAATTCTCCCAAACATAAAAGGTCTGATTCAGAAATCCGTTCATTCAAAACATCTACTCTCTTCAAGTCCGGTTAATATGACTTCGTTTTTCCATCAATCTGGAAGTGAAGCAAAATCGTCTGGTTCATCACGCCTCCTGCAGTTCTTCTTGGAATGTGATGGAGTAATGTGAATTTCTGGCACGATCTTTAAGTTTCTTCATCATCCAGTCTGCTTCCGCCCTCAATTCATCTTAGTACAACCAAGATGAATAGGGAAGTGAGACTGTACGTCTTCATCAGCTCCAGGTTCGCAGTCTTTCTTCTGCATCGCCAACACTTCTGTCTTGTAAGGAATGTCTTCACTCTTCAGGGTAGTCATTGCTGTTGTCAACTCTAGGTCAGGTAGTGAAGTAATACTTCTGATGCGTTTCTAGTTGTCTTGATGCATACGCAAAACCTTCTGAGTCTCTTTCTGAAATGTCTCAAAGTTTGTTCCGTCTGAAGGTATGGAAACAAATTTCTATTTCAGCTTTCCAAAACTCCGTTCTCAATCAGACTAAGCTGTTTCTCTCTGGTCACGAAATTTATCAAGGGTAACGCAAGTTGTAAACGTCTTTCAGAATTCTGACGCAAGGTTCAAAAGATTTCAGTTTACCATTTTGTTATCGGTCTTGACCATTTGGTGATAGATTCAAAATTTGCGGGAGTTAAAGAGATATTCTCAATCAAGAAAAACCGTTGTCTCAACAGATATCAATCTCTCAGAATGCACAAGTGATCGCCAAATTTCTTACAGAGTGCAAAAATGATTTTCATGTTCTTCTTCGTCTCCGAATGTACTATTAAGTCATACAATGACCATTTGCCCAAGTACTCACGAGAACACATTCATTTATCAAATTTACAGAATAGTCAGAGCTTTAGCTAATACTATTAGCGTCACAAATCTTTATATCAGTCGTTACAAATGCGGACAACGATCTCAAGAATAACCTCAATTCATATTTCCATCTGAAGGAAACTTCGCGCTCTGAAATTGAATAGATACAAAGTCGTTTCAGGGTGGAGAATTAAGGGTTCCAAATAGCAATACGGTTCAGCTTCCAGAATCAATACATGTCTCCTGTCATCATTCTTCTTTATCGCGAACAAAACTAAAATACGCCAAGAAAATACACTTAAGCGAACTTACTTCTCACTCCGGTGGAAAATTGGTGGTTCAATCAGAAATCGTGTTCAGAAAATTCAGGGTGCCAAGTAATTCTCAAGATAAGGTTCATTCATTGTTGTACGAAATGGGTTCAAGGAAAACTTCATAATCGCGAACATAACACACGAGTCTTCAGAGTAATAATAATAGTCCAGAGTTTAACAATCGGTAATCATGGTAGGGAGTTCAAAATTGCTTCAAACGTCAAAGGTGAAACATAGGAGGATAGTTGTCAAACAACCAATCCTTTTATCAGAATAACATTAGAGTTAACAGTCCACAGAAAGACAGATCAACAAAGCAAATCTTATCGTCCAAAATGAGAGGGAAACATTCTTATATTCGTGGTTAAACACCACAAGACTTCTCATAGGGACAGAGATGGTTAAGACGAAATCAAATGATGTCAGAAAATTTATAGATGCTTATCAAGAGGCAAGAGACAATGAACAGAAGGCATCAAATGCTTATCAAAAGCAAAAGACAAATAACAGAAGGTGTCAAGTACGTCATCGCCAAGGAGATTTTCAGAATGCCTGAAGAGGCATCAAAATGATTAACAGAAGGATCAAAGGTCAGAGTCAGACTCTGCAGACAAGGATCAAATAGTGTCAGGCAATTACTATGCAGTTCTCAATGCCTTCCAGATTTATTTAATTCTCAAATCTTGGGTAGTGCAAAGCCTAAGCTTTCAATTTCTAAAAGTGATCTTAACAGACTTAAATCAAAAGCAGGGCGCGAATCAGAGTGATGCGGAAGCAAAATACTTAAACAAACGCCTTATAGTCTACCCATTCCTCACTGGTCAAAACTTAAGTTCATATCAAGAAATCCTAAAGCAAGTTCTCAGGGTGTTCTCCTATGTTCTTACAGTGGAAGCCTAATGGTCCAGAACTCACAACTCAAGGGTAAATGTATTACGAGTCGCAGCCTGTCTCTTTGATACCATAAATTGTAACACCCCGACCCGACAAGGGTAGAGATGTCACAACAATGGTGACATATCAGAAACATACACAAGCATACATCTTCAATAATACAAAGGAATACAAAGGTTACAAGAAATTACAAGGAAATACAAAATTTACAGAGGAATAAATACTAAGTCTGAAAATATAAATTCTTCAAGTCATCTCTATAACAAAATAACTATCACAATGTAGTCTTCTAAGTCCAATGGTACTCTCCACTCATACCCAGCTTTCTACTAAAACCTGCCGCAGGAAAAGAAATGCGGCTGAGCTACGAGAGCTTAGTGAACAGATATAACGGTAACAAAGCAGTAATAACGAATAGTACAGAGTGTCAGAAATATATGTCATGCAGATATAATCAGAATCAAAGGATAAATAAAGGAGTAAGGATAAAGGATAGGGAATAATAAGTAGGTAAAGGTAAAAGGAAATAGTGCAAGGTATAATAATGGTCAAAGGTAAGTAATGTATATGGTAAAGGTAAGCAGTAATCCACCACGAGCCCAGAAACAGAGATATAATATATATAACCATGCCATCATCATCAATCAGAGGGGTGTCCTCTCAGTAACCAGATAATATGAGGGGTGTCCTCATGCATCAAATTGAGTAGCTAGCTCCTAGAGGTTGTGAAAGACGTATATCGCACACACCATCAGTCACCAGAGATATAACAGATAATATAAACAGATAACAGAAACAGAACAAATCTAGGATGCATCCATACGCCCCAGGTGGCCAGAGTCTACCAATACACGCCAGATAAAATAAAGTCAGGGACGGGACAGGTCATCACTCTCTTGCCCTAGAGTCATCCCATCGGTGCATCAATGACATGGACATGAAACCCTCATGCCTAGTGAGGTGGCTCGGGTATCAAACCGTGGGTCAAAGGTCAAGTATCATGTCATAAACAGAGGGTCATGTCAAAAGGTTCAGATTATAAGGTCCATGTCAGATGTTACAGAAGTGTATATCAGAGGTTCAGAAATCAGATAGGTTTATATCAGAGTTTATAACAATGTTCAAGTCCAGGTTCAGAAATAGTATACCAGATTAATGCTTATATCAAAGTTCAATTTAAGTTTCAAAACAAGAGTTTATAACCAGGTTTAGAATAAGGTTCAAATCAAGGTTCAATAGGTCATATCAAAGGCTCATAATCAAAAGGTTTATAGGTTCATAGAAAAGATTTTAATTCAAAGGTTTCATATTAAACTTGTATCTAAAATAATCTTTCAGTGACTTTCATAAAATGATGTTTGGTAAAAACCTTTTTATACAGATAGTCTTTAAGAGAAATTTTCATAAAACTTTTAGTGCATTATCAATTCAAAATTGGTATAACATCGTACTCAAAAGCTCTTCAAAAACATTTTCATATCATTAAGGAAGGTTTTCAATTTAGTTTTAGTATCAAATGAAACTTTAGGGTATACAAGGATTTGAATATGCAGGTCACAAGGTAATGAGTCAAGTATCAAGGGAAATTCAGAGTCAGATATCATGTCAGAATCAGAGTGTTATAACAAGTTCATATTTCAAAGGGCTTATAACAGATGGCTCAGAATCAAGTTTCATAACAAAGTTCATATCAGGAATTATAACAAAGGGGATCATATGAAAGGTTCAAAGAAAGGGGATCACAGCAATGGCATCAATACAGAAACTGACAGATCAGAAAAATGAAAGAGATCAGGAGAAACCTGTGAGAAGGTTCAGAATCTCTGTACCTTATACCGCAAATGAAAACACAACAGAAAATATCAAGGTCGGGAGCAAACTCCATCTTCGGCGAATCTACACGAATTCATGACTAACTTATTAAAAGCTTATTTAATTTCAGATTACTTATTTTAGTCGGCTTTCCAGTTTTAGTAACTTTCCATATTTAGTAACTTTCTATTTTTGGCAGGTTTTCATAATTAGACGGTATCCATTTTTAGAAAGTCTCCATAATCAGAAAGATTTAAGTATCATAACTTAGGTTAAATCATTATCTAAGAATATTATGGACATAGGGTAGATTTTAACAAGTTATGATAGTTCAGGGTTAAATATGACAAGTTTCCATAAATTAGGGTTTTAATTGCAAATATCCCAAAGTTAAGGGTCTTAAATGAAAATATAGCAAACTATTAATTTAAATACATCATTTATTCAGAATCACATCTTTAGTCCATAAAGTTTCAATATTTACACTTTTAACCCCTCTATTTAATTAATTTCCATTCGAAACCCTAAATTTACACATAGTTCCATATCTTGCAATTTTTACACATAAGGACCTCATGTTATATTTTTACACTTTACCACAGGTCTAAAACAACTTACAAAAATATACCCCAAGTTTAAAAATTGGCAAAATACACCCTTATACTTTTTAATTCAATCCGTTTGCATTTTAGTTCAACAAATCTTAACCCTAATTGTTCCATTCATTGTACAATCATTAACATCATTAAAAACCTTAAATGATCAGATTCATTCCAGAAAACCAAACCCTAATCGAATAGCTAGGGTTTACATTATTTTTATTCGAAACCTTTTTACCCGATTATGAACAAATTTAACCACTACATATTTGGACCTCTATAATTAGAACCATCCTTTTTCGCAGATCATATGAATTTTATAGAGCTTAGATAAAATAAGTTTCATGCCCAGAAAATTCGTATTGCATATATTAGCATTTATGCACGTTTTAACCCCTTAAAATCAAAGCGGTCAATATAAGCTACAACAATTCGAACCAACATTTTTCCAGACCTATATGATGATCATAGAACCCATAAAAATTATGAAAGTGATCCATAAAAATCGTATAGGGTATTTTGGATTTTATACGCGTTTTAATCATTTATAATTCAAACGACCAAACAACCTTGCATGATTCGAATTAAGCATTTTATATAAGTCATATGTGATCAAATTAACACTAGAAAAATACTAATACGAATTTAGAACGTACGGATTTGTTGTAGGAATTATTTACCTCTCGGTTCGAATATTTGACAAACAAAAACTCTTGCGATCAAACGAACGATTCTACCACCCCAAACTTATTTTTCCTAGCTTCCTTGGATGAAGATCAACACCATAAAAATACCCTCTTGATTCCAGAAATTCGTATGGAGGAGAAATGAATTTTTTTGTGTGTGATAATATGTCTCGGTATCTTTTAAAAGAAACAAAAGGAAGGTTAGCTAATTATGGGATGATGACCGGTTTTAGGGGGGGGGAGATGGCTGAGAATTCGGTCCTAGATGAGACCAAATCAAGTGATTGAAATCTTGCATCATTTCCCTATTTACTTTGCATTTAATTTGATTTTATTTGTTATAAAGATCAAATAATAATAATAATAATATACATCATTGGAATTTTCGGCTCATATGACATCTATATGTGTTCATATAATTTTTGTGTACTTTAAAAATGTTAAAAGTAGTAGTAGAAATTAATTTGCTTCATATCTTGATCATTTCTAGAAGTTTCGGATTTATTTGGTACTTCATATGCTTATTAATCAAATTTTTAGATTATAGGGGCAATTTGGTCTTTTTACAGGTTTCAGATTTTAGGGTTTTACAACTCTTCCTCTCTAAAAAAAATTTCATCCTCGAAATTTGAAGTCGCAAAATGAAGCGGAGTTGTAGCATGTCGCAAAAGATCATCATAATATTCTCATGCCCGAGGAGGTTCTTCCAAGAGATCTTCAGACCAAAAGTTTCTCATGACTCAGATCAAAATGAGGTGGGTTCAAATTTCTCAGGAGAAGACAAATTAGGTTAATTCAGAATCAAAGGTCCATGCAACATAAAATGGACGATAGGTAAATTTTCAGAAAGCTCATATGGAATACGAACAAGATTTCAAATCGAATTAACTGTTATCAACAGTTGGAAGTTCTAAAAGGAGTTCAAGATTTATAACTGAGGTCAACAGAATGCAAATCGAGAGTTCAAACTTATTCAGATATCCAATGAACGAAATCAGAGCATACGCATAGGTAGAATGAACCTAACATTTCACTAATCGCGGATAAACCAACGGAGATCAGATTCTAAACTTCTTAGGTACTCCGCCAAGATATCCTATGGCCACAATGAGTGCACGTTATATGGTGTAAGTATTATCACGTTGATCAGGCGTCATAATACTAGCACCACATAAATATGCCTTCATAATGATCATACATTATCTCGAGTCATGAGTATAACAACCTAACTTAATCCACCTAGTACTTCTACAGTCTCAGAGTCAATCTGATCAAGGTCATAGTCAAGAGAGAAATAAGACTATTCTTAAGAGTATAGGAATTTCCAGATTGCCTAGCAGAGTAAGGCACGCCGTCACAAGCATCAGATTTTCCACAGTTTGCCAAAATTCCTCAGAACAAAACCATCATCGAACATACGAAAATAAGCACGGGGCTGAAATGCTTCTAGGAAACTTTAATCATTAGCGGATCTTATCATGATATAACGAAGCTTAAGGGAGTCAACGGAAATGAAAACTAATCGTCAATAACTTCGGTCTTCATAGAATCAATTCTCCCAAACATAAAAGGTCTGATTCAGAAATCCGTTCATTCAAAACATCTACTCTCTTCAAGTCCGGTTAATATGTCTTCGTTTTTCCATCAATCTGGAAGTGAAGCAAAATCGTCTGGTTCATCACGCCTCCTGCAGTTCTTCTTGGAATGTGATGGAGTAATGTGAATTTCTGGCACGATCTTTAAGTTTCTTCATCATCCAGTCTGCTTCTGCCCTCAATTCATCTTAGTACAACCAAGATGAATAGGGAAGTGAGACTGTACGTCTTCATCAGCTTCAGGTTCGCCGTCTTTCTTCTGCATCGCCAACACTTCTATCTTGTAAGGAATGTCTTCACTCTTCAGGGTAGTCACCGCTGTTGTCAACTCTAGGTCAGGTAGTGAAGCAATACTTCTGATGCGTTTCTAGTTGTCTTGCTGCATACGCAAAACCTTTTGAGTCTCTTTCTGAAATGTCTCAAAATTTGTTCCGTCTGAAGGTATGGAAACAAATTTCTATTTCAGCTTTCTAAAACTCCGTTCTCAATCAGACTAAGCTGTTTCTCTCTGGTCTCGAAATTTATCAAGGGTAACGCAAGTTGTAAACGTCTTTCAGAATTCTGACGCAAGGTTCAAAAGATTTCAGTTTACCATTTTGTTATCGGTCTTGACCATTTGGTGATAGATTCAAAATTTGCGGGAGTTAAAGAGATATTCTCAATCAAGAAAAACCGTTGTCTCAACAGATATCAATCTCTCAGAATGCACAAGTGATCGCCAAATTTCTTACAGAGTGCAAAAATGATTTTCATGTTCTTCTTCGTCTCCGAATGTACTATTAAGTCATACAATGACCATTTGCCCAAGTACTCACGAGAACACATTCATTTATCAAATTTACAGAATAGTCAGAGCTTTAGCTAATACTATTAGCGTCACAAATCTTTATATCAGTCGTTACAAATGCGGACAGCGATCTCAAGAATAACCTCAATTCATATTTCCATCTGAAGGAAACTTCGCGCTCTGAAATTGAATAGATACAAAATCGTTTCAGGGTGGAGAATTAAGGGTTCCAAATAGCAATACGGTTCAGCTTCCAGAATCAATACATGTCTCCTGTCATCATTCTTCTTTATCGCGAACAAAACTAAAATACGCCAAGAAAATACACTTAAGCGAACTTACTTCTCACTCCGGTGGAAAATTGGTGGTTCAATCAGAAATCGTGTTCAGAAAATTCAGGGTGCCAAGTAATTCTCAAGATAAGGTTCATTCATTGTTGTACGAAATGGGTTCAAGGAAAACTTCATAATCGCGAACATAACACACGAGTCTTCAAAGTAATAATAATAGTCCAGAGTTTAACAATCGGTAATCATGGTAGGGAGTTCAAAATTGCTTCAAACGTCAAAGGTGAAACATAGGAGGATAGTTGTCAAACAACCAATCCTTTTATCAGAATAACATTAGAGTTAACAGTCCACAGAAAGACAGATCAACAAAGCAAATCTTATCGTCCAAAATGAGAGGGAAACATTCTTATATTCGTGGTTAAACACCACAAGACTTCTCATAGGGACAGAGATGGTTAAGAAGAAATCAAATGATGTCAGAAAATTTATAGATGCTTATCAAGAGGCAAGAGACAATGAACAGAAGGCATCAAATGCTTATCAAAAGCAAAAGACAAATAACAGAAGGTGTCAAGTACGTCATCGCCAAGGAGATTTTTAGAATGCCTGTAGAGGCATCAAAATGATTAACAGAAGGATCAAAGGTCAGAGTCAGACTCTGCAGACAAGGATCAAATAGTGTCAGGCAATTACTATGCAGTTCTCAATGCCTTCCAGATTTATTTAATTCTCAAATCTTGGGTAGTGCAAAGCCTAAGCTTTCAATTTCTAAAAGTGATCTTAACAGACTTAAATCAAAAGCAGGGCACGAATCAGAGTGATGCGGAAGCAAAATACTTAAACAAACGCCTTATAGTCTACCCATTCCTCACTGGTCAAAACTTAAGTTCATATCAAGAAATCCTAAAGCAAGTTCTCAGGGTGTTCTCCTATGTTCTTACAGTGGAAGCCTAATGGTCCAGAACTCACAGGTCAAGGGTAAATGTATTACGAGTCGCAGCCTGTCTCTTTGATACCATAAATTGTAACACCCCGACCCGACAAGGGTAGAGATGTCACAACAATGGTGACATATCAGAAACATACACAAGCATACATCTTCAATAATACAAAGGAATACAAAGGTTACAAGAAATTACAAGGAAATTCAAAATTTACAGAGGAATAAATACTAAGTCTGAAAATATAAATTCTTCAAGTCATCTCTATAACAAAATAGCTATCACAATGTAGTCTTCTAAGTCCAATGGTACTCTCCAATCATACCCAGCTTTCTACTAAAACCTGCCGCAGGAAAAGAAATGCGGCTGAGCTACGAGAGCTCAGTGAACAGATATAACGGTAACAAAGCAGTAATAACGAATAGTACAGAGTGTCAGAAATATATGTCATGCAGATATAATCAGAATCAAAGGATAAATAAAGGAGTAAGGATAAAGGATAGGGAATAGTAAGTAGGTAAAGGTAAAAGGAAATAGTGCAAGGTATAATAATGGTCAAAGGTAAGTAATGTATATGGTAAAGGTAAGCAGTAATCCACCACGAGCCCAGAAACAGAGATATAATATATAAAACCATGCCATCATCATCAATCAGATGGGTGTCCTCTCAGTAACCAGATAATATGAGGGGTGTCCTCATGTATCAAATGAAGTAGCTAGCTCCCAGAGGTTGTGAAAGACGTGTATCGTACACACCATTAGTCACCAGAGATATAACAGATAATATAAACAGATAACAGAAACAGAACAAATCTAGGATGCATCCATATGCCCCAGGTGGCCAGAGTCTACCAATACACGCCAGATAAAATAAAGTCAGGGACGGGACAGGTCATCACTCTCCTGCCCTAGAGTCATGTCATCGGTGCATCAATGACATGGACATGAAACCCTCATGCTTAGTGAGGTGGCTCGGGTATCAAACCGTGGGTCAAAGGTCAAGTATCATGTCATAAACAGAGGGTCATGTCAAAAGGTTCAGATTATAAGGTCCATGTCAGATGTTACAGAAGTGTATATCAGAGGTTCAGAAATCAGATAGGTTTATATCAGAGTTTATAACAATGTTCAAGTCCAGGTTCAGAAATAGTATACCAGATTAATGCTTATATCAAAGTTTAATTTAAGTTTCAAAACAAGAGTTTATAACCAGGTTTAGAATAAGGTTCAAATCAAGGTTCAATAGGTCATATCAAAGGCTCATAATCAAAAGGTTTATAGGTTCATATAAAAGATTTTAATTCAAAGGTTTCATATTAAACTTGTATCTAAAATAATCTTTCAGTGACTTTCATAAAATGATGTTTGGTAAAAACCTTTTTATACAGATAGACTTTAAGAGAAATTTTTATAAAACTTTTAGTGCAGTATCAATTCAAAATTGGTATAACATCGTACTCAAAAGCTCTTCAAAAACATTTTCATATCATTAAGGAAGGTTTTCAATTTAGTTATAGTATCAAATGTAACTTTAGGGTATACAAGGATTTGAATATGCAGGTCACAAGGTAATGAGTCAAGTATCAAGGGAAATTCAGAGTCAGATATCATGTCAGAATCAGAGTGTTATAACAAGTTCATATTTCAAAGGGCTTATAACAGATGGCTCAGAATCAAGTTTCATAACAAAGTTCATATCAGGAATTATAACAAAGGGGATCATATGAAAGGTTCAAAGAAAGGGGATCACAGCAATGGCATCAATGCAGAAACTGACAGATCAGAAAAATGAAAGAGATCAGGAGAAACCTGTGAGAAGGTTCAGAATATCTGTACCTTATACCGCAAATGAAAACACAACAGAAAATATCAAGGTCGGGAGCAAACTCCATCTTCGGCGAATCTACACGAATTCATGACTAACTTATTAAAAGCTTATTTAATTTCAGATTACTTATTTTAGTCGGCTTTCCAGTTTTAGTAACTTTCCATATTTAGTAACTTTCTATTTTTGGCAGGTTTCCATAATTAGCAGGTTTCCATTTTTAGAAAGTCTCCATAATCAGAAAGATTTACGTATCATAACTTAGGTTAAATCATTATTTAAGCATATTATGGACATAGGGTAGATTTTAACAAGTTATGATAGTTCAGGGTTAAATATGACAAGTTTCCATAAATTAGGGTTTTAATTGCAAATATCCCAAAGTTAAGGGTCTTAAATGAAAATATTGCAAACTATTAATTTAAATACATAATTTATTCAGAATCACATCTTTAGTCCATAAAGTTTCAATCTTTACACTTTTAACCCCTCTATTTAATTAATTTCCATTCGAAACCCTAAATTTACACATAGTTCCATATCTTGCAATTTTTACACATAAGGACCTCATGTTATATTTTTACACTTTACCACAGGTCTAAAAAAACTTACAAAAATATCCCCCAAGTTTAACAATTGGCAAAATACACCCTTATACTTTTTATTTCAATCCGTTTGCATTTTAGTTCAACAAAACTTAACCCTAATTATTCCATTCATTGTACAATCATTAACATCATTAAAAACCTTATATCATCAGATTCATTCCAGAAAACCAAACCCTAATCGAATAGCTAGGGTTTACATTATTTTTATTCGAAACCTTTTTACCCGATTATAAACAAATTTAACCACGACATATTTGGACCTCTATAATTAGAACCATCCTTTTTCCCAGATCATATGAATTATATAGAGCTTAGATAAAATGAGTTTCATGCCCAGAAAATTCGTATTGCATATATTAGCATTTATGCACGTTTTAACCCCTTAAAATCAAAGCGGTCAATATAAGCTACAACAATTCGAACCAACATTTTTCCAGACCTATATGATGATCATAGAACCCATAAAAATTATGAAAGTGATCCAGAAAAATCGTATAGGGTATTTTGGATTTTATACGCGTTTTAATCATTTATAATTCAAACGACCAAACAACCTTGCATGATTCGAATTAAGCATTTTATATGAGTCATATGTGATCAAATTAACACTAGAAAAATACTAATTCGAATTTAGAACGTACAGATTTGTTGTAGGAATTATTTACCTCTCGGTTCGAATATTTGACAAACAAAAACTCTTGCGATCAAACGAACGATTCTACCACCCCAAACTTATTTTTCCTAGCTTCCTTGGATGAAGATCAACACCATAAAAATACCCTCTTGATTCCAGAAATTCGTATGGAGAAGAAATGAATTTTTGTGTGCGTGATAATATGTCTCGGTATCTTTTAAAAGAAACAAAAGGAAGGTTAGCTAATTATGGGATGATGACCGGTTTTAGGGGGGGAGATGGCTGAGAATTCGGTCCTAGATGAGACCAAATCAAGTGATTGAAATCTTGCATCATTTCCCTATTTACTTTGCATTTAATTTGATTTTATTTGTTAAAAAGATCAAATAATAATAATAATATACATCATTGGAATTTTCGGCTCATATGACATCTATATGTGTTCATATAATTTTTGTGTACTTTAAAAATGTTAAAAGTAGTAGTAGAAATTAATTTGCTTCATATCTTGATCATTTCCAGAAGTTTCGGATTTATTTGGTACTTCATATGCTTATTAATCAAATTTTTAGATTATAGGGGCAATTTGGTCTTTTTACAGGTTTCAGATTTTAGGGTTTTACAACTCTTCACCTCTAAAAAAAATTTCGTCCTCGAAATTTGAAGTCGCAAAATGAAGCGGAGTCGTAGCATGTCGCCAAAGATCATCATAATATTCTCATGCCCGAGGAGGTTCTTCCAAGAGATCTTCAGACCAAAAGTTTCTCATGACTCAGATCAAAATGAGGTGGGTTCAAATTTCTCAGGAGAAGACAAATTAGGTTAATTCAGAATCAAAGGTCCATGCAACATAAAATGGACGATAGGTAAATTTTCAGAAAGCTCATATGGAATACGAACAAGATTTCAAATCGAATTAACTGTTATCAACAGTAGGAAGTTCTAAAAGGAGTTCAAGATTTATAACTGAGGTCAACAGAATGCAAATCGAGAGTTCAAACTTATTCAGATATCCAATGAACGAAATCAGAGCATACGCATAGGTAGAATGAATCTAACGTTTCACTAATCGCGGATATACCAACGGAGATCAGATTCTAAACTTCTTTGGTACTCCCCCAAGATATCCTATGGCCACAATGAGTGCACGTTATATGGTGTAAGTATTATCACGTTGATCAGGCGTCATAATACTAGCACCACATAAATATGCCTTCATGATGATCATACATTATCTCGAGTCATGAGTATAACAACCTATCTTAATCCACCTAGTACTTCTACAGTCTCAGAGTCAATCAGATCAAGGTCATAGTCAAGAGAGAAATAAGACTATTCTTAAGAGTATAGGAATTTCCAGATTGCCTAGCAGAGAAAGGCACGCCGTCACAAGCATCAGATTTTCCACAGTTTGCCAAAATTCCTCAGAACAAAACCATCATCGAACATACGAAAATAAGCACGGGGCTGAAATGCTTCTAGGAAACTTAAATCATTAGCGGATCTTATCATGATATAATGAAGCTTAAGGGAGTCAACGGAAATGAAAACTAATCGTCAATAACTTCGGTCTTCATAGAATCAATTCTCCCAAACATAAAAGGTCTGATTCAGAAATCCGTTCATTCAAAACATCTACTCTCTTCAAGTCCGGTTAATATGTCTTCGTTTTTTCATCAATCTGGAAGTGAAGCAAAATCGTCTGGTTCATCACGCCTCCTGCAGTTCTTCTTGGAATGTGATGGAGTAATGTGAATTTCTGGCACGATCTTTAAGTTTCTTCATCATCCAGTCTGCTTCCGCCCTCAATTCATCTTAGTACAACCAAGATGAATAGGGAAGTGAGACTGTACGTCTTCATCAGCTCCTGGTTTGCCGTCTTTCTTCTGCATCGCCAACACTTCTGTCTTGTAAGGAATGTCTTCACTCTTCAGGGTAGTCACCGCTGTTGTCAACTCTAGGTCAGGTAGTGAAGTAATACTTCTGATGCGTTTCTAGTTGTCTTGATGCATACGCAAAACCTTCTGAGTCTCTTTCTGAAATGTCTTAAAATTTGTTCCGTCTGAAGGTATGGAAACAAATTTCTATTTTAGCTTTCCAAAACTCCGTTCTCAATCAGACTAAGCTGTTTCTCTCTGGTCACGAAATTTATCAAGGGTAACGCAAGTTGTAAACGTCTTTCAGAATTCTGACGCAAGGTTCAAAAGATTTCTGTTTACCATTTTGTTATCGGTCTTGACCATTTGGTGATAGATTCAAAATTTGCGGGAGTTAAAAAGATATTCTCAATCAAGAAAAACCGTTGTCTCAACAGATATCAATTTCTCAGAATGCACAAGTGATCTCTAAATTTCTTACAAAGTGCAAAAATGATTTTCATGTTCTTCTTCGTCTCCGAATGTACTATTAAGTCATACAATGACCATTTGCCCAAGTAATCACGATAACACATTCATTTATCAAATTTACAGAATAGTCAGAGCTTTAGCTAATACTATTAGCGTCACAAATCCTTATATCAGTCGTTACAAATGCGGACATCGATCTCAAGAATAACCTCAATTCATATTTCCATCTGAAGGAAACTTCGCGCTCTGAAATTGAATAGATACAAAGTCGTTTCAGGGTGGAGAATTAAGGGTTCCAAATAGCAATACGGTTCAGCTTCCAGAATCAATACATGTCTCCTGTCATCATTCTTCTTTATCGCGAACAAAACTAAAATACGCCAAGAAAATACACTTAAGCGAACTTACTTCTCACTCCGGTGGAAAATTTGGTGGTTCAATCAGAAATCGTGTTCAGAAAATTCAGGGTGCCAAGTAATTCTCAAGATAAATTTCATTCATTGTTGTACGAAATGGGTTCAAGGAAAACTTCATAATCGCGAACATAACACACGAGTCTTCAGAGTAATAATAATAGTCCAGAGTTTAACAATCGGTAATCATGGTAGGGAGATCAAAATTGCTTTAAACGTCAAAGGTGAGACATAGGAGGATAGTTGTCAAACAACCAATCCTTTTATCAGAATAACATTAGAGTTAACAGTCCACAGAAAGACAGATCAACAAAGCAAATCTTATCGTCCAAAATGAGAGGGAAACATTCTTATACTCGTGGTTAAACACCACAAGACTTCTCATAGGGACAGAGATGGTTAAGACGAAATCAAATGATGTCAGAAAATTTATAGATGCTTATCAAGAGGCAAGAGACAATGAACTGAAGGCATCAAATGCTTATCAAAAGCAAAAGACAAATAACAGAAGGTGTCAAGTACGTCATCGCCAAGGAGATTTTCAGAATGCCCGAAGAGGCAGCAAAATGATTAACAGAAGGATCAGAGGTCAGATTCAGACTCTGCAGACAAGGATCAAATAGTGTCAGGCAATTACTATGCAGTTCTCAATGCCTTCCAGATTTATTTAATTCTCAAATCTTGGGTAGTGCAAAGCCTAAGCTTTCAATTTCTAAAAGTGATCTTAGCAGACTTAAATCAAAAGCAGGGCACGAATCAGAGTGATGCGGAAGCAAAATACTTAAACAAACGCCTTATAGTCTACCCATTCCTCACTGGTCAAAACTTAAGTTCATATCAAGAAATCCTAAAGCAAGTTCTCAGGGTGTTCTCCTATGTTCTTACAGTGGAAGCCTAATGGTCCAGAACTCACAGGTCAAGGGTAAATGTATTACGAGTCGCAGCCTGTCTCTTTGATACCATAAATTGTAACACCCCGACCCGACAAGGGTAGAGATGTCACAACAATGGTGACATATCAGAAACATACACAAGCATACATCTTCAATAATACAAAGGAATACAAAGGTTACAAGAAATTACAAGGAAATTCAAAATTTACAGAGGAATAAATACTAAGTCTGAAAATATAAATTCTTCAAGTCATCTCTATAACAAAATAACTATCACAATGTAGTCTTCTAAGTCCAATGGTACTCTCCAATCATACCCAGCTTTCTACTAAAACCTGCCGCAGGAAAAGAAATGCGGCTGAGCTACGAGAGCTCAGTGAACAGATATAACGGTAACAAAGCAGTAATAACGAATAGTACAGAGTGTCAGAAATATATGTCATGCAGATATAATCAGAATCAAAGGATAAATAAAGGAGTAAGGATAAAGGATAGGGAATAATAAGTAGGTAAAGGTAAAAGGAAATAGTGCAAGGTATAATAATGGTCAAAGGTAAGTAATGTATATGGTAAAGGTAAGCAGTAATCCACCACGAGCCCAGAAACAGAGATATAATATATATAACCATGCCATCATCATCAATCAGAGGGGTGTCCTCTCAGTAACCAGATAATATGAGGGGTGTCCTCATGTATCAAATGGAGTAGCTAGCTCCCAGAGGTTGTGAAAGACGTGTATCGCACACACCATCAGTCACCAAAGATATAACAGATAATATAAACAGATAACAGAAACAGAACAAATCTAGGATGCATCCATACGCCCCAGGTGGCCAGAGTCTACCAATACACGCCAGATAAAATAAAGTCAGGGACGGGACAGGTCATCACTCTCCTGCCCTAGAGTCATGTCATCGGTGCATCAATGACATGGACATGAAACCGTCATGCCTAGTGAGGTGGCTCGGGTATCAAACCGTGGGTCAAAGGTCAAGTATCATGTCATAAACAGAGGGTCATGCCAAAAGGTTCAGATTATAAGGTCCATGTCAGATGTTACAGAAGTGTATATCAGAGGTTCAGAAATCAGATTGGTTTATATCAGAGTTTATAACAATGTTCAAGTCCAGGTTCAGAAATAGTATACCAGATTAATGCTTATATCAAAGTTCAATTAAAGTTTCAAAACAAGAGTTTATAACCAGGTTTAGAATAAGGTTCAAATCAAGGTTCAATAGGTCATATCAAAGGCTCATAATCAAAAGGTTTATAGGTTCATAGAAAAGATTTTAATTCAAAGGTTTCATACTAAACTTGTATCTAAAATAATCTTTCAGTGACTTTCATAAAATGATGTTTGGTAAAAACCTTTTTATACAGATAGTCTTTAAGAGAAATTTTCATAAAACTTTTAGTGCAGTATCAATTCAAAATTGGTATAACATCGTACTCAAAAGCTCTTCAAGAACATTTTCATATCATTAAGGAAGGTTTTCAATTTAGTTATATTATCAAATGAAACTTCAGGGTATACAAGGATTTGAATATGCAGGTCACAAGGTAATGAGTCAAGTATCAAGGGAAATTCAGAGTCAGATATCATGTCAGAATCAGAGTGTTATAACAAGTTCATATTTCAAAGGGCTTATAACAGATGGCTCAGAATCAAGTTTCATAACAAAGTTCATATCAGGAATTATAACAAAGGGGATCATATGAAAGGTTCAAAGAAAGGGGATCACAGCAATGGCATCAATACAGAAACTGACAGATCAGAAAAATGAAAGAGATCAGGAGAAACCTGTGAGAAGGTTCAGAATATCTGTACCTTATACCGCAAATGAAAACACAACAGAAAATATCAAGGTCGGGAGCAAACTCCATCTTCGGCGAATCTACACGAATTCATGACTAACTTATTAAAAGCTTATTTAATTTCAGATTACTTATTTTAGTCGGCTTTCCAGTTTTAGTAACTTTCCATATTTAGTAACTTTCTATTTTTGGCAGGTTTCCATAATTAGCAGGTTTCCATTTTTAGAAAGTCTCCATAATCAGAAAGATTTAAGTATCATAATTAGGTAAAATCATTATTTAAGCATATTATGGACATAGGGTAGATTTTAACAAGTTATGATAGTTCAGGGTTAAATATGACAAGTTTCCATAAATTAGGGTTTTAATTGCAAATATCCCAAAGTTAAGGGTCTTAAATGAAAATATTGCAAACTATTAATTTAAATACATCATTTATTCAGAATCACATCTTTAGTCCATAAAGTTTCAATATTTACACTTTTAACCCCTCTATTTAATTAATTTCCATTCGAAACCCTAAATTTACACATAGTTCCATATCTTGCAATTTTTACATATAAGGACCTCATGTTATATTTTTACACTTTACCACAGGTCTAAAACAACTTACAAAAATATCCCCCAAGTTTAACAATTGGCAAAATACACCCTTATACTTTTTATTTCAATCGGTTTGCATTTTAGTTCAACAAAACTTAACCCTAATTGTTCCATTCATTGTACAATCATTAAAACATCATTAAAAACCTTAAATGATCAGATCCAATCCAGAAAACCAAACCCTAATCGAATAGCTAGGGTTTACATTATTTTTATTCGAAACCTTTTTACCCGATTATGAACAAATTTAACCACGACATATTTGGACCTCTATAATTCGAACCATCATTTTTCCCAGATCATATGAATTATATAGAGCTTAGATAAAATAAGTTTCATGCCCAAAAAATTCGTATTGCATATATTAGAATTTATGCACGTTTTAACCCCTTAAAATCAAAGCGATCAATATAAGCTACAATAATTCGAACCAACATTTTTCCAGACCTATATGATGATCATAGAACCCATAAAAATTATGAAAGTGATCCAGAAAAATCGTATAGGGTATTTTGGATTTTATACGCGTTTTAATCATTTATAATTCAAACGACCAAACATCCTTACATGATTCGAATTAAGCATTTTATATGTGTCATATGTGATCAAATTAACACTAGAAAAATACTAATTCGAATTTAGAACGTACGGATTTGTTGTAGGAATTGTTTACCTCTCGGTTTGAATATTTGACAAACAAAAATTCTTGCGATCAAACGAACGATTCTACCACCCCAAACTTATTTTTCCTAGCTTCCTTGGATGAAGATCAACCCCATAATAATACCCTCTTGATTCCAGAAATTCGTATGGAGGAGAAATGAATTTTTGTGTGTATGATAATATGTCTCGGTATCTTTTAAAAGAAACAAAAGGAAGGTTAGTTAATTATGGGATGATGATCGGTTTTAGGGGGGGGGAGATGGCTGAGAATTCGGTCCTAGATGAGACCAAATCAAGTGATTGAAATCTTGCATCATTTCCCTATTTACTTTGCATTTAATTTGATTTTATTTGTTAAAAAGATCAAATAATAATAATAATATACATCATTGGAATTTTCGGCTCATATGACATCTATATGTGTTCATATAATTTTTGTGTACTTAAAAATGTTAAAATTAGTAGTAGAAATTAATTTGCTTCATATCTTGATCATTTCCAGAAGTTTCGGATTTATTTGGTACTTCATATGCTTATTAATCAAAATTTTAGATTATAGGGGCAATTTGGTCTTTTTACAGGTTTCAGATTTTAGGGTTTTACAACTCTTCCCCTCTAAAAAAAATTTCGTCCTCGAAATTTGAAGTTGAAAAGTGAAGCGGAGTCGTAGCATGTCGCAAAAGATCATCATAATATTCTTATGCCCGAGGAGGTTCTTCAAAGAGATCTTCAGACCAAAAGTTTCTCATGACTCAGATCAAAACGAGGTGGGTTCAAATTTCTCAGGAGAAGACAAATTAGGTTAATTCAGAATCAAAGGTCCATGCAACATAAAATGGACGATAGGTAAATCTTCAGAAAACTCATATGGAATACGAACAAGATTTCAAATCGAATTAACTGTTATCAACAGTAGGAAGTTCTAAAAGGAGTTCAAGATTTATAACTGAGGTCAACAGAATGCAAATCGAGAGTTCAAACTTATTCAGATATCCAATGAACGAAATCAGAGCATACGCATAGGTAGAATGAACCTAACGTTTCACTAATCGCGGATACACAAACGGAGATCAGATTCTAAACTTCTTAGGTACTCCCCCAAGATATCCTATGGCCACAATGAGTGCACGTTATATGGTGTAAGTATTATCACGTTGATCAGGCGTCATAATACTAGCACCACATAAATATGCCTTCATGATGATCATACTTTATCTCGAGTCGTGAGTATAACAACCTATCTTAATCCACCTAGTACTTCTGCAGTCTCAGAGTCAACCAGATCAAGGTCATAGTCAAGAGAGAAATAAGACTATTCGCAAGAGTATCGGAATTTCCTAATTTCCTAGCAGAGTAAGGCACGCCGTCACAAGCATCAGATTTTCCACAGTTCGCCAAAATTCCTCAGAACAAAACCATCATCGAACATACGAAAATAAGCACGGGGCTGAAATGCTTCTAGGAAACTTAAATCATTAGCGGATCTTATCATGATATAACGAAGCTTAAGGGAGTCAACGGAAATGAAAACTAATCGTCAATAACTTTGGTCTTGACAGAATCAATTCTCCCAAACATAAAAGGTCTGATTCAGAAATCCGTTCATTCAAAACATCTACTCTCTTCAAGTCCGGTTAATATGTCTTCGTTTTTCCATCAATCTGGAAGTGAAGCAAAATCGTCTGGTTCATCACGCCTCCTGCAGTTCTTCTTGGAATGTGATGGAGTAATGTGAATTTCTGGCACGATCTTTAAGTTTCTTCATCATCCAGTCTGCTTCCGCCCTCAATTCATCTTAGTACAACCAAGATGAATAGGGAAGTGAGACTGTACGTCTTCATCAGCTCCAGGTTCACAGTCTTTCTTCTGCATCGCCAACACTTCTGTCTTGTAAGGAATGTCTTCACTCTTCAGGGTAGTCATTGCTGTTGTCAACTCTAGGTCAGGTAGTGAAGTAATACTTCTGATGCGTTTCTAGTTGTCTTGATGCATACGCAAAACCTTTTGAGTCTCTTTCTGAAATGTCTCAAAATTTGTTCCGTCTGAAGGTATGGAAACAAATTTCTATTTCATCTTTCCAAAACTCCGTTCTCAATCAGACTAAGCTGTTTCTCTCTGGTAACGAAATTTATCAAGGGTAACGCAAGTTGTAAACATCTTTCAGAATTCTGACGCAAGGTTCAAAAGATTTCAGTTTACCATTTTGTTATCGGTCTTGACCATTTGGTGATAGATTCAAAATTAGCGGGAGTTAAAGAGATATTCTCAATCAAGAAAAACCGTTGTCTCAACAGATATCAATCTCTCAGAATGCACAAGTGATCGCCAAATTTCTTACAAAGTGCAAAAATGATTTTCATGTTCTTCTTCGTCTCCGAATGTACTATTAAGTCATACAATGACCATTTACCCAAGTACTCACGAGAACACATTCATTTATCAAATTTACAGAATAGTCAGAGCTTTAGCTAATACTATTAGCATCACAAATCTTTATATCAGTCGTTACAAATGCGGACAGCGATCTCAAGAATAACCTCAATTCATATTTCCATCTGAAGGAAACTTCGCGCTCTAAAATTGAATAGATACAAAGTCGTTTCAGGGTGGAGAATTAAGGGTTCCAAATAGCAATACGGTTCAACTTCCAGAATCAATACATGTCTCCTGTCATCATTCTTCTTTATCGCGAACAAAACTGAAATACGCCAAGAAAATACACTTAAGCGAACTTACTTCTCACTCCGGTGGAAAATTTGGTGGTTCAATCAGAAATCATGTTCAGAAAATTCAAGGTGCCAAGTAATTCTCAAGATAAGGTTCATTCATTGTTGTATGAAATGGGTTCAAGGAAAACTTCATAATCGCGAACATAACACACGAGTCTTCAGAGTAATAATAATAGTCCAGAGTTTAACAATCGGTAATCATGGTAGGGAGTTCAAAATTGCTTCAAACGTCAAAGGTGAGACATAGGAGGATAGTTTTCAAACAACCAATCCTTTTATCAGAATAACATTAGAGTTAACAGTCCACAGAAAGACAGATCAACAAAGCAAATCTTATCGTCCAAAATGAGAGGGAAACATTCTTATACTCGTGGTTAAACACCACAAGACTTCTCATAGGGACAGAGATGGTTAAGACGAAATCAAATGATGTTAGAAAATTTATAGATGCTTATCAAGAGGCAAGAGACAATGAACAGAAGGCATCAAATGCTTATCAAAAGCAAAAGACAAATAACAGAAGGTGTCAAGTACGTCATCGCCAAGGAGATTTTTAGAATGCCCGAAAAGGCATCAAAATGATTAACAGAAGGATCAGAGGTCAGAGTCAGACTCTGCAGACAAGGTTCAAATAGTGTCAGGCAATTACTATGCAGTTCTCAATATCTTCCAGATTTATTTCATTCTCAAATCTTGGGTGGTGCAAAGCCTAAGCTTTCAATTTCTAAAAGTGATCTTAACAGACTTAAATCAAAAGCAGGGCACGAATCAGAGTGATGCGGAAGCAAAATACTTAAACAAACGCCTTATAGTCTACCCATTCCTCACTGGTCAAAACTTAAGTTCATATCAAGAAATCCTAAAGCAAGTTCTCAGGGTGTTCTCCTATGTTCTTACAGTGGAAGCCTAATGGTCCAGAACTCACAGGTCATGGGTAAATGTATTACAAGTCGCAGCCTGTCTCTTTGATACCATAAATTGTAACACCCCGACCCGACAAGGGTAGAGATGTCACAACAATGGTGACATATCAGAAACAAACACAAGCATACATCTTCAATAATACAAAGGAATACAAAGGTTACAAGAAATTACAAGGAAATACAAAATTTACAGAGGAATAAATACTAAGTCTGAAAATATAAATTCTTCAAGTCATCACTATAACAAAATAACTATCACAATGTAGTCTTCTAAGTCCAATGGTACTCTCCACTCATACCCAGCTTTCTAATAAAACCTGCCGCAGGAAAAGAAATGCGGCTGAGCTACGAGAGCTCAGTGAACAGATATAACGGTAACAAAGCGGTAATAACGAATAGTACAAAGTGTCAGAAATATATGTCATGCAGATATAATCAGAATCAAAGGATAAATAAAGGAGTAAGGATAAAGGATAGGGAATAATAAGTAGGTAAAGTTAAAAGGAAATAGTGCAAGGTATAATAATGGTCAAAGGTAAGTAATGTATATGGTAAAGGTAAGCAGTAATCCACCACGAGCCCAGAAACAGAGATATAATATATATAACCATGCCATCATCATCAATCAGATGGGTGTCCTCTCAGTAACCAGATAATATGAGGGGTGTCCTCATGTATCAAATGGAGTAGCTAGCCCCCAGAGGTTGTGAAAGACGTGTATCGCACACACCATCAGTCACCAGAGATATAACAGATAATATAAACAGATAACAGAAACAGAACAAATCTAGGATGCATCCATACGCCCCAGGTGGCCAGAGTCTACCAATACACGCCAGATAAAATAAAGTCAGGGACGGGACAGGTCATCACTCTCCTGCCCTAGAGTCATGCCATCGGTGCATCAATGACATGGACATGAAACCCTCATGCCTAGTGAGGTGGCTCGGGTATCAAACCGTGGGTCAAAGGTCAAGTATCATGTCATAAACAGAGGGTCATGTCAAAAGGTTCAGATTATAAGGTCCATGTCAGATGTTACAGAAGTGTATATCAGAGGTTCAGAAATCAGATAGGTTTATATCAGAGTTTATAACAATGTTCAAGTCCAGGTTCAGGAATAGTATACCAGATTAATGCTTATATCAAAGTTCAATTTAAGTTTCAAAACAAGAGTTTATAACCAGGTTTAGAATAAGGTTCAAATCAAGGTTCAATAGGTCATATCAAAGGCTCATAATCAAAAGGTTTATAGGTTCATAGAAAAGATTTTAATTCAAAGGTTTCATATTAAACTTGTATCTAAAATAATCTTTCAGTAACTTTCATAAAATGATGTTTGGTAAAAACCTTTTTATACAGATAGTCTTTAAGAGAAATTTTCATAAAACTTTTAGTGCAGTATCAATTCAAAATTGGTATAACATCGTACTCAAAAGCTCTTCAAAAACATTTTCATATCATTAAGGAAGGTTTTCAATTTAGTTATATTATCAAATGAAACTTCAGGGTATACAAGGATTTGAATATGCATGTCACAAGGTAATGAGTCAAGTATCAAGGGAAATTCAGAGTCAGATATCATGTCAGAATCAGAGTGTTATAACAAGTTCATATTTCAAAGGGCTTATAACAGATGGCTCAGAATCAAGTTTCATAACAAAGTTCATATCAGGAATTATAACAAAGGGGATCATATGAAAGGTTCAAAGAAAGGGGATCAAAGCAATGGCATCAATACAGAAACTGACAGATCAGAAAAATGAAAGAGATAAGGAGAAACCTGTGAGAAGATTCAGAATATCTGTACCTTATACCGCAAATGAAAACACGACAGAAAATATCAAGGTCGGGAGCAAACTCCATCTTCGGCGAATCTACACGAATTCATGACTAACTTATTAAAAGCTTATTTAATTTCAGATTACTTATTTTAGTCGGCTTTCCAGTTTTAGTAACTTTCCATATTTAGTAACTTTCTATTTTTGGCAGGTTTCCATTTTTAGAAAGTCTCCATAATCAGAAAGATTTAAGTATCATAACTTAGGTTAAATCATTATTTAAGCATATTATGGACATAGGGTAGATTTTAACAAGTTATGATAGTTCAGGGTTAAATATGACAAGTTTCCATAAATTAGGGTTTTAATTGCAAATATCCCAAAGTTAAGGGTCTTAAATGAAAATATTGCAAAATATTAATGTAAATACATCATTTATTCAGAATCACATCTTTAGTCCATAAAGTTTCAATATTTACACTTTTAACCCCTCTATTTAATTAATTTCCATTTGAAACCCTAAATTTACACATAGTTCCATATCTTGCTATTTTTACACATAAGGACCTCATGTTATATTTTTACACTTTACCACAGGTCTAAAACAACTTACAAAAATATCCCCCAAGTTTAACAATTGGCAAAATACACCCTTATACTTTTTATTTCAAATCGGTTTGCATTTTAGTTCAACAAAACTTAACCCTAATTGTTCCATTCATTGTACAATCATTAACATCATTAAAAACCTTAAATGATCAGATCCAATCCAGAAAACCAAACCCTAATCGAATACCTAGGGTTTACATTATTTTTATTCGAAACCTTTTTACCCGATTATGAACAAATTTAACCACGACATATTTAGACCTCTATAATTCGAACCATCATTTTTCCCAGATCCTATGTATTATATAGAGCTTAGATAAAATAAGTTTCATGCCCAGAAAATTTGTATTGCATATATTAGCATTTATGCACATTTTAACCCCTTAAAATCAAAGCGATCAAGATAAGCTACAACAATTCGAACCAACATTTTTCCAGACCTATATGATGATCATAGAACCCATAAAAATTATGAAAGTGATCCAGAAAAATCGTATAGGGTATTTTGGATTTTATACGCGTTTTAATCATTTATAATTCAAACGACCAAACAACCTTGCATGATTCGAATTAACCATTTTATATGAGTCATATGTGATCAAATTAACACTAGAAAAATACTAATTCGAATTTAGAACGTACGGATTTGTTGTAGGAATTGTTTACCTCTCGGTTGGAATATTTGACAAACAAAAACTCTTGCGATCAAACGAATGATTCTACCACCCCAAACTTATTTTTCCTATCTTCCTTGGATGAAGATCAACACCATAAAAATACCCTCTTGATTCCAGAAATTCGTATGGAGGAGAAATGAATTTTTGTGTGTGTGATAATATGTCTCGGTATCTTTTAAAAGAAACAAAAGGAAGGTTAGCTAATTATGGGATGATGACTGGTTTTAGGGGGGGGGGAGATGGCTGAGAATTCGGTCCTAGATGAGACCAAATCAAGTGATTGAAATCTTGCATCATTTCCCTATTTACTTTGCATTTAATTTGATTTTATTTGTTAAAAAGATCAAATAATAATAATAATAATATACATCATTGGAATTTTCGGCTCATATGACATCTATATGTGTTCATATAATTTTTGTGTACTTTAAAAATGTTAAAAGTAGTAGTAGAAATTAATTTGCTACATATCTTGATCATTTCCAAAAGTTTCGGATTTATTTGGTACTTCATATGCTTATTAATCAAATTTTTAGATTATAGGGGCAATTTTGTCTTTTTACAGGTTTCAGATTTTAGGGTTTTACATATAATGAATTTCGATAAGAATCTGCGTCGCTGTTCATCTTCAAAGTTATCGGAAACTCTTGTACAAGAGTTTATCGAGATTGCCAAAATTATCGCTATTGCATAATTATCGCTATTGCATAATTATCGCTATTGCCTAATTATCGCTATTGCATAATTATCGCTATTGCCTAATTATCGATATTGCATAATTATCGCTATTGCCTAATTATCGATATTGCATAATTATCGCTGTTGTATAATTATCGCTATTGCCTAATTATCGCTAATGGTTAATTATCGCAATTGCATAATTATCGCAATTTCCATAATTATCGCAATTGAGATCTTTTATAGAATTTGATCTACTTCCTTAGATATATCTTTTATACTTATCGAAATGGATCAAATTTTATAGAATTTGGTAATATCTTGATAAATTCTTTAATCAAGCATGTAACAATCAATCATAAATGCAAATGGACGCCATGTGTTGTATCTAGATTTAACATATGCTAACAATCATGTATATTGCATATTTGTACTTGATTGTTGTTTCAGATAACATCAAATGGCTGCACCACAACAACAACCTCTTCCAACACTCACTAAAGAAGAAGTTTTTCCTCATGGGTATTCTTTGGAGATTGGGAAAAACAATGCACGAGTAGAGCTTGATAAGATAAAGTGTTCTGACCCAAGCTGCCAGATTGCTGTGGAAATTCTCAAAGCTCATAAGTGCAAAAACCTTCTTGACAGCTCTGACACCATTCCAGAGCTGTACATACATCAATTCTGGGATACTTTCACACTGAGTAGTGATGACAAGTATTTCACATGCAAACTGGATCGTAAAAGGATCAGAGTCACACCTAATCACCTCCGCAAAGCCTTAGACCTTCCAGATGCACCTGAACCTTCCTACCAATTCTACTCGACACCATCAGAATCTGAAATCATGCAATTCCTTGTAGACATTGGTTATGATGTTCAACCCGATACACCATTAACCAAGATCTCTAAAGTCAATGCTAAATACATACCTCAGCCTTGGAGAACTATCTTCTACATTATAACTCGTTCAATATCCGGTAGAGATAGTGGCTTTGAGCACCCAAGACTACTTCATCTTCAAGTATTCTGGGGGTTCGTGAACCAGGAAAAGATTGACTTTGCAGCTCTTATCTGGGAAGATATACTCTTCCAGATGCGGAAAGCTTTCAAACAAATCCGTTTTGTCCGTTACACCAAAGTTCTCATAAGTTATCTGCTAGACTTACATAAGGACATTGATCGACGACCTACCGATCAAGAGATTCATCCATACAAGCTTGATAAAACTTTCCGCAAAGTCTACTTTCCCAAAGGGAGCACGCACAAACAATGGGCAAGACTGCCAGAGTTTCTAATGACCGATAAAATAAAAGAAACTCTAGCATATCTTGCATATGATAAGGCATTCCATGAACGTCGAGTGGGACTTTCTAAATTGGTTGAAGGGTCAGGATTTACAAAGACCCGTTCCCGAAGCAGGTCTAAGACTGGCAGTGCATCAAGTACCTCACTTCCAAAGAAACCGCATCCAAGATCTCTCAAGAGAACAGTACCTAGTAAACCCCAACCAAAATCTGAACCATCTGGGATTATTGATGAAGATTCTGACTCTGAAGCAACTGAATCAGAAAAAGAGACTCCTGTTGTTATGACTGTTGAAGAAGCTGAACTTCAAAATCAGATTAACTTTGAAAATGCACAAAAGTTGAGTCGAAAGTCAACTAAGGAGGATGACGAAAGAAGGGCACAATTGGCTATTGAGAAACAAAGGGAGTATGAAATGAAGCAAGGAGCAGGAGGATCAGGCACCATTCAAGAAGCAGCTTCAATCCACACTAATCCGGTTAATCAACCCGGAGGGTCTGGAGTTGCTACATCCACGATTCAGCCTGATACGGTTATTCAACCCGATAAGGCTGAATCTGTCATTCCTCAGCAACCAAGTTCGGTTATTCAACCCGACTTGGAAGCACAAGCTCAGGATGAGAAGGAGAATGATCAGGAGAGCAATATAGTCTTAACTGACAGGGAAATCTCAGACTCCATGTTTGATGATAACCAGGGGGAGGAACTACACCATCAAGACAATATGGACTGGAATCCTGAAGATGAAAAGGAAATTCTTGGTGATAAGACTACTAATGCTGCTAAGGAACTTGAGGAAGCAATGGCAAGACAAGAGGAATTGGAAAGGAAACTTAAGGAGGATACTCAAGCTAACTTGGAAGCCGACAGCTACATCCGTTCTCCATCAGTTCCTCCACCCAAACTTGCTATGGTTGTTTATAACCCTCAACAGGAGCAGAAATCACCACCAGTTCAACCTTCACCTGTATCATCACCCAAACCGAATACACCTCCTGAATCACCTCCTCACACTTCAACACCTCCATCTTCATCTCCAAAGGACTCAACACCTAACTCTGAAGAACCAATTCCCTCACTTACTCCATCACCGAAGAAATCACCATCACCTAAAGTAAAAGCAACAATTTTTGATCATATCAAATCAGCCTTGAAAGGTAAGCATGTGAAAAGAATTGCCCGTGTTACCAAAGTGGAAGTTGTATCTCCTGCTGCAAGAAAACTTAAGAAAGCTGTAAAGCTCACACAAGTCAAGAAGGACAGACAAACAAGTGGAAAATTGGCTGAGATGGAAATCTTAGTAAAGAACTTGTCTCAACAAATGGAAGAGATGCAGCAAACTAAGCTAAAGATGGATGAGTTTCTAGAATCTGATATTGATGCTAAAATGAAAGCAAATACAAGGCACTACATCAAGAAGTACATTCCTGATCTTCAGAAAATCATTGAAGCTTATGTTGATTCTACATTTGAAGAAAAGATCAAAGTTTTGAAGATTCAGCAACAACATCTTCTGGAATATTCTGTTGAAGATCTTCAAGATGCTCTCCACACTAAGTTGCTTGCAAAATCTTCTCTCAACTACACTGAACTGTCCATCTTGAATGTTATTCGAGAAAATATGGATTCTTGTAAAGCTTCTACAGATAAGGGCAAAAGGAAACGTGATGATGATGAACAAGATCCAGACCCTACTACTAAGAAACAAAAGATTGGTAGCGGATCTGCAATTCACATTGCTGAGCCTACATGAACCACAACTTCTTCTCCACCTCAACCAAATCCGGAATCTGGTCCTAAAGCAACTGAACATCATTCTGAGCATATTCATGAAGAAAATATGGAATTTCAAACACAAGACGATCAACCACAATCACCACCACCATCTCCACCAAAGTCTAAACCTTTCAAATCAAAGCCATCTAGCAGCAAGAAATCTTCTCAAGAACCAGCTGTCATTACATGGCTTGATGAAGACAAAGATGAGCATGGAAACGATTGGTTCGATCAGCTTGCAAGTGCTCAAATCCAAAATGATGAAGCTTCCAAGGTTGAAGACAACACATTTGCTATTGCTCAGCAGATCAAAAGCAGTTTCAACATCAAAAAGATGACAAAACGGGAACTTCGTCGGATTAAGAATGATGCGTTCAATCTCCTTAAAGACAAATCCAACAGTGCTGCTGAACTTGAGTATCACCTTGAGAACATTGCAAGAGCAATGTCAAGTGCCTTCGACTGGACTAACCCAGACGTAGTCAGGGAAAATGGCCAAGATAGCCAAAACCGTCCTTACATCACCGATTGGACCAAGCCACTTCCCATGATACGTAAACATCACCACTCAGAAATTCCGTTTCAATTCTTCTTCAACAACGATCTGAAACTTCTCAAACATGGAGCATCAGGGAAAACAAAGTATGCAACTTCTATCACCTTCACTCCAGCCGCTCACTACACACAATCAGCCATTGAGGAAGAAGCCTTTCACCGACATCTCTTTGTTAAGGAATTCGTGGCATATGATCGTGATGCCGAGTTAGGAATCCACCACTGGTATGACAAACGAAAGACCTAGTACAAATACAAACTTTGTCAAAAGTCTCGGGATTCAGTCTACAGTGACCTCCGAATCCTGGCAGTAGTTAGTGTCCGTGGATCCAGGAAGTATGATTACACCTTTCTTGAAGAAATCACAGTCAGAAGACATGACAACAACATCCACTCGTTCTCTGAGGCTGATTTTCCAAATCTGAACCTGAATGATATTGAAGATATGTACTTGATGAAATTACAAGGCAAATTACAGCATCTGTCCAACGAACTTCGATATGCATTCAGTACCGCACTCTGTCACTTCATCAGGAGAACAATCATAAGAGAACAGGTAGAGGATCTTCAGCTGGGAGTGGAGAGTTATCAGACGAAGTTGAACCTTGTTGAACCGGCATTTCTTTTGACAACAACCGTGACCCTCAATATACTATGAAACGACATCCTACCTTCGGGTTCGTCTACTGAAGCATAACGAATTTCAACCGCTTCATTTCTTTCAATGAGATCCATAAGTTCTGTGACGATACCTTGAAGAATGTTCGTGATGGGTTGGTTAATCGAGTTCGAGATAAAGAGTTGGGGAAATCAAGAAGATGGAATTCTGATGAGGTCAGACAAGTAAAGGAGTTCATATGGAAGCTTGAGAGGAGATTGTATCATCGGGACCAGATGAGGAGATTAGAGAGTTATGTTGGGGGTCGTCCATCCTTTGCCATCAGACTATTTCAAAGGACAGACCCGGAATTCTTAACATTTAGCAACAGGGCTTGATGTGAGCATTTGAATTCATATTTCATAATTCTTATATCATTATTCTTACCATTGGCCTGTGACATTACGGCTTGTGCACACATAACAGTGTACAACCCGGACCCCAAAGAAAGGACCCTGAGGTACGCTTCAGTGCCTCAATCCTGAAAAAGGAGCGAAAGCTTCTTACTTATGAGCAGAATTAAACCAGAATGTTTTCTAAAGTTTTTTAAACATTCTGCTCATAAGGACAAGTATTCCCTTGTCAAGGGGGAGTATTTGAATCATAAAAGTTTTTTCAAAAACATCATGAGTATGCTATTTTTGAGGGGGAGAAGTAAAAGATGATTAAAATATGGTGTCTCAATTGCTGGAATCTCACTAGTGCTCAAACTCAGAATTGACCCTCGAATTGACGATAGGAAAAGTCAGTAGTCGAAAGGACATGTCCCGGACGGGTAATAATTTCAAGCCAGTTTATCTGGTGATGTAAGCGTGTCTCGCAAAGGACGTGTCTGAGTAGAATGTACCGATTTCGAGCGATTTTCCTTGAATGTGATCTAGACGGCTAATAATTTCAAGCTAGTTATACTAGTGATGTAAGCGTGTCTCACGATGATCATGTTCATTGAAAATCAATCAATTCAAAAGTGCCAACTCTTCCCGGCATGTGCAAATTTCAAATTTATTACTTATGCGCACATGTTATGGGGGAGTCTTTCTGAAAATCATCAAACTCTCAAGGTGTCAACAAAATATCTTTATTATCATTGACACTTTGAGAGATTTTCAAAGTTTTGGTAAATGGCATCAACATAGGATAGTCATGGAGTTATAAGGTGACTAAGGTTAGGGAAAACCGTCCTATGATCCGCCAGAGCCGGAGGGATCTACCCAAGGACAATACCAATAGTTTAGAACTAGAAAGTCCTAGGTATGATATAAAAAAGGAGAAAATGAATGAACGGAGAAAGAAGGGGTTAAAGAATGAAAAAGAAAAGCAAAGAAAAGGGTGAAAAGAAACAGCCCTCCATTTGTTCAACCTTAGGGCAGACACCGGGTTCAATTCATAATCTACTGGTTGATGAGCATCACCGGTATTGAAGACTAAAGACGTCATGGACCCAGTGACGCACTGCACTAAACCTTCTAAGCCACTCAAGTGTCTCTCAAAAGACATTTGTTTCATTCACACAGAGAACCCTTCATAATCTATCGACCTCTCATTACGAGAGTGTTGATATTGAAAAGGAGGCAATCTGCTCCACACCTCCGACGACCAAACAAATGTGCACTAATTGAGTCTAGAGCCATGAGATTCATCAAAGATCTCTTAGGTACACTTAGAATTACTCTGGTGTTCTACTTCATGGGCATCAGTTGTAAATTAGGAAAGTGTCCTTCGCAGATCTTAGCAATCTGCCAAGAATATTCATGAGAGAAGTCACAATTGTGATTATCAATGATTGAATGGAAATCCTGCCAGGGTCAAAATCAAACAGCCCTGATAGCAGGTCACTTCGGTAACTCCTTGTGAGTTACGCTTAGTGTTTGCTCCAAACGGTCTACAGTCTTGGGGTGATCTCCAGCGACTCACTGAATCGTGGGTGCACTTTGGTGTGTCCGTGTTATCCCTTTCGGGGGAATCCGGTTCAGAACGGCCTGGGTTAGGACTTGAGAAAGTCTTCACACTATGCTGTTGACGATCTCGAGTCTGAGCATGTAAGTACCGGTTGGTTCGTGCTGCTGCTGCTGCTGAGGATCTGGAGTTCAACCATCAAGACTCCATCATGTTCATATCTTGAAGAAATGTTCTCTCAAAGACTCAGTAACAACAAAAGTTCAACATATGATATAGTAAAGTCAAAAGTTCAAGCACCTCAACCTTTCTCAAGTTTAAGATTGAAAAGTGAGAACATGTTGCAGAAAACAAGTCAAAGACATATGTGCATGATGAAGAAGACGAGAAGACGTTGGAGATTGGAAGATCGAGACCACATCATATCATCTTAGAACAAGAACAAAGAAACAAAGATTATAAAGACGTCGGAAGCCAAAGAAGCAAAGAAGACGTCGAGCAACATTGATGATCAAGACTTAGGGGGAGATTGTTAGGAACACGTTTTAATATATTTCAAGTCTTGTTCATTAGCGATAAAATGTTGCTTAAATAGGGCTTTATATTTGCGTTTAAGGTGCGGTCCATTAGAAGCCCATGGACCGCCCATTTAAGTGTTAATTCTTCTAGAAACATTATTGTAAGAGTTGCCCTAATCCCTTGCCTATAAATAGAAGGGTAGGGAGCTCATTTTACTTGTTGGTTTTTCATGTATGTAGCGTAAGCCTTGTCCATCCATCGTATGAAATGAATTACCTTCCAATTCTCTCTTCTTTATCTCTTATTCTCTTCTCTTATTAGCTTATTCTCTTTTCTCCTTATCGTAGCTTATTAGATAAGTAGTAGTGTGTGTTGTAGCTTTCATACGTGTGTGTGTTGTTGAGATATACACGACCTACAATAATTATAGAAAGGATTCATTAAAGATTTATCTTGTATAGAAAGTTATTGTAATCCGACTAGGACTCCATAGCCTATAAAAGGAGGTCCTAGGGCATAGAGTTATACACATTTTTCATAGAACTTCAAGGTTGTAAACCCTAATACTGTTGAGTGTTCGTATTATATCAATAATATTGAAGTGTTTTGTTTGATACAATTGTGTTCTGTGTTTACTCTTATATTGCTATAGAGTTCTTCTTAAGATCAAATACGATATTCCGCATTATGTTTGATAAACTTCAAGACAGTTTCTATATTTGTTGTTTTAGATTTATCTAAGATAACTAAACCTTACAAGCTAAGGAATTCGATCAAGTGTATTGCTGGGATCAACAAGTGTTATCAGAGCTTGTAATCTAGAAGCTGTGATGAAGAATAACCTGTTTAGACTTAAGGCTGTTCTAATCTTACTGAAGACATGGATTCAGAATCTACACACATGATTATTACATCAAAGGTACCAATGCTCAATTCTGGTGAGTATGAGCTATGGAGAATGAGAATTCAGCAGTATATTCAGATGATTGACTACTCTATGTGGGAATTCATTGAGAATGTTGATACCTTACCAACTGTGGAAACATTTGTTACTGGTGTCAAGACTTTTGTGCCCATTAAGTCTGCTGAAGATAAGGCACAAAGAAGATTAGAAGTTAAAGCCACAAGTACCCGCATGATGGGCATTCCTAATGAACATCAATTGACTTTTAATCCTATCAAGGATGCAAAGTCTCTGTTAGCTGCTATTGAGAAAAGATTTGGAGGGAATGCTGCTACTAAAAAGACAAGGAAGAATCTTTTGAAGCAACAATATGAGAACTTTGCTGCTCCATGTTCTGAGAACCTTGATCAGACCTTTGACAGACTTCAGAAACTTATTATCAACTAGCACTTATGGAAGTAACAATTCCTCAAGAAGATATAAATCAGAAGTTTCTAAGAAGCTTGTCACCAGAATGGAACACACATACTGTGGTTTGGAGAAACAAGGCTGACCTTGATACAATGAGTTTAGATGATCTGTATAACAATCTAAAAGTATATGAACCTGAATTCAAAGGGTCATCTAGCTCATCCTCAAGCTCACAGAACTTAGCTTTTGTGTCCTCCTCTAATAACAATTATGGAAGTACTAATGAAGCAGTTAATACTACTCATGGAGTTAGTACTGCTGGAAAACAAGTTAATCCTGCTGGGTCTACAAACTTTGATAACTTGAGTGATGCTGTTATTTATGCTTTCTTGGCTGGTCAATCTAACAGTTCTCAGATTGTGCATGAGGATTTAGAACAGATTCATCTAGATGATATTGAAGAGATGGACTTGAAGTGGCAGATGGCTATGTTGACAATGAGGGCAAGGAGATTTTTGAAAAATACATGAAGAAACCTCAAGGTCAATGGGCAGGATAACATGGGTTTTTATAAGTCCAAGGTTGAATGCTACAACTGTCACAGGAAGGGACACTTTGCAAGGGAATGCAAGGCACCAAGGAGCCAAGACTACAAGAATGGAGAGAGCTCAAGGAAAGTTGTGTCTGAGGAACCTAAGAATTCTACAGCTTTGGTGTATTGTGATTTTTTGTGTGGATAAGATTGGAGTGATCAAGCAGTAGAAGGACCAAACTTTGAACTCATGGCCTATTCTTCTTCTTCATCAAGTTCTGAATCTGAGGTATCTAATGATTCTGGTTGTTCTTATAAATCTTATTTAGATGCTGTTGAGGAACTTAAGTCTAGGAATGAAAACTTAGGAGAAGAAATTAAGAAGTTAAAGTTAGATAACTTAGGTTATAAAGTTGGTTTAAAATCTGTTGAGCAAAGACTTGAATTTTTAAAACAGAATGAGTCTGAATATGTAAAGAAGATTAATGTTCTAGAAAGTAAGCTTTATGTTAAAGAAAATGTCATTAATGAACTTACTAAAAGGTTAGAACGGGCTCAAAAAGAAAAAGATGCAGCTTATCAGGAAAAAGAAAAACATCAAGTTAAGGTAAATAAGCTTGAGTTTGCATCTGATCTAGTGAATAAGACAATTGAGTGTCAACTAATGAGGAAAGGTAGTGGCATAGGCTATAATGATGTTCCTCCTCCTATTAAAACTGCATTTGCACCTCCTTTGAAAGAATTGTCTTGTATAGTTGAAGTTAATGATAAGCTTGTAGGTGAGAATAGTAAGTCTAATGAGGAGAAACCTAAGATTGAAAAGAAATATCCTAATGCATCTATCATTGAAGATTGGGTGTCTGATGATGATGAGGAACAGGTGGAGTCTACACCTAAGTTAGAAGGTAAAGCAGTTAAACCTAGTGTTAAACAAGTTGAGTTTGTCAAACCTAGTTTTGGTAAAAGGTTGTCTAGGAAAACTGTTGATTTCATTGAGCAACCTAGGATGTATACTAATAGGCCTAGAGGTAACCATATAAATTGGAATAACAAGATGTCACAAAGCTTAGGGAGTGACTTTGAGATGTTTAACAAGGCTTTTTATCACTGTGGTAATTTTGAACATTTACAGGAAAATTGTTATTACTATCAAAAACCTGTTTGGAACTATGCTAAGAGGGTGAATCATCAAAATTTTGCTCAAAACACTCACCCTTTTGCTAAAAGAAACATGGTTCCAACAGCAGTACAAATGAGATCTGGTTTAGTATCAGTTAATACTACCAAGCAAAATATTTCTAAACCAGCAGTAGTAACTAATATTGCTAGATCAGTTAGTACTGCTAACTCAAAAAGAACTGTGAATGGTGCTAAATCCAGGTTAAAGTTTTTAAATACAGCACATTCATATGTAAAAAGGCCTATTCAAAAGAATACAACATTTAGTGTTGCTAAGGCAAAAGCAGTAGTTACTACTGCTAAGTCAAAAGCAGTAACTAATACTGTTTTGGGAAATCATTTTTGTGCTGTAAAGGCCTCAGCTTGTTGGGTCTGGAAACCAAAAGTTAAAGTTTTAGATCATGTTTCCAGAAATAGCAGTGCACCAATAGTTAAAAAAAATACAATTACATTGATGCACAAGGCAGATCCAAGTCAGTAATGGCTTGGGTCCCTAAGAGAAACTAATTTTCTTACTTTATGTGCAGGGCAATCCACAGGTTGAATTTGAGGATGAAGGATTTTTTGACAGTGGATGCTCTAGGCACATGACAGTAGACATGCCCTATCTTGAAGATTTTGAAGAAATTGATGGTTGATATGTTGCCTTTGGAAGTAATCATAAAGGAGGGAAAATCGCATGCAAAGGTACAATAATAACTGGTAAATTAGATTTTGAGAATGTGTACATTGTAAAAGAGCTTAAGTTTAATCTTTTTAGTGTCTCACAAATGTGTGACAAAAAGAACAGTGTTCTTTTTACTGACACTGAATGTTTTGTCTTGTCTCCTGACTTTAAGTTGACTGATGAAAGTCATGTTTTGCTTAAGGTTCCTAGAAAACACAACATATACAGTGATAATCTAAAGAACATGGTTCTCAAAAGAGGTTTGACTTGTCTCTTTGCAAAGGCCACATCTGATGAATCTAAGCTTTGGCATAGAAGGCTTAGACATTTAATTTTCAAAACAATGAATAAATTGGTTAAGGGAAACCTTGTAAGAGGGTTACCTTCAAAAGTGTTTGAAAATACTGAAATCTGTGTTGCTTGTCAGAAGGGAAAACAACACAGAGCTTCTTGTAAGACCAAAGCAGTGAACTCTATAAGTCAGCCTTTACATATATTGCACATGGATTTATTTAGACCAACATTTGTGAAAAGTTTGATGAAAAAGATGTATTGCCTAGTTGTCACAGATGATTATAGTAGGTTTACTTGGGTTTTTTTTTTAGCATCTAAGGATGAAATCAGTGGCATTCTTAAGGCTTTCATAACCAGGATAGAAAACCTAGTTAATCATAAGATTAAACTGATAAGATGTGACAATGGAACTGAGTTCAAGAATAAGGATGTGAATCAGTTTTGTGAGTTGAAAAGTATTAAGAGACAGTATAGTGTAGCTAGAACTCCTCAACAAAATGGTGTTAGCTGATTCTAAATTACCTACTACTTTTTGGGCTGAAGCACTCAATACTGCTTGCTATGTGCAGAATAGAAGTAAAGTAGTTAAGCCTCACTACAAGACCCCTTATGAAATTTTACATGGTAGAAAACCAATGTTAGATTTCTTAAGACCATTTGGGTGTTCTGTTACTATCTTGAATACCATAGATCACTTAGGAAAGTATGATGGCAAGGTTGGTGAAGGTTTTGTTTATTGGATACTCAATGAATAGCAAAGCTTTTAGAGTGTTCAATAGTAGGACTAGGAAAGTGGAAGAGAACTTGCATGTTAGTTTTAGTGAAAGTACACCTAATGTTGCAGGGAGTGGACCAAATTGGCTGTTTGATATTGATTCACTAACCAAACAATGAATTATGAGCCAGTTGTTGCAGGTACACAATCTAATGAGTATTCAGGTACAAAAGCTAATACTGATGCATGTACACAAGCTAGGAAGGAGACTGAACCTGCAAAGAAATACATTTTGCTACCTATATGGACTGCAGATCCACCTTTCTTAACCCAAGAGTCAAAGAGTTCACAAGAAGATAATCTTAATGAAGATCCAAAAGATGCTAAAGAAGATGGTGTAAAATCTTCTGATGATGATACAGTGGTTAATGAAGAAAAGCAGACTGATGAACAAGTAAAGGATAATGTATCAGATAATATTGCCAATGAAGAAACTAACACTAGCAGTACTAACTCTATTAATACTGCTAAGCCAGGTGTTAATGTTGCTGACAAGGAAGGCTTTGTTTTTTATGAGGATGAATATCCACATGATCCATGCATGCCTCCATTGGAAGAAATATATCCTGATACTAATGATGATGTACTTGGTGCAGAGGCTGACATAACCAATATGGAAGAGGAAATTCCTGTCAGTCCTATTCCAACTACAAAAATTCACAAGAATCATCCTAAAGAACAAATCATTGGAGAGCCACAATTTGTTGTTCAAACAAGAAACATGATAAAAGGTTTGAAGGAACAAGGTTTCTTTGCTCGATCCCTTCATCAAAGAAACTGTCATAGAGACTTCAAAACTGTTTGTTTGCTTGTTTTCTATCATAAGTAGAACCTAAGAATGCTCATAAAGCATTACAGGATCCAAGCTGGGTGAAGGCTATGCAAGAAGAGCTTTTACAATTCAAGCTTCAAGAAGTTTGGACTCTGGTAGATTTGCCTAATGAGAAGAGGGCAATTAGTACTAAGTGGGTTTTCAGATGCAAAAAGGATGAAAGAGGTATTGTGATTAGAAACAAGGCAAGGTTAGTAGCTCAAGGATAAACTTAAGAAGAAGGCATTGATTATGATGAAGTATTTGCTCCAATTGCAAGAATTGAAACTATAAGGTTATTCTTCGCTTATGCTTTATACAAAGACTTTGTAGTATATCAAATGGATGTGAAGAGTGCTTTTCTATATGGGACAATTGATGAAGAAGTTTATGTCTCTCAACCAACTGGTTTTGAAGATCCTGATTTTCCTAACAAGGTTTACAAGGTGGAGAAAGCACTTTATGGTTTACATCAAGGTCCTTGAGCTTGGTATGACACATTGTCAAAATATCTGTTGGACAATGGTTTTAGTAGAAGGAATATTGACAAGACTTTGTTTATTAGAAGGCACAAAGCTGATATCTTGCTAGTTCAAGTTTATGTTGATGATATCATCTTTAGATCAACAAACAAGGAGTTATGTGTTCAATTTGAGAAGCTTATGCATGAAAGGTTCCAGATGAGTTCTATGGGTGAACTCACATTCTTCTTATGATTACAAGTCAAGCAAAAGGAGAATGGCATATTTATCGATCAAGATAAGTATGTAGCTGAAATTTTGAAGAAATTTGGGCTTACTGATGTGAAACCTGCAAAGAAAACAATGGAAACTTTCAAGCCCCTGCTCAAAGATGAAGATGGTGAAGAAGTTGATTTTGTAACACCCCCAATTTCGTGACACACAGCGGAATTCAAACTGGGTATTACTTCATGGCATAACAGTTATAATGATAGAAAACGATCTCTAGTTAAGTCGTTTTAAAAGATTTACTATTAGAAGATTAGAGTTTACAAAGTGAGGTCCCAGTAGTGTAACAGTTTGTTAAATAAGTTTTCAAAAGATGATGTAATTTATAGCCTTCTTAATGTATCCATGCTCCTCCGTGCCATCCTCGTTTATTATGAACCTGAGAAAAAACATGCTAAAAGTGTCAACACAAAGGTTGGTGAGTTCATAGGTTTATATAAAACAGTAAAGTTGTATCATAAGTGCAGCATGTGACCATCACAACAAATATGATGCTACATTCGTATAAATGTCTATGACGCTAGCACTAAGTTCATGCAACTAAAGCTTGACAATATGCATGCTCTAGAAGCACGTTAAATAAAGGCCCATGTAAGTGTCTATCCCGAGAGACTTGTGTTTCGACATGTTATACGCTTGCATTTGGTCGACCTGACCAAACCGAACGGGGGTATCATCCCCAATAGATTTATTTATAGCATTCGCGCTTCCCAAGTGGAATTGACGGTTCATGAGTTTGGGCATGATGGGGGATACAATGCTTAGGCTAATCGTTGCGTAATAGTTTAATAAAACATGAGTGTAGTGTCGTTCCCTAAAAAGTGTTTTGCATGTTTCTCACCCCAAATGTAATCAAGTAATAATAGTAAAAGTGGGGCTATGACTCACCTTGGAATGTAGTGACGTAGATCACACAATGGTGCCAAGGAGTATGGCAGAATAGTGTAAGGAGTATAGCACAACGATACAGAATCGTCATAACCTAATGAATATAAGCTTGTCTCAAGATATGACATGCGAAAAGTAATCGATACATATGAGTTTCAAAAGATAGAGCGTTTTAGTTTTCATGGAATATTTGTATCAATGTTTGTAAAAAGTTTAGTATCCTATTTGTGTGGTGGTATGAAGTCATAGACTCAGACAAACGCACGCCAAAGCATAAAACATATAGCACAAGTATAAAAGGAAAATAATCATGTAAGAATCAATTAAGCAAATAGGCAAAAGATATGAAGATGGCTAAGTCTGTTTAAGCACAAAGATGTCAAATAAGTAGTCTAATATGTCCAATATATAGTCCGATTTATTATATGTCTAGTCCATATATGAACAACCCGAATCAAGTCAATAATCTAAATCAAACCCAAAACTAGCCATTATTTACAAGGTTAATAAGAAAGTAAATAAGAAAATAGACTATGTTACTCTGTTACACTCATCCCGTATATGTCAAATTAATTAAGTACCATTATCAATTTAGCTTAAACTATAAGCACAACCAAATAGACAAATCTGAAATATTACCAATAAGCACGAAAGTCAAACAAGCCGAAATAAACAAACACAATACACTCCCCTATATATGCAGCAAAATCAGCAACCAAACACCCCTATATATGCAGCAAAATCAGCAAACAAACACCCCTATATATGCTGAAAAATCAGCATTCAAACAACCTTATATATGCTGAAAAATCAGCATACAAACACCCTTATATATGCTGAAAAATCAGCATAAAAACACCCCTGTATATGCAGAATTTCCAGCAGCAACACTCCCCTTTTGGGGTTTTTGCAGCAGACGAACACCACTCTTGGGTGGTTTTATACCGAGCACAATAAACAACAATGACAACACAATATGACGACAACTAAACAACAACAAAAACTTGTTAACAACAACGACAACACAACAAGGCATCAACTAAACAACAACTACAACACAACAAGGCATCAACTAAACAGGACCAACACCCTCTTGGGTGATTCCAGTCGAGAAGCAATACACCCTTCGGGTGGCTGTGGTGGATCGAACAATAACCAAAATGCATAACCACCATAAAAGCTTAATCTTAATAATAAACAATCAATCTACAAAGAACATAAGCATATCAAAGACTATCATAAGACCCTTAAGGGTCTCAGCTGTGAAACCCACTCAGGTTTAAACACGACCCGATCACAACATAAATCAACCAAACACTCTACTGGAAATACGAGGTTGCAAACAAACACCCCATTCGGGTCAAAACCGACCCGAAACAGCTTATAATCCAAACACCATTTGAACACTTATCACCACATGAATCTATTAACAATTTGTTTTTAATCCACAAAATTCTATATAGCAATTTAATAGTTGGTTTTTAAATAGGAAGCAAATACAAGATCGATTATGGCGACTTACAACTTTAACGAGATGTAGAGGTGGGACGAGGTGGTGGCTGTGGCCATGGAGGTGGAGAGATGGCGCCTGTGGTTGTGCGGCGGTGATGGAGGGGGGCGGTGTTGGTGCTGCTGGTGATGGCAGTCGACTTCAAGGAGAAGGAGGGAGATGATTGTACTGATTATGAGAGAGAGAGTAAAATAGATATATCGAATATATAGAAAGAGAGAGAGACAGGATATATAAGAATAAGATAAGATTTTTGGATAATAAGGATAAGGAGATAAGAATTATTATTATTTAGGGTATTGAGTGGACTCCGTCTCTCGTTGAGTTAGAATGTAATTTCGATACCTCGAATTGGTAATTGCGAGAAATATATTTCTGTGAGTGTTTTTATAGCAATAATATTTAAACGAAACTATTGATGTCTAATAATGATTATCGAATGTAAACCGTTTTTATTGCAGTGTTGGTATGCAAGAAAAACAATATATTCTCTTGTTAAAATAGACAAAGGTGAACGTAACGTTCAGAGAGTAATAATTCAAATCGGAGCGGGTTATTTAACTTGGAAAGTTACCGGTTAACTATCGATTACCGTATTTTCTTTTATGTTAGGAAGTCAAGTAGTCAAGAAGTAAAAGTCAAAGTCAACTTAAAAAAAGTCAGAGGGGTAAAATAGTCATTTTATCTTATGAAAATTTACGGGTTGTTACAGTATCCACCCCTCAATTTTGAACTTCGTCCCGAAGTTCAGTCTGTGTTAGATGTTGAAAAATGTGGTTTCTTGTTGTCAATTGGTTTACGAGATAACTAGTGATGTATTTCAATTTGTCGTTTTTGAAATAGGGTGTAATTTATCATTTCTGAATTCCTTCTTAGTAGTGTAACGTGTGTTTAATCTGTTGAATACACATGAATTGTTTATACTCATAAAATTTTAAGATTTTTGAAAAATCAAGTAGAGGATCACCCTAGACATAATTCTGGTACAACTATTTCCAGTATTTGAAAATTTTAAGTTGAACATAGGTAGTCAGTCTATGTTTAACTGTCCCTAGGTTAAATATAGGTTACTAGACTATATTTAGCCGAGGTTCAATAAAATTTTCAAATACCTAAATTAGGTATACTCGTGATATGTCCGTCTTTTGTAATAGTCCACACGGGTTAGAATCATAGACATTTTAAAATGAAAGTTTCGGAAGAGAACTTGATGAATGTAGAGAAAGTTGCTGAACTTCAGCTTTTGTAGATGATGAATCAGTTTGTTCGTTAGCAATTTCATATCCTTAATTTTTATCGAGGAAATCAGTAGTTTGCGATAGGTTCCATGTAAAATAATATTCGTAGTGTCGTGAAAAGTTTAGAGATCATTGTAATCATTTACAATGTCTGAGAAATAATTGAGACCATTGTGCAACACACAATGTCTGAGAAATAAGTGAGACCATTGTATAAATAACAATGTCTGGGTAGTAGGAAAGACCGTTGTAATTACTTAAAATATCCTGGGGGAAAGTTTCCTAGACCACAAAAGTGTATGTCTTGGTAGTCGAGAACCAATACACCCTTCGGGTGGCTGTGGTGGATCAAACAATAACCAAAATGTATAACCACCATAAAAGCTTAATCCTAATAATAAACAATCAATCTACAAAGAACATAAGCATATCAAAGACCATCATAAGACCCTTAAGGGTCTCGGCTGTGAAACCCACTCGGGTTTAAACACGACCCGATCACAACATAAATCAACCAAACACTCTACCGGAAATACGAGGCTGCAAACAAATACCCCATTCGGGTCCAAACCGACCCAAAACAGCTAATAATCCAGACACCATTTAAACACTTATCACCATACGAATCTATTAACAATTTTTTTTTAATCCACGAAAATCTATATAGTAATTTAATAGTTGGTTTTTAAATAGGAAGCAATTGACAAGATCGATTGTGTCGACTTACAACTTTAACAAGATGTAGAGGTGGGACGAAGTGGTGGCTGTGGCCATGTAGGTGGAGAGATGGCACCTGTGGTGTTGCGGCGGTGATGGAGGGGGGCGGTGTTGGTGCTGTTGGTGATGGCAGTCGACTTCAAGGAGAAGGAGGGAGATGATTGTACTAATTATGAGGGAGAGAGTAAAACAGATTTATCAATATATAGAAAGAAAGAGAGATAGGATATATAAGGATAAGATAAGATTTTTGGATAATAAGGATAAGGAGATAAAAATTATTATTATTTAGGGTATTGCGTGGACTCCGTCTCTCGTTGATTTAGAATGTAATTTCGATACCTCGAATTGGTAATTGCGAGAAATATATTTCTGTGAGTGTTTTTATAGCAATTATATTTAAACGAAACTATTGATGTCTTATAATGATTATCGAATGTAGACCGTTTTTATTGCAGTGTTGGTATGCAAGAAAAACAATATATTCTCTTGTTAAAATAGACAAAGGTGAACGTAACGTTCAGAGTGTAATAATTCAAATCGGAGCGGGTTATTTAACTTGGGAAGTTACTGGTTAACTACCGATTACCCTATTTGCTTTTATGTTAAGAAGTCAAGTAGTCAAGAAGTAAAAGTCAAAGTCAACTTAAAAAAAAAGTCGGAGGGGTAAAATAGCGATTTTGTCTTATGAAAATTTACGGGTTGTTACAGATGTACACTTATATAGATCAATGATTGGTTCATTGATGTATCTTACAGCTTCAAGACCTGACATTATGTTTGCGGTTTGTGCCTGTGCTAGATAAGTTACACCAAAAGTTTCACATCTTAATGCTGTGAAAAGAATTTTTAGATATTTGAAAGGTCAACCTAAATTGGGCCTTTGGTATCCAAAAGATTCACCTTTTGATTTGGTAGCATACACTGATAGTGATTATGCTGGAGCTAGCTTGGATAGGAAATCCACAACAGGAGGTTGTCAATTTCTAGGATGCAGGTTGATTTCATGGCAGTGCAAGAAACAAACTGTAGTTGCTAATTCCACAACAGAAGCTGAGTATGTGGCTGCTTCAAGTTGTTGTGGACAAGTGCTCTAGATACAAAATCAATTGCTGGATTATGGGTACAATTTTATGCATACCAAAATATTTATTGATAATAGCAGTACTATGTGCATATTTAGAAATCCTGTTTATCACTCAAAAACAAAGCATATTGAGATAAGACATCATTTTATAAGAGATTGCTATGAAAAGAAGTTAATTCAAATTGTTAAAATCAATACTGACAATAATGCTGCAGATTTGCTCACAAAATCTTTTGATGTAGGTAGATTTCAATTCTTAATTGCAAGTATTGGAATGTTAACTCTTTGAAATTCTTATCTCTTTGTGTTTTTGTAAAGTTTTGTAAGGATTAGTACTGTTATTTGGTCAATAAATTGTTTCTGCTGCTGAGTATACTTAGTGTTGCTAGTTATACTTAGACCTGCTATGATTAATATTGCTAGTTGTGTTTACAACTACTAAGTATGATTGGTGATATGATTATAAATAGCAAACCGTTTCTTCATTGTTTTGTAACCTTTTTTCACACGCATCGTCTCCGTAATCTCACACACATTTAGATCAGTAGTATGCATAAAACCATTCATTAAAACATGATCATAATGCTTCTAACTTTCATTTTGTTGTACGCATACTTTCATCATGATCCACCAAAGCAAGTCGTAGAAGATCTTGCCATTTCCATCCACTACAAGTATATATATATATATATATATATGTATATATATATATATATATATATGTATATATATATGTATATATATGTACATTATTTATAATAGGAGGGGTTTTACCAATTTAAAGCCATGTCATCACAATTAATGCCAACTCATAATACCACATAAGCACCTTTAATTCCATGTCATCTCCATTTGTCCACGTAAGCAACTATTAAACCTATCAAAATTTCGGATCAAAATTCGGGATTTATTAGGTATAAAAATGACAAATTGAGGATTCGAACCTTGGGTTTTATTATAGATTAATATCCATGTTTACCACTAGATCAACTCACTTTTTTGAATTATATCTTGCAAAGCCAAAACTATAAATCAATGTACAATGATTAATGAAATAAATTTTGGATGTTAAAACGATTTAAATTTAGAACTTATCCTACTATATATATTCCTTTATTATAGTTTGATAATTATGAACTTTAACCTAATTACATTCCACGACATCAATAACAGGTAATACGTGAATAAACTTTAACCTAATTACATTTGACCGCAGCAACAACAGGAAATACGTGTTATTTGATTTCAATGATGTTTGTGTTTATTATTGTTTAGTTAATACATGTCCATGCAATAGGGATGAGAGTAATCAGGAATCAATAGCCGAGGCTGTGAAGCAACTTGAAGAGTTTGACAAGGATTGTTCCCTATGGCGACTTACTATATAGCCTGTCTCTCATTGTCCGACCCTAACAACTTCTCTATCTTTAGAAGCAAACAAAGGTTGGTGAGTTTATTCCGAAAAGGACTTGTGAGTGTCTCAGTGATATATATCTCTTTGGTTTAATGCTTTTGATCTTATTTAAATTTTGCTATACTTATGTGTATATTTGATTGTATGTGTTAGAGTTATAAGGACAAGGGACCTTTTATTGATGCTGTTGTATGGCATGATGGTGAAGTTTGGAGAGTTGCTGTGCACCGACAATTATTCTTGGTATGGATGTATCTCAGGGTTCTCCTGGCCAATTTGATGTCCCGTCTATTGCTGCGGTAAATTATTGCTCTCTTTTTGGTTCTCATATAAAGACTTTGGTGAATTTTTTAGTAGTTTGTTAAATTCATATTGTAATGGTTTGCAGGTGGTTAGCTCAAGGCAATAGGTTTGATTTTAACCATAATAATTTCTCATGCTTTGTTCGACAACTCAACAGTTATGTAATTGCTCTATTCCATTTGATTTTAAATTTATTTTTTTATATGATTATATGTTGATAATTGTTAGTTATCATGATCAGTATGTTTAGAGTTTAATTTTAGAGACTACATTTGTTGGTGACTCACGTGTAGGTGACGGTCATAATCGCTTGGTTAATTGAGGTGAGCCGCCTTTTTATATATCCAATTTCTCATGTACAGTGTTCCCAAGCTATTTTTCACAAATATGAAGTAGAACAACGCCAACACGAAGTGCAGGAACAGCTAATGCAGCTATGCAGCCCATGGCAGTTGTGCATACAGGTGAAATGCATACAGCTAACTCATCTGGTTGGCTAACGATATTTTCATATATGTCGTTGCGCATACCGATTTCTGATATGTCTTTTTGTCCACCATATAGGCCCACCGATTGAGTACAAAGCAATCAGACCTTGCGACTGCATCTGTTGTCTTTCTCTCGGTAACCAAAGAATTGTTGACAAACATTTCATTATTCGGCCAAATGCTGAGTTTAGTGTGTATACATCTTAATTTGAGTTTGATATTTTTAATTATGTTTCTTTTTCTTTTTCATTCATTTTCTATGTAAAATCGTTATAGGTCGGAAGAATGACACTTGGTGGTTTGGGCCTCCAATTAAGGACCTAGTAGCATTACTGATGTATACCTTGCGAATTGATAATAAAGCTATCACATGATATGGTGTTCTTAAGGTAAGAAAAGGGTAAAAAAATGTAACACCTGTTGTAGTGTAGTGTTCTTAAGACTATTCCTATGCCATAGTTAGATCGTAAGCTCAGGATAAAACATTATTGCCACTGGGTGACTTTAAATGAACCAAATGTTGTTGCGGTTCATGGTTATAGATCAGGGATTTACCCACCGACTACGTACTCTGATTCTATTGGGAACCGTACCTCTGGTGATTCGGAGAGTGAACCATTTATTGCAGTTCATAATATGATCCTCTCCCACACTGCAGCTGTTGATGTTTATAGGACCAAATATCAAGTACTCCAACATGTCCTCCCATACATATGTAAGAGACCAAGAGGGTGTTTTAGATTCCTTATTTGTTTATCTTATGCTTCTATTTATAACCAGAAGCACATAAATATCAGTTAATGTAATATCGTTCGAATTTGATTATGTTATAAACAATTAGACCTGAGAAAAGAATGATTTGTTAGAAGGTATCAGTCAGTCCATTTATTCAAGGGTTTGAGATTAAGTTTGAGCTTAAATAAGCACTTTGAAATAAGCAAGTTTTCTTAATGAAGACTCCCTAATTTGCCCCAAAATAAGCACATACGTAGAATCAGTTTGTTTCATCCAAGCTACTTATTTGCTTGTGAAATAATTATAATGTAGGTTACTAAAATGACACGTGTTTTGTACAGAGCAAGAAATAGCCATCACATAAGTTGCGTTTGGATATGTGTTTTGGAACTATTGTGACCTGATGTTATAATAAACCCTTTTTTTATCTTTGGTTAGCTCTTATTACTTAGGGGTCAAATAATCAGTTTGAGATAACTTAGCTGCCACAAAATTGATAAATTTTTATAAACAAACTTTATATAAATATAAATTCTCAAATATTCTTGCGTCATACAGAAGAGTGAAAGCTTATACGATCAGAAGCCCGAAGAACAAGTTGTACAAGTGTCCACCTCGACAAGCAGCATACCACCACCATCAGCTACAACACCTCACATCTGTCGCTTTGATTATACAGATAGTTCCCAAACTGTGGAAACATGTCCTGCAGGCGTGAATATACTTAATCATGTTACACCTCCTAAGTCATCTAGCTCTTTGCAGATTATGGAATGGACGGTGGTTTCTCGAAAAAAACACGTAATCAAAAATCCAGGTAAACTATATTTTGGTTAGAATATAGATTTGGGTTGAAACGGGTCGCTTTTAGTACGATTTTCTTTTCTACAACGGTACTTATTAGGAATAAATATTTGTCCAAATCTGGATACAAGTCTCAGAAGGAGCTTTCATAGCAAGTGTTCTCACTTTTGCAGATTGTACACTTCTTATTCTTTGCCTAAAGTGTAAAAAAGCTACGCCTATAGAATTTGTCGCTTCGTTTTCTTCGAATAACTAAGAAACTGATTATCACAACACAACAATATTAGGCTTACGAGCGTATTTGGTTTGGTTTGTATATCATAAGCTGATATTTTCTGGCTTATGAGCTTAATATGACTTTATGGGGTGTTTGTCTAAGCTTATTTGATGGACTTAGAAGTAAGAAGCTTACTAGAAATTTGATAAGCTCATTTTTGTGGGCTTATGAGCTTATCCACTTGAGCTTATGAGCTTATAAAGTTCTTAAGATGAAGTGAATAAGATCACAAGCCTGAAAATGTGAGCTTATGAGTTTATCAAACTCTCAGTAAGCTTATAAGCCCAATAAATAAGCTTAGAAAAACCTCCCATTAAACATGAAAATAAGCTCATATAAACTGAAAAATAAGTTGATAAGTGTGCTTATGATATATAAGTTGAGTCAAATAAGTTCATAAGCCTGTATACAAGCTTAAACAAACACCCCGTAAGCGTGCTTATTAGCCGAGTCAAATAATGGAAAAAGTCATCCAACACCCCCTGACAACTATTATATATATGTATGCAGGTAATGAAGGTTAGTGAAATCGGGTCATCTGAGGAAGTGTAACAGGCAATGCCATGCTTAAATGATCTAGAATGGCATTAGTCGTCCCAAGAATGCCATCACTTTTATCAAAGTCAACCGAGTTTACTTTATGAGGCAGTGTTGATGCCCCGATTTCACCAACCTTCATTACCTACATACATAGTGGTTTAGTAACATGTATCTTAACCACTGAACCAACACCTTTATTTTATTTTATTTTGCAATACCAAATTTATAAAACTCTGCAATTAATTTTATTTTTGCTAATCTACATATATCTAATTTTTATATAGTTATTTTCTCAAAACCCTAATATTAATTTCCTCAGCCATCTTCTCTAATGATACGGTACTCTCTAAAACCCTAATTTTCCAATATACACAAACGCATGTTCATCACAAATCAAGTAACATAGTTGTATATGATAAATTATAATGGATGCACGGTGTTTTTAGTTTGTCTAAAAGTTGTTTATATTTTATTTTATTGGTTTTATAAACGGAATACAGGATCCCGTGATGCTAAAGAATATGTTGATGAAGGTTTAAGCATTTATTCAGAATCCGATACTCTTTGTATGCTTTGTTATTCTTTTTTTTGGTAGAAAATTTCAGCTTCTGGTTTACATATCAGTAGATTTAGAATGATAGTGTTACATGTATTTCAAGTCTCATCGGTTCGTTGTATCAAGGTCACAATGATAACTACTCTTGCACAAATCCTGTTACGAATGTTTCTGGATCAAACTATGCTATCACTGACAATCGTTCCACACCTACACGTCATTTAACTGGAGGTGATGTGTGTTAGCATTATAGGATGCATAGATTCTTATGTCGTTAGAATGTGTCATTATGTGTTTAACTTCTTGCCATATGTCGTTCCCATAATTTGACAGGTGTGAATATGTGTGGCGGTACCGCTCATAACGAAACGGATTCAGACAATGGCAGTCCACAAAGATCGGTGGCAGGTATGTTGGTGACTATACTGATTTGGGTACCAATTTTAGTTTCTGATTTACATGTCCGTCAGTCCGTAGATTTATAATGTTACCGTTATATGGAGCAACACCCAATTAAGACATCAGTTGCAGCCAAAGTTTCTGATTTACATGGCAGTGTACAAACATCAGTTGCAGGTAGTTTATAAGGTATGTTTTTAATGGCTTTGGTCTATATCGATTTCATGTTGGAGATTAGTTACATTTTTCTTATAGATCTATGCTTAATGTTATGGGATCCATATGTAATTGAGCTTGTCCTTATAATTGTCATCGAGCTTATTTTGTTGTGTTGACCGAGACATGTTAAAAGGAATTACAATAATTGGAGATTAGACGGGTGTAGACAAATAAAAACATTGTCATATGATGACTTTGTTCTATAAAATAGTTTTGGTGTTTTCTCAATAAAGGACACGATTTTCTTGAATTATTTGATTTGTTGAGACTATTTACATTACAAACTTTGGTTGCTACAGAACTATCGTTGTCTACTTTCTTAAGTTTGAATGCTTTGTTATAGATTACAGAAAATCAGGCAATGGATATGGCGACTTCTATTGTCACACGAGGGAGTCGGTCCGGTGGTGAGACAACAGATATAACTACCCCTATGATAACTACAAAGGTATGTCAATAGTAGAAAAACAGTGCTGCGCAGCATCTTAGTTTGAACCTGTGTCAATATTAGTTGCAAGCGTAGAGCTAATATACACTTAAAATGACCTTACCCAAACATCACTTACTAAAACTAAATATAGTGGAAAATGAATTTCTTACAGTTTAATGTCAATCCAGTTGCAACACGGTTATTGCTAAAGTGTCCATCCAGTTGAGAGCATATATTTAAACTCAGAACATTAAAGTGTCCATCCCTACGTAACTAATACCTTACAAGGAACTTTTTAAGTCATGCCCGCCCATCGGGCAGGCCTTGAAAGCTAGTATATATATATAAATATATATATATATATATATATATATATATATATACAGGATAAACATGACTAGATAAAGCCACATCATCACAATTAAGTCCATGTCAAAGGCCACATCATCACATTAAGGCCACGTATGCAATAATCCGGTTGTTAATTTATTTGTCAAAAAATCACATGCATGGATTCGAAACTCAATACCATGTTCATATTATGTCGTGAGTTACCACCTGAACCACCTTAATGTTTTGGTCAGATTATACAGACGAATTTCTATAAAGGATACAACGCAATCATCATATTTTTAGTATTTGATAAGTATGGAAATTATTCATTGTGATCTTAGCCCGTTTCGGATTGGGTTTGTATGTTTTTAAATCTAATTCTACATTATATATATGGCTTATTATGTTATATCATAACCCATTCACAAACACGCATTATACATGATCCATATATCAATATGCAACCACAAAGACATTCATCAAGGTTGTCAATATCAAACGTTAAAAAGACGTCTGAAACTGGAACGAAAAAGAAGAAAAACAAAAACACTATAGTTGATTTATCGGGTAATTTTTATAATAAACAGTTAAACATTGTTTTTTGGTTATGAATATGAATCTTATTATGGGTTAAACATTGATTGTTTATTTATGAATATGAATGGTATTATGAACTGCTTATACACGTTTGAATTGTGTGTTACTAAAAAGGTTTACCAGTACTAAGTTTGAAGGAGCAGTACTAACTTGAAACTTAGTACTGCTATTATGAGTTTAAAGAAGCAGTACTAACACTTAGTACCACTATTATGCATTTAAAGAAGCAGTACTAACTTGAAAGTTACTACGGCTGGAACCTAATTGTTATAGTATGTATGATTAGGTTTTCATATGTAATTAAGAATTGTTTTTGTACAAATTTCCAGCAGCAACTGAGGAGGCAACCAACAACATTATACTGGTTTCAGCAGGTGGTTTGTCTATTAACAATTAAACATCCATGGTTTTAAACATTCATTAGATATTCAACGTTTTCTATTGTCATGATATATATACAGTTTTTTATAATAAATATAAAACACAAGATTTATGTACTAATATTTTAAAATGGCAATATACAGATCTTATAGAATTGATTGCAATTTCTGGGACAATTGGGATAGTAAGTTTAAAATATATTTATTGTAAATTGAATACATTAAATTATGTTATATATAGTTTATACAATTGTTGATGTAACTTCATTATTAAATACAGACAAGCCTGTAATGCACAATGCTCTATTTGGATCAAAGATCTATATTAACAGAAGAATACCCCAGCTACTGTCTTTTCAAGAACGGTAATATTTTTAACATATGTATATTTGATTTTAAATGTACATGTAATTACATGTGAAAGCCTAAATGTCTAAAATGTTCACATGTTGCAGGTATGAGACACAGGATGGTTATGATGCGACTCAGTTCCGTATTGAAGCGTATTCTCAGGGTGCGTCACTCTCTACCATTTTATTTCATTAAACTGAAATTATGATTAAGTGTCTATCTTTACACTTAATCCCTTCAAAATGGTTGTAAGCAGTATAGTTTTTAATCAAAATTGAGTTCATACTGCTAAGTCAAAATTTTCCAAGAGTTAGTACTGTCAGGCAAAAAGTTAGTATTGGTAAGCTTAAGTTTGTACTGCTGGATAGACGTTAGTACTGGTTCGAAATTACAGCTTTTTGAAATTAGCCGTTGAGAAGTTTGTTGAGATTTTTACTGACAATTCCTTATCTTAAGGGTTTACTTTTTGGATATTTTTACTTTTAATCTCTTATATTCACCTTTCTTCAATCAAAAAGTTGTCTTTTACTTGAAGTCGGTCCAATAGAAACCCTCATAAGTCTTTCATAATATCTCAATTCACTTTCTTCAACCTACTTTCTAACCTAAATTACATTAATCCCAGCAGTCAAATCAATAATTTACTAACAATCATGGCTACTTTAACCTTTTTTGATAAACACAACATGGTAGCTTATTTGAAAAAAGCAGAGGATGACACTCAATTCCATCAGATAGTGGAGTTTTTAAATGGTTCTCACATAAGGTATTCCTTACTTCTTAATCCCACTATTTGTGTCTCCCACATTAAATAGTTTTGGCAGAGTGCTATTGTTAGAACGTTTGACAATGGAGACAAAGAGCTAAATGCCATAGTGGATGACAAATATATCACTCATATTGAATCATCACTCGGGAGGCATCTCCATCTGAATGATGAGAATGGTATTAGCGCTATGCCAAACACTGAAATCTTTGAAACTTTAACCAGGATGGGGTACAACATCCAATAACAATCTTTAACTTTTCAAAAAGGTTGTTTTGCCCCACAATGGAGGTTTTTGATACATACCATCCTTCACTGTCTCAGTCCTAAGAAAACCTCATGGGAACAGTTTAGTAGCAATATTGCAACTTCTCTCATTTTCTTAGCTACTGATAGGACTTTTAACTTTTCAAAACTTATCTTTGAAGGAATGGTCAAAAAATGTTGATAGCAAATCAAAATTTTTGATATATCCCAGGTTCATTCAAACTATTTTGAACATGAGGGCACATCAGCTTCTTCCTCATAAAAATGTTTATCCAACACCCAAACTTACCCAGAAACTTTTTAGTAATATGAGGATGGCCTAAAAAGGGTACAGTGGGGAAGAAGTTCCATTATTTGATTCATTGTTACAGGTACAGGGTGAAGGGTCAACAACCCCAGTTGACTCCCAGCAAATACCCACAAGTTCTGAACAATCAGCCTCACAACTAAACTCATCACCTGATAAGTCATTATCTAGAGAGGGCTCTGATGTTCCTCAGCACAGAGTTCCTACCCCTCCCCATGTAGCAGATGAGGCTGACATTGTCAGTGTAGGAAGGGCTGCTTCTACTATCTCAGGCTTAGAAGCTGGGCAGGACAGAGGTAACATAAATAAAAACCAACCTATGGCAACACCAACAGTACCAAGTTCCTTTGAACCCAGTACTATTGGTGTAATACCAAGCCAACCAGAAATATTGGGCGGCTCAAAGGCTCACCATATGGTGGAGTCTGAGTCTTTGCCCTATGATGCACCTCTCCCTGAAGGTCACACATCAGGAAGTGCTGAGGGCAGTCAGAAACTTATGGAATTGATGGAACTATGTACCAAATTGTCTGACAAAGTGTCTAGCTTGAAGACTGATCTCAACACTCACAAAAAGGTTTTTGGCAAGGTATATACTAAATTGGTGCTTAAAGTCAAGAAACTGGAGCAGAAGGTGAAGACACTCCAAAGAAAGAGATCAACAAAATTGGTGGAATCAACTGACTCCTCTTCTTCATCAAGTTCATCAGATGGTCAGAGTGATGGTCAAGGTGAGGAATCTTCCAAACAGGGGAGGAAGATTGTTCAACTAGATGAAGATCCTTGTGTTACTTTGGTCCAAGAGGAGTCTGGTATTCAGGGGAGGCCAGATGCACAGCATGAAGAAGGTACTGCCAGTCAAGTGGAAGGTACTGGTGGTATATCACAAGTTACTGCTGGTGCAGTATATACAAGAAGACCAAAGAAGTCAAGATTAGACAAGTGTAAGGGAATAATGGTGGAAGAAGAACCATCTAAGAAGATAACCAAGAAGAACCAATCACATATTGCTCTTGATGAGGAGTTAGCTCAAAGGTTTCATGAAGAAGAGCTAGCAAGGGTAGCTAATGAAAAAAGGTTAGCAAAATTTATGGTTGAAGATATGTTTCAGACTGAAGAAGAACAAATAGCTGCTCAAGTTCTTGCTGATAAGGAGTTAGCTGCTAAGCTTCAAGAGGAGGAAAGGTCACAGTTCACCAGAGAAGAACAAGAACAGGCCATTGATGACCTATTGGAGCAAATTAGGCAAAGTCAAAGAAAGAAGAAAGTTTATCAGAAGAAACCTCCTACAAGGACAGAACAACTACAGTACATGAAAGCTTATTTGAAGCATCAGGACAGCTGGAAAGAAAAGCACTTCAAAGGAAGATATTTTGAAGAAATAGAAAAGATATACATTGATACTCATAGGAGAATGCAAATCTTCCTGAGAGGTGATGCAGTTGAAGGCAGAGGAGAGAAAAGCGGAGCAGAGCAATTGGAGTCTGAAGAACCCAATAAACAAAAAACAGGAGAAGAAAAGCATGATGAACAAGTTGTTGAAGAAGAAGAGGAAATATTTTCAGAAGAACAAATACATGGCATGATGGTGGTGGTTCCAGAATCATTGAATATAGATCCAATTCAAGCCAAACCTCCCATAATTGATTGGGAGGTTTATACAGATGGAGCTATTAAAGGGTGAAAAATCATCAGGGTAGGAGGTCAATTTGAAGTCTACAAGTTCTTTGAAGATATGATCAAATCTTTTGACAGAGAAGACTTGGATAAGCTTTGGAGCTTAGTTCAAGAAAGGTTCAAGTCTACTGATCCAAAAGATGATAAAGATAAAGAGATTTGGGTACAACTGAAGAGAATATATGATCCTGACACAGGTGAAGCTATATGGAGATTTCAGGCTCATCACTTGGCTATCACATGGAGATTATTTGACAACTGTGGAGTACACAAGGTATCTACTAAAGCAAGAGTGGAGATCTATATGTTAGTGGAGAAAGATTACCCTATAAGAACAGGAGTACTAACAATCATGCTATAATCTAGACTCAAAGTTGATAAAGAATCAGAAATGGCTAGAGAATTGATAAGGAAAACATATCAGTTAGCAGAAGAAAGGAAAGCCAGAAGACTAAGATTGACAATGTAGTGTTTGGAAGAGTCCTCACAATCCTCATTTAATTCAAGAACCACAAGTTTAGGGGAGGATTTTTGGGAATTAAATGTCTCAAGACTTAGTACTGCTGGAAGATATGACAAAGACAAAGAACTTTGGGTAGAACTAAAGAGAATATATGATCCTGACACAGGTGAAGCTATATGGAGATTTCAGGCTCATCGTTCAGCAATCACATGGAGATTTTGATAACTGTGGAGTGCATAAGGTGTCTACTAAAGCAGGAGTAAAGATCTACATGTTAGTGGAGAAGGAGTATCCTATCAGAGCAGAAATACTAACTTTCATGCTATCATCCAGACTCAAAGTTAATGAAGAATCAGAGATGGCAAGAGAATTGATAAGGAAGATATTTCAGCTTGTAGAAGAAAGGAAAGCCAGAAGACTAAGGTTGACAATGTAGTATTTGGAAGAGTCCTCACAATCCTCATTTAATTCAAGAAACTTGATTAATTCAAGAAACATCATTGTTGCTAAAAAACTTTAGCAGTACAAATTTTAAAGGAGCAGTACTAACTTCAAAGTTAGTACTGCTAGTTATGTTTGGCTTATTTCTGTCTTAGTTAAAAAAAGTTTTAGAAAATGTGCATTCATAAAAATAAGCTTATATCAGCTTTTTAAGTTGCTATTCGTTTATTTGACTTACTTTTATTGAACTTCTTTTGTTAGATAATCAAAAAGGAATATGATACGTGGTGTTATTATGAAAATTCTATTGGGTTTATAAGTTTGACGTAAATAAATACATGATGTCCCACATAGATAGCTTTTAGAGTGCTTATTCAGTTGCTAAAAAACTTTAGCAGTACTGAGTTTAAAGGATCAGTACTAACAAATTATCATATGTTACATAAATTACTAATAGCATATACATTATCAAAACATAACGATTAACATAATAACGCATTTAACACAACCCAGTCACACATTATCTTAACGTACCAAAATTAATATCATCATGTAAAACCAAACACAGTACCTATTTGAACAAGATGGACGAAAGGTAATGTTTTATAATATTATGATGTCTCACATAGATGAAATAGTAAAATTGAAGCTACTTTATAAAACTTGATATTCATGAGAGGTACGTATATGGAAATTCATATGAATGCTTAATTTTTTTTTAAATAATAATGTTAAAAAAAAAGAAAAAAAAAAGTCTAACCAAGTCAACTACAAGTCAGTTTGGGACTTTGGGTTAACAATAAAACATGCAAACCAACTCTCCCTATATCCCATCCAATCATAATTATTCGACTAAATCTCCTCCTCCATTAAGCTTCTATCAAATCTTGGAAAATCAACAGCTCTATAAAAAATCTTGAGGTAATCACGACATTTAATTTTATAACAATCTATAAATCTGATCATGAGCTAACAACTCACCCATTACCAGTGCAACATCTTTTTCGATTTATATACTGGGTTTGTTAGTATTATGCCACAGTTACTTTGATGTTAGCCGAAGGTTTATAATCGTTAATTACTGTTCAATCGTAGTGGTGATGATTATATGATAATCAACCCCCACAATGTTTAACCTGTTACTTATACTTTGTGTTTTTTAATATTATTATCACACTCACTAAATGCTTTATAGTGCAAAGTCGTACCCTGTAACATATTGTTAAAGATTCATACATAAACTAAATACATTTGTATTTTGGGATTTATGTTTAAGATAGGTTAACACCAAATTTTAACTCTGCCATAATTGACATATTTGTCTTCTTAGATGTGTATTAAAGCTATATTCATGTTAACCTTAGGTTAATCATAGTGTGTTATAGTCCACAATTACTTAAATAGTTACCTGACCAACAATGACAGTGATAAATACTCTTACTGGATTTGTTAGTATTATGCCAGAGTTACTTTGATGTTAGCCGAAGGCTTGTAATCGTGATTTATTGTTCAATCGTAGTGGTAACAATTATCTGATAACCAACCCCCACAATGTTTAAACTGTTACTTATACTTTGTGTTTTTTGATATTATTATCACACTCACTAGATGGTTTATAGTGCAAAGTGCTTACATGTAACATATTGTTAAAGATTCATACATAAACTAAATACATTTGTATTTTGGGATTTATGTTAAAGATAGGTTAGCACCAATTTTTTACTCTGCCATAATTGACATACTTGTCTTCTTAGATGTATATTAAAACTATATTCATGATAACCTTAGGTTAATCATACTGTGTTATAGTCCACAATTACATAAAAACTTACTTGTACCTGACCAACAATCACAGCCATAAATACTGTTACGATTATAACTAATTGAACCTCTAAAACCAGACAATCAGTTATGGAATTCTCTTAATCCAGACATTATATATAATATACAACACTATATTAGCATATCATGATAATAGTAACAATGTATAAACTTCTAATCTTAGAAATAATTTAATCATAGGTTTACATTAAACATACACTAATGATAATCGTAACCGTCCTAACAATAGTGAAAACAAACGTGTGATTGCCGCTGTGCTTGAATGTACACAATGTATTCCTCTGTGTTATTTTTGGCCCAAAACAATATAATGTTGTCTAAAGATTTTGGCAACATTCAAGTATTACTTTTAAAAAAACCATGATTTACACTCAGATTCACTTCAAACAAGATGGCTCAACAATTTCTGTTCAAATACACGCAGGACACATTTGAAAATCAACAGGTAAACCTTATTCATACATATTTATGTTATATATTAATGCATAAACAGTTATGCAATTTAAGTCAAGGAATAAAAAATTTTGGTTTATGTTACGATTCTCAGCAATAGATCTTGTCGGATGTTTTTGCCGAGTACTTCAAGAATAAAAGCAACATGCTTTACCTGAATGGTACCGACGGGTACCATTACAAAACAGAGCTCCAAAATAGAGACGAAAAATGGGTGCTATGTGACAAAGAGTGGTCTGAGTTTGTTGCAGAAAATGTTCCTCGCATTGCAACTACAATGCATTTTGTATGGATCGGACAAGACGACTACTACGTGACAGTCTACGACATTAGTGGATCAGAGTGTGCGGGATACGATAGATGAAAAATAGGACCAAGAATGACTAGGTGTTTGGCAACGTATGCTCCAGGAATCACGGTAATCAAACATCAACATTGAAATCATACTCTTGATTCAAAACTAAATTAAACGTTGTTATCAATGTATAACTTAATTATAAAATCCATTTTTCTTCGTGTAGTTACTACCAGGCGATTTCTTACAAGATATCTAGCAAAACAATTTCACCCTCATGTACGCTGGAATGCCTTTCCATATTCACCACAAGAGGGTTAAACCTTGGGAGGATAGGACCGTCAGAATGAATGGCTTAACATGTTACAGGTGGGACGACTTCGTTGTGACAGCGGGGATGGAGTGGGGTCAACAACTTGTCTTTACAAACCTTGAAAGATACACATTATCAGTTGTGGTCATAGGAGGCTACGATGGTCTTGGACTCAGCAGGGAAGACATACGAACTACTTTGCTAAAGAGACCACCTAGACCAATTCTTTATCGAGATCGTAATGGTAAGTCAAAGTCTCTGTTTCTCAGTTTTACTTATAATTGTAAAACAAATCAAACCATCATAACCATCTATTATAAAACTGCATAACAACGCAATCACATTATTATTGCAGACCCGAGAATGCATCACATTTGCACATAGCACCATCACAATGCTCATGTAAAGGAAGACATGGTCATTTACATACGGTTCCGCCCAGAAGTTGGATATTACTATCCATTGGTAAGATACAAACAATAAATGAGCAAACCAAAAAACGTAAAATATCTATTCTAAAAAAATGAAACTAACCCCATAATCCGTTTTACAAAACAGGCGATCGAATCCAAAATATGGGACAACTTGAAGTTGCACAAGTACAGGAAAGCAGAGATCGTACACATGAAATGGGCTTACTCAGTCAAGCTGCATCTGGTTTTACACACAGACAGCCCTTTTAAGATCAAAGCCCTGGTGATGGCAGGGAACTGATATCAGTTTGGACAAGATTGCGGCTTTGAACAATAGAAAATGATGCATATAAAGCTGGTGCGTTATGAGGTTCAATCAGATGAAGGCCAACTACAGCGAGTCCCAATATTCCATGTTTGTAAATAGGCTATCACAGGTTATCAGTGTATGACGCCACAAACAAATTAGAAACATTTGTATTTTACCTTTTTGGAAGTAGGATACTTACATCCTAAATTTATAAACCTTATAATCTGTCTATATAAAATTATATGAATCGTATTGTGAACTGCATATATACTTTTGAATTTTGTGTTATTAAAAAGCTTTAACAGTACTAAGTTTAAAGAAGCAATACTAACTTGAAATTTAGTACTGCTATTATGAGTTTAAAGGAGCAGTACTAACTTGAAAGTTAGTACTGCTGGAACCTAATTGTTATAGTATCTATGATTAGGTTTTCAGATGTAATTAACAATTGTTTGTGTACAAATTTTTAGCAGCAACTGAGGAATTATATTATAGCATACTTGATTGTAATATTTTAATGTCATTACAGAAAACCAATGTTCAAAATCAAAAAACATCCTAACTTGATAAAACTTTTAATCTGTTATGTTACACTTAATAGTGGTTATTATATATTGTGTTTATAAGCTTTATGTAAATAGCTACATGATGTCCCACATAGATGAAATATTAAACTTGAAGCTACATTATAAAACGTGATGTGCATTAGAGGTACGTGTTGGGCTTAGTATGAAGTTCTATTATTTCTTGGGCGGTAATTTGTAATTATACATTTAGCCGCTCAAGTTATAATTGAACTTTATATGAATGCTTAACTTTTTTTTTTAAATAACAATACTGTACCAAACAAAAAATTAAATCAGAAATCTAGGACGACTTGAACATGCACAAGTACACAAAAGGAGAGATCGTACACAGGAAACGGTGTTACCGAGTCAATCTGCATGCTGTTTTACACAGACATAACCCTTTTAAGATAAAAGCTTTGATGATGGAGGGAAACTGGCATCAGTTTGGTAAAGATTGTGGCTTTGAAGAACAAAAGATGATGTGCCTGAAACTGGTGGGTTATGAGATTCAATCAATCGATGGTGAACTGCACAAAGTACCTATATTCCATGTGTGTTAAGATAGTATAGCGGCCTAAACGTGATTGGAATATCATTAACACATATTACTGAAACATAAAATATCTAGACCAATACACAGGGATAATATTAGATTACATAATGCTAACAATATCACAACAAAATCATGTTTGTTTCAAAACATCAACAACATGGGTAGGTTATAATATTTCCGCAAATAAGACCAACAGTGGTGTTCAGAGAAAGCAAATGTTAAAAGAAGAATATGGAAAGAATATGAAGAAAAACAAGAAAGATTGAAAAGAGAAACAAATGAAGCAAAAAAACTTTGGAGACAAGTTGCAGCATTCAGAAGACAAAATCATAGGCCCAAATACTATGAGTTTGATGAAACTCAATATGACACTGATAATGAGATGTAGAATGCTATTGTTAGAGATTGCATTGCAACTCTCTAGTTATTTGATGTAATGGAATAAGATTGAATGGTTAATTTTAAAAGTAACACTGCACTTGCTATTTGACAGCATTCATAAGTTATTCAATTTCATATACTCAATGAATGTATCACAATTCAACATAAATTATGAATAGATAAATTAAACAAAAATTAAAATCTTGAAATATCTAGTTTCCTATAAATATGTACAAAATCAATTCTATAATTATGTTCAAAAGATATATGTAATCTAAAATATATATGTAATCTATATCTATATTAAAAATTTAATGTATAAGAAATCGAATCCTAAAATATATCCACTATATGTTCTATAAATAACGGCATTTGATATATACTGTTCAATCCTAAAATACGATTACTGTTATCAAAAAACAATAACAATGGTGAAAGCAAAGGCATCGAAGGTATTCATGTTTTAATCAAAATTAGTACATTAATTATGTGTTAAATTAAACTAACTGTATAGAATATCAAATACTAACACTTTTGTATGTTAATTATATGCAGGAAAACAAAAAAAAGCAACAGCTAAAACCTACTCTAACCACTCAAACCATAATGATAGGTTCACAAAATATAAACCATCCATTGTTATATCTGATGATGAAGAGGTATCACTAATAGGGTAAATTCGTATTATGTCAAACTCATCAATCAGAAAATCTAATTATCTTTCTAATACTTGCAGGTTATTCCATCAGATGATGAGGTATTATAACATAAATGTGTTTATTATTATTGACATTTATTTGTGTTAGATTTACAAAATTAATTATAAACATAAGATATACAGATTTATGCTGCTGGTGTCAATGGTTATCGAACTACTCCAATTTGGAATAAGCAAAAACAAAACAATCCATATGCATACAACATATCTGATGATGATGTTGATTTACATGATACTGATAATGAGGTATTATATAAAAGTTTAATTACGTAGTATTTTGCATTGTAGTAAACATAAAATATTTATTAGTTTTTAATTTTTTATGCACTGTTTAGGCTGTTTGTTTGACACACAACAGTCGGAGATTGTCAAAGGTGAAATCTGAAACCGGTAAAAACATATGCAAGTTTGATTATTCTGAATATTAATCTGATAATGAGGTATTTTTATTAAATTTTGGTAATATTTTATTATGTCAAACTCATCAATCAGAAAATCTAAATATCTTTCTAATACTTGCAGGTTGTTCCAGTTACACGTAAACGGTGTAGACAGACTAAAGACAACAAGTTAGTCAGCAACAAATTTTTTGATGTTAGTTCATCAGATGATGAAAATGCACAAAAAACAGATGACAATGAAGAGGTATCAAAAATAATTGTAATTCATATTATGTAATACTTATCAATCAGAAAAACTAACTACCTTTGTAATAATTGTAGCCTCTCCCAGTTATACGTAAACGCCGTAGACTGACTAAAGACGGCAAGTTAGTCAACAACATAATTGTTGATCTGATTTCATCAGACGATGAAAAGACGCAAGCAAACAAAGTTGTAGATCTAACTTCATCTAATGATGAAAAGGCACAATCAACAGTTGTGGAAACTCTGACTGCTAATCATCTTGGGGGGAAAAATCCAATGTTAATAATTTACAATTGCACATTATATTTTTATAAAACATATATATTGTACGAAAATCAATGTTCATAAGTATTGTAAATGTTAGATTTAAGCTATTCCAAACAACCCCCATAGTCCAAATAATAGGCTACTCCAAACAGCCCCGCTAATCCCAGATTATTAAGCCAGCCTAGATAATAGGATAAATCAAACAGTCCGCATAACAAATTCTCTGTTAGTAACTACTAACTATGTTTTGGTGTGTAGAACCCCGTTTTCCCATGGGTTCTTACGGATTACGCGTCACAACACTTGGATCTTACAAGTCCATTATCTTACCGAGATCTATCAAAGATATCTGATGATGAAGTACCAAATACGTTTACGTATTCAAAAACAACACAAGACTCTATAGCATTGAACCGAAAAAAGTATACGCTCTATGATGAAGATACGGATGACGAACATAAGAACAACAAAAACGTATCTAAAGAAGGTGTGTGGTTAATATCAATGATCTGGATAAACCTTTTTATGATTTAGTTGACTATAAACGCAAGTATACTATTCTTGATGAAGATATCAATGAAGAATCTTCAACAGGTTATTTGTTAAAAAGTAATTCCATATACAATTTTGTTTGTGAGTGGTGTTTAGATAATTTAAATTTGAACTTATATATTTGCTTTTTAAATTATTATTATTATTATTATTATTATTATTATTATTATTATTATTATTATTATTATTATTATTATTATTATTATTATTATTATTATTATTATTATTATTATTATTATTATTATTATTATTATTTTTTACATCCATAGGTGAGGAATATCATGATGATGATGGTCAAGACAAATATACAGCCATGGATGAGGAATATGAAAGAGAGCTTTTACGCAAACATAACATGAGTGACAATGAGATGTGGGATGATATAGTTGATATTGATGGAAAAGTGCGGGGAACACATGTTTCTAACAGCTACATCGATGCCGAAGTATGGGAAGTCGATTAAGATGCATATAGTGTTAGATCTGTATCTTCTGATGATGATATAGCAAGTTTTATTAATGACGGCTCTACTGATTATGAAACGACCGATGATGAGAATAGTGATGATGATATTTGATCAAGCATACAAAGAGTCCCAGAAAATTATGTTTCTTGAGTATTTTTGTTTTAAAGAGTTGCGATTGTTCCTATTTTATTTCTAAGATGTCCATAGGATTTATTTTTATTAATAATGAAATTTACGTATTTAATTAGTATCAAAAATATGTAGTATTTTTCATTTTTAAAAAATTAAGCATTTATATAAAGTTGCATTATAATTTGTGTAGAAACATGTATACATAATAGCAAAAATACCATGTATAATAGAACACTATACTAAACTAAAAGTAACACAACATACCATGCACACCATCCTTTATCAAGTATAATCAATTTAATTGTTTCTCATATATGAGACATTATGTGTAGAATTACATCTAGATTAAAAAAAAAACTCCATATGCAACCTTTAACATAAGAAAATATATACTACTATATGTAAACAAGTTATAATCTATTGTTAACAAACAATATATCTTAAAAAGTTTATATTATAAAAGTAACAAAATAATTTTAAATATAAAATATAATCCATCCTTGAAATATAGCAAATGTTGTAACAACCCTTATCAATTTAGTATAAAATTAATATTTAATAAAAAAAAACACACTAAAAAAATATGTATCTGTTTTTAAAATAAAATTTGTTGTACACTGTAATCAGTATTAACATTCAATGAAATTAGTACAAACAACTTCCTAGCAGTACTAAGTAGCAGTAATAAGAATAAACAAGCAGTACTAACATCAATGCGTATTAGCAGTACAAACGTATCAATAATAGTATTAAGTACTATAGGCAGTAGTAACTTTCCTGATTAGCAGTATTACCATACCAGTAGCAGTATAAATCAACTTATACCTTCATTAACCCTTCAATCCAAAATACATCCTTATAAATAAGTGCTAAACAAACTAAACATCATTTTCTATACTTAGATACACATTCAACTAATCCTAAAGCTACATATATACATAAGTTTCATTATATACATCATTCAGCAAAATGGATACGGACAGATCCATATCTAATAGCAATAGTCACTACGAGTTCACACTTAAATATCCTAAAAACCACATACCATAAACATAATAGAAGTACTAATATTCAGCAAGACATTTCACATGTTTTTCGGTTAAACAAACATTCCCAAACAACACATTCAGCACAAATGAAACATAGGAATCATTACAGGATTTTCCCCATGAAAAACAATAGCTTGGTCGTCCACAACATTCTTGATGTATTTAAACCTGAGCATCTGATTTTGCTTCAAACCCCAGTCTTTCGCAAGTTGCCTCCAAGGCCCTTTAAAGTACACATGACTATCACGACTCAAGCCCTCATGGTGCTTTTCCCGATAAAGAACGATTCTGTATTGATGAGGCTCGTGGCGAATGAGAGCATGCTCATAATTAAATAGATTGTGTGTCTTTACAAAACCTTCAAAGATTGTCTGTCAAAATATAATAATAATAATATAGCATAAACCATGTAAAAATCATACATAATTTAATTTACTAAAGAAATCATTAAAAAAATAATAACAATAAAAATTAATACTATTACCAGTATGTTTTATTCAAAAACATAGCAATGCAATGGTCTGTAGAAAGTTTTATCTTCATCCATATGGTATTTATGCCCACTCTATTTGCAGATTTGTTCCATCCTAGGATCTAATATAAGAAAAACATGTTAAACCCATTAATAATAATACCAAAAAATTGCATACTCACAAACTGAACAATATTAATAAATTTAAAAACACCAACCTTTATCAATAACATGTTTCGGCATTTTGCTTGCCAACACTGTACGCCTCACAACTTCATTTGTTAATGCCTGCCCATCTTCTTTAAAAATAATTATACGAGCCCTATAGTTCACGCGATTTGTAAAGACAACCTTAACACCTGGAAGCAAATGATAACAAACAGCCAAATCCATCCAGCCCGGACCATGAAAAACAGAACAATACTTGGTTGTCGATCCAGGATACAGAGGACAATGAACCATAACCTCTCTATCTTCCCCATTCACTTTCAACGTAAAAACATCCCTTTGCACAGCCTCAATAAATTCACCAGAAATCAACTACAAAAATATTGGAATACGCATATACATATATCAGTTTTACTATTAACAAATACTCCAAGTCTAAAGATTATATTCGAAATAAAATACACCTACTAAAAGTAGATACACTTACCGGCGATTCCATTGCATCATTACCAACAAATCCCAACCACCTGGATGAACCCAATTCTGAGTTAAAATTCTGGTAACCACCGCTTTCAACACCTTCGCCGTTGTAGCCTGTCACATAGAATGTATCGGCACTTTCTTTAATGAAATGGAGGTAGGTAATGTCTTCATACCCACTTTTCTCAATAAACGTTCTCCATTCATCACTATAAAGCTGCCACTGTTCACAGGGTAGCCAATCCATCCAGACCTTAAATTTCAAACTCTTATTTTTGATCAAATATAACCAGTTCTGACCGTTATAATACAGATCATGAAACCACACAGGCAGGGTCTACATAAGAATTTAAAATAAATTATAAACATGAATAAAGAAAAACAACAAAAAAAAAAATAACAACAAAAAAAATACACAAAAAGAAAAAAAAACAAGACAACTATATAAGCATTAAACTTAAATTAATACATACCTGTCTTTTCCTGTAAAAGAAATAATCAACCTTAATTATAAACTGTGAGGCCATCTTCCTGACAAAGCAACAAACAGCTCCATTGAATAAACAAATTATATAAAACACATATTCTTAATCCAACAATGTCAAAAGATAAGTGAAATAAAAAAAATTACATGTCGCCTTATAAATACCAATTTATATGAAAGCCATCCAGCATACACCAAATATATGTATTTCATCACCTAACTTGAACATCAAAATCACATAAAATACCTCACTAACATGACTTATGCTTGACTGCCCAAGACAAAATTAAAACACTTCACAAGTTTCCAAACTACGCCTAACACCAATCATCCATATCAAAAATCAACAAACTTTAATATAAAACAACTATCATCTGCCTTTAATACTCAAAACCAACACACTTATAACTCCTTAACCCAACAATTAACCATAATTATCAATCACCTATTTTAAAATATAAGTTCCAACATGTTCAATATTATATACAGCAACCATGCAATTGCCAATAAACTATAATACTATCATCAATAAAATAATAACTACTCACATGAGCCTCAAAGAGCTGATTAAACTATTTGGGGTTTTATTGTGTAATCAATATAAAAATCATCCAATACCAAAATCAAATAACCAAACATACTATTGAACTAACTCAGTATTACCAAAAGGTTTAAAATACTATATACCAAATAAAACTTAGATATCTAACCGCATTATAATAAAGCATAATTAAATGACGTTATATAACACCCCCATTTTAGGAACGCAGCGGAATACAACATGGGGTGCTATATATTAGTCGCATTGTACAAATATAGTAAACAACTTTAGAACAAAGTCATTTTTGAAATCCACATTCGATAATTTATCAGAGTCAACGAGGTCCCAAAAGTTTTTAACATAGTTAAAAGATACATAAGTTTTAGAAGTTTAGAACATTATCGAATGAAAACTTTTATTTAAACATGAGCCATCATATAGATATCCATTCCTTGCGTAGCCCATCCAAGCTGAAAGTCACTTACGGTCCTGAGATAAAACATGCTAAAAAGTCAACATAAAGTTGAGTGAATTCATAGAGTTTAATAAGTAATAAGTTGAATACAAGTATTGTTCATCAGGTGACAAGTAACAAATACAAGTCGTGTAATATGATTATAGTATCAAGCTCATGACACCGAAGCTTAACTGAAATAAAATGTGCCCTAAAGGGGTAAATTTGCCAATTTTACCAAGATATACTCAATATTATGCTACCCGTTAGACCAATGAGCGCTACTCATCCGGATAGGCTCGCCAAACCAAATATGCATATTCATAATATTAGCGTTTCCCACGGAATTAACGGTTCATGATGTTAGGGACTTTTAATGGCAGGAGATACTTAATAACTATAATCATGTAATCGGGTCCAGCATACCAAAAACTACTTGTATTCAGTTTTGTAAAACTAGCATGTATCCCCCTCGCGAGGTTTATAAAACATTAAAATGAGTAAAGGCGAGGCTATGAACTCACCTTGAATAAAGGAAGTAGTGTACAACAAACAAGTGGAGAAAAATAGTCACGCAAGCTCTACGATGAACCTAAAATAGATATACGCTTGTCTTAGGTCTTTAAAATAAACATTGATGCAATTTAGTTATATAAGTTATGATCTTAATTATGCTTGGTACATAGTTCCTAGATATTACAAGTTTTAGTTTAGCATTTAAAATTATCAAAGTTCAAGTAAATATTCTATACTTGTCCCTAAGTCCAATCATGTATTATAAAAGTCCAAGATTAGCCTAAGGTTCAATTTTTAGCCCATGGGTCAAGTTTTAGCCAAAAAGTTCACATTAAACCTAAGGGTTCAAAAATATATTAGGTGGTCCAAAAATGTATCAAAGGTCAAATTTTTATAAAGCTTAAAACATGTTTATACATTTTTATACCAAAGCTGATGGAAATTTAAGTAACTTGTTTAAATCTAAAAATCCGTTACTTGCAAACCGTAAGTCGAAAAATTAAGTTCTTTATATCCCCGGAAAGGTATTCATCTGTACTAACAAGTTTTGTGGGTCCCAGTTGGTCAAAAATTACATAGCAGCAGCTAAATTATTAATTTGTCCATTCTATTCAGTCCAGCAGTTTTCATAATTACAACAGTCCCACTAAAAATACAATATCTGGAGTTCTACTAATCTTAATGATCCCATTCTTGCGGCCACGTTTAAGTTAAGATGTTATCTACAACTTTCATTCTTTGAGTAACAGTGGGTTATTCACAAAAAAAATGACTTTTGTACGTTTCAAATCTGTTACTCAGGTTATGACATGTTTTACCAAAACATTTCTAATTTAATCATCGTAATGAGTTATTTAATGAAATTCCCGTAAAAACGACCGCAAGACATAGATCTAAAACCCCATATTTTTATTTGATGTCCAATGTTTACTGATTAGTACAGTTTACTCCATCTTTGTCATTGGTTCAGAATCACAGTTTGCAGGTCTAGTCTTTTAGGGTTTTCATTGTGTTTTAAATTATGTACCAAGCCTATCTAAGCATAACAACTTATATAATGTTCAAATACACCAAGATATATAATTTTTACAGTAGTGAAATGATAAAAATAAATAAAGTTGGTGAGGAGTTTCTTACAAAAGTGATGAACAACAAAAACCTTTCAAGAACAAAGATTGATGATCAACCAAGATAACACCACCAAGAATAACTCTTGCAAGCTTGAAGGAGGATCTTTCTAGGGTCGTGTGAGGCTTCAACCTACAGCCACAAAAACATTTTGTGAGCTAAAGAAATATAGGAAGAAGGATGGTTCATAAAAACCTTCAAAAACATCACCAAAACCTTCAAAAACGTGATTCAAATCACCATCTTTTGAGAGTATCTTCAAGAGGATGTTGTATTGATGATTTTGTAATGAAAATCAAGATGATATGGGTGATGATTTGGGTGATTTTCGGCAGAAAATGGAGAAGGAGGAGGAGATGGATGGTTTTTAGGGTTTGTGTGAGATTTGCATGGAGAGAATAATTATTTTCCTTGGTAATGAAAAAAAGAAAATGGGAAGAGTGTGTGTGTGGTAATGGGGGCCGGCCTAGGGTGTTTATGGGGGAGGTTTTAACTTTTTTTTTTTTTTTTAAAGTTATTAGATAGGTATAATATTGTTGTAGTTAAATAGAATGTAAAAGTTTAAATGTTAAAGCGCGAATAGTTACTAGAAACTAACAAAATTGTGAAATGAAGTGAGGAATGTGAAAAATATTTTTACTTGGTTTCTATGAGTAAATGATAGGATATTGAGTCACTTGAGACAAGGATCGGGATAGAAATCCTAAGCACGGCTCGAGAAAAGCTAAAAACGCGAAATTCGTTAAATCGGGTAAAAATTAAAAAGTAAATTTTTACTCGAGAGGAAACCAAATATATTATAGTTAAAAGAATGACTTGAATTTATGAAAGGTTACAGTACCTAACCCTTAAGAGAGCGTCGTCCCGGCGCTCAATTCGCTTTATCCCCCGAAGGTTTACTTGCGAAGAGATGAGGATACTTACTATATGTACCTTTGAGCCTTAATACGAGATATGATTTCTAATTGGGACGCGTCTCTATCGCCTTTGATTATTAGTGTTTTGTTGTTGTGTGGAATACGAACAACTTTTTCACCACAGGCAATAACCGCGTTTCGATCGGATAACCAATCCATTCCAATAACGACATCAAAAGTTCCAAGTTCCATTGGCATGAGGTCAACACTAAATGGGTGGTTCGCTAGATTTATGGTACAGCCCCAGAATAGAATTTGTACTAACCAATTTCCCATCGGCTAATTCGACTTCGTAACTATAGCTTAACTTAACCGGGTTAATATCTATCAATGCACTAAAACTAGTGACATAAAGCTTTTGTCTAAACCCGAATCAAATAAAACTTTAGCATAATGATTATTAAGAAGAAACGTACCCGTCACGACATTCGGGCCTTGTTGCTCTCCGCTTCCCATCACGTACACACGTCCACGAGTATCACCGGCTTGATCCTTCCCCTTCTTCGGGCAGTTGCTACTGAGATGCCCTTTCTCCCCACAGCCATAACAAGTTATGATTGGCTGTGCATTAGCACCAGTAGCAATAGCCTTTCCCTTACAGTTTTCCGTTAGATGACCTTGCTTTCCGCATTTGTTACATTTCACATAACAGTCTCCAGGGTGGTGCATCTTACAACGATTACAGTAAGGATGAATTCCAGCGTACCCACCTCTTCCAGTTGGGGCTTCAGTCATTGCCCTCACGTTCTCTCGCCTTCTGTTCTGCTGCTGGTGATGATCGTTGTTGCGGCCCTGGTTGTTGTTGTTGTTTCCCTTCTTCTCATCATCCCAGCTTCTCTTGTTTTGGTTGTTGTTGTTTGCATTCCGAGTCGCCTCATCCTCCACTACTTGTGCCATAAGTTTCTGAGTAACACGAATGGCTTCATCCAGAGTGTTAGGATTTGCGGCTGTCACGTTCCCTTTAATGCTTCGGGGAAGACCCTTAAGAAAAGCTTCTAATTTCCTTTCAAATTCAGGTAGCACACTTGGACACAAAACTTCTAGCTCTTGGAACCTTCGGATGTAAGTTTCAATATCATTGCCTTTGACCGTGAGATAGTAGAATTCTGTCTCAATTCTTCTTATTTCACTCCGAGGACAGAACTTTTCAGTCATCTTTTTCTTGAGATCGGTCCACGTTGTTGCATAAGCCGCTTCAATCCCAATGGGTTGAGCATAAGAGTTCCACCATGATTTGGCGTGCTCTTGTAGAGTACCTGTTGCATACTTGACTTTACATTCCTCTGAATAGTTACTAAGCATGAACGCAGTCTCACAACTTTCAAACCAATGTATCAATGCAACCGCCCCTTCAGTTCCCTTGAACTTAGTGGGCTCACAACCCAAGAATTGCTTGAAGGTACAACCACGTGTCGCAGCGTCACCGGCAGTCCCAGCAGCTCCAGCACCGCCTCCAACATTATTAGCTCTTGTAGCTCGATCTTCGGCTAAAGCCGCGGCCACGCTGTCAGCGACTAACTTTCGTATAGCTGCTTGAGACATTCCCTTTGGTGGCATGATTCTATCACAACACAAGAAAATTTTGATGAGTAATCATACAATGATATAGATATAATCATGTACGAGTAGACCGAATATTAAAGAGATTATAACAATATAAAGTGGAGTTTAAGAAATGACAACTTCATCATTACATACAAAAGATTAATACATGGTTCGATCGTATTACAAAATTTGACAAAGTCATCATACTTAACGATAATAGTTCTACTAACTGATACATTCAGTTTAGCAATTACAAGATGAAGAACATCAACGAAATACAACGATAGGAATAAAAATATAGAATACTAAGAGTCACGAGGGGATCCTCGTGGCTCGGGTGGTGGAGTCTCCCCAAAAACAGCCAACACATCAACAACCTCACATGACCTCTCATTTTGCTCTCTAGAAGTCTAACTCTACCATGAATAGAGTTAATATCCCTCCTCATATACCCAGGTACTAAATCCTCGGGCTCATAAGCAGTGGGAGCAGCCGAAGATGATCCACCCCTCTCGTGGATAATCCTAGGAAATCGGCGTTCCAAGAGAGGAACCTGTCTAATGGTGCCAACAGTGGCAGCCTCTTCAACCTCAGGCTCTGAATCAGATGAAGTGTCAGGTATAGATGGTGGTGGATAAGGAGAAGCAGGTGCCTCATAAGGATAGATAAGTTCAGATTCATCACCCTCTTCATCTGAACTCGCATTATGGAGTATCAGCACATTCTCCTCTTCTTCCTCTTCTTGTTCCTCTTCCTCTTCCTCTTCTTCTTCTTCTTCTTCTTCTTCTTCTTCTTCTTCTTCTTCTTCTTCTTCTTCTTGTTCTTGATTTTCAAGATCAACGTTTGGAAAGACATGATTAGGTGGTGGAGGAACTGGTAGAGGTTCTTCCGGTGCAAGCTCGGGTTGAGTTGGCTCGTCTTTCGGAATGTCTACCTCGTGATCAGGTGGGAGTGGAAGTGCCATGATAATTCTGAAAAATCATATATATACATATAATTAGTTTTAGGGAAAAGAAATATTATCATGGAAATAATATTTGTGTATGTAAGTGAGTAAATAATGATGCTTTGTGAACAAGCAAGATGATCGATAAATATTTCATGTACAAATGATAATATTTATTTGTTCATACGCATACGTATAACAACAGTGCAATCAAGAGATGTGCATAAAGTTTTTGAATAATAAACAAAATAATAATAATGTTTACTAATAGTATAAATAATAAGAAATCTTGTGCATAAGGATTTTATATTTATAAGTGATATTTCGCAGATTAACGGTAGAGTTAAGAAATAATTATAATGCTTATATAATTATTATAGAATGATCAAGATATATATATACGAGGGAGAATTAGGAAGCTCGGGAGTAGGCGCGCATGGATATCGATCAAGATGATGGAGGCTCATGTTTTTGAAGAAAATATAAGTAAAAATGATTATAGTCTAGGTTTTTAAAAACAAAAACCTAGTTCACTATAATTTGTGCTCTGGTACCAATCTATAACACCCCCATTTTAGGAACGCAGCGGAATACAACATGGGGTGCTATATATTAGTCGCATTGTACAAATATAGTAAACAACTTTAGAACAAAGTCGTTTTTGAAATCCACATTCGATAATTTATCAGAGTCAACGAGGTCCCAAAAGTTTTTAACATAGTTAAAAGATACATAAGTTTTAGAAATTTAGAACATTATCGAATGAAAACTTTTATTTAAACATGAGCCATCATATAGATATCCATTCCTTGCGTAGCCCATCCAAGCTGAAAGTCACTTACGGTCCTGAGATAAAACATGCTAAAAAGTCAACATAAAGTTGAGTGAATTCATAGAGTTTAATAAGTAATAAGTTGAATACAAGTATTGTTCATCAGGTGACAAGTAACAAATACAAGTCGTGTAATATGATTATAGTATCAAGCTCATGACACCGAAGCTTAACTGAAATAAAATGTGCCCTAAAGGGGTAAATTTGCCAATTTTACCAAGATATACTCAATATTATGCTACCCGTTAGACCAATGAGCGCTACTCATCCGGACAGGCTCGTCAAACCAAATATGCATATTCATAATATTAGCGTTTCCCACGGAATTAACGGTTCATGATGTTAGGGACTTTTAATGGCAGGAGATACTTAATAACTGTAATCATGTAATCGGGTCCAGCATACCAAAAACTACTTGTATTCAGTTTTGTAAAACTAGCATGTATCCCCCTCGCGAGGTTTATAAAACATTAAAATGAGTAAAGGCGAGGCTATGAACTCACCTTGAATAAAGGAAGTAGTGTACAACAAACAAGTGGAGAAAAATAGTCACGCAAGCTCTACGATGAACCTAAAATAGATATACGCTTGTCTTAGGTCTTTAAAATAAACATTGATGCAATTTAGTTATATAAGTTATGATCTTAATTATGCTTGGTACATAGTTCCTAGATATTACAAGTTTTAGTTTAGCATTTAAAATTATCAAAGTTCAAGTAAATATTCTATACTTGTCCCTAAGTCCAATCATGTATTATAAAAGTCCAAGATTAGCCTAAGGTTCAATTTTTAGCCCATGGGTCAAGTTTTAGCCAAAAAGTTCACATTAAACCTGAGGGTTCAAAAATATATTAGGTGGTCCAAAAATGTATCAAAGGTCAAATTTTTATAAAGCTTAAAACATGTTTATACATTTTTATACCAAAGCTGATGGAAATTTAAGTAACTTGTTTACATCTAAAAATCCGTTACTTGCAAACCGTAAGTCGAAAAATTAAGTTCTTTATATCCCCGGAAAGGTATTCATCTGCACTAACAAGTTTTGTGGGTCCCAGTTGGTCAAAAATTACATAGCAGCAGCTAAATTATTAATTTGTCCATTCTATTCAGTCCAGCAGTTTTCATAATTACAACAGTCCCACTAAAAATACAATATCTGGAGTTCTACTAATCTTAATGATCCCATTCTTGCGGCCACGTTTAAGTTAAGATGTTATCTACAACTTTCATTCTTTGAGTAACAGTGGGTTATTCACAAAAAAAATGACGTTTGTACGTTTCAAATCTGTTACTCAGGTTATGACATGTTTTACCAAAACATTTCTAATTTAATCATCGTAATGAGTTATTTAATGAAATTCCCGTCAAAACGACCGCAAGACATAGATCTAAAACCCCATATTTTTAGTTGATGTCCAATGTTTACTGATTAGTATAGTTTACTCCATCTTTGTCGTTGGTTCAGAATCACAGTTTGCAGGTCTAGTCTTTTAGGGTTTTCATTGTGTTTTAAATTATGTACCAAGCCTATCTAAGCATAACAACTTATATAATGTTCAAATACACCAAGATATATAATTTTTACAGTAGTGAAATGATAAAAATAAATAAAGTTGGTGAGGATTTTCTTACAAAAGTGATGAACAACAAAAACCTTTCAAGAACAAAGATTGATGATCAACCAAGATAACACCACCAAGAATAACTCTTGCAAGCTTGAAGGAGGATCTTTCTAGGGTCGTGTGAGGCTTCAACCTACAGCCACAAAAACATTTTGTGAGCTAAAGAAATATAGGAAGAAGAATGGTTCATAAAAACCTTCAAAAACATCACCAAAACCTTCAAAAACGTGATTCAAATCACCATCTTTTGAGAGTATCTTCAAGAGGATGTTGTATTGATGATTTTGTAATAAAAATCAAGATGATATGGGTGGTGATTTGGGTGATTTTTGGCAGAAAATGGAGAAGGAGGAGGAGATGGATGGTTTTTTAGGGTTTGTGTGAGATTTGCATGGAGAGAATAATTATTTTCCTTGGTAATGAAAAAAAGAAAATGGGAAGAGTGTGTGTGTGGTAATGGGGGCCGGCCTAGGGTGTTAATGGGGGAGCTTTTAACTTTTTTTTTTTTTTTAAAGTTATTAGATAGGTATAATATTGTTGTAGTTAAATAGAATGTAAAAGTTTAAATGTTAAAGCGCGAATAGTTACTAGAAACTAACAAAATTGTGAAATGAAGTGAGGAATGTGAAAAATATTTTTACTTGGTTTCTATGAGTAAATGAGAGGATATTGAGTCACTTGAGACAAGGATCGGGATAGAAATCCTAAGCACGGCTCGAGAAAAGCTAAAAACGCGAAATTCGTTAAATCGGGTAAAAATTAAAAAGTAAATTTTTACTCGAGAGGAAACCAAATATATTATAGTTAAAAGAATGACTTGAATTTATGAAAGGTTACACGTTATGTAATCCGATTAAATTTTTTTTGGGGTTTTCTTCTGTAAACAAACAAACAACCATGCAACCTCATAATCATATTGTTAATCATATAATATTATCATAAACAAAAAAAAACAGTGTATGAACAACCAAGTACAAAGCAAACAAAAAATTATAAAAAACAAATACTGTTATACTAAAATAGCATTCATATTCACCTTATAAATTAAAGAAAAAAAACGGATTCAAACATTGACTGTCATTAAAAATGATCAACGGCAGCAAGGAGAGGTAGTATGTTAATTATTTTGATCGAAAATGAAATCATAAATGAGACAAGTAGACATTTAAGTCTTACAATCAAATAAATCTATACTACATAGTAATGATTACCTACAATCAAAATACAAGACTATATATAATTAATAAACATATATTGTAAATGTATATCACATGTAGTAGACAACAATGTAAACTAAATACTGCATCAAAAGATAAGGTTACGTAAATGCATGCAACATATGCATTCGGAAATGTTATATAAAAAACCAAACAAAACTCCAATCCTTTCAAACCATTCCTTTTGGTCGGAATATACAAACAAATTATACAACTAGACATTTAAGTAAAATCTATACACTCTAATATGTACATTAATGAATACCTATTTTAAACATACAACACATAAAACAATTAATTACCATGTTATTTAAATGTATAAAATATGTATTATACACCAACTCATACTAAATAGTACATAAATAACAATAGCATAACCCTATTTACGTAAATTACAAGTCATGCCCGCCCATCGGGCGGGCTTTGAAACTAGTATATATATATATATATATATATATATATATATATATATATAATAATATATATAATATACAATTAGACATTTAAGTAAAATCTATACACTCTAATATGTACATTAATGAATACCTATTTTAAACATACAACACATAAAACAATTAATTACCATGTAATTTAAATGTATAAAATATGTATTATACACCAACTCATACTAAATAGTACATAAATAACAATAGCATAACCCTATTTACGTAAATTACAAGTCATGCCCACCCATCAGGTGGGCTTTGAAACTAGTAATATATATATATATATATATATATATATATATATATATATATATATATATATATATATATATATATATATATATATATATATATTTGCGTTCAAGTGGTGAACAATTTAAAGTAAGATATAATAGGCACCAATAAGAATATGACATGTGGCGTTTCTTATTAATACATAAATAAATAAAAGTAAAAATACAATTAAATTGTTAATAAACACAAAAGGGTATATTAGGTATTTAACTACCCATATCAATTATCCTCTTAACTCTCGCAACCAACCCCTTTTTCTCATTAAATTTCCTGCGTCTCTCTCTCCATCTATACCTCAAAGTAGATCTAAAAAAGTTCATATCTAAAAGCTCAAACCAATCCTAAAAATCATCCCTAGATCTTTATTTTAATCAAATACAGCTACAGAACCGGAATCCGAACGTGAGGAAAATGAAACACCAGATCATGAAACTGAAACAGAGAAGTCCCAAAATAGTAAGTCAGAGGAGGACATTGGACAATTGATAAGGGTTTTACATTATCGTATAATTTCCTTATTGTAAAAAAAATTTAATATTGTGTGTATGAATTTTTGCATTTGTAAAAAATTGTTACATGCGCATACATTTTAATTTTCATATGCGTACATATAATATGTATATTATTGTTGAATGGTTCATATGTATCCACATTTTTTATTGAATCAAATGTAAACATTTTTTATTTTTTTTGGTTTAGGTACATCTTCATAATTACTATTACAGCATCTGTTTGTTTGTATTGCACCTGTATGTGTGTTGTGCATCTTCATAATCACTATTACAGCATCTGGTTTTGGTTTTGGTGCATCTTCATAATCACTATTACCGTATAAAATTGTATCTTTAGGTGCACCTGTATGTGTTTGTATTGCAACATATGCTTGTTTGGTTTTGGTGCATCTTTATAATCACTATTATAGCATATGTATGTAATTGTATCTTTAGGTGCATCTGTAGATGTTTGAATTGCAGCATATGTTTTGAATACAACATATGTATGTAATTGTATCTTTAGGTGCATCTGTAGATGTTTGAATTGCAGCAACTATTTTGAATGGTTTTGGTGAATCAATGGTTATAGTCACATCATGTGTTTTGTATGGTTTTGTGCATCAGTGATTATAGGTAATATTATGGCATCTGTATGAAATTGTATATTTAGGTGCACCTCTATGTGTTTGTATTGGAACGTCTGTTTGTTTGTTTTTGGTGCATCAATGCTTAGAGTTACAGCATCTGTTTAGAATAGTTTTGGTGCGTCAGTGGTTATAGTTGCAACATCAATAAATTTCAATTTTTTCTTATGTAGGCACCTATAATGTCAGCACTGACTCGAATAGAAGCCAAAGCAGAAAGAAAAAGATTGCAACCAAAAAAAGGAAAGTAAAGGAAGTCAAAGTAAATAAGAATGAAAATAAGAAAAAGAAGCAGAAAATTGATGAAGAATATACTGAAAAAGAACCAAAAATGACTTTCCCAAAAATCACATCTAGGTCTTCCCCAAGAGATATAGTAAAAATTTTAGAGAGGTTGACAGATTCATAGAAAAAGGATGTGGTTGAAACGGGGTTTGGATCATTGCTTAACGAAAACTTCAAGATAAACTCATCGCCAACTAAATTGGGATGTTGGGTGGTCAATCATTTTGACCCTAACACCTACACAATTAAGATGGGGGGCGGACGAGCAATTATGATAATAGCAAAAATGATACATGAAATGTTAGGAATTCCAATGGGAGACATCAATGTCACAGAAGTGCATTTTGCAACAACTGAGTACCCACTAATTGTTGACTGGAGGTACACGTATGATGAACCAGATGAAAGATTTTACTTGAAAGAGGTGGTGGAGAAACTATTGTTTGCACACCATGTTGGAAAAGAATTCAAGCTGAACTTTCTTGTCGCATTTATTTCAATTATAGGGGAATGTACAAAGAATGGATTGGTGAACCAAAGGTTCCTACAATGCATAGAGAAGGAAGAGGACATAAAAAACATGGATTGGTGTACATACTTGTTAGAAGTAATGAGGAAAACAACAAGAGAATACAAAAGCACAACAGGATTCGGGGGGCCACTTCTGTTGATGGTGGTAAGTACAAAATCAAACATACAATGTTTACGAATAAAGCATTACAACATATGTGTGGTCATAATAGTGCATCAATAACAAAAAAAACATGATGCATCTGCATATAATATTATATAAAGTACTGTTCAGATTGTTTGCAATATGTATGTTTATTCATTTATTTAATTGTTTGCAGGTTTTGTATCTAAACTCGACTGTGTCAGAAGAAGTTGAAATTTGGAAAGCTGCCCATAAAAGAAAAACAAGAGCTGAAGATGGGTAGATTTGGAAAGCTGCCCATAAAAGAAGGTTTGCAATACGTTGAACCAAAAAAGAAAAGGAAGCTTACAAGGAAGGCAATACAAAACTGAGGAAATCACCAGGTAATATATACAAAAAATGCATAAAAAGTATTAACGTACCCGAGTTATCGTATATTCTAAATATTTTACTGATATTTTAATAAAATTCATCAACAAATTTATAGAAAAGCAACTCGAGTATGGGCAGGAAGAAATAATACACCAAGTTTACACACCAAGAGTGGATTTGGAAGACGTGATTTCTAAAATTGGTGAAGGTTCATCTAGAATTGAAGAAATCAAAAACTTTAGAAAGAAAACAGCTGAGGTAATTTCATATATATTTAAATAAAATTAACACTATATGTTTAGAAAGAAAAAAAAATGCATTACATAGTATGGTATTATGGTTAGATAATATAGAATATGTTTTTAATTAGTATATGTTATACAAGATTGTTATTTTTACTTTTTAAGCATATGTATGAACAGTTGTTAAACCATCAAATGAAATTTTAAGGGCATCTTAATTGTATGTTTGGTGCATCTGATATATAAAATTGGTGCATGTGCTATAAATAATTAGTGCATTAGGTATAACAATTGGTGATAATTATATGTTTGGTGCATCTGCTATATATGTTTGGTGCATATGCTACATATAATTAGTGCATCTGCTATCTATAGTTAGTGTATCTGCTATATATATGAAAAAATACGACATCGATAATAATCTATACATTGTATGTGAAAATTTGTATACAGGAGATGAAGATGGAGATAAATAAGGTGTTGTCAATAACAATTGGTGTACAAGGGGTGGTTGACGAGATGCTTGAAATGGCATCGATTTCCTACCCAGAAGACGATGAGATCAAAGCACTTATCGAGGCCAGAAACGAAAAGCTGATGAGAGCGTTTAAACCAGGGAAAGTTGTTGCTGCACTTGAATCCGAAAAAACTATACCGGAAAATAACGAACATCTCAGCGGCGCACATATTTCTCAGGAAGAAAATAACATGAGCACAGACGACTTTTTAGAAACACATATTTCTCAGGAAGAAGAAGAAGAAGACGTAGATACTGTTTTAGAAACACCCGAAGATATTTTGGAAGGAAATGCGGGAAACAAAGAAAAAGATGGAGTGAATGAAGGTGTAAACGGTAATCAAATGGGAGTTGATGAAGTTAACGAAGGCGGAGATGCAGGGATTGTTAAAGAAAAGGGTGCATCCGAAGGGTCAATTGAAAAGGGAATAGAGGTGCAGTTGTTGAAGGAAAAAGGTGCATCTGATGCATCGGATGAAGTTCTAAAAGCTGTTGAGTCACCTGTTGAAGGTACGGAGATTATGATGGTCACAAGATCACCGGATGAAGGATCAGCCAAAAAGAAGACAAAGAAGAAGAATAATAAAAAAACAATAACATGTGGCAACAGAACTATAAGCCAAATATTAGGAAACCTAAAGAATAAGGGAGAATTAACACGGTTTCCACCTGTTCCAGTCCCGGCTTTAAATGAAAAAACATCGGAAGGTAAAGAAGGTGGGTCAGTGGTATCAAGATACAGGATGGATTTCACTCCACCAAGTTTCAATCTCTTTTCACAGAGTGACGAGTTGAACGATGTAAACACAAATCTAGAAAAGGTATTGAATCTGCCAATCACTCAGCCAGAAGAAACAGAAAATGCAGATAATCAGAATAGCGGGGTGATGGCATCAAAAAAAGACGAAATGATGGGATTGTTTAGAGATAAGTTTATGAACAAGAAAGATGACGCAACAAAATCTGATGCACCAGTAAAGAAAAATGGGGTGGTGGAAACACCTGATGCAACAAATAATGATGCACCAGCTCAGAAAACTAATGTTTCAGATTTGCAATCTCGAAAAAATGTGGAAAAAACCATGGAAAGCTTTGAAGAAACCAATCAGATAACTGTTGTTAATAAGGTTCAAGAAAACGTGGAAAAAACTGACACATCAATACATCAAAATGTGGATGTAGATACGGTCATTCAACCAGAAACAAACACAGAAGTGCCCCAAAATAGACTGAAGTTGACGATAAAGAAATCACAACTATCTATAGTTGTTAAAACTGGTGCAACTAAAGGGAAATAACCGCTAACATCTGAAGAAGAAATCCTATCGACCATATAACCCATCAGTGCAGTCCCATTAAGGTCCATGAGACCAACAGAAGCAAGTCAGATGGGAAAAGAAACCGAAGTCAGAGGGAAACGAGTGACTGTACCTACTGAAGCATTACTTTCTACCTATGTCAAGAGAAAGGTTATCATCACCAGCAACTTGCAAGCTATTGAGAAACAAATCGTCGATTGCATATTCAGCGGGATGCTTGCTCCTATGTAAGTAAAGCTAAAAATACTAAATTTAAAATATATATATATATATATATATATATATATATATATATATATATATATATATATATATATATATATATATATATTTTATAATGCATCGTAATAATGTTGTTAATGCATCTATATTTTGAAATAATATAGGGATATTGTATTCAAAAAGTTCGACATGGCGATTCCAAGAGTGGTATTTGAATGTATGTATCAAAACTTACCAGTCACAAGCGCGGCAGTGGATGTGTGGAGCATAATTCAGAATAACGACGAGAAATTGAAAAATAAGATGGCATCACGATTTATATTCTCTAAAACTGGCATGATGGTAAGAAAATATATATTTTTTTTATATCATATGTATATAATATTACAATGGATGAAGGATATAAGGGATAAATTACATCAGTAAAATAATTAGGCAGTATTTGTTAGCTAAAATACGAAACAATGTATGGTTTAAAAAAAATACTAAAATTATAGGATAATATGGTTTTCTGTATGGCTGTATTTTGGTATGGTTATAGAATATGTTATAGCATCTGTATGATTATTAATATTCCATTTTAGTGCATCTGTGTTAACATGTTTTGATACGGTAAATCGTGTTTCGTGTTTTGAAGCTATCACGGAAGCAAGAAGATTTCAGAAAAAAATGGAGGATGTGCTTAAATATTCAACAAAAAACAACCTGGACAACGTTGAATTGGTAATATATATATTTATTCTTTGTTGATAGTATATAAATTTAAAAATATTGTACAAATAAATGATATCTGGTGTATAACAATATGAATATGAAACAGGTATTCTTACCAATAACAATGCCAAAAGATCAATACAATCATTACTATCTGATTGTATACAACTTAAAAACATCGGAAGCTGATATCATCGACAACGTGTATAATGAAAGCCAAGACATTCAAAGGCGATATGGAGATACTCCGTTTGAGTTGGTAAGTTTTATAAATGTTTTAAAATTAGAGCATCACATTTATAAAAAAAATTGCATCTGTTTTACTTTAAAATGTATTGAATATGGAATCAAATATTGGATATTGTGTTATTGCATGTCATTACGGAATATGTTACGTTATTTTGTTGTATGGTAATTTATTATTAATAGGTAATCAAATAAAATGACACTGTACGTATAGGCAAAAAAGTGTGTGATACTACATCATTAGATAACGCATCTGATACATCATTTGTTAATGCATATATTAACATAACCATAACATATATTTATGTGAATAATGCCTTTGTAGCAGAACCTGGACATGAATTTGATACCAAAAATTTATAAATGCTTAAAAATTAGAGCATCACATTTATAAAAAAAAAAAAAAAAAAAAAAAAAAAAATGCATCTGTTTGTATTTAAAATGTATTGAAATATTAATTATATTACAGACAAAGGCATTTGCGACTTACCTGGAATCAGTAAATCATCCAAGTGCAGCCAAGATAGCCAAATCAAAATTCAAGATAATGAAGTTAGAGTGTGAAACAAGGTTAAACCATTTCGGTTCTGCAATATTTGTGATGAGACATATGGAGACTTTCTACGGAAGGAGAAGGGAATTCAGCTCAGGATTTAAGAAAGAGAGTTTGGGGCAAAACTACCAACTGACGAGCCTTCGCAGAAAGTACGTCGTAAAGATGCTGATGACACTAATAAACGAAAAAAGGGAGCAGAAAGAAAAGGAGTCCGAGAAATACAGCAACTTAAATGGCGCTCAGAAGCAAAATTTCCAAAAAACTGCATTCCCAAAGCTGCAAAAAAGGGTGTTAAAGTACTTTGACAAGCATGAAAAGAAGCTTATGATAAAATGGAACTTTTTGGCAAATTTCAACCTAGAAAAAAAAATGATGTAATATGCTTACATTTGAACTAGATTTACTTAATTTCAAAACATTATGATGTAAAAAATTTTGATCCAGCAGACAACTAATATGTTGCTGCAAAAGATGCAAATAATGGATATGCATGTGTTCTGCAACAATATCAGCAAAACTAATATCAGTGTTAACAATACATTACAAAATACTATATTTCTGTGAAAGAAATGCTATTATCCTTTGATGTAAAAAATGCTTAATATTATGTTTCTGAATTATATAGGTTTACGTATGAAAGGAAAAGATGCATCAAAGTTATGAGAATTGATGCATATGAGGATTTTAAAAAACATATCAGTTTTTTTATTGATGATATATTTACATATGTTTATGTAAAGGAAAAGATGCATCAAAGTTATGAGAATTGATGCATATGAGAATTTTAAAAAACATATCAGTTTTTTTTAGTTTTTTTTTTTTTTTTTTTTTTTTTTTTTTTTTTTAATGTTATGTTTGTGTAAAATTTGAATATGAATAAACAATACTAAATTGAATATGTTTATGTAAATAAATAAATTTAAAAAAAAAAGTGTGCATCAAATTTATAATGATTGATGCATCTGTGATTTTTTTTATTAATAAAAAAAAAAAAAAAAAAAAAAAAAAAAAAAAAAAAAAAAAAAAAAAAAAAACATTCAGTTTATCAACAGTTAATTATCCGTAAACAAATAAAATCATTAAAACATATCTATACTAACATAATAAAAAAATGGTGCATCAAAAAAAACAATCATATATAAACCTAAAAAATAAAAATGCCATAAATCCAAATCAACTTCAAAGTACAATTCCATAGAATCCTATATCCAAATTACTCATCAGACAAAATGAGATTTATTTTTTTGCAGAAGTTCATTATTCAAACAGAAATCCTAAAAAAAATAAAAAAATAAATAAATAAAGGAATAGAATGTTTTTTTGAACAAGTATATAAAAGCTGCATCTCAGAAACATAATGGTGCATCACTCCTGGTAATCCACATCAACGGAACAAGTAGAACGGGCTGATCTTTCGCGACTACCACTGATGTTGTCCCTGTACGGGCAGGTTCTAGAGTTGTGACCTTCAACTTTTCCACAAGTAAAGCAAGTTCTTCTCTTCTTTGATGCTTCAGCCTCTTTGCGTAATATTTCATCCATATTCTTCCATCTTGAGTGCAACCAGTACCTTTGTTCTTCGATTGCCTGGGAACTTGTATCTCAACATCAGCTGGTTCAGTGACACCAAGCATGGAACCAAAAATATCCGCCTTATTCTTATTAAGAGCAACAGGAACCTCATCTTCAGCTGAAGACAGTAAATCCAACAAATGCAAACGGTACAGCTCAAGTTTTCTTTAAATGGCATCAACCTATCAACAATATCTTCAACAATCTGACGAATTGCGCAAACATCAGAACATGCACTTGTCTCAGCAGCATTTACAGTAGCATCAAAACAAATACTATCCGGAGTCTTCGGCCACCTATCAAGAACATACTCCTTTGGAAAATCTTGCACATTGTTCATCCTCAAAACGTAAAAAATGTGACGGCATAGAAGCCCAAAAAGGTCAAAACGCTTGCACGAACAAGTGACGCTCATATCAGAGGAAGAATACAACACCTGCAAAAAAAAAAAAAAAAATAATAATAATAATAATAAATTAATAAAAATAAATAAATAATAAAAAATGTATAAATATAAAATATAATATAAATTAATGCATCTGAGTATAGAATAAAGGTGCATCAGTTTATTATATACAAAGTAATTTCACACATTCCAAAATTAAAAAAAAAATAGAATCAAACATACCTCATACATTTCAAACGAATTCTTGTCCTTCCACTTTTTAACCTCGGTATCACGAATAAAGTACTTTTCAAACAACCCAATCTTTTCAATGTTGACGGATAAGCAATGGGAAATAGAAGAGAAAAGCTCATCTTGAACATCAAAAAACACACTCAAAGTGTAGAGCTCAGCAGCATCCCTCTCCAATTTCAACTCAGTACGGTATTCAGGTATCTTATAACGAGTTTCATGGTCATTCTTCCGCTGAACATACAGCTGGGAATCCATAGCACTATCAAAGTGGCTAAGAAACTCAACTAACGTAAGGTGTGGAGTGGTAAATCTTCCAAAAAAATGGTTCTCAGATTCAGACCGTGAAGTCGTACGCATTAGTCCAGACATGTCTTCATCTCGGAGAAAAGCTGGAATCCATCTAACCCTCATTTCATATATATCAGAGAACCACTTATTTTCACTTAGGTCAAAATCAGCAATAATACTGGCCCACTCCTCTTCAAATATACTAGGTGAGATATGATCATTCCAAACTATCTCACAAAGCCTTCGCTTGAAATTCGAGTTTTTACAAATAGATGAACCAACCTAATATGCAAACAAAAAAGTGCACCAGTGTTACATATTAGTGCATCAGTGTTACATATTAGTGCATTAGTGTTACATATTAGTGTATCAGTGTTACATATTAGTGTATCAGTATTATAAAATTAATATATATACATAATTAATCTAAATATACCTTAGTCGTGAGCTTCTGCATAATGTGCCACATGCATAAACGGTGACGAGCATTTGGGAAAACATCAGCAATCGCTTGCTTCATCGACGGGTCCTGGTCTGTAACAACAACCTGTGGGTCAGTAACAAACACCTTTTGGAACGCCCGAAGCAACCACTTGTAAGAAGATATAGTCTCATCAGAAAGAAGACCAGCTCCGAATGTCACAGAATGGTTATGGTTATCTATACCAGTGAATGGTACAAAAACCATCTTGTACCTGCAAAAAAACATTTGTATTGTTGTTGTTAAAAAAAGTGCATCAGTATTAAACAAAAAGGTGCATCAGTGAGTATATAAAAAAGGTCAAGACAAAAAACATTACTTGTTCGATCTAAACGTGGCATCAAAAGACATAACATCTCCAAAACGCTTATAGTTCAACTTCGCATCATTGTCCGCCCAGAATAAACCACTCAACGCATCACCTTCCCCCATGTAGTAATCCACAAAAAAACCTTCACATTGCTTTTCCAGGTTCTCCAACTTCTCAACAGCCATCTGCGCGTCACGGTCTCCGATAAACAGATTCATATCATGTCTAAAGTTCTTGCAATCAGCCACAGTCGCTCCAACATTCTCAAACCCTCCGTAAATTTCTTTCATTAGCTTAAAATTCGTAACTGGTCCAACGTCAGAATTTGATACTTGCAAAAGGAAATGTTTTTTGGAGTAACCTAAATCCCGTGAGTTCATCAAAAACTGCATGTCGTGTTGCGACACCAGAGGGTGATTATGCTCTTCAACAAACCAATAAACCTCATACCCACCGCCCTCAATCTTTCTAACCCTCATAGAAGCCAAACAATCAGTCTTACATGAAGTATTTTTTCTAAAAGGCTTTTTAATAAAAGCATTGCTAACTTGAGACATATCAATACCTTTCCCTTTGTCAGCGCACTTACCTTTCCCTTTGTCAATGCACTTACCTTTCCCTTTGATACGTTTATCAACCTCATAATCTGACTTATGCTTATCATATTTTGAATATCTCTTCTTACCACTTTTCCTACAACTGAAGTATTTGATACTTATATCACTGGAATCGTCCCTACACTCCGTCCCAAGTTTAATATCAAACCCATCTAATTTCTCATAATGCCTATAGAAGTTATAAGCCTGAGTCAACGAAACAAAAACAGTTCCTGTGCTAGGCTTCTGAGAAGCACCTACTTCAGGAATCCATTTCCTAGAGGTGTCTACACTATCATCAGAACGGCAAACCACATCGCTACTAGAAACATCTATACTACCAACAGACTCATGAACAAAACCACTAGTAGACGAACTACAACTAGAACTAGAAGTAAAACTAAAACTTGACATCAAACCTGTAAAATATAAAAAATATACGTACATATAGTTATCATTCAAATCAGTGCATCAACATATATAACAGAATGATGAAAATATCATAACATCAGATATCATAGTAGAATATAAAACATTATAATTAAAGTAAATAACAAAACACTGCAGAAATAGAGCATCAGTATACATATTTACAAACTAAATCACAAAAAAACATGAAACACAATTAAAAAAAAAAAGCACATATAATTGAAGAAGATAGTGCTTTAGCATACATAATATACTGATTAAAAAAATCACAAAAATCAGATATCATAATAAACTAAAATATGCATAATGTAAACACTATAATCACGTAAACATTAAAAAAAAAAAAAAAAAAAAAAAAAAATCTAAAATTAGTGCATCAGTATACATTTTTTTCTAAATCACAAAAAACATGAAACATAATCATAAAAAACCACATGTAATTGAAGAAAATAGTGCATCAGCATACATAATATACTGATTAAAAAATATCACAAAAATCAGATATCATAATAAACTAAAATATGCATAATGTAAACTCTATAATCACATAAACATTATAATCAAAGCTAAAAAAAAAACAAAAGTCTATAAAATTAGTGCATCAGTATACATTTTTTTTAATCTACAAAAATAACAAAAAAAATACAAAATAATTTAAAATAAGTAAATCTAAACATCAAGTAACAACCATAAACCTCACATTACAATAACAAAAATCATATAATCGGTACAGAATTGAGCATACAATAAAAATTAACCAATCAAAAATCAAAAAAATAAATAAAAGATGCATATAACAACTAAATATCAAATATATAAGCTTCGATTTCAATTTTAACTAACAAAAATTAAAAAATTATACTAAAAACAGTTAAAAACCATTACATTCAGTATCGAATTGAGACATCTGATTAGAAATGATTGAATGGAGTTAAGAACTGTGTGAACGCGTGGAAAATAAGCGAATGAATATTTGGATTTTATAGGGAGAGATCGAGAGAATTTTAGGAAGGATTGCTACAAATAATGAAGTGAAAATTTTGATTATATACAATGCAATCAGTGAATTTATAAAAAATAATAATGAAACCTTGTAAAATAAAAAAAGTTACAATGAGGCCCTTGTAGTTTGGGAAAAAAAAGGTGGTGAGAAGGGAGGGAGTGATTTGTACACTTTTCTCACTTTTCCACTAAAGTTGACTTTTTTAGAGAACCAATATATATATATATATATATATATATATATATATATATATATATATATATATATACACACACATATATATATACTGTATATATACATATACATATATATACTGTATATATACATATACATATATATACTATATATATACATACATACATATATATATATATCTATATATATATATATATATATATATATATATATATATATATATATATATATATATATATATATATATATATATATATATATATATATATATATATAAAAATCTACAAGATTGGTCATTTTATCATCTTCATCCATTTGAAGGCTTATCATCAATAGAAGCTCATTTAGATTAGTCATTTATATCCATTACACACATTGTCTTGGATCATCATTTGTATCATCATATTGTATCACCAACTAGATTAGATGGTTTACGTGTTTGTGCCATAAAACACAAGCTTTGTTATGTTGGGCCACAAAACATAACAGGTTTGATTGTACCCGAAGAAGGACTTGGTATTTAGCTTTGTACCGAAAAAAGTGTAAGCAACGATGGGTTGGTTCTACCGGTGTTAGAACTCGGAATTTAGCTTTGTATCGGATAAAGAGTAAGCAACGTTGTTTAAGGTTTTCTCTGCCGATAAGGGAGTTTTTTGATCCAGTGAAGTAAATCTCGAGTTGGGTATTCGGAGAGTGGAGTAGGGGGAAGAGGAGCTTCATGACGGAACCACTATAAATTCTCGTGTTCGGTTTGCGCTTTCTTTACTTTACTTATTTTTTATATTTACATTATGTTTATGCTTATGATGTGGCTTGATAATTATGCTTGTGGTGTGTCAATACGTGTTATTGTATGCTTTATATTATCTATATAGTCATAGACTATATTTGGCACTTTTCATATTACGTCAAGCTTGATCGGTAATTTGGTACAAAAAGTTTTAAGTTTTAATCGGAAACGTATTCACCCCCCTACCATTTCCACAACTTTGTATGCATAAAATATGACTAAAACACCATTTTAAAAATGGGATAACTCACTCATATGATGTAAGTTTTGAGTGATTAAAAAACATGTGTTAAGAGTGGACGAAACTCTACAACTTTCATGTTTTAAGGTATTCGTGATTCAGCCGTTATGACGTAGAAAAAATAGGTTCGAAAATGCCAGAAATTTCAAGAAAAATGAAAACCCACTTAACAAGTTGTAAAAATTTTGAACGAAAATTGACAAGGTTTATATCAAATTAAAGAGAATTAAATTTTAGAAATTATGGTGAAATCGAATTTTGATAATAGTTTGCCGTGTAAGAGTTATGTCCATTTGAAGTTTGAGCGGTTTTTATGAAACTTAGGTGAGACATTTGTTACTCCCACAATCTTTTCTACCCTTTTTCTTTTAAGCTTCTTTCTATCAAAATACTGAATATTTAAGACTTAAACGAAGAGTTGAAAAAATATAAGACTTCAAACAAAATTCTGAAACCCGAAGATAGAGGATATTGGTGCCTAAATGTTTTTTTTATTTGGAGTTTCTATACATTTTTTTAATGCACGAAAATGAAATTTATTGCACAAAAATTTTATTAATACACAAAAATTTTATTTTGTTATGTTTTGATGAACAATAAAATTTTGATACATATACTAAAAAGAAGTTGGATGCAAAAACAAAATTTTGATGTTCAAAACGGCGATTTACAACATTTTAATGCAGAAACGATTCTTTCCCCATTTTTTTGCATCAAAACTATACATTTTTTGAAAAACTTATTTCAAAACCTTTTTATCCATTAACGACTCATACCTTGTGGAATCTTTTGGGAATTTTTTAATTTTTGAATCCTTTTTATCCTTATTATACTTGCGATATCGTGATTCTGATTTGACCCATAATGCAAAGCATGTGTTTTTTGAAATACAAAGTGTGTGTTTTTAAAAATTAATATAGTGTGTGTTTTTAAAAACTTTCCAAGTTTAGAACTAATCAAGAAAATACATAAGTTTAGTTGCAAAGTTTTTTAAAAATTGCCTCGTTTAAGGTGTCTTTAAGGGTAATTTAGGCAAACTAAGTTAATTTAAGTTTCAAGATTCAAATTTCAAATTATAAGAAAAGAGATACACTCTTTATATAAGTAGTAGAGATATACGGCAATTAAAAAGCAATTATTGGTGTTTAGAGCTCCACTTGACTATGCTTTGACATCTTGCTATGACATGGTGTGTCTTATAGGTATTTTTCAAATAAATTTTTATTAAGTCGGTAAAACTAAGGTTGTCAGGATCAGGATTCTACCTAGGATTGTTTTTTGCTTCACAAGATCGTAATCGTAGGATCGGATCGGGATCGTATGATCCTATGAAAATGTATATATTTTTGTATAGGGGTTGTAGTTTTATATTTCTATATAATATTTCATATGATAAACGAATCTAAATGGATGATAAAAGAAAAAGTTATATGTTCAAGTACCGTATTAGTAGAATATTAGATATATTGCAATGCATACTTGCACAAACTTACTACATACGTGGACCTAATTCTTGTTTCAATGTTTTTGATTATAGGTTTTTCGTGATAACATTTAAATTAAAGCAAAAAATAGTGTTAATTTATTGATACGTGATTCTGTGACTTTTTTGTTACAATATATAGATTAATGCAAAAAATAAATGGATTGTATCTAAAAATAAAACGACATAATTTATAATAGAGGGCAACAATATTTTATTTTTCTTGATGACCAAATAAATTAAATAAGGGTATTATGATAATATTACTAAATTTTTTTAACAAATAGTTCATGGAAATATGTAACATAAAATAAATTATATCTCTATACTAATACCCGCGTACTATTCACCATAGCTTGGTGGTAGGTCCTTTAGGGGACCAGTAGCTCCGAACCGTTAAAAATAACCCGACCTTTATTCAGGTCTGAGTAGGTGTCTCTCACATATTTTTCTGACCTCTTCTTTAAGTCGAAGGTCCGGCACCGAAAAAAAAACCGACGGATCAAAAGTTAATGATCCGCCTCCGAAGAGTCTATAGTGATTTATGTGTCTTATGCTACAGTGTTATGAACAGGAAACTAATATAAAATTGTGGGAACAGTGCGTTAGTAGGAGGATCCGGATTTTCTTTAGTGATATGTGGTTGTGTTTTTCCCGTTATTTCCCAGGTGCAACCACTTTTATTTCAGCTACATCTTGCTTCTTTCTTATCTTTAAAACCTTCTTTCCGGCGATTCACTTACGCGGGTGGTAACTTCAGGTCTGACTTATCTTTGAAACCTTTTTTTAGATTATTAAATGATGGTGAAGTTAGGGTTTGGATTTAATTAGGGTTTTTTTCTTAGGTTTCTTTTTTTTTTATAACTTTTGGGGGTTAATGGGGTGCACTGCTTTAATTAGGCTGTTTGATTTATGATTTGGGTTGATTTACCCTTTATGATTAGGGGTGCATTGCTTTAATTAGGCTGTTTGATTTATGATTTATGATTTCGGTTGATTTACCCTTTATGATTAGGGGTGATTTACGGTTCATGATTTGGGTGCTTATGTTGTTTCGTCTTCATATGGTAGGGTATATTAGTTGCATCTTGGAATAAACTAGGGTTGATGTTTCAGTTTTACTATGTAACATAATGTATTTGAATGTGTAGATGCACTTGACTTTTAAACTTTTTTGCGCTTTACTTTGAGACTGTTTCTCTTCATAAACCTAATGCGGCCGTTTGCTTTCAGGTTATGTTTTATGTATTGGAATGCCTATACGCAATCATATTGCCGTGTCTTGGCAGGGCGTTTATATTAACGCAGCCATGGCAGTACTGTTTGGTTGTAACCTATGCTGCTGAAATTGTCAAAAGTATATGACAGGCTGTCTGGTAATCATGGTGGTGATCTCGACTGTTAGTTCATAAGGTGTGTTTAGATGGTGATCTCGACTATTACTTTCGGACCCGAGTTGAAATATAATGTCATCCTTTAGTTCATGATAGTCGAGATCACCACCTAGGGACTCATTATCAGCTTCCTCTCTAGACACTTCATGCAGTAATACATTCTACGTAATAGTTTATTGGATGTTATGTCTGTGTCTGAAATCAGTTATTCATGGATTATATGAGTAACTACATTTTATTGTGTGTTGGCAGGGCGTTTCTATTAACGCAACCATGCCGGTACTGTTTTGTGGTAACCTATGTTGGTTAAAATATGGTGAATAGCTTGCGGGTATTAGTATAGCCATATAATTGTCAGAAGCCCTGTGAAGGGTTGTAGCTGTAACCAGGCTGTGTATCGATTAAACCTGTGATCGCCTATTTTAGGCTGTGATGAATATGAACAGCTTAAATTGTCAAGGTTTAACCTGAGCTGAATGAGGTTGTGATGGTCAATTCCTGGCGGATGTACAAAGTTGGCATTATCCGTATCTTGGCGTGGCAAGTTACCAACTTTGCAGCCATGGCGGGTTAGTCCACTTTGTCAGCTGTTTTAAAATCTGAGCCTTCAGCTGACTATGATAAACACTAATACCCGCGTACTATTCACCATAGCTTGGTAGTAGGTCCTTTAGGGGCCAACAGCTCCAAACCGTTAAAAATAACCCGACATTTATTCGGATCTAAGTAGGTGTCTCTCACATATCTCTCTAACCTCTTCTTTAGGTCCAAGGTCCGCCACCGAAAAAGAACAAACAGACGGATCAAAAGTGAACGATACGCCTCCGAAGACTATATAGTGATTTATGTGTGTTATGCTACAGTATTATGATGTGTGAGTTTGACTGTGTAACGTAATGTATTTGAATGTGTAGATGCGCTTGACTTTTAAACTCTTTTGCGCTTTACTTTGAGACTGTTTCTCTTCGTAAAGCTAATGTGGCCGTTGGCTTTCAGGTTATGTTTTATGTGTTGGAATGCCTGTACGCAATCATATTGTCGTGTCTTGGCTGGGCGTTTATATTAACGCAGCCATGCCAGTACTGTTTGGTTGTAACCTATGCTGCTGAATTTGTCACAACTCTATGCCAGGCTGTCCGGTAATCATGGTGGTGATCTCGACTGTTAGTTCATGCGGTCTGTTTATGTGGTGATCTCGACTATTACTTTCGGACCCGACTTGAAACATAATGTCATCCTTTAGTTCATGATAGTCGAGATCACCACCTAGGCACTCATTATCAGCTTCCTCTCCAGACACTTCATGCAGTAATACATTATACGTAATAGTTAATTGCATGTTATGTCTGTTTCTGAAATCTGTTATTCATGAATTATATGAGTAACGACATTTTGCTGTGTGTTGGCAGGGCGTTTCTATTAACGCAGCCATGCCGGTACTGTTTCGTGGTAACCTTTGCTAGTAAAATATGGTGAATAGCTTGCTGGTATTAATATAGACTTGTAATTGTCAGAAGCCCTGTGAAGGGTTGTGGTTGTAATCAGGCTGTGTATCGATTAAACTTGTGATCACCTATTTTAGGCTATGATGAATATAAACAGCTTAAATTGTCAAGGTTTAACCTGAGCCGAATGAGGCTGTGATGGTCAATTCCTGCCAGATGTAGAAAGTTGGCATTATCCGTATCTTGGCATGGCAAGTTACCAACTTTGCAGCCATGGCGGGTTAGTCCACTTTGTGAACTGGTTTAAAATCTGAGCCTTCAGGTGACTATGATAAATGTGTGCATACTTAGTACTCCACTCTCTCATACCCTGTAATGATATAAGCTGCAGGCAACACAGGATAAATTTGTAAGTCCAGTTGCTGCATCTTTTTCTTTTTTTTTTTGGTGACGGACCGTTGGACTTAAAGAAGAGGTTGCATACACACGTCAGAGAGAATACAGTAGATCCGAATGAAGTTCGGGGTATTTTTTCCCGGGGTTGGCATATGATCCGCTTTCTTCGTTTCTGCAGCTGCGTCAGCCCCATAGATTCATTTATTTTAGGCTATGATGAATATAAAAACCTTAAATTGTCAGGTTTTATCCTGAGCCGAATGAGGCTGCGATGGTCAATTCCTGGCAGATGTACAAAGTTGGCATTATCCATGTCTTGGCGTGGCAAGTTACCAACTTTGCAGCCATGGCGGCTTAGTCCACTTTGTCACCTATTTTAAAATTTGAGCCTTTACCTGACTATAATAAATGTGTATATAGTTACTATAATGTATTAGTGCATGGAGTGTCTGGTGAGGAAGCTGATAATGAGTGCCTAGGTGGTGATCTCGACTATTACTTTCGAAACTGACTTGAAACATAATGTCATCCTTTAGTTCATAATAGTCGAGATCACCACCTACGCACTCATTATCATATTCCTCTCCAGACACTTCATGCAGTCATACATTATATGTAATAGTTAATTGCATGTTATGTGTGTTTCTGAAATCGGTTATTCATGGTTTATATGAGTAACGACATATTTTCGTGTGTTGGCAGAGCGTTTCTTTTAACACATCCATGCCAGTACTGTTTCGCGGTAACCTATAGTGGTTAAAATATGGTGAATAGCTTGCGGGTATTAGTATAGACATATAATTGTCAGAAGCCCTGTGAAGGGTTGTGGCTATAACCAGGCTGTGTATCGATTAGACCTGTGATCGCCCGTGTCTTGGCGGGGCAGATTATTACATTTGCAGCCATGTCGGATGTATCCGCTTTCTTCATTTTTGAAGCTGCGTCAGCCCCATAGATTCATTTATTTTTTGCTGTGATGAATATAAACACCTTAAATGGTCAAGGTTTAACCTAGGCCGAATGAGGCTATGATGGTCAATTCCTGGCAGATGTACAAAGTTGGCATTATCTGTATCTTGGCGTGGCAAGTTACCAACTTTGCAACCATGGCGGCTTAGTCCACTTTGTCAGCTGTTTTAAAACCTGAGCCTTCAACTGACTATGATAAATGTGTGCATAGTTAGTATTCACTCTCTCATAGCCTGTAATGATATAAATTGCAGCCATGGCAGGGTAAATTGGTAGGTCCAGATGCTGCATTTTTTTTTTTTTTTTTTTTTTTTTTTTTTGTGACGGACCGTTGGACTTAAAGAAGAGGTTACATACACACGTCAAAGAGAATACAGTTGATCCGAATGAATTTCGGGGTATTTTTCCCCGGGTTCGGCATATGATACGCTTTATTCGTTTTTGAAGCTGCTTCGAACCCATACATTCATTTATTTTAGGCTATGATGAATATAAAAACCTTCAATTGTCAAGGTTTAACCTGAGCCGAATGAGGCTGTGATGTTCAATCCCTGGAAGATGTACAAAGCTGGCATTGTCCGTGTCTTGGCGTGGTAAGTTACCAACTTGGCAGCCATGGCGGCTTAGTCCACTTTGTCAGCTGTTTTTTAATGTGAGCCTTCATTTGACTATAATAAATGTGTATATAGTTGGTATTCCACTCTCTCGTAGGCTATAATGATAGAATTTGCAGCCATGGCAGGGTAAATTGGTAAGTTGAGTTGGTACATGGGGTTTTTTTTCGGTGTCGAACCATTGGACTTAAAGAAGATCATACAAAAGGATGATAATTATCGGTGTTGCTTTTGCCTAATATTCTCTAACACATACATATAGGCAATGATGATAGCTGTAAGTGTTTATAAATTCGCGTGTTTTAGTATAGAGATATAATTTTTTGATTCTCATTTAGTGAGGACAGTATCTTGGCGAGGCAACTTTATCTGAGTTGTAGTTGCAGCCATGGCTGTTCTTCGTTGCTGCTGCTATACTTGCAGACCTTACCCATTTCAACATGGTAATTTTGCGCTGGTGTTATCTTGGCAGGGCAGCCTTACCCAAGTGGTGATTGCAGATAGGGCTGTCATTCGGGTTGACCTGGCCGGGTTCGAGTCAACTCGGGTCAAGCCTCCTAAAAACATACCTTAACCCGACCCTGTTTAGAACTCGGGTCAACTCGGGTCGGGTCAATCGGGTCGGGTCAACTCGGGTTTGGGGTCAACCCGAGTTTTTTGCATTGTAAAATGTTAGTTTTGTCGGGTCAACTCGGGTTCGGGTCGGGTCAAGGCTAAAAATACATACCCGAACCCGACCTTGTTTAGAAGTCGGGTTGACGCGATTGACCCGAATATGATTTTTGACCCGAGTTAACCCGAACCCGGTCGGGTTCGGGTCGGGCCTTTCTGAGCCATAACGTGATAATCATGCTGTTTCAGTACACATGTCACGTATGTATGTATGTGTTTTGAGAAAAACAAAAGAGATTCTCATAATGATTCTGACTATAGACTCTTCGGAGGTGGATCGGTCATCTTTGGTCCATCGTTTTTTTTTGGTTCCGGGCTTTGGACCTAAAGAAGAGGTTAGCGAGGTATGTGAGAGAGACCAACTTAGGTCCAAATACAAGTCGGGTTTGCGTTGGTTGTATCTTGGCAGGGCAGCCTTACCCAAGTGGTGGTTGCAGCCATGGCCAGCGCTCGCCTTTCTAAGCCATAACGTGATAATCATGCTTTTTCAGTACACATGTCACGTATGTATGTATGTGTTTTGAGGAAAAGAAAAGAGATTTTCATAATGATTGTAACGGTAAACGGCCTGCGTATTTGCTCTATCTGATTGGTTGTGTTCTACAGCATGGTTATTATTGCCGTATGCGATTTCTGTCATGGTCATTAGCTGTCACTGGTGGTCATTTTTGCCGTGTTTATTATATCTCTATACTAATACGCGCGCACTATTCACCATAGCTTCAACTTACGTTCTTAGGTAGACCATAGGCCCAACCCGAATAAAAATACACAAACCTTCATTCGGATCTGACCTATTCTCTCTCATGTCTCTCTCTAACCTGTTCTTTACCCTAAGGCAATGACGATAGATATGTGCACTTTCAATGTTTCAGTTGCATAATCTGCTTATACCGGTGTCTTGGCACGGCAATATGACTTGAATTAGGATTGCAGCCACGGCCGGTATTTTATGCGGGATTTTACGGTGCATATCTGAGCCTTTTACAGATTCGAGAAAACATTTCCTGGAACATTCGAGTTAGTATCTCAGGCGGGTGAGACAGGGTATGCTGGATCAGGGTATATTTTACGTTATTTCTTTCCAGGTTTACGACGGCCTCAACAAAATGGACCCTAAAGCCTATCGTAAACAGCCTTCCCTTTTTATACTTTAGTTATAAAAAGCCAGCCCATTAAAGTAAGTCGTTTGTTAGTGTTGCAGCTATTGCCGCGCCATTCAAACATTCCTGTTTGGTTCTGTTTCAATTCATTCGACATCTTGCTAGATAGCTACACCAAAGAAAAGATAAGTGTTGCTTCAGTTTTTTAATGGCATGTTTGAATATCAAACTAGTGTTTTTGTATATGTATGCTTATGACACACAATGTACAACATAGATGCTTGCTCTGACCTTCCCCTCGAATTCCTTTTGGTATTTCAACGGCCTACCAATACGTTTGGTGCAGACCATTGTTTAAAGACCATTTAAATAGCAAAAGGTATTTGAGGGGGAGGTCAGAGTTTCCACCAAAGATAGATGAGAAACTGAAGAGAATGCTGTGACAAGTGATTTGGTGCAAATTACTTCTTCGCACCATCCTCTTCTGTTACCCATCTATCTTTGAGGATTGCACCTTATTGTTGATCAGGACCTTTTGTGGAACTGCAACTGCGAATATGCAAGAACAAATTTACTATGACAGGCACACAACATCAAGTGTTAATATCGGCAAATAAAGATTATCCCATATTTGACATGCCATTCAATCAACAAAGCTGGATTGCAGCTAAACAGACAATCTCTGGCGGTATTTCTATCGGTCTGCGTCATTATAGTTTGTGGGATGAGCAAGTGATCTTTTTTTTAATCTATTCTTAGCATCGTAATCAGTAAATCACTATTAAAGAATCAAGATTAATCCCGTTGCATGCTATATTTTCAGCATTCAAAGATGGTAGAGGAGATAACAAGAAGCCTAAGGCGTTCGATAAAAAAAATCAATATCTTCCTGGACTGTTTTGTTTTGTGCTAGTACATCTAGCTCACCGATTTGTTTCTTTTACATGTTCATTCGTGCATACCTACAAAATTTTAGTGTCAGTGTTACAGTTTTTGTGTTCCTGGTGTCTAATCAGCAGATGTGGGGTGTCATTTGAGAGTTACTTCGGTTATTGGGTTAAATCGTTATTTGCTTATCTAATTAGTGTACATTTACTTTATGTGTTTGTTACAATGGTTATGCTTATCTAATTAGTGTACATTTTTATAGAAACTGAAATTGTTTTATGTATGTTGACAGGTTTAGTCCTGCAAGAGGGTCTGATCATCGGTCGTCTGCATTTCGCCAAAGATAGATGGGAAACTAAAGAGAATGCTGTGACAAGTGATTTGGTGCAAATTACTTCTTCGCACCATCCTCTTCTGTTACCCATCTATCTTTGAGGATTGCACCCTATTGTTGATCAGGACCTTTTGTGGAACTGCAACTGCGAATATGCAAGAACAGATTTACTATGACAGATACGGAACATCAAGTGTTAATATCGGCAAATAAAGAATACCATGTGCTCTTCATTTCCTAATATTGACACACGATGTACAACATAGATGGTTGCTCTTATATTCCCCTCGAATTCCTTTTGGTATATCAACGGCTTACCAATACGACTTGTGCAAACCATTGTTTAAAGACCGTTTAAATAACAAAAGGAATTTGAGGGGAAGGTCAGAGTTTCCACCTATGATTATTAACACCTCTTTTCTTAGACAATGGTCACTAGAGATGTTTAGGATTGCTACGTGATGACAATGATCACGGGCCATTTCTTAATACAAGAACAACTCACCTACAAAGGGTACTAGGCGATGACAACGTCTTGATTACGCAATTTACAGATTATCCCAGGTTTGACATGCCATTCAATCAACAAAGCTGGATTGCAGCTAAACAGACAATCTCCGGCGGTATTTCTATCTGTTTGCGTCATTATAGTATGTCGGGTGAGCCAATGATCTTTTTTTAATATGTTCTTAGCGCCGTAATCAGTAAATCACTATTAAAGGATCAAGTTTAATCCCGTTGCATGCTATATTTTCAGCATTCAAAGATGGTAGAGGAGATAACAAGAAGCCTAATGCGTTCGATAAAAAAATTCAATATCTTCCTGGACTATTTTGTTTTGTACTGGTACATCTAACTCACCAATTTGTTTCTTTTACATGTTTATTCATGCATACCTGCGAAATTTTTAGTCTGTGTGTTACAGTTGTTGTGTTCCTGGTGTCTAATCAGCAGATGTGCGGTGTCATTTGAGAGTTTCTTTGGTTATTGGGTTAAATCTGTTGGTTTATTAGCTGTATTCACAGAACGTGTTTAGCTTTGTAGCGCCTTCTTCACTGTTGTCGTTACGCTACACTTGCAGGTATGTGGTTTTTAAGGTGCGTTTCGGGTTCATCTGATTATTAGTGTTTGTATATCCATTTAGTTCATCTCTATCTATGTATTTACAACCTTGCGCCCCGTGCATTTATCATCCTTTTGTTGTTCTAATATACGCATGTCAACTTTCTAATCAAGCCCTCTCTCTCAAAAGGATGATCAGTCGTCCGACCCATGAGGGCAAAACAATGATACCTCGGCTGCTGCTGGATGGTACTCAAAGAAATCAAACGACACTTAGTTAGAGGAGTGTCTAGAGAGGAAGCTGATAATGAGTGTCTAAGTGATGGACTTTATATCATACTTAATAATACAATATTATAAGCCATTTTAAATAGAACTGTCATTCTATTTTATGCATATTTGGGTCTGTTTGGATCAACTGCTTCAAGTCATATTATGCAGTTTTTTTTCCCACTTTATGCTCACTTCTTCCATGTTTGGATCACCTATATTGAATTGTTTTATCCAACCTTTTGTAACCACTTAATGCAGTAATTACTACTCAAGTTGGTGCTGTTTGGTGAAGTATCTTAAACTATTTGGACCATAGTTCTGCGATGTTTGTAGTGTTCTTTTTTTGTTATACAAGTCCAGTTACGCTAGCAACGCATTCTCCCATTTTCTACTTCCAGGATTAACATCAACAACCTATGATGAAAGGGTATTTGATTTTGTAACGAGGTTGTGTAGGTTTCATGAGATACGCAAGCTAGGTGGTGCTAAAAAATAATGAAATTAATGTATGATGTAATTAGATCGAGTTACAGGTGTCTTTTAATACGGCCTATTCACCATAGATTCCTAGGTCACTATTCATCTATAGTGATTTTGTGAGTGTGTAAATAGTGAAATTAACTGTGAAATTCTTATTTTATTCCTATGTTATTAAGGAAACCACATACCCAACACACACAAAAATTTCCAGACACAAACACAAAAAAAAAAAAAAAAAAAAAAAAAAAAAAAATCTCGGTCATTCCCAAAAAATATTAACGATCCAACAAAAGATTGACATATCGACAAACAAAACTAATCAAGAAAGAAAATTAACCAAATCCAGAAAACACATAAACATAAAAAAGGTAAAATTAGTTTTTTTATTATTATTATTTTTTTAATTCCGGATTTCTGTTATATTTGTTATATCTGGTTTATAAGAATTAGGGTTTCGTGTTAATTTACGGATTTCTTTGAAATGGTTTATAAGAATTAGGGTTTTGTAGCTTACGCATACAAACAACCCGCAGCAACGCGCGGGCTTATACCCTCGTTATGAACAAAATTGAGTCAAGTATTTAGATGATTTACTTAAAAAACAAGCTTTTGACATGTTACAAAGCACGAAGTCATTTTTCGTAATAAACCTAAAAAGACACATCTAAACTATTTTTGAATAGTCTATAAAAGCATAATGATTTGACACTCATTAATCTTACAAAAGACAATTAATTAACAGCACCAAAAATAGCTTTCATGAATAATTCTTAGTCATTTGGGCTCTAACTGCTATGTTAATAAGTTATTAGCAAATAATAAATAAAATTTGGTTTCTCTTTTCTATCTCTCCTTGGAACTTGGTAGGGATCGTACCATGAACGATCTGAAATTCAGTAACCAAGAATCGTCGGCGCTGTTCATATTTTGTAGGATTACTTTGCAATAGTAGAATGGGACCAGTTAATCCGCGCCCTCATTTCTTGTAACCTAATTTTCAATGAGTGATGTTTATAATTAAAAAAAAAAAAATAAAAATAATAATAATAATAATAATAATAATAATAAAATTCCGATCCTAAACAATCGTACGATCCGATCCTATGGTCCTAGTCGCGATCCTACGATCCTACTTAAATTACGATCTTGTTAAAATCATAATCGTTTTTTGTGTGTAGGATCGTACGATCCTACCGTAAAAGGGTCCATGTTTTTAAATGTCTAATGTTAAGCTACTGATAAGCATCAATAAAAAACTAGTTGGCCAGTTTGGGTGATAGTAGGTCATGTTCAACAGGAGATAGTCGATCATTGATGTTTGAAAATTTTAAGAAATTTGCATTTCTAAAGTTTTTTTATTTTTTCTTTTTATTATTTTTTTTTTCTTGTGGTAACTATAGTTCTCAATTTTTTGGCCTATTAATTTACGAGTTTTGAACATTACCGCCGTACAAACTCAAACCAAGTATAGTCTTCCACTACTACATAACAGGTCTTTAGCGACAGTTTTATCTGTCGGAAATCTGTCGGTAACAGTTGTTTCCAACAGGTTTGTGACCGAAATAGGCCGTCTGTGAATCCTGGTTGGTAATTAATATCCGTCGGAAATCTGTTGGATACACCGACTGACAAAACGCGTCAGAAATCTGTTGGTAACTTTACCCGTCGGACCTCTGTCGGATACTTTCTGTTGGAAAATCGTTGGAAATAATTCCATTAGAGATCCGTCGGAAAGTGTAGTCGATCAACAGTCACAGTTCCGTCACAAATATACAAATAATTTCCCTCATTAAAGCTCACATTACATTTATAAACCTGTATCTAACATAACTAAAAAGAGCTAATAAACATACAAATCACAAAAGTAGTAGTCAAATCAAAATAGATCCATTACGAAGATTTAACATTCAAATCACAAAAGTTGTAGTCAAATCAAAATCAAATCCGAAGCATTCAAAACATTCAAGATGAAACTAGAGTATTTAATCAAGTATTCAAATGATATGCTATTATCCAACTAAGGATCGGGACGGGAATCCATAAACTTCTTTAAGACTAAGTTAATGTCATTCATCCTTTGTTGCCATTCTCTCTCTCGAGCTTGTTCGCGAGCATTCGCCTCCAATTCTCGTTGTTGCATGTGCGCTAGGACCTGCTGCTCGACTTGTCGTTGAACCTGAATTTGCATATCTCTTTCGAATTGTGCTCTCATTTGTGTGTTGTCCTCTTGCAATCTTCTTATTGTCTCTTCCAAAGTTTGTACCTGCATTATATTAAGTCCTATTAGAAAGCTTAAAACATATTTCCCTGCTGATAATAAGAAAAGAGGAATAACAGGGGATGACGCAACATGAGTAAAACGTGAGCTATCTTGAGAGAGGATAATGCGAAAAGAATGTGTCAAAACCTTTCTGTATGAGTACATCAGCATCATTGACAATTAAACATATCCTAAATAGACCCATTCACAAGCAAAATGATTCGAAATTGCAACCTCTAGATAAGTCCACCACAATCCCTTTATTTGCTAACATATACACAAGTTTCTATTGGTTGACATAGACTCGGATTTCAGGTTGATCGGAGGGGTGCCTTTCCAGAACAGAAAACTAACTATACTTGTCAACTATTTAATAACTTTTTGAATCGTTTACTAAACAATTCTGTTTTAGAATGCAGCTTGGGCAGTGGGCTCCTAAATACTTCACACATGATAAAAAGAAAAATGCAAAACTCTTTGTTTTATGTATCCAAGATTTAAACACCTTAACTGAACATAACCCATCATCTTTTGAAACATAGCATGCACAATCTATGCCTATGGGTGTGTTTGGGATAGCTCACTATAACTGCTTATTTCCTCACATCTGGAAATACACTTTCAACGAATAAGCGTACAAACTCAGAATCAGACCGTAAAACCAAAACAAAATCATGTTACCAAGATGTAAAAACCGTAACAGAACATAATCATCATCTTTTAAAACATAGCATGCACAATCGTTATTTATTGTAATGATGGAAGCTGGTGTTTTAGACACTATATTGGTTTAGAATTGTTATCAACTATTAAAACACTAATTTGATCAAGCTTAAACTAGATTTCCTTTTTCCTTTATTAATCAGAATAATAGGCTGTGTTAATAAAAATCTAATAGTAACAGCAAATAAAAACCGATAATCTCGTTTAAGGTAATATTTGCTGCAGAAGCACAAGTGAACAACTTAAGCATACCTGTTCGCTAGATGTGGAACTCGAACTTGATGTTGCTGATGTATGGGTCACCATGACCCTCGGATCACCTCCTGAACCCAACCCAACTAACTTACCTTTCTTCTTCCCCCCGGTAGCTTCTTCCCATACATCAAAGTCATCGGGTGGATGATCACTAGTGTCTGGTCCATGTTTCTCTACCATAGCAGCCACAACAGCATCCTATGTTAATATGAAAAATTGAGAAATAATGTTCGCTGATTATGTACTTAATCCATCATCGAATACACAGGAGATAAAAAATACTTGCTGCCACTCTTTTTGAGCTAGCTGTAATGTACTCTCGTGTTCTGCCCCCCGACGCTTCATCCATTCCGCTCTCTGACGCCTCACTCAACACATTTGTGCTAGTATGAGTGTGATGGTAACCTTCTAATAAACTAACAGGCCGCTTTCTCTGTTTTTCCTGTAAAAAATATTCATTAGTTAAGAGTTTATTAATGTATAAATGCAAAAGGTAAATTAATTGATAATATATTTACCATTTTGAACATGTGTTGAAAAATGGTAATGGATCCGGCAGTATGTTTTGACACTTCACCATCTACTTCAGTTAATCTGTTTTGTCGAGCCACATTTGACTTTTTTTTCCATCCTGGTTTATTCCAGACCCTATCAATCAGGTTCTCCCAATGGGCTTGATCTATCCAACTTGGGGTATATGGCTTCAGAACGGATAAATCATTTCCAACTGAGATCGAGTCCCGTTCGGCTCTAAGAGCAGCATCCCTTCGACATTCACCCAATAAATCTGAAAACCTTTTCGCCATTACCCTTTCCCAAGCTCTATATACAGCTGCATTTTCTAAGGGATGCCATTGATATAGATCCTGCATATACATCATTTGCTACAATAAGTTATCAAACCAACAACATGTATCATTACTATTGGAAGTTAACTTGGGTTAACTGGTATTAACAGGTTCATATTATAATGAGTAAAATTAAGTAAAAAAATTTAAGAAATTCTTCTCAATGTGCATTAAATCAAGATTGTGTCGAATTAACAGAGTGTGCCAATATGGAAGCTCCCAGAAGATACTTCTCTTTACCCAATTATGCGTATGACCGAAACCATCAATTTTTTTATTTTTGGGTTTGTATGGCTCGCCTTCATAAACAGTAGGAAGGTAACGAACCTGCTGCCAAATTTCATTACCGGTTAATTGTGGGGGTGGGCCAGCAAACACGGTTTTTTGAGCCAAAAATCCCTTCCTATCACGTCTATACGGGTGTCTTGAATGTAAAAATCTTCGATGAGAGTCGAATCAACACGGTTTCCCTCCATTATGCAGCTGAAATGAATCAACATTATCCATGCAATATGGACATGCTAATTTTCCGTGTGTGCTCCATCCGGACAGCATTGCATAAGCAGGAAAGTCGCTAACCGTCCATATTAGTGCAGCTTTCATGAAAAAATTGTTTTTACGATAAGCATCATAAGTTTCAACACCATCTTTCCATAACATTTTCAACTATTTAATCAACGGCTGTAAAAACACATCCAAGTTCTGACCGGGGTTCTTTCTTCCAGGAATAACCAAACTCAATTTAACATGTACGTCTTTTAAGCTCATCCAAGGAGGTAAGTTATAGATTGTAAGAAAGATGGGCCATAATGAATACGAATTAGAATTCGAGTTATTTGGATTGAACCCGTCAGTGCATAACCCGAGACGAACATTCCGAATATCTTTAGAAAATGGTGAATGGGTTGAGTCAAAATGCTTCCATGCCTTACCATCACTTGGATGTACCATCTTATTTGAGTCTGTTTTATGATCATGATGCCAAGTCATCTCTTTGGACATCTTTTTTGACATGTACATTCTTTGAAGTCTAAGGGGCAATCGGAAAATATGTAAGCACCAAATTAGGGACGTTATTTCTTCCACCATTCTTGTAACGAGAATGCCCGCATACTTTACATTTAGTCAAGACAGAATCAACTTTCCCATAGAATAACATGCAATGGTTTTTGCAAGCATGAATCTTTTCTCTTGGAAGGTTGAGTTTTCTCAGAATCTTTTTTGCATCATAAAAGTTCTCCACCATTTTATTACTATCAGGTAACATGTCCTTAAGGATGGAAAGTGCTCGATTATATGTTGCCTCAGGTACATTGCATTCTGCTTTCCAATTTAACAACCTTGTGGCAGCTTCAAGGGTCGAAAACTTTTAAAACCCATCATACAAAGGCTCGTCATCAGCTTCTAACATTTCATAGTATTCCTTGACAAACGAATTTGGAGCTTGTTCTTCCCGAGTATCTGACTCAAAATCTGACTGAAATGATGCATTATGAATATCCAAAATCATTTGTCTGCAGCCACCAACATCGTCATCTTCAATTGGCTCAGAACATTTCCCTATCTCTGCTTGTTTACTTCTTCTTTCACCGTGGGCATACCAAGTTGTATAACCACGGATGAACCCGTTGTGCCACAAATCATACTTAACATCATCCCTTTTCTTGAATACTTTTATTTTACACTTAGAACACGGACATTTGATACGGAAAACTACGTTACTTCCCAAAGTTTTTCTTTCAAAAACTCTTTCAATTGAATATGCGAAATTCAGAAACTCGGTCACTTTCGATTGGTAATATGAACAAAGAAGACCCTGACTATTTCTTCGTTTGTACATCCATTCTCTGTCCTTACTTGCCGACATAACTAAACTGAATGGTTTTAAACGAACAATTCAAGAGGAAGACAAGTTTTAGGCCCAACTAATCACATAAGCACAAAATAGCATATGAATCCAAATGCTAAAATAACTACAATAGAAAGACTCTATGGGTTGGCTAAGGGTGTGTTTGTTTTAAAAAAAAAAGGGTCTTACTAGCCCTCTTACTCTTACCAGTAAGAGGTGGTCAGACGTTTTGCTTGTTTGTTTTTTTCTTTTTAGTCAGACGCAGTTAGACATATAACATCTTACTCAGTAAGAGGTGAGAGACTTGTCTTACTGCCTCTTACTCGATAAGAGATTGAAGACTCGTGTTAATATAATATATATGATGGTTTATTAACTATGTTATATTTATCATAAAAAGTCTTGTTTCATATTTACATAAGTTACTTAAATAAATTGCAGAAACGAGCACTTAAAATCATTCGGACAATTATAAAAAAACGAACAATATTATTTCGTTCAGATTTAGACTTTCTAGCCACCTCTTACTGGTAAGATGTGTTAGTCAGATTCAGACCTAAAACATCTTAATAAAACAAACACACCCTAAGAAAATGGGGGCGTTTCGAATGTGTTATATTATTTATACAAATCAATCATATATACATTGGTTACACCTAAAAGAATGTATTATATTAATGCCTTGACCCATGTTAAATAGTCTTGCCTAGACAGAACCCAAGCTAGAATAACTTTACTGTTATGTTCATTAGTAGGTACTAATCTGGAACAAGTGTAGAGTTGGTTTATGCAATTGTGAATAGTCACTGGTTCAGTGACTTCAGTCAATACAGAGTATTGTTATAAGTGGTTCAGTGAATAGTCACTAGATCAAATATAAGTGGAAGAAACTAAAATTCAGTATTACTAACATAGTATCATTCCCAGTTATTTGTCTCTGCGTATAACAGCCTTCTATTCTAAACTAGTTGGGCATAATAATACAATTAATAAGCAACATGCTACACATAACATGGTAATTTATAAAGTTATACCGACATAATTAGCATTTACATTGTACCTCTTTATCAAGACCTTACACATGAATACCAATGGTATATACAAAAATCCACCAGCTATCTAAGTTTAATATTAGTTTCCAGCAAAGATCAAAAGTCTTATCAGTCTATTCATAGTAGAATTTCAGCAAGTACACTAGACGAACCACGACCACCATTTCCTAAAGACCTCTGGTAAATGGCATGTTACTCGAAAAAAAAATTACAAATATAGAATGGGCCTCCAGACACAGTAGCTGGCAACTATAGCAGAAGTGAACACATTCAAAAAACTAGGCAAATGCTCCCAATTTATTTGCGCCAAAACTGATCTGTATGTGAAAACTAAGAAAATTGCAGACCTATCACTTTTATGTGTAATCTGTAATTATGTATACACCAGCACTCTTTCATGCCATATTTCTAGTGTAATCCCAGATGATGCAGTTTATCATTGCTCATTTATTATGTACACATATAATATGCCAATCTCAGTTAAGTAAGTACACATATAATATGCTACTACTACTACTACTGTGTTTATCATTGCTGTAAATATCTTACATAATGCTGGTTAGCTTAGCTTATATGCTTCCAGAAGACGAGCTACTTACTTAGTTTCTAAACCACATTTCATGCCTACTACACTTAAAACTAGTTTAAGCCATGTGAAACTAACAAAACAACTCTTAAAACTAGCAATCCACAACATTCAACCAGTCAGGCATTTCGTCGATCAAAGGCGACTAAAATTCTAAAACAGACTCCTGAGCAAAAATTCTATAACCTAACAAAACAACTCTTAAGACAACACAGCTCAGTCAGGCATTTCGTCGATCACTTGGTCTACACATGCAATCCACGACATTCAACCAATCAATCAATAAATCAACTAATAAGCTCAAACAACCTAGTAACAATCAACTGATAAGCTCAAACAAACAACTTAAAATCAACTGATAACATCTGGTAATTAGGTCACAATCAACAAAACACTAAAGCAGAAGTTAGGGCAAAATTGGGGCAAAATAAGCAAAAGGAAGAGTTAAACCTTAATGAAGGTGATCGGAGTTTAAAAAGGGGCGATGTGGTCGACGGCGGACCGCGGACGGCGGACGGTAGTGGCGGATGACGGCGGCGGATGACGGCGGCGAATGGATGGAACAGTGAAATCACGTTTAGAGGGAAGACTGAAAATGTGTATTTTATAAGTTTTTAAAAAAAGAAGTGAAGTGAAAATGTGAAATCACGTTTTAGCGGTTATGGGAAAAATAGAAGTGAGGCAAAGCAAAAACTACAAGAATTTACACCGAATAATGTAATCCCAAAAATAGTTAAGTTGAAACACGAGTCGACATAGTTTAACATATTAAGAATGTGTACATAATAAATTTTACTAATATTTCCATCGGAAATAAATATTATTTTCGACCGATTTCCGACGGATATATTAAAAAATTAAAAAATCATTAGTAATTAAAACATTTCCAACGGATTAGCGACGAACAAAAATAGATGTCGGAATGGCGTTGGAAATTCGATGTTAGCTTCTGTGAATTACTGACGGATTTCCGACAATGGTCCAATCTCTAGGAATTCAGTCAGAAATTACTCACTAAAAGCATACTTGTCGCTGTTTGGTCTGAATATGGTCATAATATGGTCGGTAATTAGCGACGGAAAAGTATCCGTCGGAAAATCTGTCGCTGAAAGTCCAGTTTCTAGTAGTGTTCTCTTTTCAGGAGGTTGGCGTGACGACCACTTGAGGATATTAGTCATTATGATTTTTCCACTGCTCGATCTATGCTGTATTTACCATTGTCGAAGGTCTCAACAATTAGAGGTAACACAAAATCATCGTGGATATTAATTGAAAAAACTAAATTTTACTATTCACTTCAAAAAATTTACCTATGACCCTTAATTAAGTTTCGTGCCCACTGATGCCAGACTATTGCCAGTTAACAATATTTAGAAGAGAAAAAAAGGAACACGAAAGGAGCTAAAGAACTTTTGAAAGTGATATATGAATGGTCGTTACAATCACCTTCTATGGTCCTTACAATCATTGACAGACTATTGCCAGTCATTGACCATATCGACAAATCAACCTTCTATGGTCCTTACAATCACCTTTACATGCTGTAACTCTTTAACGGTACATGTTTGGATGCTGACTAGGTTGTTCGTTAGATTTTATGTAGATAACCTAGGAGTCTAGATCGGACAATCTCATGTCAAATAACGTAGTTGATACTTCTCTTCTAGCATTATTGTGGACATTGTAGCTTTAGCAAATTCACAATATTCAACGATGTAATGAATTTTTGATTTAGTCAATTGGGTTCATAGTTATAGCTTCTATGACTTACAAACAATTTTGTGGTTGCTGTTGTTATTTGCATGACCATCAGACCGTTGTCATTCTATTTGGATCAAATTCATGGTTGATTTACAAATTCGTGTTTTATAATTATTTTAAAAAATGATAAAATCATTCATTTATAATGCATCGACTTGTTGTAAGACCATGTGTAATGGGTCGTTATATGCCCATTTTTTTCCTCCTCAGCGCCCAACCAATCACTACCATGGGGCATGGTTCAAAAAACAAAAATCAAATTTGCTCCAAGGCGTGGAGTCTGCAACGCCCTTGCCCCTGACAAATCAACCAATCATATTTTTTTATTTTTTTTTTCTATTTATTTTATTTCTTTCTTTTTTATTCCAACCAATCATATATCACAATTATTTTTTATTTTAATTTCTTTTTTCTTCAAAATATACTAAATGAAATGCCACATGGCGCTCCACGACCACCCTCCATTACACACCATTTTGCTCCAAACCCTTTTGCTGACTCACCCGACACGTGTCGCTCCATGCCTCATTGTGACCTTCTACCATTACACATGGTCTACATTAAAATTTAACAATAAATTGAGAAAAGAAAATATAAATATATTATCTATAATTTTTATATACAAAAATACACGACATAACAAAAAATATTTGCGTAATATCTAAATCAAATTCAACTTTTATTCATGTCCTTATAACTAGTACAAACATCCTTTTGATACGTCCCTTCTGACTGAGAGCATGTTCACGATTCAAAATTAAATTGTGCATTCAATTTAGACCCGTCTTCTTTGGTGGCAATAACGTTTATTTGTTATCCTTTTGTACTTACTTGATAAGTCCACGTCACTAAAAATTGGCTCAGTTTCCATGAATACTTTGAAATAAAACATGAGACAAATGGTTTATGATGCAAACCAATATTTTTTAAAAACTCCGGGACTACATTTCCTGCATCGGTTTATGGTGCAAACCAGTACCTGGTATGAGTTGAGATCAATGTAAAATCAAAATTATCTAAAGATCCAATTAACAAATCTTAGCCACTCATTTTTTCATCAAAAAAAAAAAAAAAAAAAAAAAAAAACTCACTTTTCACCTCTTTGTTAAAAATAAAATATCTTGCCAAAGGTAAATTGTCAAGTGAAAAAAAAAATACACCATCGCGACGAGTATTTTTTTATCTTTTAGTAGACGGATACTTTGATATACTTTCGACGATTCATTTTTTTTTTCATTTTTTTTCCAGTTACGTCTGAAAAAAATCACATGTGATTTGTATCACAAATCACATGTGATTTCATAAATCACATGTGATTTGTGATACAAATTACATGTGATTTTTCGAAGCGTAACTTTAAAAAAAAAAAAAAAAAAAAAAAAAAAAAAAAAATCGTCAAAAGTATATCGAAGTGCCCGTCTATAGAAATATGATTTAATTCTCGTCGCGATGGTATGATTCGTTTTACGTGACGATTAACGGTTTGTGAGATATTTAATTTTTTAAAAAAGGGTGAAATTTATTATTATTATTATTATTATTATTATTATTATTATTATTTGATCAAAGAATGGATTGATATGATTGATTCATTGAATTGTATGGAGTTTAAAATACATGTATTTATAATTTTTCCAACCAATCACCCACTTAAAGTTATTTTCTATAGTTGATTTTGTTACAATTGTCATACATTGCATATTAATTTATTTACAATAAAAAATAGCTTAAGGCAGCGGCGAAACTTGAACATATTAATTGGGGCGGCCGATATCATTCTAGCGTGAACTGTGACTTCTCATATACTAGACGAGTACCCGTGTATAACGACGAGAGTTTTTAGCAAAAAATAATTATATTTGTGATATTGTAGTCAAGTGTCTCGTATAACATTTGTACTACATGTAGCAACAATATTTGTTTGTCTATAGTACATAAAGCATAGATTGGTGAAAATTGAGAACCCCAAGATAAGAATGATTATCAAGAATTGGGCTAAAACTCACATAATTACGGTTTAGTGTGTGTAAAATTGAGAAGATTAACTTGGTCTTTCTCATAAAATGCAAATCTATTTACAAGGATGCATTTAGGATTGTGTGAGATCCATTTAGATGTAATCTAACGGCTCTAGATGACTCACATGGGGGTTATCTTTTGGAGGAGACAAAAATGAAATGTGGTTGTTTATTCTTAGTTCTTGGCGTAAGGGAATCTTCATACAAAGTATTGTGTACGATATGCTCGCCTCATTACCTTTGCCCCAATGAGATGGTTACACATGGCAATAGTATAATAACGGTCAGGAAAGCCGGAAAGACCACTGTCATGCCAGTTGTTGCCTAGAGATAGGTTTTCTGGGCTACCTTTCGCGGGCTTTGGTATTTTAGGCCTAGAATTGTCATACGAGCTTTAGCAATTAGGTTAAAACTATCATATGCTATAAAGTCCCATAAATCTATTATAATATTATATTCATATGACATGATGTTGGACTATGTTGTAACTGAAAGAGTTTTGTCGTCATAGTTGACGAAATGTTCCTCAAGCATTAGAAGGCGTTTAATGATTATTCAACCTGGGATATGAGTTTGTCTTTTGCACAATTGTCATTATTTGCATAATATTCTTCATGTATCAAATTTAATAGGATATGAGTTTGTCTTTTGCACAATTGTCATTATTTGCATAATATTCTTCATGTATCAAAGTTATTAGGCTATGTGTAATGGTAAGAAATGGTGGTTTCCTGGTTTCTTGTGCGAGCCATAAGTCTATTAATGCCATAAGAAAGCACAGATTTAGAATCCACATAATGACCATGTTAGAATAATTTGAGTAATAGGGTAGTTGCATACTAGTCCTAATAATATTGTCATAATGTGAAATTACAACCAATTGAGATTCATAAAACCACGACGTGTTTGGGTACTATCATAAGTAAATGATCAACTCTTGGTATATAATTGCTTAAGGAACAAAGTGATTCATCATCTACGAAAGCTGAAGTTCAGCAACTTTTTCTTCATTCATCAAGTTTCTTCTGAAAGTTTCTAGTAATGATGAGGGAGATGGGTCATTGGGACCTGCTATGCGGGCCCGGCTCTAAGAGGGTAGATCCTTCTCTGGAGTTGGCTCCCGTTGGTGAGGTGTAAACGGGTATGATTGGGTGAGTTGGTTGAATAAATGGTCGGGTCTAACCGACGGTGGAGGGGTGATAATCGTAGTGGGGGTGATCCATACTGATACTCGGGTGATGATGGGGGTGTCATCCCGATCATGTCCAGGGGTGAAGTAGGGGAATAGGGTAGAAATGGTGGTATAATCGGCACAATAGGTAGGCGTACCCTCTTACGAGGTGTATGCATCTTAATGGGACCGTTGGGGTGACTCCGAAATGGTGTCATAAATGATTCGGGCTCATAGGGTGTTAAAATCGTGACTCGTCTGCGCTGGGCTGCCGGTGCAGGTGGGGGTGGTGGTGTAGGTAATGGAGTCTCTGAATCAGTTGCAGGCAGTCACTGCTGAGTCTGCAAATACTGATCATCTGTAAGTGGGGTATATGTGGGAGGAACTGCACGGTTCTCCGGGTGTGGTCAGTGTTGTAAATATCGGATTTATCGGCCGATATATCGGCGATATATCGTGTATCGGGCATCCACCGCTACGAGATTTTTGTTATCGCCTGTATTTATCGTCCAGGTCAAATTTCGGTCAAACTCGGTACTTATCGGCGATAAATGGACTTATCGGTAAACTAAAATGTTTGACTTTTTTTTTTTTTTTTTTTTTTTAATAAACCGATCGGGTCGGGTATATCCGTATATACTTATCAATTATTGAGCGGGCATTTAATTATCAATTATTGAGCGGGCATTTCATTATCTATTATTGAGCGGGCATTCAAAATTAGGGTTTTTAGTTTCTACCTTCAGCAAATCAGCAGACATCTGATCCAAGAAGCTAACCCACCTCCTCCTCCGGCGTTCACCTCCTCCGGCGACCACCTCCTCCGGCGTTCACCTCCTCCGGCGACACCAACAGGTATGGTTTTTTGTTCTGATTTCAATTTATTTTTGATATTTTGTATTCAATTTATTTTCCTTTTTGATCAGTTTATAATTTTTGATTTTGTATTCAATTTATTTTTGATATTTTGTATTCAATTTATTTTTCCTTTTTGATCAGCTAATAATTTTTGATTTTGTATTCAATTTATTTTTTATATTTTGTATTCAGTTTATAATATGTTATATAGATATTAGATATATTAATTTGATTCAGTTTGTGACATACATATTAAGTTTGTGATATATCTATCAATTTGTTTTATCAGTTTGTGATGGCATCTGGGTCTGGGTCTGCTAGTTCACCATCTATATCGTCATCAACTTCTGCTAATAAAAGAAAATCTAATGATGTTGGTTGGGAATTTGGTGTTTGCATTGATCCAAAAAATTATCAGATGGTCAAATGCACTTTGTGTGGTAAAGTGATGTGTGGGGGGTTACAAGATTGAAACAACATATTGCACAAATTGCAGGACAAGTAACATCATGTGCAAAGGCTACCAAAGAACAACAGTTGAAATGTCGGGATGCTATCAATGAAACGAAGAACAAAAAAAAGGATAAAAAAGAACAAGATGAGGCCATAAGATCGGAGGTGAGAATTGATGCAATTAATGAAGATGATGAACACCATGATTCTTTGGGAAGTGATCAGCAACCAAATATTTTTGGCCCCATGGATAACTTTGCAAATAAGGTAAACCCCGAGCAGTTTATAAACAAAGGAAAGGGTGTTGATATTAACAATGCTATTCGGAAAGAGAGAATATGGACGGTAAAGAAATACATTAGTAGGTGGGCATATGAGGCCGCGATTCCTTTTAATGCCTCTGAAAAGGATAGCTTCAAATTGATGACGGAAGTGATTGGCCAATTTGGAACTGGGCTTCCAACGCCTACTAGGTATGAGTTGAGCACACCACTTTTAAAGGAAGAGGTTGAAAGAATCAAAAAGTCGTTGAGAAGAAACGAGGATGAATGGAAATTGAATGGATGCTCGATTATGACGGATGCTTGGACTGATAGAAAGAGGAGGAGCATTATGAATTTGTGTGTGAATTCAAGGATGGGTACCGTGTTTTTATCTTCCAAAGAATGTTCGGATGTAGCACATACAAGTGAGCACATATATGAGTATGTGGAAAGTTGCATTAAAGAAGTTGGTGCCGAACATGTTGTTCAAGTTGTGACCGATAATGCATCTAATAACATGGGAGCGGCAAGCTTGCTTAAAGAGACAAGACCAAAGATTTTTTGGACATCATGTGCGACGCATACCATTAACCTTATGCTTGAAGGTATCTATATTTTCTAACATTTTAACAGATTCTAACATTTTCTAACATTTTGTGATTCTAACATTAACAGATTCTAACATTTTCTATATTTGTTTAACACTTTAACAGATTCTAACATTTTCTATAATCTATATTTGTTTAACACTTTAACAGATTCTAATAATTTTAAAATTTTATGTTTTCAAGGTATTGGTGCAATTGCAAGGTATAAGAAAATCTTAGATCAAGCAAAGAGACTAACGATCTTCATTTATTCTCACCATAAAACGTTGGCTATGATGAGAAATTTCACCAAGAAAAGGGACATTATTCGACCGGGTGTCACGAGATTCGCTTCCTCATTCCTAACTTTACAAAGTTTGTCCCAAAAAAAGGACCAATTAAGAATGATGTTTACTAGCACCGAATGGGAAGAGTGTAAATTTTACAAAACCGTTAAAGGAAAAGCCTCATATGCAACGGTGCTAAGTCCCTCATTTTGGATCGGTGTGACATTATGTTTGAATGTGTTTACTCCTTTGGTCAAATTCCTTCGAATGGTTGATGCCGATTGGAAGCCGTCAATGGGTTTTTGTAACACCCCCATTTTCGGATTACGCAGCGGAATATAAGCTTGGGGTGCTACTTCATGGTTCATAGTCATGGAAATAGAAAACGACTCGGAAAGAGACGTTTTTAAATAAAAATTGTTATCATTCATTTATTTAATATCAGAGTACATAAGATAGGTCCCAGAGGGAGGTTCAGAAATACATGATAAAAATTACATTATTCATCGAATGATAACAAAGTGGACACTCTTTTATTTTAAGAAGAAAGTCCACCGCCGCTCCGTGCCAATATCCATACTTCTAAATACCTGAGATAAACATGCTTAAAAAGTCAACACAAAGGTTGAGTGAATCTATAGCGTTTAATGTTTAAATAATCAATTTGAACACAAGTCAATATATGAGAAATCAGTTATATCGTAATTCAAAAATATTGCACTAAACCTCATGACACGCAATGCGTTAACAGTTTCCAGGTTCCACAAACATGATTGAAATGAGAGTGGTCTTGCCCCCGAGTTAAAGATATCAAATATAATGCATTTGCCTAACCGACTACCACGAAGATATCCATCCGGTTAGAACAAATGGGTCGTCAGGCCAATAGATCTATTCACATATTCGCGCTCACCCAGCAGGTGACTAATGGTGCATGATATGAGGGTCTTTTAAATAAATAATTCAATCTCAATAATAACGAACAGTTAGCCTAGTGCAATAACAATCAGGAAAATACTTGTGTTCGATTTAATAGCATGTATCTCCCCACATATTTGGAAAACACGTAAGTAAAAAGTGGGACTATAAACTCACCTGAACAATCTGGATGGAAAACAAAAGCTAAACAAAGTTGATAAACGTCTCCGGCTTGCAACCTGGGTTGTTATGTCAATATTTAGTAACCATTTCTGATGATTATAATTCTTTTCTTCGTTTCGTTTCGTTATTTACTTCTTTTGTTCTTATGTTTGTTTATTCGTTTATTATATCCTATGTTTATTGGTTCGTAAATAAAATAAACGTATTACGATTATTAGGTCGGAAAATAAAAGTAAAAATGATAAAATTATTAGTTACTAAAAGTTACTCTTTAATCCCTAAGGTTTGGTCAAATGACAGTTTATACCCCGGACTTTTTGGAAAGTGACAGTTCCTACCCTTAAGTAAAAAAAATGACAATTTCTATCCTTCGTAATTGTTATTGTCAAAAAAAAATGATCCTAAATATAAAATATTTACACTTTCCACTCAATAAAACTTTATTTAGTTAAAAAAAAATAAAAGGCATGACGTGAGTGATTTTTGGAAGAGTTTTTGACTCGAACAACTTCATGGGAACTAGATCATTTTACGAGTTCTTGGTTCCTATGAAAAGCTAGCTGGGTCTTCTTTATTTCGGCCAAGTTTTATTATTTATGAAATTCATTTGGTGTTCGAAAAATAGCTCTAAAGTCAGTCGACTGAAACATGGGTTAACCAAAATCTGAAAAATAGTTTTTAGGCTTGCGATGGGAAGACATTTGGACACGAATATCTTTTAAATCGTTCAATAATTTCCTGAAATTCTTGTTCCTAAAAATAGATAGCTATATGATCTATTTATTGGCCAAAACTCGGATTTTATGAAGATCATTAAGTAGTCGAAAACTATGTCCCAAGTTGGTGACTCAGGCTGCTACTCGACCAGATTTAAAATCAATAAAACTTTTTAGGTTTTTAAGTTCAGCGAGAGGCCATATTCAAAACATCATAACTTCCTAATGACTCGATCTTTTTACAAGATTCTTTTTCCTAAAATATCTTTGCTAGATCATCCTTAATATGCTAAAAGTACAGAATTTATTATAGTCTCTAGGTGGTCGAAAAATAGGTGGAAAGTTAGTGAGTTGGGACGACACAACTGGAAAATACTTAACTGAAAATGTTTATCCTATGTTAGCGATATTGAGCGAACTTTGGTGCTCAATATCTTTTGACTCAATCGATCTTTTTAAATGATTCCTTCTCCTAATTTTAGTTGGACAGGTGAACTTTAATCATGCCAAGAATTAGATTTTATAAAAGTCGTTTGTTGGTGTGTTTAGGGGTCGCAAGTTGGGCTATTGGGTCGACAAAACCAAAAACTATATAACTGAAATATAACTGTTGACTTATAACGATTTTGGAAGAAGTTTAAGACTCGATAACTTGACATAGACCCAATCATATTTCGAAATTCTTCTTCCTATATTTTGTTTGTTATGTAAACTTAATATATATCAAAAATTAAAATTTATAAAGATCATTTGTGGGTTGACATTTGGGTCCAAACTCAGCGAGTTGGAGCTAGTTTCTGCTTCGACAGAAACCTGAAAATCATACCTGATTGGACTTTTTGATCTTTAAACATTTTGTGACTAACTATTATGCATGATATGATATTAATTGATAGATTTTAACATGTTTTACCTATCTTTGATCTGTTTTAACAATAATTCGAATAGTTGGGTGTGTTTGTGTTTACTGATCAAACAGAAAGAAAAGAAATGAAAAAAAAACTAATGTTGTTGATCTTATTTCATTTTAGTTGTTGTGTTTTATTATTTTTAGGGATAAAGAACATAAATAGAACTGAGTAAAAATAAAGTAGTAAGACTTACTTAGGGTTTGAGTTCCAGTAGGGTTTTGGGATTGAATGAATTTGGAAATGAAGACCAGAAGTTCTTCTCTCCTTCTAAACTTCCTAGGCTTTGGTTTGGCTTGGCATCTATAACTTAAGCGTCTTACTCCTACTAAGCTTGTCTAGGACTTGTATTTGGCTTCTAAAGGGGACTGTTGTATTAGTGAGTGAGTGAGTATGGCTGTTCTTTGGTGGTAATCGACTAGGGTTTGTAGGAAGGTGAGGTGAAAGGTTTGATGTTTATATAGGAAAAATAGTTTAGGGTTTCCTGGACACTCCTAAGTGATATGTGTGATGAGGTGGCCTTAGAAGAGAGTTGTGGACAGGAGGAGGGATACGCAGGTTTGTGCATGAAGAGGTGATGTGTTTTATTTAAATTCATACAAGTGTTTTATTGGTGATGTCAGGGGTGATGGAGGAGGAGGGATAGTGTGAGGAAATACTTGAGGAAGGTGTTATCAGGAAATGGAGAATATGTTTGTTTAAGGTGGATAACGGTTGGGTATGAACTAGATTTGAGGAGGGGGTTTCGATTAGGGCTTGGCATGGTGGTACTTAGGGCTATGTTGGGTTGTATCTAGGATTTAAATATAGTGACTAAATTAGTTTAGGGTTTAAGTTATGTATACATATTAGTTAGGATTTAATTTAAGATGTATATTTTACACATAATAGGTCGAAATTTTGGGTAATTGAAGAGAAATCGATTTGGGCTTATAAGAGTTATACTATATGTTTATTAGAGTTGTACTAATATTTAAAATTTAAGAAAATATAGTTTTAGTAATTTATTAGTTTATAAAATTTATTTGTCAACTTTCATTATGTCGAAAAGTATTTAGGATTTTGATTCTTATACTTGTACTTTTGCTTTAAAGACTTGTAATAATATTTAAGGGGTTTAGGAAAAATAATTTTATAAAAATTACGCATGATTAGTTTGTGTTTTATACTTGAAAATAAATATAAAAGGGATTTTTATAAAGATTTTGTAAATAATTGAATTTATGTATTAATGACTTGTATACTAGCTTAAGTAATTTGTAAACTTAATATTTTGTAAAAATATGTTATAAATAAATTAGGGTTTATGAAATGTATGCATAAAATAACACTTATGTGAACTTAGGGTTTTATCGGGAATTATTATAGATTTAGGGTTTTATGCTTTGGACACTTGTACATTAATTAGATAATTTGTACTTTAGTATTTTTGTTGTTATAATTATTATTATGGTAGTTTAGGGTTTTATAAAATTATTATTAGTTAATGAATTTTTAATTTAAAATATATTAACGAAATAACGTAAAGTGGAATCTCATAATATTTTAGATTAACATGTTTACTTACTTGAATACGAATTCAGTTGCAAGCACGTTTATTCGGGATGTGATCTCCGTCACATAAGATAATAGCCACAACCAAAAATAAAAAAAAAATTTACACGTAGAAAAGGATAACTATTCTAAGAGATAGTTTATTTAAATAGGGATTTTTCACAGTGGTTACAGTCACCCACCGTTAAGGGAATCTCGTCCCGAGATTCAGTTTACGTTGGGTGTGGAAATTGGGAAAATGAAGTATAGAGATAGCTAGGTTCAAATTTCTAACCTATTCAGATAGGGAACATGAGAAAGGAACAAATCGTACAACGATTTAGTTTAGAAGGGGAATTTGATATGCTTAAAATGCCTCAAGTTAAAAATAAAATAATATGATATTATTTTATTCTTACGTCCTATGTCTCCAAAATATCATTTTACTGCTAATCCTCAATTATAGTTTTGTCTTAAAAGAGTTGTCTAGGAATTTCTATTCGATACCTAAGGGAACGTAGTTTGGTCAGTCTTTTTCCTACTGGATGCATTAGATTTGAATGTTTTGCCATCTAAATTACCACTATGCAACGGTCAGATTCGAATAGTGACTCCAACGTTCCAAAATAACGGTCACTTCTTTCCTATAAATACCTCATTTCTAATCCTCATTCTTTCACCATCAAATTCTCTTCTAAAAACCTCAAGATGCCGCACCTTGTTACATTCTTAGCGATCGTCTACGTGGTCCTTGCAGTTTCCTATTTGGCTTATGTACCGAATGAAGATCATGCGTTCCTAGTTTGTGTCCTTGTGGTTCTTATGCCTATTGTGGTCTTTGCTATTGGGGTAGACAAGATATGGGGGTAAGGGTTGTTTTTCTATGTAATCCTCAAATAAAGCTTATTTATTCTTATGCCTAATATTTAGTCTCGCGATACTTACTACGCAGGATAGTCAAGATTCTTCATCCTATGGTGGCTCTAGCTATTGTGATGTTGGTGGCGATTCTCGTTTTTATGATGGGTCAACCTATTAGCGAATCTATTCCCTATCTTGTAATCATTGTAACCTTAGTACTTCCCATGCTTGTTATCTGCCTATGTATGAATTTTCATGATTCCTAAATAAATTTGTAAGGTCTAAGTCTTCATAAAGTCTTTGTGTTTCCTAGGTAGTCCTTAGTGTAACAAAACTTATGTAGTCCTTGTAACATTAGTACTTCCGATGTTAACTATGTCTTTATGTACTATCTTTCAAGATTCTTAATGACATTTGTACTATTTGGATTTGTCAAAATCCTTAGTGTTTTTCTATCCTTAATCCTTGTTAATTTCCTATCCTAGAGGTAATGGGTAGTAGTGGTGGGCTTTTATTATGTCAAATCAAAAGTGATATGAAAGATTTTTCAATATGTTGCTTTGGAATGAAAATTGTTATTAGAAAATTTGAAAAGATAACTGTGCCAATTATGACATGATTCTTCCTAGTTTAGACATAGTTGGCCAGACTATGCAAAACTAAGTACCGAATGATGTGATATTTGGTCCAGTTGTGGTGGTATTTTATATTTTTCAAATTGTTTTAGATGGTGTTCAACGTTTTATTTTTATAAAATGACTTCATAAATATTTTTTTTTTTTTTTTTTCAAAAAATTAAGAAGATTTTTATTCATACTACGGTGGTAGGTCAAGAATTTCTATGGTGATACTAAGGTAATCCTCGAAATAAATCTTAAAGTTTGTCTAGGGGTCCTACAGGATAGATCTGTCTATTGATTGGTTAGGAATAATCCTAATTTCTAATGGTATAATAGTGGAGGGTTACGAAATACCTATGGGTAGAATAGATGGAATAGAAGCTGAATTTATTATTTTTATTACAAAATGAGGGTTTATATAGCAGGAAAGTAGTTGTTTTACTTAGGTTACATCCATCGTAACCCAAGTGAGATTTGAAAAGGGATTACAATTTAGAGTGTTTCTAATCCTCAATTTATTTATCTCCTACAGGGATTTATCTTCTGTTTAAATTCTAAAGTTATTCCAGGATATGGTTGGGATTTCTTAATAAATTCCAGTTTTCTTTTACACCAGTCTTAGTTTTCCTATTGGTTTTAGGGTTGTCCTATCATCAAATTTTCTCTTTAAGTCTTTTTTTTTTTTTTTTTTTTTTTTTTTCTTAGGGGTAATTCCTTGTTTTAATTTCTGGGTCGGGAATCCTTAAGTTAAGGTAATGGTTTTTCTTTCATTGAGTTTTCGCTTTTGGTTATTTTGCTTAATTCCTAGGGTATGGTTTATGGTAGGTTTGGTTATTCTTCCTAGGTTTTTATTACAAAACACACGTTTATGTTTTGTCCATGTTAGATTATCAGGGTACAACTTATGATAATCGTAAGATCACAACATGTCCAAATATCATACACGTATGCAAGATGATCATCACTGGTCCACATCAACCGATACCATACGCAGCAAAACAAAATCAAGACCACATATAGTCATAAATAACTTGTTAATTTTTGTTATATATAACAAATTAGTACAAGCATCATCTTTATGCAACATATCTTGTGGCCAAGACATTGTACAGAAGCTGATAGGTATAAATCTGATTTAGTGGGTACCAGAAACTCTTCTGAGTTAACTTTTTAGTTTGATGATCGGGCTGACAGGGTTTTATTTTTGCTAAGGAACAATCTAATAAAAGCTAAGGTTCAGCGACTTTCTCTTCATTCTTCAAGTTCTCTTCCGGAATTTATCCTAGAGGGAATTTCTATTGGTTATAGCCTAGTCTAGGTGGGTCTTGGTATGTAGGGTTATGGCATGATATTAATAACTTGATTAATTGTTTTACCAAAACAATTAATGCAACGTCTCTTATTAATACAGCATGTGGTAGGTTAAGAATTTTGTGTCTCTAATATGGATACTTGGGTTCCTTGTTTTTAACAGTGGTCCTAGTTTCCGTCACTTTAATATGTTACCAGTTGGTTGGTTGTCTATGGTTGGAGTTTGTGGGAAGGAATTGTTATCTAGAGTGAGGTTTGGGGTGGTTAACTTTAGGGGTGTCGGGAGACAGGGTACTGTAATAATTTGCAACTAATAATTTATAAGAAATTATTACTAGTAACATTTGGGAAGGAAACTAAAGGCGAAATGTAGAAATATCAAGAGCACGAAGTTTAGTATAAAGGATCCTAAATGAATAAGGCTCTAAGTAGAGTTTCATCTGGATGTCCTAACCTAGACATGAGTGGGATAGATTGGATAGGGGAATCAGGATTCTGTAACCACTTTATAATTATAAACATCTCATTATGCAATTTAAACCATAATTAATAACTTACATACCAATAACGTTCCAGTAATGGCGTGGCACGGAGGACTTTGGTTAAGTTTTTGTGAAAACCGGTTATAGTCCAATGTTTGAAAACATTTGGTTCTCTATAACCACAAGCTCTGATACCAATCTGTAACACCCCCATTTTCGGATTACGCAGCGGAATATAAGCTTGGGGTGCTACTTCATGGTTCACAGTCATGGAAATAGAAAACGACTCGGAAAGAGACGTTTTTAAATAAAAATTGTTATCATTCATTTATTTAATATCAGAGTACATAAGATAGGTCCCAGAGGGAGGTTCAGAAATACATGATAAAAATTACATTATTCATCGAATGATAACAAAGTGGACACTCTTTTATTTTAAGAAGAAAGTCCACCGCCGCTCCGTGCCAATATCCATACTTCTAAATACCTGAGATAAACATGCTTAAAAAGTCAACACAAAGGTTGAGTGAATCTATAGCGTTTAATGTTTAAATAATCAATTTGAACACAAGTCAATATATGAGAAATCAGTTATATCGTAATTCAAAAATATTGCACTAAACCTCATGACACGCAATGCGTTAACAGTTTCCAGGTTCCACAAACATGATTGAAATGAGAGTGGTCTTGCCCCCGAGTTAAAGATATCAAATATAATGCATTTGCCTAACCGACTACCACGAAGATATCCATCCGGTTAGAACAAATGGGTCGTCAGGCCAATAGATCTATTCACATATTCGCGCTCACCCAGCAGGTGACTAATGGTGCATGATATGAGGGTCTTTTAAATAAATAATTCAATCTCAATAATAACGAACAGTTAGCCTAGTGCAATAACAATCAGGAAAATACTTGTGTTCGATTTAATAGCATGTATCTCCCCACATATTTGGAAAACACGTAAGTAAAAAGTGGGACTATAAACTCACCTGAACAATCTGGATGGAAAACAAAAGCTAAACAAAGTTGATAAACGTCTCCGGCTTGCAACCTGGGTTGTTATGTCAATATTTAGTAACCATTTCTGATGATTATAATTCTTTTCTTCGTTTCGTTTCGTTATTTACTTCTTTTGTTCTTATGTTTGTTTATTCGTTTATTATATCCTATGTTTATTGGTTCGTAAATAAAATAAACGTATTACGATTATTAGGTCGGAAAATAAAAGTAAAAATGATAAAATTATTAGTTACTAAAAGTTACTCTTTAATCCCTAAGGTTTGGTCAAATGACAGTTTATACCCCGGACTTTTTGGAAAGTGACAGTTCCTACCCTTAAGTAAAAAAAATGACAATTTCTATCCTTCGTAATTGTTATTGTCAAAAAAAAATGATCCTAAATATAAAATATTTACACTTTCCACTCAATAAAACTTTATTTAGTTAAAAAAAAATAAAAGGCATGACGTGAGTGATTTTTGGAAGAGTTTTTGACTCGAACAACTTCATGGGAACTAGATCATTTTACGAGTTCTTGGTTCCTATGAAAAGCTAGCTGGGTCTTCTTTATTTCGGCCAAGTTTTATTATTTATGAAATTCATTTGGTGTTCGAAAAATAGCTCTAAAGTCAGTCGACTGAAACATGGGTTAACCAAAATCTGAAAAATAGTTTTTAGGCTTGCGATGGGAAGACATTGGACACGAATATCTTTTAAATCGTTCAATATTTTCCTGAAATTCTTGTTCCTAAAAATAGTTAGCTATATGATCTATTTATTGGCCAAAACTCGGATTTTATGAAGATCATTAAGTAGTCGAAAACTATGTCCCAAGTTGGTGACTCAGGCTGCTACTCGACCAGATTTAAAATCAATAAAACTTTTTAAGTTTTTAAGTTCAGCGCGAGGCCATATTCAAACATCATAACTTCCTAATGACTCGATCTTTTTACAAGATTCTTTTTCCTAAAATATCTTTGCTAGATCATCCTTAATATGCTAAAAGTACAGAATTTATTATAGTCTCTAGGTGGTCGAAAAATAGGTGGAAAGTTAGTGAGTTGGGACGACACAACTGGAAAATACTTAACTGAAAATGTTTATCCTATGTTAGCGATATTGAGCGAACTTTGGTGCTCAATATCTGTTGACTCAATCGATCTTTTTAAATGATTCCTTCTCCTAATTTTAGTTGGACAGGTGAACTTTAATCATGCCAAGAATTAGATTTTATAAAAGTCGTTTGTTGGTGTGTTTAGGGGTCGCAAGTTGGGCTATTGGGTCGACAAAACCAAAAACTATATAACTGAAATATAACTGTTGACTTATAACGATTTTGGAAGAAGTTTAAGACTCGATAACTTGACATAGACCCAATCATATTTCGAAATTCTTCTTCCTATATTTTGTTTGTTATGTAAACTTAATATATATCAAAAATTAAAATTTATAAAGATCATTTGTGGGTTGACATTTGGGTCCAAACTCAGCGAGTTGGAGCTAGTTTCTGCTTCGACAGAAACCTGAAAATCATACCTGATTGGACTTTTTGATCTTTAAACATTTTGTGACTAACTATTATGCATGATATGATATTAATTGATAGATTTTAACATGTTTTACCTATCTTTGATCTGTTTTAACAATAATTCGAATAGTTGGGTGTGTTTGTGTTTACTGATCAAACAGAAAGAAAAGAAATGAAAAAAACTAATGTTGTTGATCTTATTTCATTTTAGTTGTTGTGTTTTATTATTTTTAGGGATAAAGAACATAAATAGAACTGAGTAAAAATAAAGTAGTAAGACTTACTTAGGGTTTGAGTTCCAGTAGGGTTTTGGGATTGAATGAATTTGGAAATGAAGACCAGAAGTTCTTCTCTCCTTCTAAACTTCCTAGGCTTTGGTTTGGCTTGGCATCTATAACTTAAGCGTCTTACTCCTACTAAGCTTGTCTAGGACTTGTATTTGGCTTCTAAAGGGGACTGTTGTATTAGTGAGTGAGTGAGTATGGCTGTTCTTTGGTGGTAATCGACTAGGGTTTGTAGGAAGGTGAGGTGAAAGGTTTGATGTTTATATAGGAAAAATAGTTTAGGGTTTCCTGGACACTCCTAAGTGATATGTGTGATGAGGTGGCCTTAGAAGAGAGTTGTGGACAGGAGGAGGGATACGCAGGTTTGTGCATGAAGAGGTGATGTGTTTTATTTAAATTCATACAAGTGTTTTATTGGTGATGTCAGGGGTGATGGAGGAGGAGGGATAGTGTGAGGAAATACTTGAGGAAGGTGTTATCAGGAAATGGAGAATATGTTTGTTTAAGGTGGATAACGGTTGGGTATGAACTAGATTTGAGGAGGGGTTTCGATTAGGGCTTGGCATGGTGGTACTTAGGGCTATGTTGGGTTGTATCTAGGATTTAAATATAGTGACTAAATTAGTTTAGGGTTTAAGTTATGTATACATATTAGTTAGGATTTAATTTAAGATGTATATTTTACACATAATAGGTCGAAATTTTGGGTAATTGAAGAGAAATCGATTTGGGCTTATAAGAGTTATACTATATGTTTATTAGAGTTGTACTAATATTTAAAATTTAAGAAAATATAGTTTTAGTAATTTATTAGTTTATAAAATTTATTTGTCAACTTTCATTATGTCGAAAAGTATTTAGGATTTTGATTCTTATACTTGTACTTTTGCTTTAAAGACTTGTAATAATATTTAAGGGGTTTAGGAAAAATAATTTTATAAAAATTACGCATGATTAGTTTGTGTTTTATACTTGAAAATAAATATAAAAGGGATTTTTATAAAGATTTTGTAAATAATTGAATTTATGTATTAATGACTTGTATACTAGCTTAAGTAATTTGTAAACTTAATATTTTGTAAAAATATGTTATAAATAAATTAGGGTTTATGAAATGTATGCATAAAATAACACTTATGTGAACTTAGGGTTTTATCGGGAATTATTATAGATTTAGGGTTTTATGCTTTGGACACTTGTACATTAATTAGATAATTTGTACTTTAGTATTTTTGTTGTTATAATTATTATTATGGTAGTTTAGGGTTTTATAAAATTATTATTAGTTAATGAATTTTTAATTTAAAATATATTAACGAAATAACGTAAAGTGGAATCTCATAATATTTTAGATTAACATATTTACTTACTTGAATACGAATTCAGTTGCAAGCACGTTTATTCGGGATGTGATCTCCGTCACATAAGATAATAGCCACAACCAAAAATAAAAAAAAAAATTTTTACACGTAGAAAAGGATAACTATTATAAGAGATAGTTTATTTAAATAGGGATTTTTCACAGTGGTTACAGTTTTGTTTATGGGGAACTGATAAAAGCAAAGGCAGAAATCAAGGAGGCGTTGGGTGGTAACAAAAAAGCTTACGAGGGTGTCATAAAAATCATAGAGACGAAGATGAAAGAGAGGCTAGATTCTTCTTTGCATTTGGCGGCTTATCTTTTGAATCCTTATTATTTCTATAAGGATCCGCAAATCCAACATGATCCCGATGTATCAGATGGGGTTATTCTTTTTTTTTTGAAAGGATAACTACCGGAGATTTTGATTTGCAAATGAAATTGCTAAATGTTGAGTTGCCAAAGTACAAGAATAAGTTGGATAGATTTGGTAAGGACAATGCAATAGCCTCATGTGCGGTGAATAATGATCACTATGATCCGGGTAATGACAATTTACTATAAGTTATTTATTTCATTTATGAACTTTCATATTTATGAACTTATTAGTTTGTTTAATTTTTGAAAATAGCAAATTGGTGGGGAAATTATGGTGGTGCAACTCCTAATTTGAAAAAGATTGCAATGAGGATTCTTTCATTAACTAGTAGTTCATCGGGATGTGAAAGAAATTGGAGCACGTTTGAAGGGGTTAGTAGACTTTGTTTAAAGTTTAACTATATATCATGATATGGTGTAGTTTTATACTTTTATAACGCTTTGTTGCTACTTGTTACTAACTTTGTAGATACATAAAAAGAAAAGAAATAGATTGGAGGCTAGTAAAATGAACAATCTTGTTTATTGTCAATTCAACTCTAACTTGACGGAAAAAACCAAAAGGAGAAAAGATAGGAATGTTGAAATGCTATCATCAAACGATCCTAACATGGCTCATGAATGGGTTACTGAATGTGATGGAGATGATGATGAAGAAGGTCAAGGTGAGGCTCATTGGGAAGCGGTTGGTGAAGCTATGGGAGCCGATGAATTTATACAACCAAGACAAAGTTCTAGAACTGCGCCTAAAGCAACTCCAAGAGAACTTTTTGATGAAGAGTTTGAATCCGATAGTGAGGAGGAGGTAGTGTATGAAGAAGGTGAATACGAGTCAGATGGATGGGTAGGTTGTGCAGATGCAGAGTAGACGACTAGAAGACTTTCTGATCAGCATTCTTGTGTTTCTGTTTCTGTTTTAGTTTTTATGTTTCTGCTGTGTGCCTGCGTTAAACATTAAACTGCTGTCTTTCTGTAATTCTGGTTGTGTAGACTGCTGTGTTTCTGGATTTGTGTAGATTTTGGTCTGCTGGTTGTGTAATTCTGTGTAGACTGCTGTGTTTCTGGATTTATGTAGACTGCTGGTTGTGTAGACTGCTGCATTTTTGGATTTCTGTTAAATAAACAGGTGTTAATGTGTGTAGATTAAAGTTGTTTTTCTGGATAAATTTGTGTTCATGCTTTTCAGGGTATGCTGCTGATCTTGTGTAGCATTGGTGGTGTCATTCAACTATTCAAGGTAAGTTTATAAGTTTATTTGGATTTATGTCTTTAATATATATACAAATTGTATATATTGTTAGTATATATATATATATATATATATATATATATATATATATATATATATATATATATATATATATATTTTAAATAAATTCCTTTACAATTTAGGTCCTCCGATATATCCCCGATATATCCCCGATATATCCGATATATCGCTTATCGGGGGTCGACCGAGACGATACCGATAAGCGATATTTACAACACTGGGTGTGGTGGTGAGATGTGTGCCTGTCTAGCTAGTATGTACGGGTCTTCTGAAAAATGTGAGTCGGGGTTACCTATTGCAATAGGTGACATGGGTGGTGTAGTGACAACTTCACCCTTCTTAAAGGGCTCCGTTCCGTCTAAAGTGGTGTTTGACATTGTAGCAATCGAAGTGATGGAAACTATAGGTGAGGTGGTAGATGATAAGGTGTCCTCGGACTCTATGTCCGATGATGAGGTGCTCAGGTGTGAGACTGTAGATATGGTACTGTAATAATCCGTAAATAGTAAATGTAAGCAATCAATATAATCAAGTGTGTGTAAATCATGGTGAAATAATCAGGTGTGTGAGAATCAACATGAAATAATCGGGTGTGTGAGAGTAAATATCAAGTGTGTGAAGATTAGTGAAAAATAATCTTAAAAGGTAATATATTGAGCACGGTGTTATGCAGGCAAGAAAGTGTAATTATAGTCCAATGTTTGAAAACAGTTGGTTCTCTATAATTATGTCTCTGATGCCAATCTGTAACACCCCCTAAATTATGAGTTAACAGCGGAAGACTAATCGAGGTATTACGGGGAGGATTTTTGTCATAATAATAGAAAACGGCTCAAAAGAGGCGTTTTAAAAGTACTTGTTATTGAAATCAAAGTTGAAGTACAAAATATGAAAATATCAGAGTTAAAACATCCCATAAAAGGGTGCAGTAGTTTAAAAGTGAATGACATGACTTATTTTACACCACATTAAGAACCCTTGGTTTATGTGCCCACTCCGTGCCTTGTTTGCTCCGCTAATTACCTGAGATAAACATGCTAAAAAGTATCAACACAAATGTTGGTGAGTTCATAGAGTTTGTAAGTAAAGCAGTTGATTTCAATAGTTTCAAGTGTGAGATGGTAATTGTAATAAATACAAATATTGATGAAATAAGTAGTGGGTTATGTTGGGTGATATCCAACGTAACCGGTTAAGTAATTCGTTTGCCCAGCGTTGGGTGATATCCAATGGTACCGCATATGTGATTCGTTTGCTTCATGTTGGGTGATATCCAACGTAACCGCATAAGTGATTTGTGTGCCTTACGTTAGGTGATATCCAACGTAACCACATAAGTTATTTGTTTTCCTTACGTTGGGTGATATCCAACGTAACCACATAAGTTATTTGTTTGCCTTACGTTGGGTGATATCCAACGTAACCACATAAGTTATTTGTTTGCCTTACGTTGGGTGATATCCAACGTAACCGTATAAGTGATTTGTTTGCCTTACGTTGGGTGATATCCAACGTAATCGCATAAGTGATTTGTTTGCCTTACGTTGGGTGATATCCAACGTAATCGCATAAGTGATTTGTTTACCTTACGTTGGGTGATATCCAACGTAACCGCATAAGTGATTTGTTTAAAAGTTTATAGTACTTGTGTAAATGAAAGTAAGAATTATGTTTCAATAAAAGAATAGAGTGTGTCATAAATCGTGAACCACGTTTAAGATAAATGAGTAAAAATTTGTAAGTAAACAAGCATGTATCTCCCCCAAAGAGTATAAAGTCATTAAACGAGAAAAAATGGGGCTATGACTCACCTTGTGTATAACACACGACTTGGATAATAGTGAAGTCTGAGAATTTGGTATTTGTGACTTAAGATGAATAGTGAGTGTGAAAACGAGTAACGGATAATAATTTGGTGTGAGATGTGAGTATGATAAGCTTAAAATGCTTAAAGTTCAAAAATAATATTATAAATAATATTATCATGTTTTTATGTCATTGATTCCATAAACATCGTTTCCTCGAATGTGTTTGAACGAAACATTAAGTTAGTCGTTGGAATTCGTTATATATAAATATAAACGTAATGTGATAAAATATTGAACGAAACGTAATAAAATGCACGTGAGTGAAATGAGAAATGTAAAATATGCAACAGAAATGAATATGGAATAAAGTTACAGTTTGGTCCTTGTACTTTTACCAATTTTACACTTTCTACCCTAACGGTGTTAGTTTTGCACCGTTAGTCCTTGGTTAACTTTTATTAGATTTTTAGTCCAATAATTCCCAAAATGACATTTTAAGCAACATGTTTACTGTTTTAACAATTTATACCCCCAGGTTATTAAATTAACAGTTTTAGAACATAATTAGGTAAAGTTTACATATTTAACCCAAATATTAATAATCTTTGCAAAACAAGTCCAAATTTTACAAAAAGAATGGGAAAAGTTTTCCGAGAGTTTATACAACTTATTAAAGCTTATTAAAGTAAATTTCAACTGCTTATTATACCAAATGCTTATTTTTAAGCTAATGGGCTTTAACGATAACAAATAAAAGCCCATTAATGATTTTCGATCCGAGGTGTTTTAAGACTTTTTGGGCTTATCATTGGGCTCACTTAAGGGTTTGAAAAATGTTGCCAAAGTGCTTGTACACTCAGCTTATTGAGTGAGCTTAATAAGTGCTTATTGGGCTTTTAAGCCTAATCGGCAAATATATAGAGTTTTACACTCTGTTCTCAAGTTTGTAAATGGAAGTAAATGAAGGATCACAAAAAAAAAAAAAAAAAATAAAAAAAAAAAAAAAAAAAATCATGTTCTCAAGTTTTTGGAAGTAAGTAAATGGAAGTAAAACACATGAAAAGGACATTTGTCTCTTTGTTTTATTCACTCCACACTTTCATCCCATATATGGGATGGAAAGTAAGTAAAGTGAATAAGACAAAAATGAAAAGACTTTAATGTCAAAAATACGCTTTGTCTTTAGTGTGTATTTATTATGGAGCAAGGTTATAATAGTAATTCCACAAATATAAAAAGTATAAAATGGGACCACCTACTTTCATTTACTTTACTTTACTATAAACTCAAGAACATGAAAATCTATAAACTTTACTTCCACTCTTCCCTATTTCTTTACATTGCATTACTTTACTTTACTTCACTCTTAAAAAAAAACTCTAGAACAGAGTGTTAAGGTCAGTCCGATTAGCAATAGGTTTGTGATTTTTAGAGAGCTTATATGAGCTTATTATGGGAAACCTAAAACAACAATTTAATCAATGAGCTTATGGAGAAACGAGTTAAGCAATAAAAATGATATGGTGTGTGTTTGATTCAGAATTTTACATGGTCATTTCTTATCGATACAACACATGGTTCATAAATAATAAAATGACATATATAATGTTATGCGATTCGATAAATGATGAAAATGAGCTCGATAAATAAAGAACTAAATATATAAGTGTCGAGTAGAGATAAAAAACAAGTTCTTAGCCATCCATGAAGGAGGTCATTGAGTATAAACGTAAAATAAATAACGAGGAACGAAATAAATGCATAAAATGAAATATTTGATTGAAATAAATATAAGAACAATGCATGGTTCGTTATAAATTGATAATAATGAATTGAAAGGAGTTTAGGAAAACTTACAAAACCTTTAAGGTGGTGTTTATACGTTCGAATGATCAAGAACTCGGTTAAAATTTGTGTAACACGCTAGAACCAATCAACAATGCTTCGAATGACTTTAGCAGGAGGAAATTACTTAGAGAATATATGTGTATGTGATTGTTTACGTGTGAGAGAGTGAGGAGGTGAAAGGGTATGTATATATGTGCATGCATTAAATCAAATATATGATATAATAGTAGGACAAGTTGGTGTTTGATGTGAGTTAGAAATGAGGAAGTCGGTTAAGGTGTGAATGGGATTGAGGGAGTATGTACCGAATGTATATGTGTGCATATATTTAGTCGACATATAGTATAATATGTATGCAAATTGGTGCAAGTTGCATTTGATAGGAGGTGTGGCAGGGTTTTAGACAGGATTATAAGGAATAAGTACTTGAGTACTCTAAGTATAGGTTCGATGAGTTAGCAAGTGATGTGGTTGGTTTAAGGTGTGAACAAGCCAAGTGGTTTGGTCATTTATTTCATTCGATATTGGCTATAGGTCCGAAGTTCTTCTAACGTGACCAAAGTTTAGGACTTTTGATGTGAAGCTTATAGACTTTCGGTGTTAAGTGAACAAAGCAAAGGTCTAGGAACTTTTGTGTTTTAATAACTTTGGGTTATATATCATTCGTATGAGTTTAACATAGGGTCAAAGTGAGTCAAGTTTTGAGCTTTGTTTGACTATGAAATGAACGAGTTAGGACACATGTTTAGTCATTCTTGCTTCTTTGTTGGATGGGGATTCGAACCATATAAAATGTGGTATAGTATGTGTGTCGAATTATTGAATAAACGAGGTCAAGTAAACGTGAGTTGAACCGAGTATTAGTAAAAGAGTAAAATGGGTTTTTGGTTAATGGGCTTTTGTAATAGTGGGCTTAGGTTGAGCCTGTTGGACTTGGAAATAAATAACAAGGATCCATTGGGTTTATTATTCGAATTGATGAGTAGTCGTGGTCTGTGTGTGAGCTTGTTTCATAGTTTTGTGAATCATGTAATAATGTTTTTGATTTATTGGAATGTAATAAACAAAAGTTTTAAATTTTGGCCATAAAAATGGTTAACTGAACTGTATTAGAATTTAATACTTGATTAGCAATGTACAAATTACTATGGAATTTTACAGATTGCTACATAGTGTGTTAAACAGTCTAGTTTTAAATTTATACTTTTTCGACTACCTTCTAGACTAACAGTAATGAGCAGTGTACCCGATCAATTATAGCTAGTTATTGGTAAGTGTTAGGTCACCATAATAGATATAACACAAGAATAAATAAGAGAGAAATAAGAGATAGAAAGATAATGATGTTCGATTATATCATAAGAAATAGTAGCAAAGGTTCCTTAGCATATATGAATAACCAACACCTCACTATGTGAGGTTTACATTGTATTTATAGGCAAGGAGCTAGGGCAACACCCCATGTTCTCTTGCTAAACATTTCCATATGGCCTATGGGCTTACTACTTGGGCCGTAGGCTTTTACAAACATATAAGCCATATAAAACTAAGCAACCTATTACATAAGTAAATGACCAAGACTTGATACTAGTTACATGCATTCCTAACAATCTCCCCCTAAGGGTTGGTCATCAAAGGTTGCTTGACGTCTTATTTGCTTCTTTGGCTTTGACGTCTCTAGTATCTTTGTTCTTTGTTCTTGTTCTATGTGATGTGATAAAGTTGTGATCTGCCTTTCATCAACGTCTTTAGTTCCGGTGTATTTACGTCTTTTCCACCATGCTCATACCTTTTTGTCTTTGAAACTTTGAGCATTCTGTGATTTTCATTCTTTAACTTCGATCTTTGTCTTTTGAACTTTTGCTTCTGTTATTGATGAGAAATGACTTTCTGATGTTGGTATGAGCATGTGGAGATGGAATGTTGTTGATGATAATGGTGGTAATTATGGTCACAGCTAGCTAGAACTCCAGGTCTCCATGAGCACCTGCATGAAAATAGTTAGCAATAAAGTTTCCAGCACTTATAAGTTTGGACTTCAAGATAATTAACAGCATAGTGTGAAAACTCTCTCTAATCCTTACAAAGGTTGTTCCTGAATCTGATACCCCCAAGAGGGCTTACACAGATATACCGAAGTATATCAACGATACAGGGTGAGCCGCTGAAGTATACCGATGTATCACTCCACGACTGTAGATCGTTTGAAACCACCGCTAACACTAAGCGTAACCCACAAGGAATTACCGAAGTGACCTGCTGTCAGGGCTGTTTGATGTTGACCCTGGCAGGGATTTCCATTCAATCACTGAGAATTACATTTGTAAATTCTCTCATAAATGTTCATGGCAGATTGCTAGAATCTGCGTAGGACTCTTAAATTTACAACTTGTATTCTTAATGTTGAATAACAAGTGTAGAAAAGTTTAAGTGTTCCTAAGAGATCTTCTGATGAATCTCGTGGCTCTAGACTCGATTAGTGTGTTTTGATTTTAGTAGTCGGAGGCATGGAGCAGAGTGCCTCCTTTTCAATATCAACACATCTCAGAGTGAGAGGTCGATAGATTATGTGAGGTTCTCTGTGAGAAATGAAAGAAGTACCTTTTGAGAGGTACTTGAGTGGCTAGAAGGTTAAGTGCAGTGCGTCACTGGGTCCATGACGTCTTGTCTTCAATACCGGCATCACCAGTAGCATATGAATTGAACCCGGTTTCTGCCCTATGGTTGAACATTTGGAGGGCTATTTCATTTCACCATTTCATTAACTTTTCTTTTTAATTCTTCAACCCCTTCTTTCTCCTTTCATTTCTTTTCTCCTTGTTTTTTATTTTTTTATTTTTATTTTTATTTTTTTTAATTCAATATACCTATGGACTTCTAGTTCTAAACTATTGGTGTTGTCCTTGGGTAGATTCCTACGGCTCTGGCGGATCATAGGACATAAACCTAATATTAATCACCTTATTACTCCATGATTATCCTAGATTTATTGATCACATGCCGTAAAACCTTCTGTAAAAACTCTCAAAATGTTTATGATTATAAAACATATTTTGTTAACACTTTGAGGGTTTTTCATTTTCAGAAATACTCTCCCTTCACATGTGCTTATGGGTTTTTAAGTTAAATTTGCACATGTTGGTTGGAGTTCGCACTTTTGAATTGATTGATTCTCAGTGAACATGACCGCTCCGAGACACGCTTACATCACTGATTAGACCAACTTGAAATTATTACCTGTCTTGGTCATATTCAAGGAGAATCTCTCAAAACGGTACACTCTACTTAGAGAAGTCCTATTCGAGATATGCTTACATCACTGGTTAGACTAGCTTGAAATTATTACCCGTCCCGGACAAGTCCTTTCGATTACTGACAGTTTAAGTTTCGTCAATTCGTTGGTTAAATCTGAGTCGAGCTCATACGAGATTCCACACATCTGTTACCATATTTTAATCACATTTTATTCTCCCCCTCAAAAATAGCATATTGATGTTGTTTTTTTAAAAACATGTTGATTAAAATATGCTTTTTGAGGTTTGTGGGAAGAATCCAACAAGAACTTTTTATTTTGAACAAAGATTGTTTCAAGTACTCCCTCTCAATAAGTGAAATAACTTTTTGAGTTTTTGATTACGAGAGGGAATACTTGTTCTTTTGAGCAGAATTATGAAAAAATTAAGAAATTTGATTAATTCTACTCAAAAGTAAGAAGATTTCGCTCCTTATATTAGGATTGAGGCACTGAAGCGTACCTCAGGGTCCTTTCTTTACAAAGAATGGGTTGTGCACTGTTATATGTGCACAAACCATAATGTTTTACAAGCAAAAATGATCAAAAGAATACCCCAAGTCTTACATCAATCAATGTTTTTGGATATTGTGAACACTGGTTCAGGTCATTGAAAATTTCTGATAGGGAATGATGGTCTGCCTCCAACATAGCTTTCCAGCCTCCGCATCTGATCTCTGAGTATAGGCCTCTTCTCAATCTTCAGAACGAATTGACGAACTTCTCGCATTTGAGTAGTCGTCCACCTGTTATTCTTATATAGCTCCCGATCTCTTAACCGAATGACCAGTCCGTCTCGAACCTTCTTGAGCGTGTGGTCGCAGAACTTGTGAACTTCTTTGAATCCCATGAAATAGTTAATGCTGTGATCACTTTTGTAGACTAAACCAAAGGTTGGATATTTCTTCAGGGTATACTGAGGTTCTTTGTTGATCTCTGGAAGGTATAGAAGTGGTGCGGTTAAGTTTAGCTTCCTTTGATAGCTCTCGACCCCAAGTTGCAAGTCTTCAACGCGTTCCTTAATGATCTTAATTTCTTCTGATGTAGTAGTGTAATGAAGTGCTGAATGCATATTGAAGATCAGTTGAGAAATGATGCATCTTCCCTTGAACTTTGATGAGATACATATCTTCAAGATCGTTAAGGTCCAAATTAGGGGAGTCTGCTTCTGAGAATGAGTAAATCTTCTGATCATGTCTTCTAACCCTGATTTTTTTGTAGAAAGGTATAATCATACTTCTTTTCTGCTTTAATGCTAACCACACCAATTATTCTAAGATCGTTCATCACCGGAGTTGGAGACTTTTTCGTAAGTTTTCTTTTGTACTAGGTTCTCCTTTTCTCATACCAGTGGTAGATTCCCAGATGTGCATCTTGATCGTACAGCACTTTGTTTGTAATGAAGAGTCTTGTTGTTGTTTCTTCGATGGCCGGTTGCGGATATCTTGCAGCAGGAATCAAGGTTATTTACGTTGCATACTTAGGTTGACACTTGCTGTCGTGTACAAGAATTTCCAGATCGTTGTTGAAGAAGAAGCTGTAGGGAATAGCAGGATGATCAAAAGTTCTAATTACTGGCAGAGGCTTTGTCTAATCCGTAAAGTATGGTTCTTTGTGTTGAGAAGTATTATCAATCACATACGTGTCCGGATTTGTCCAGCTGATATCATTCAACATTGCACGTGCAATGTTTTCCAAGTGATATTCGAGCTTAGTTGCACTTGAGGATCAATCTTTCAGCAAGTTGAATGCATCATTTTTTATGCAATGAAGTTCTCCTTTAGTAAGCTTCTTGATTCGTTGATCACGTTTAAGTTTTTGTGTGAACTCAAGTGTGCGTCCTTCGATCATGGAGTCGTTATCGACATATGGTTGAGCACTGACGAGTTTATCAAACCACTCGTTTCCCTCAGTCGCGTCATCTTCAAGCCATGTGACAACCTTAGGTTTTTTGTTCTTTGACTTCTTTCCTTTCTTAGATGTTTTAGTTTTCGACTTTGGTGGAGAGTCTGGTTGATATTGTGGTTGTTGAAAGTCGTCCTCATCATTGTACTCAAAATGATGTTTGGTTGCCTTTGGACCGGTTTCAGATTGCTTTGGCGGTTGGTTGGCTGTTGTTGTGGTTGCTGATGGGTTAACAGGTTCCTTATGTTAAGAAGAAGAACCGCCGACATTCCTTGGTTTCTTAGCTTGTGAGTTCGCATCAAGGTTTTCATCTTCGCTTGGTCATTTTCTTTTATCAGCATCGGCTTTGCATGACTCCTTTGAGATGTTAGCCTGGATAGCATCAGAAATTGCAATTTGTTCAGGAGTCGGTGTTGTAAGACTTGACAATCTATCAAACAATTGTATCTGTAGTTCTTCAAGTGTTGGTTCCTTTGGCATTGATGGTTGGGTTTGTAGGACGAGTGGAACTATAGTGACAACATTTTTGAGAAGACCGTCGATGTTTGGATCGAGATATTCTTTGACTTTCTTGGATGTGATTCTGGGCAAATACTTTTTCAGGTATTCTTCCGTATTTCCCTTGATAGCAGTGAACATCTTATCCTGAACGTCATCGGAGAGGAACTCATCAACTTGAGCTTTTGTGCTTTGGAGCTTGTTCACTTGTCCAACAAGACCGGTAACGATATTTGTCAATGTTTCGATCTGGTCTAGAAGCTTGTTATCTTTCTTTATTCGTGCTTGCTTCACGGCCTGTTTCACCTTCATTGATGCTTGTGAGACCAAAAGATTTATTGGTTTCTTGATGGATTAGCTAATGTAATCCCGTAAATGTCATTTATCTCTACTTTCTCTCACTAACCATGGCTATGTTATTCTTTCATTATCCCCGACCTCCCGAATCACAATAATCAACTTTAAACACCATCCTTCAAGTGGTATCAGAGCCTTGGTTTTAGTTATTGGTTGATTTTGTGGTGTATTCTTGTCATAAATCATCATTTTTGAAGCTGTTATACCAAAGTTTTTATTGTTTTTACTATCTTTTGGGTTTTAACAGTTTTTTTAAGTGTGTTAAATCTGTTTTACCATAGGCCTTAACTGTTTGAAATAGTTTTTTTTTGGTATTATTAAGATTTAAACAGATCTGGTCTAGTTTTTTCAGCCTTCCCGTTGGATATTCTATCAAATTAGCAGTTTTATCAAAATGGAACAGATCGATAAGGTCAAAAAGTGGTCGGATAAACATGGTCAAATACTTGGTCGGAATACTGGTCAGAAAAGTTGGTCGGAAAAGTACACCTAGGGTTTATCGAACTTTTTCCAACCACAGTTTCTTCACGGTTCGACGACTACTCAGTATTCCCTTGCTTGTATAAGCACGTGGAATACTTCGACTAACAGGAAATTTGCTAGCTTGTATAAGCTAGACAGATACTATCGATCTTACCCAAGGGTTTGTCGAACTTTTGTCAAACTTTTGACAAGGGTTGATCGAACTTTTGTAGAACTTTTGAGGGTTCATAGAACTTTTGAGGGTTCATCGAACATAGATCCATCGAACTTGAATCCATCAAACCTGAATCCATCAAAATTTTGACTTGTTGAACTTGGACTACAAAGTCATCGAACTTGTGACAGAAATGTAAGATTAAGTGAAGACTGATTGTTGACTCTTTGACCACGACACAAAACCAAAATACAACAAGACTCTTTTATGAATTCAGTTTTACAACATCATAAGTCCAGAAGCAAACCGTGCAAGATAAAATCATATGTGACTGAGTTTATGTGAAATGAAGCTAACCACAGCCAAGAACAAGTCCAAAATCCAACAACAACAATCCTATTCTACACACTACCATAAACCTTCACTATCACTCATCAACACTCACTATCTACTCTATCAAGGAACGAAAAGAAATATTCTAACAATCTCAGTTTGTCCTTCATGTGTTACAACAGTCTCGGAGACTCAATGAATAAACACACTTAAGAAATCATCATCGAACAAGATTTGGAAGCCTAGCTTCAATACATATACGAAACTAAAAAGATAAGAAATATAACAAAATGTTATTTTCTTTCTTTGATTCGTTCAATACTCGAACTGAAAACGTATAAACAATCATAAGGATCTCAGTTTCATTCACCAAGGGTGCCAATCTTCATAGATTTTAAATAAGTGAACAACAAACCATAACTGATCCTTTTAGATTCAGACTCTAAAGTTAAAGATAAATCAAATGATCTCAGCTAAGTATTCCGTGGTGTTCAATGAACTACCAAGACTAATAAAAGTATATCATACGAAATATAAATCATCATAGATCTTTAAACTAAAACGCAAATAATTTATAAAAGATCTCAGTTTGTCTCACATATGTACAGATCTTAAAAGATCTTGAGTGTTAGAAACAAAACCATCATCGATCTTTCTACTATCTGAATATTAAAGAAAGAATTAAAACATTACGTGTTTCACTCTTTCTTCACTCGGTTTGAAGACAAAACAAAAATTAACAACCAAAAAACATCTAAACTTTGCTTACATAAGGAGATAAGTCTTTGTGTTTGTGGATAAGACGATTTGGGTGTTTAGATTAGATCGATTAGATGGAAATGAGATTTGATGAGTTGGTGAAATGTGTTCTTTTGTGTTTGACTGCACAAGAGTGTGGGGGCGGATGAGTTAGAGATTAGGGTTATCAAATGAAAGTAATTAGGGTATTGTGATGTGTTATATACCGTGTGATTAGGGTGAAATTGTGCTAATGGGCTTTGTTACTAGCTTTAACTAGTTGGGCCTATGATAATTGATTTACACTATCGGTGGACTGGACATTGGGCTAAAAAGAATGATTATTGCAGTTGGGTTGTTGTTAGTCGGATCCAAAATGATTTCTTGGGCTGCAATTTTAATATCTTAAGTTTTTGATCGGTATAATTATTGGCAATAAGAGAGGTATTTTGGTTATTACAAATTTTCACGAGGATACATTTTTGACAAGATCAGGAAAAACCATTATCAAATTCATTAAACCGTCAAAAAGGCTAGTTTTGAGCATTTAACCGCAAGATGTGAATACGGCGTTGATTCATTATTACTTATTTGAGGTTGAAGTGGAATATCACGAATGCGTGTACTTAGTATCTGAAGATATCGGGGTTGGTTGGATGAAGATTCTTCAAGATCCTTGTTCGAGCTTTTAAGCATTAGAATGATTACGACTCGAGTTATCTAGTTATACCTGATGTAAGGAGTTACGTTGTTGTGCTCACAGTGTATAGCTATCACTTTAAAGGAGTTATGTTGTAGTGCTTAAGTGTCACAAAAAGCTGTGGATAATTCGAGAGAAGTTCATATACAGTTAAGGATGGTTGGATGGGTATATGATTCCACCTTTATTGAAATTCTCAGTATTGGTTCTTAGTCAGACAATAGTGCAAGTTTAAGTCACAAGTTTGGGTTATTTTACTTTAGTCTCAAGTTCTTCATACTGGGTTTTCTCCATCAGTATTCACTACAAAAAGCCGTCAGAATGATAATGGGGTCGGTAAAGAGTTAGCTGAGAGGAGTATCAAAGAGTAGAGATGTTATCAGCAATTGATTCTCACGGGCTATTTATGGTACTTGACACATATTCGACTAATTGGACATACAGGGTTACGCTGCCTCCATTTCGATCGTAAACATAGTGTGTATGCTTCCGATTCCGCGAAGACATCGTGGGGGAAGAGAGAGTGGATGTTCTTTGGCTTTCTTTGACTTCTTTGCGAAAACCCTTTTCCTCCATGAGTTTCTGCAATCAGGGGGAAGAAATGAGACGATCAGTGGTTCAAACGTCTTACGTTCGTGTTATCATCTCAACTTTCACGGGTTAATTTGTGTGAAGTTACCTACAGATGATGTTTTGACCGCATTATGATGCCTCGCACACGGTCATATTATCGAGTATTCGTATATACACAGGTGATTATTATTCCGATAGATCGCAACAATCAGGGGGAAGAAGTATTATTTCGTATTTCGTGGTTTGTTTGGTGTGAAGCATCTACATATGTGAGAAGATCTTGCTGATTTCTTGCATGTTACCCCCGAACTGATTTTCCGCATTGAGCATAATTGTGATTAAGTGACTAGTCAGATTTGCTTGGTATGGTTTACGGTGTTATCTACAAATTCCGCTGTGTACTTAAAACTTAAAAAGTTAGAAGACATGTTAACTACATCAAAGCTTTGAACGGTTTTCAGTTTGGGGTAACCTGATTCAGAAACTTTACCAAAAAGAAGTGTACGGAGAAGCTGCTAATGACATGTAGCATGAATTGGGGGGAAGTTAATCCAGCTCATGCCGAGGTACAATATGAAGAAAAAGAGCGTAAACTGCAGTCATCCTCAACATTTGAAGAGCTTATGAAGACTTTATTTTACTTATTTTTGTACTTGTAGGAAATGTTGTAAGTAATCCCTTATGTCGTCCCACTAGAGGAAGATTGTTGGGAATGCTCCTAATACATAAATGGAACGACATTTACGGGATTACATTAGCTATCTTGTTAAGCCGAAACACATGGACTACTTATGTAATATTGTAATAGTTTAGCTTGTGTTAGGCTATATATACCCCTCCATACTTCCATGGAGGGGTGAGACTTAGTGTGTAATTTACTCTTTCATTTTATCATCAATAAAACACACTTTAATTTCTCTCTCTACTTTCTCTCACTAACCATGGCTATGTTATTCTTCCAACATCCCCAACCTCCCAAATCACAATAATCAAATTTAAACACGATCCTTCAGGTTTTGTCTTTTGGTGAGGTTGGTGGAGAATCTTGAGATATGTCATCAGGACTTAGAGGAGATGTTGGAGGTGTCTGTATGTAGTTGTCAGTTTCCTTTTCTAACACCTCCTGCTCTTTCCGTTTCTTCTCTTCCTCTTCCTTAGCTTTCTTAGCTAGCTCCATCTCTTCAGCAGCCTTTTGCACTTCTTCATCTGTCACTAACTCCATATTTTCATTATTGTCTTCATCATCCATAACAAAGTCCTCAGTGTGATGAAATTCTTGCTGGTCATCTTCGGTGGCCATCTCTGTGTCTTCATCCTTACCGAGTTGATTAACCGGATCAGAGGAGACAATCTTTGAAGAACCTTCACCTTCACTAGGTCGATTAACCGGAAGAGGTTGGGAGACATCACTAGCATGTCCTGACCCACCAGGTTGATTAACCGGAATGATGAGGGTTTGAACAGCAGGTGAGGTACTCTCCTTTGACTTCTTCTTTAATTTCTTCGTGTCTACCACCTCGGTTTCCATATCACCTCTTTGGGTCTGATCATCACCAAAATCTTTTTCAATGTCTTCATCCATTTTCTTCTTGTCATCATGCATTTTCTTCCTTCTCCTCTCTTCATCAGATGCAAGTGACTCAAGACTGGCTTCCTGAGCAATTTTGGTAGCAATGTCTTCTTTGTAGATCACTGGTTAATCATTGGTTTCAGTCTCATAACCAGATTCCTCTTCTTCTACAATCTGTTCTTCTTCTGGCTCAGGCTTAGCAACTTTTGTAGGCACATATCTTTTCTTTAGTTTTGGCGGTGCATGTTTCTTTTGCTTTGTTGTGCTTGCCGTGCTTCCAGTTTTGCTACCGCGTTTGCTTCGTGTTTTGACTTCAGAGGGTTCAACTTCATAGTGAAGGAAGCATACCCTTCCAACATTGAATGCTTCATCATACTTCTTATAAGCAAGTTTTTTCTGGATTTTGTCGGTAAGAAGAGAGTCAGGAAGTCTCTTCCCTTGTTTGCGAGGGCTTCCTTTCGGGATGTAGATTTTGTTGACCATTTTATGCATTGCGAATAGATGCTTCTCTTGATCTTCTAGACGATGAGGGATGTCTTCATTGTCATCAAGGAGATGGTGGATGAGTAACTTGGTGAATCTGACAAAAGGAATCTTGGTGAATGGAGTGAGGTAATGACTCTGGATCTGAAAGACTATGTCTTCCCAGATAAGTTGAGTGTAATCAATTTGTTTCTGATTCACTATTCCCCAGAAGATTTGCAAGTGAGAAAGACGAGGATGCTCATGGCCACTGTCTCTTCTGAAAATTGATCGAGCCAAAATGTAGTAAATTGTCCTCCAAGGTTGAGGAATGAACTTGGCCTTAACTTTGGAAAATGATTTGAGTGGTTTGTTTGGTTTTACGTCATATCCAATTTCTAAAAAGAAGTTAAGAACGACTTCTTCTAAGGGAGTAGGATGAAACTTGTTGTTTGGTGCAGGAGCTTCAGGCAGAAGTAAGACTTTTCGAAGATAATTGATATCAACAGTGATTTCTTTTCTGTCAAGTGTGCAGGTGAATGAGTCTTCTGTCATATCCAGCTTGATTGTGTGCCACATCTGATGAATGTAGAACTCAGGAATGGATGAAGACTTATCTAGCATGCTCCTACACTTGTGTAGTTTAAGAGCTTCAATTACTATTTGACACGAAGGTTCTTCACACTTGAACTTGTGAAATTCAACACGTGCGTTATTCTTGCCAATTTCCACATCATAATCTTGTGGAAAAGTGCTTTCTTTTGTGAGCATGGGAAGTGATTGTTGAGCAGCCATTTGTGAAATCTGAAACATCAATCAAAGACACAAATATGCAGGATACATGAAAGTTAGCACATTGTTAAATTCGAGATCATTCATGTGTCCAATTCCATGCATCATTGATTTTATTTGTCTATTATTATAAACTTTGCAAATCTAAAAAAAAATTGTGACTTAGTGTTATGCTAAAAAAAAATTTGTAAATCGTAATTTCAGGTCATTTTCCAAACCTCGACAATTTACTATTCACGGGTTACTATTCATTATTTACTATTCATCAATCACTATTCATCATTTTTGAGACTTTGAGATATTTTCAAAAAATTTACTATTCACAAAATACTATTCATTCCCGGAGGGAAATCACTATTCATGGTATTTATTCATCAGTTTGTAAACTAGGTTTACGGGTATTCAAATTCGCATAACCATTATGGTTTAGCTGCGTATTCATGCATCATCATTAAGGACACATCATATAGACTAGAGTAGTCTACATATCATCATTAACACTATCTCATATTAGGTCATGCACGGGTTTGCATAGTTTCAATTAACGTATGTTTATTTATTTAATAAACGTTACCACTCAGCCATTACTACGAATAAAAATACCCGACACTCCCGGCTATGATCCTAATATATTTTCACATTCATTATAATGATATAAAAATATTATTATTAATTTACCCGGTGTTTTGAAACCATTTGCTATATTTTACGTTAAACGCTTATAACTACGTCGGTTCACGATATTTCAACACGACAATTATTTTAACACCCGATTCTAGCCGGGAATGTGATTTCATAATTTTTACGACTGATGAACTCAAATAAGTACATTTTATTACTATCATTTATCCTATTAATTTGACTTGTTTTACTATATTATGTATGAGGATTGATACTTAATCATTTACTTTTGTAATTCTCAGGTAAAAACAAGCATTTGGTGAAACTTAGCGATTTTGGACTGATTATGGAGCATAACATGCATAAAGTTAAGAGTCTACTGAAATGAAGAAGATCAAGACTAATCTGCTCCAGATGCGCCGCATCTCACTCATGACATGCGCCGCATCTCTATCAAGATATCACCAGATACGATCCAAGATACAAGAGGACATGCGCCGCATCTAATCATGGAGTTACGCCGCATCTTCTGGCGGTGTACGAATATTCCTGAATATTATAATCTTGGACCCCACGCGAAGTTAAGTACATGCGCCGCATCTACTTACTAGATGCGCCGCATCTTCCCTCAGACAGAAACTATAAATACCCCAAGACCAGACGAATTTCGTACGCAATATAATATAACCTAAGTCCGAACAGAAGAACAAAAGGACGAATTCAGTCAAGGAGGCAGCACAAGACACACCCAAATCAAAGATACAAGAGCTGTAAGAAGGTGCTGCATGTGTTTAATTCATTAAGTAGTTTTGTTTTATTGTGTTAGCAAACTTTAATTCATCAGGATTGGTGGCTTGTGTAATGTGACAACGAAAGATTGCACTCCCTTTAATACTTGCTTTCCCATCAATTAAAGTTTATATGTTGATGTCTTTGGTTACTACTTATTAGTGCATTGATAACCTCTGTGTTTATTAGTGGCTTGCGGGCATTTGACTGCGGGACATAATGTGGCTCCCACGGTTATTACTAAATTGATCACTTAGGAATAACTTTTAGACATAAGTAATCATTAAGGGTTTACTCGCCGATAAGAATAGGACCAACGAGAAAGGGTTAACTACATACACTTCATATAAAGCTATCTATAAAACAAGTGACAATCTACTTAATCATAAGGACAGCCCTCTTATTGTCTCAAGTATCTATCTGTGTACGTGTGTGCCACTTGCTGATTCGTGCCTATTAGTTTATTTTATTATTTAATTGCAACAAATCGTGCCAGTCTCTCAGGCTGAAACCCCCTTGCGTTAGGATATTAAAATACTGATTAGAATAACGAGATAATACGTTCCACTCTTAGTGATCGACACTCTACTTACCATTATCTTCATACTGACCGGGTACACTGCTCGTTAAGTGTGTGTGTTATTGATAAGTCGGCTAAATATAAATTTAAAACTTGAGTAGGCATTAAAACTGCTAAACCGCAACGACACATCACGCGCATCAAGTTTTTGGCGCCGTTGCCGGGGAGTGAATTGTTATTATCTGTTAATTTAATTAGTATTTTAATTAGGTTTTTCTTTTTTTTAGATTAATTGCATCATTGTATTATTTTGCATATTTGTTGTATTGTGTGTTAATTATTTTCTTTTATTTTTGTGTGTTTATTTTCGTTTGTGTGTTTAATTTTTGTTTTTATTTTTCGTATTTTTCTGTTCTGCTATCGTTGTACTGTGCTAAATCAAACGATACGGCGCATCTGATCTCTCAGATACGGCGTATTGCGTTTAATTTTTAAAAAAATACAACGCGTTTAATTAATTCGATACGACGCATCTTTCCCCCAAGATACGGCGTATCTGTTTTTAATAAGAAAATTTTTCTAAGCGATAAAGTAATACGACGCATCTGCTTTAGCAGATACGGCGTATCTGTTTTTAATAAAATTTTTTTTCTAAACGTTAACGCCATACGACGCATCTGCTTTTGCAGATACGGCGTATCTATTATTTTAATTAAAAACAGTTTGCGAATTATTAAACAGATACGGCGTATCGATCTCTATCGATACGGCGCATCTTTCTGAATCAAAAATCGATATTTATTTTTAAACGTAACGAAAATACGGCGCATTAACTTTCGTTAATACGACGCATTTAATTTTAATTAGATAAGCCGATTTTTGATTAATTAATTCGATACGGCGCATTCTTAAATTCTAAGCGGCGTATCTATTTTCTGGATAAAGTCTGATTAAATTTTAACGTATTAAGATACGGCGTATCCAACTTTTTGGATACGGCGCATCGTCTGCAGATATCAGTAACTTTAATTTTTCGTATTCCGTTTTCGTTATTAATTATCTGATATACTACTTTCTCGAGCATACCCTACTGATATTTTTGTGTTGATTTCAGGAAGTGCATGACCAGGAGTTCTACGAAGAACTTGATTCAACCTTTCGAAGATCCTGAACGAGCCCTACATTCGCTTAAAAGGCTTTTCAACACAAGAAGCTTTGATCTTTCAAGTTCACTCGAGCTTGATTACTTTTCTGAAGAAAAAGAGGAAGTTGAAACAGAAACAATGGGCGAAAACACTACTATGGAGGAATACATGAACAATACCCGTGCTGATTACACTTCAGGAGTTGCTAGACCTAAGTTTGATGATAAGTCAAAATTTGAGTTGAAGGGTCAGTTTCTCAAAGAGCTAAGAGAGAATGCTTTCAGTGGGACGGAACAAGAGGATGCTAATGAGCATGTTGAAAAGGTCCTGGAGATTGCAGATTTGTTTACTTCAGAAGGAGTCAATACCGATCAACTCATGCTAAGAATCTTTCCAATCTCACTAAAAGGAGCTGCTAACAAGTGGCTAAGGAATGAACCTGCTAGTTCAATCACTACATGGGAAGGTTTGAAGAGCAAATTCCTGAAGAGATATTGTCCACCTGCTAAGACTGCTAAAAAGATGGAGGCTATCAATAGTTTCAAGCAAGAGCCTGATGAAACCCTTTATCAAGCTTGGGAACGGTTTAAAGATTTATTGATAAAATGTCCTCAACACTATCTAACCCCTATGCAGGAAATAATATTGTTTTATCAAGGATTGGACGTGCCTACAAGACAGATTTTGGATGCTAAGGGAGCTGTACCTCAAATGAGTGCAACCAATGCTAGGAAAGCAATCCAAGATGCTGCTGATCATTCCCAAAAATGGCACGATGGGACCTCTACTAGATCTAAGAGCAGCACTAATTTTGACGGGATTGCTGCTATTCAAGCTCAATTGGATAAAATTAGTAGAGAGATGAAGAAGCGAGATGAAAGAGCATATGCTGCCCAAGTTGGATGTGAAAAGTGCGAAGGACCTCACTACACTAAAGATTGCCCGAACAAGAATGAAAGTGAGACATTTGAAGAAGCATATTACACCCAATTTGGACAACCATTCCGACCTTCAGGAAGATTTAGGGAAGCTAGTCCGGGATTCTATCAAAAGAACAACTTCAATCCCGCTTATCAAGAGAGGAGGCAGACTTTAGACGATACTTTAAAGCAAATTATGGCCGATGCTGCTAAAAGACATGAAGAGAATACTGCTATGATCAAAGAAATTCGAGCTTCAACGGACACTACTACAAGAAATCAAGGAGCTTCGATCAAAGCATTGGAACAACAAATTGGTCAAATGAGCAAAGTTCTTCAAGAAAGGGGATATGGAAGTTTACCGAGCTCAACTGAAACCAACCCAAGAGATCATGTCAAGGCCATAAGCACCACTGAAGAAGTCACTCCTAATATACCTAGAAGATCGATGAATGGTAATGATGGTGCAAGACCCGAATTTTTCTTTAATTCTTCAATCAGCTTAAGGAGACTACTAAAAGAAAAGACAAAGATTGAAGAGGAGATCAAGGCAACAATGAAAGAAGAGAGCTCTGCAACCGACTTAAATGCCTTGCCTCATAAAGAAAGAGACCCAGGAAGTTTTACTCTACCTTGTTCTATTAATAATATATCTTTCAATAATGTGTTAGCTGACTTAGGAGCTAGTGTTAGTGTTATGCCTCTTAAGACATTCGCTACCCTAGGACTAGGAAAATTAGCACCAACTAAGTTACTTATTGAATTGGCTGATAAAACGGTAAAACGACCTGAAGGGATTGCTAATAATGTGCTAGTTAAGATTGAGCAGTTTATTTTTCCCGTAGACTTTGTTATACTAGACATGCCCGAGGATGTTAAGATTCCTTTAATCCTCGGAAGACCTTTCTTGTCTACTGCCCATGCTAAGATTGATGTGTTTAAAAGAAAAATCTCATTAAGGGTAGGGAATAATAAACTAGTCTATAAGTGCCAAGATCCGGTTAAAAGCATAATTAGAGGTGTTTATGTGCTAGGATTAAGAGAGCGTATGGACCTCGATCTTGAAGCTAGACTTATGGGAGAAACATTGATTCAAAACAACTCAACTAATCCTAATCATGAGAACTTTGAGGAATTCATTGACCTTAATGTACCCACCGAACTTAGACGCAATGTTGTTAATGATTCTGATGATGAGTGGTATGATTGTGTAGTAATTAATAAACGTAGGAGAGTAGTTGAGAAAACGAATTTGAACAATGATGTATTTATTGAACTACCACCCCACCTTGCTTATTTGTGCCTATATGATAATGAGAATTTCCCGTCTATCATTTTGTCATCTCTGCCCGAAAGGGACAGGACTTTGTTCATACAGATAATGAAGAAGAACGGCGTGGAAATTAAGGACGGGCAAGGAGTGTTCAATATTACTGAATTGGCGATGAAGGAGCGCGATGTTTCCGACTCCTTCAATGATCGATATTAAAAAGCTGAACGTGAGTCTAACTTGAAGACTCTGGAATAAAGACAAGTGCTTACCGGGAGACAACCCGGATTTATCTATTTACTATTCTGTTTTCTGTGTCGAGTCAGTCAGGCCCGCATGAGGATACGGCGCATCTCAATTCTGAGATGCGACGCATCTCCTGCAATGGTCATATCTTATTTTATTTTTCTGCATTTTTATTTTCGACTTTAAAACTATTTATCAGTTTATTTTTAATGCGGCGCATCCCTGGTTAAGGATGTGGCGCATCTTTATTCTGATCCGTATTAATTCCAGGCTCGATACGGCGTATCTTCTTCAATAAGATACGGCGCATCGACTGACCTGATGATTTTCAGTTTTAATTTTTAAGTTTTATTTTTATCTAACTAATAATGTATTATGCAAGCTTGAACCTTTCTTATCTTAGGTGTGTTTTAAAGTGTTGGTGGTATTATAGTTTCCTGGATTTCCTGTGGATACATCAAGTATGAAGCTTTAACGTTCTAATCCACAAGAAGTTGATTTTTGCTCTTATACTAATGGAGGATCATACCGAGCAAATCTCAGGGGAGTTTTTCTGTTCTAATTCTTTTATTTTCCAGTTTTTAACCTTTTATACAAACAACGAGGACGTTGTTTAACTTAAGTGGGGGGATTGGAGAATTAGAACACTTAACAATTACTTGTCCTAAACTTTTTCAAAAATTATGCTTAAAATGTGCTTAATATATCAAACTTAAAATTTTTTTTTAGCATGTTTTTGTTTAAGATCTAAGTTGCATAACTGCACATATGACGTTATTTTCAAAAATTGTGATTTTTCAAAATTCACAAATCTATGAGTGTGCCGGTGACTTGTAAACTTTAGAACTTGGCTTGTATACTATTCGAGACCACCATAATAAGTATTATTTATATAATTGGAATGACTTGTCTAAATTGGTAAAATTTCTAGGATTACACCCAAAAAGCCTATTATATGTTTTGTGTTATTAACTAACTACACTGGTTAGTTAACCCCCGTATAAACCCTTTGTTACTCTCATTTTTAGAGTAAGATACCCCTAGAAAAACACTCTGAGCCATTCCTTTCGTTTCTTACACCTATGTTTAAAATGTTTCGTTACACCCTTACACCTTAGCCTACCCTGTAGATTAGAATCCGTGGTTGGTTGATTGCTATAGGCAGAGTGTGTTTCCTTACATTACCTGTGTTCGCGTGCGTAATTCATTATCTTTGGTTAGGTCGGGAAATTGCACAATGCAATTGGAGTGAAAGTAAATATTGTATATTTTGGAGTTTATTTTTCGTGTGTTTACTACTTTCACTATTACCATTATTTCTGAAGTTATGAAAAGTATGGAGCATTTATCCAGAATTATCATTATAGTGATGTGGTGAAATTTTACACATCTATGTTTATGTTAAAAAAAAAAAAAAAAAAAAAAAAAAAAAAAAAAAATCGAAAAAATGAGAAAAGAAAAGAAAGAAAGAAAAGTTGGAAGTTAGTTTTAACCAACTTATGTAAAGTTATGTAAGTGGTCGATATCACCACTATTTGTTGTACTATATCTATGGATTGAATGGGAATTGGCAGTTATGGGAACGCCAATTAAGGTTTATTCTTTGATTAAGATCTTGTTGAGTATAATTCGTGTCTACCTAAAGCGTGTGTTTCAAGTGTTAAAGCGTGAGTTATTCTGTGATATGAGTCTTATTCATGGGATGGTTGGGATAGTGATTAACCACACTTAGGATTTTGATTTATTTGTTTTGTTTATTTTTCATTTTACACCAATTTATATCCCAAATGTTATCCATGCCCTTTATTATTCTTTATCCAACCAAACCTTTGATTTATTGAGATTAGGGATTTGAGCAATCTTAAGTATCGTAGTCGTGGATTCGGCTATGTATTTATGATTTTGTTGCCCTTTTTGATATATTATTATTGGTGAAGTTTGGACCTATCTTTAGCCTATTCGAGTTAAGGATTTGAGCAATTGCAAGTATCGTGTTCGTGGATTCGATCATGTATTTGTGATTTTGTCGCCTTTTCTGGAATTTGAGATCGATAGTGAAAGAGAATAATTAACCCTTAAGCCTAAAAACCCTTTTTACCGCTTTAGACTTGTTACTCCTTAGCTTTAGTGGAGGAGATGTGTATACTTGCCAAGCTTATGATAGAATATTCGTCGCGACTGGACAGTTAAACGATTAGATTTGCTTTTATCAAAATTATCTTATTTTACTTCTAATTCGTTAAGTGTTTAGTTGTGTGATTATGAAATAAACGAATACATGCTTAAACATAAAAATAAATCCTAACATCTTTTAGGATACATTTTCATAAGAGAAATTCTAAGGTTTACTTGGGGACAAGTAAAGTTCAAGTGGGGGGATATTTGATGAACTCAAATAAGTACATTTTATTACTATCATTTATCCTATTAATTTGACTTGTTTTACTATATTATGTATGAGGATTGATACTTAATCATTTACTTTTGTAATTCTCAGGTAAAAACAAGCATTTGGTGAAACTTAGCGATTTTGGACTGATTATGGAGCATAACATGCATAAAGTTAAGAGTCTACTGAAATGAAGAAGATCAAGACTAATCTGCTCCAGATGCGCCGCATCTCACTCATGACATGCGCCGCATCTCTATCAAGATATCACCAGATACGATCCAAGATACAAGAGGACATGCGCCGCATCTAATCATGGAGTTACGCCGCATCTTCTGGCGGTGTACGAATATTCCTGAATATTATAATCTTGGACCCCACGCGAAGTTAAGTACATGCGCCGCATCTACTTACTAGATGCGCCGCATCTTTCCTCAGACAGAAACTATAAATACCCCAAGACCAGACGAATTTCGTACGCAATATAATATAACCTAAGTCCGAACAGAAGAACAAAAGGACGAATTCAGTCAAGGAGGCAGCACAAGACACACCCAAATCAAAGATACAAGAGCTGTAAGAAGGTGCTGCATTTGTTTAATTCATTAAGTAGTTTTGTTTTATTGTGTTAGCAAACTTTAATTCATCAGGATTGGTGGCTTGTGTAATGTGACAACGAAAGATTGCACTCCCTTTAATACTTGCTTTCCCATCAATTAAAGTTTATATGTTGATGTCTTTGGTTACTACTTATTAGTGCATTGATAACCTCTGTGTTTATTAGTGGCTTGCGGGCATTTGACTGCGGGACATAATGTGGCTCCCACGGTTATTACTAAATTGATCACTTAGGAATAACTTTTAGACATAAGTAATCATTAAGGGTTTACTCGCCGATAAGAATAGGACCAACGAGAAAGGGTTAACTACATACACTTCATATAAAGCTATCAATAAAACAAGTGACAATCTACTTAATCATAAGGACAGCCCTCTTATTGTCTCAAGTATCTATCTGTGTACGTGTGTGCCACTTGCTGATTCGTGCCTATTAGTTTATTTTATTATTTAATTGCAACAAATCGTGCCAGTCTCTCAGGCTGAAACCCCCTTGCGTTAGGATATTAAAATACTGATTAGAATAACGAGATAATACGTTCCACTCTTAGTGATCGACACTCTACTTACCATTATCTTCATACTGACCGGGTACACTGCTCGTTAAGTGTGTGTGTTATTGATAAGTCGGCTAAATATAAATTTAAAACTTGAGTAGGCATTAAAACTGCTAAACCGCAACGACACATCACGCGCATCAACGACTTCATCATATTTTATTTTGTTCCGTTAAAATTTATTTCTAGCTAACTCGGTACCCGGTAACACCTAGAACACATAATATCTATCTAAACCATACACCTAAAGTGAAGATTACTTACAATTTCTTCCTACTCTACCCATTCCCACGCTGCCCCCATGCTTTCACCATACCTCTTCACTAACTTCATTAAATGCTAGTCATTCATGTCTCCATAATACCTACTCCCATTTTTATTATTTACACATACATTCACGTAAACAAAAACTTAGCTAACAAAAATTCTCTCTACCTCCCTCACTCTTTCAGATTCGGCCAAGGCAGGAAACACAAGAAAATTTCACCAAAAATTCAAGATCAAGTATTATCCAATCTCTATTAGTATTCCTAGTTAAGGTTTTAAATAAAAACCTCAATGATAGTTAAGTATTTTGCTCCAAAACTCATCAAATCTTCAAGTAAGTGTCTAATTAAATTTTCTAATCTTTTATACTTTCATTTGATATATTTTCAAGTTCTAGTAGCAAATCATAAATGTACATATGTTTGATACCACTTAATGTTTATTTTTCTCTCTAAAAATAGACCAAAGGATTTTATTAGTAACCTCATGAGATCCACCATTTTTGGTGAAGATTAGGAACCCATGACACCCTAAGAAGGTGTATGGTAGGCTTAGACTAGTTGTGGTGTTGATTGGAAGTGTTATATACAAGCCTTGAACTAGAAAATCGATTTTTACAACTATAGAAAAAGGGTCTGTCCATTTTCTTGAATTCTGAAAAACTCAGTAGGCCATGAAATATTTTGGCTTACATTTTTAGAAAATACTTTCAAAAAAGAAACCGTGGCCGCCGGAATGAGCAAAAACGAGCTTACGACGAGAAAGATACGTTAATTCTAAGTTTGACGACGAAAACTATTTTTCTGAAAATTTGCGCGCTGTCCCATGAATTTCAATGGGTGAAACTGTTGGGAACACGTTTTATTTCAAGTCTTAGTCATGTTTTATTAATTTGTTGCTTAAATGTAATGAGCTATATGTTTAGAAAGAAAAGCCCATGACACATTAGTAGCCCATGTGCCATGGGAATCAAATTAGGATCTAATTAGTATAATTCTAGTATATTCTTAGAATAGAATATGCTTAGGAATATCCTAAGCACATGACACCCTTATACGCCTATAAATAGAGGCTTAAAGTGATCATTTTATTAGTTGGTTATTGTTCTATTGTGCGGAAGCTCTGTCAACTTAACGTATGGAATATAATCATCCTTCTTCTCTTCTCTAATCTCTTCTCTTAATCTCTCGTTGTTACTTAATTACTTTGTTATCGTTGTTAGATCAATCGTAGTATAGTTGTAGTTGTGTTCGTGGTTATTTGTAGACTAGATCTAGTGTTATATCGTTGTTAGGGACCATCAAGTGGTATCATACGCCATAGGATTTTTAAGAGTGTTTTATCGAGTAGATTAAATCGTTAATTAATCAGTTTTTGCATTTGGTTTAAGTGATTTACGTGGTTTTGTGGTAAAAAACATTCGATAATTTCATTTCAATATCTTATCGTTAAACTTGTTAAGTGAAAAGATAAAATAGTGGATTGAGATTAGATTTAACGTTAATTACTTGAGTGTTTGTTCTAGTTTAATTTCGTATAATCACTTGTTTCATTCGTTGCTAATCGTAAACTTTCACGTTATGAGTCTTAAATTTCTTCATAATTTACGCTTTGTTTAATGTTTAAAACCAAAAACAATCGGGCTAATTACTGTTTGTTAAGTATTGACGTAATTTGGAAAAGTTGGTGGAAAAGAGGGTTTATCGAATTTGTGAAAAAGAGGGTTTATCGAATTTGTGAAAAAGAGGGTTTATCGAAATTGTGAAAAAGAGGGTTTATCGAAATTGTCTTCAAGGGTTTATCGCAATTCCAGCAGCCTCCAGATTTATCAAAATTGGAACTCAGTGTTTTCCTTACTTGTATAAGTTTGTGAAAATACTTCGACTTGGCGGTTATTGTCATATCTTGTATAAGATTTTGAGAAAGTGATTAAAATTGTAATTTAGATAAATCTATCGAAATTGAAAAATCTATCGCAATTCTGTTAACTTATCGAAATTGCCTTTTTTATCGCAATTAAGATAACTTATCGAAATTGAAAGATTTATCGCAATTAGAAAGTTTATCGCAATTATAAATTTTATCGCAATTGCAGGAATTATCGCAATTCTGACTCTTATCGCAATTGGTCTTCTTATCGCAATTGGTCTTCTTATCGCAAACAGGACTCTTATCGCAAATTGGACTCTTATCGCAAATTGGAATCTTATCGAAATTGTGCAACGTGAACAGTGTTTATCAAAATTGTGGTGAACAGTAATTATCGAAATTGAACAAAAACTTAACTTAACCAAACCAAATCTCATAACTCATAACACACATCTTAATTATCTACACGATCAACAACAACACAAGGATGTCTCAACCACCATACAATTACAACTTCTACAATCAACAACAGCCACAGTACTGTCAACAACAATTTCAGCAACAATATCCTCAGCAATAGTACCAACCATCATACCAACCACAATATCAACAACATCAAATGTTCATGCATCAACATCAATTCCCTCAGCAGCAACAACTTCTTCCACAACCAATGCAGAACTACCAACCATCTTCCAGAGAACCACATTGGTTTACCAAAATGTGTGAAGCCATAAGTAGTCAGCAATCGAGGCATGAAGCAGGTTCTCAAGACACACCACCTATGCTCACACCTGGAAACTATGTGCAGTGGTCCAGTCGTTTTCTCCGTTTCATTGAACTAAGGAAACCTCACGAGAAATATATGAAGAAAGTCATCATTGATGGACCATATCCAGCACCTACAACAACCATTCCCGGTGATCCAACTCAAGTTCCTCCAAGAGAAGCGACAACAACCCCCACTCCTCTAGCTCAACTAACTGCAGAACAAGTCCTACAACAAGAGGCCAATGAGCTAGCTATGTCTTATATACTCCAAGGGATTCCCAATCCTATCTTCAGGAGTATTGATGCCCAAAAGACAGCCAAGGACATGTGGGAGCACGTACATCTGCTTATGGAAGGTACTGAACTGAATCAAGAGGATCTGGAATCAAAGTTGTACATGGAATATACACACTTCATGATTGAACCTGAGGAATCCTTGGAATCATACTATCATCGTTTCACCAACATCATTAATGATCTGGATTGCCAAAATATCATCTTACCAAAGATTGCTATCAACTCCAAGTTTTTGGGATGCCTCGGCCCAGATTGGCAGAAGTACGTCACATTCGTTCGTCAAGCTAAAAAGATCAATGACGTATCTTATGGGTTGTTATATGATTACCTAAAACAACACCAATATGAGGTTGATAAGGATCGAGTTGCACGTGGAGGATTCTCACCAGCACCTACTCCAAACTCACTTGCTCTCATGGCTCAGTCACATTTTGCACCAAATCAGGAGTTTGTTTCACCACCACCACCTCGTTCAGGTTTTGCACCTTAATCGTCAAATCAAATTGTCCCTTATGAAGCACCTTCTTCATATCCTGATAATCAACTCGTCCAATATGACAACACTGATTACAACATGTACTCAAATGTTGACACTGATGATGATGATGCCTTTCAATCTCTGAATGAAGGATTTGCAATGATCGCTCGTGCATTCAGCAAATTCTCTAACAAAACAAACAATCGTTTGAGATCTTCATCTAATACAAGAAATCAAGCAGTCGTCAATGATGGAAGAGTAGAGATTCAAAATAGGTCTTCAGGAAGGTTTGGGTCAGGAAACATGGGGAATTCAGGTGGTCAACGATTCAGCTCAGGAAGTGGTCGAAACAGTATGGGAAATTCTCAGAGAAGGAATCAGATTGCTGACAAAGGGAAAGGGATTGCTAATACTTCCATCACTTGCTACAATTGTGGGGGTAATGGTCACATGGCAAACGCATGCCCCAAACCAAGAACAATGGGCAGTGCATACCATAAGGAAGCTCTTCTCCTCGCACTAAAAGATGAAAAGGCCAGTGGTGCTTTGGCAGATAAAGAACACAACAACTTCATGGCAAACGCATTATCTGATGATGAAATGGAAGATCTCGAAGCAAATGCTGCTGTGATGTTAATGGCCAACATGCAGGAGATAAACATGAGTGAGACAAGCCCGGTTTACGACACCGATGGATTATCTCAGGTATCTGATGCAGATTGTCTTATTCATGAAATTGCCTCACCATCTGTATCCGTATCTGCACAAGCAAATTTTGCTCAAAATGACTTATCATTTTCACCCCAAGACAATGATCAAATAAGCACAGTGGTTACCTTTGATGATGATGATCAAATTAACCCGGTGGTTTCATTTGATGATTCTCTTGGTGATGACAATCATGATCATATTGAACAAAATGATCCTATGCAAGATTCGGATTCAGAACTCATGACCTTATTACTTGCCACCCAATCACAATTGAATGCACATAAATCCCAGATGGACAAATGCAATGACATTAACAAAAGATTAAAAGCCAAACTTGCACTGTCAACAAAGGACCTTGAGTGCTACAAGCAACAACTTTCAAATTTTGAAAAACAGGAAAAACGTGAGAAAAGTTTTGAGTCTGCATTCCAAGAGTCATACGTAAAAGTACACAATTTGGAACATCAAATTCATGAATTGACCGTTTTCAAAAATGAAATAATTTCATAAAAGGAACAAGAAATATTTGGTTTTCAAAAACAGGTTGACATTCTCCAAACGGAAATTTCTAAAACCAAAACAGAATTGTCAACTTGTCAAGCAAATTTTTCTGAACACAAAGAAGCTTCAAGGAAACGTGTCGATTCATATCTTGAAGAAATTGTGACATTGGAAGGCAAACTTAAGGATTTTCAAAACGTTGTTTATAAAGCGGGTAATTCTGTAACAGCTCTTTGAAATCTAACTGTCAAACCAAATCCTCGCGGATATGGATTTGCAATCGGATGTGATCAACCTCATTTTTTAAACAAAGCACTCGAGGCACACCCTAAGTTGTACAGTGCCTAATTGTTGTTTGATGATACTTTTCAACGTGTGGTTGTTTCTAGTACTGAAGAGGAAGAAGAACATGATATCGAGTGTCGATCAAAGATGAGTCATGTAAAATATAACAAACCATATGATTATTCAAAAGCACCTCATATTAAAGAATCTTTTTTACCTCAAAAAGAGAAATCTTTACAACCGGGTTCTTTAAATGAAATAAATACTTCATCTGAAGTTGCTCCAGTTACCACTGTTGCCCAAATCAACGGTCCATTACCAAGTCAAGGTGATAATGAACAAATTCCAAAAGAATGTCGGATTCTTAAATATTTCAAAACATTTATGGAGGACATTCAACTTTTGGACAACGCAATTGAAATAAATTCTGAAATTAAAATCTCCACTTTTCTCTCTCCTTATGAGAAAGAAAAGCGAGAAGTTTTTCAAAAACAATTCTTGCCACTTGTTAATCACCTGCGACTTTGTGCAACTCAGTGGGAACAGGAACTCCAGTCAGAAGTTGTATCAATGATGAGTATTTTCAATGCAAAAGATGTCAAAATTGCAAAACAAAAAGGTCAAAAGAAAGCTTTAGAAAAAGATGTTGATTGACTCTTGATGAATGTTCTCAGTTATGATGTGATATCTGTGATAATGAATTCGATTTATTTTTCATGCCATGAATTTCTTGTTGATGATCACTGTGATGAACTTGAGACAATGAGAATTGAGAATGAAAATCTGAGAAAAGAAAATGAGAGACTCAGACAAATCAATGCTGATGTTGAAACCAAAGTTTTTAAACTTAACAAAAAACTGGAATGGTGTCAAGCTCAAAGTGCTGAGTTTGAGTTGGAATTGCAAAAACAACAAGCATCTTTTCAAAACAGTCATACTTCCGAATTTCAAAACGAAATTGATGGTTTACGACATCAAAAGTTTGAATATGAAAAGGAAATAGATGAACTTTGCAAAAACAGGAATGAAACCGTCCGGTTAAACAGAATCTTGGATTCAAAAAATCAAGAACTAAACCACATCATTATTGATTTGAAAGAGAAACTCAGAACTCTTGACAAAGGGAAAGCTGTATCAAATAATGTGATAGCACCAGGAATGTACAAAGTAGACAAGGCACCTAAGAAAGCATCATCTCAACCTACTAATGTGAACACTTCAACTTCCACAGGATTAGGCACCACATCTAAGGCTAGCAGCTCAAAGACCACCAAGAGTCAAAAGAAAAGACAAAAGAAGATTAGAGTTTGGCAACCTAAGAGTGGATTATCTAAGAATGCAGAAGTAGAAGTTAATGATAGTAGTTTGGAATCTAGCTTGTCTAAGTCTCATTCTGAATCTGATGTAATGCATGTTGAATCTTTGAATGTTACTAATGATATTATGGTTGATGCTTCTTGTGTAGTCTGTCACACTAGTATGTTATCTGGAAATCATCAGAAATGCATTGCTAAGACCCTTTTGTCACGGAAAAAGAAACATACTTCTGGCATTTCCCATAGGCACAAAACAGCTGCTAAGTCTATTTTAGGAAAACCGCCTCAAGTAGTTTCTGAGACCACCATTGCCAAGCCCGTCGTCGCCCCTAAGAAAATCCATTCACCTAGCACAATCACTAAGAAGAAAGCACAAACTAGTTGGGCGTGGCAACGTTGGTTGCAATATAAACCTAGTTTTACTTGGGTTCCAAAGATGTTGAAAACTTGTATTACTAACCCAACTGGATCCACTGGTTCCAACTCTCCTGTGTCCTCTTCTTGTGATGCAGGTAATTCAAATTGTGCTATGGATTGTTGATAGCGGGTGTTCCCGGCACATGACAGGGAATTTAAAGCTTCTAGTAAACTTCGTTGCGAAGTTCATAGGTACTGTCAGGTTCGAGAATGATCATTACACAGCTATCATGGGTTACGGTGATTATGTCAATGGGAATATCGAGATTAGCCGTGTCTACTATGTCGAGGGCCTTGGTCACAATTTGTTTTCTGTCCGACAATTTTGTGATGGTGATCTAGAAGTGGCATTTAGGGAAAAAACTTGTTTTATTCGGGATCTTGAAGGGAATGACCTCATGAAAGGGAAACGTGGCACCAGTCTGTATACTATTTCCTTCGAAGGGATGACAGCTTCCTTTCCAATATGCTTACTATCCAAGGCACATCCCACAAAAGCTTGGCTATGGCACAAACGGATGTCTCACCTGAACTTCAAAACCATGACCGAGCTTGCTCGCAAAAAGTTGGTAGACGGTCTTCCAAAATTCAGATACGCTAAAGATCATCTGTGTCCCGCTTGTAAGCAAGGAAAAAGTACTCGTGCTCACTTTCCGCCTAAACCCGAGCACAGTACTGATCACGCACTTCAACTGTTGCATATGGATTTGTGTGGCCCTATGCGTGTTCAAACTATTATTGGGAAGCGGTACATACTGGTAATAGTCGATGATTATTCGAGATGGACTTGGACTTATTTTCTTCGCAGTAAAGATCAAGCACCATCAATGATCATCATCTTTCTCACAAAGATTCAAGTTCAGCTCCGAAACACAGTCAGAAAAATTCGAACAGATAATGGAACAGAATTCAAGAATCAGACTCTTCGGGAGTATTATGAGAAAGTGGGTATTGAACATCAAACGTCCATCGCTCGCAGCCCCGAACAGAACGGTGTGGTCGAAAGGTTCAACCGTACTCTAGTGGAAGCAGCCAGAACAATGTTAATCAATGCTCAGTTACCAGATTACCTTTGGGCCGAAGCCGTTTCAACTGCCTGCTACACCAAAAATAGATGCATGATCACCAAAAGGCACACCAAGACACCATATGAACTAGTTTACCCCAGAAAACCGAATATCAATTATTTTCATGTCTTTGGAGCTCTCTGTTATCCAAAGAATGATCGTGATGACCTTGGTAAACTCAAAGCCAAAGCGGACATCGGAATTTTTGTTGGGTATTGTGAAAATTTGAAAGGATTCAGAATTTGGAATCGTCGCACCAGGGAGATTCAGGAGACTATCCATGCTAATTTCGATGAGCTCACAGAGATGGCTTCTGAGCAAAACAGCTTAGAACCCGCAACCAACCGTCTCAAATTTTCTGATCCTTCAGCTGCAACCTTCTCTCTAAACCGCAAAGATCTAGAAGACTTTTTTGCTCCATTGTTTGATGACACTATGGTTGGTCGTGCTCCTGATGTATCCACAAACTCCGTTGCACAACCACTCATCGATAATCAAGTACCTGATACACCAGCAACTTCCTCAACAACCGTTGCCGAAGATGCACCTCAACCAGAACCATCATCATCAATCGATCAAACACCTTGCGAAAGCAGCTGAAGGACCCCCCGTCATTCTTCTAAAATACTGATGTGTCGAGAATGCGTACAAGTTTTAAATTTATAAAGGTCGAATTACCGAATCTAGAAACAACACATACGAGCAAGTGAACTCGTCCGTTATAGCAAGATTATGATGGTAAGTCGGGATCGTTCGCAGGGATTTGTGTAGTGAATCGAATTGTAAGCTACTAGAAGTAAATTCCTTAACAAGTAATGAAAAATAGAATAATTCAGATGATTAAAACTACACTTGCTGAGACTAGTATACTACTTTTTGATAAGCATGATTGTGATAACTTTGGATAACATGTTGGTTATGATAATTAGTTTGGTGAACTAATCTATTGTTTCTACAAATTAAACCTTCGTCAAGATTTTAGTTCATAAAAACAAGCATTACGTTTAACCACTCAATTCAAGATCAATTCAAGGTTCATAAGTTGGTGTACCTTAAACACGAAAATAATCTTTTGCTTAATCAAATAGCTTAGGAAATGGTCAATACAAAAGGTAACCGATCATAGACAAAAGGTCACAATTGAGAGTAACCTATTAATCTTTCGACCCTTGAAATGGTTTACCATCAATCCTATTTTTGATAGACAAAAACATTCTCATTACAACCACAATTAACTTTCTTTGTTTAATAAAGAATAATGGGTAAAAATAATCATTCATAGACAAATAATTATAACTAGTTGAATAACAATAGTTCTTTCGACCCTTAAAATTATTAGCAACTAGTTATACTTGATTCAACAAATGTCACTACAAAACTTAATCACGATTGGATCTTAGAATCAACTTGAAATTGAATTAAAACATGTCATCACAATCATACGCATATCAATTGGTAATACACATCATCTAAGCAAGTGCACAAATGCACTAGCCACTCATAGCAAACATGAACATAATCTCAGCACTTTGAACATTAGAAACCATAATTGAAAGTCTTACAATGATTGAAAATAGATTACAAATGATAAAGTAATGATACCCAAAGGATTGGTGTTGATTTCTTGATGTTTTGACCTCTAAATAATGACCTCTTGATCCTCCAAAGTTTCCTGGACTTCAAAGGACGAATTTAAGAGTATTTTGATGAGTGATTGATGATTACAACTTTATTGATTAAGAAAAAGGCTCACTTAATACTCCACAAATGATCCTATTAATACTCCTCCTAAGGGTCTTGGTTCATTAATGCTTCACTTGTCCTCCAAGTAGTTTAGAAGAGCCTAGAATCCTTATTAGAAGGCATTAGAACCGGATATATGAAAAGACAAAACTTAATGATGAAGTTTTGGTAAATCAGCAAGCTTCCAAACGATCGGTAATATGGCCAACCGATCGGTTGGTCTTTGGAATTGCCTCTATCCGATTCGGTTGCGGGCGGCGACTGATCGGATGGATGGTTGCTGTTTGGGAGTTTTTGGACTTTTGTCGTCTTGGCTTGATTTTTCCTTTTTGGGTCTTTGGTTCTTCATCCAAACTTGATCTTTTCAACATCTTTGAAGCTAATCAACATGAATACTTGGACCTTCATTATTTGAAATGCCTTTTTGATTGGGTCTTGGTATAAGAATCTTCGCACTTTCATAAATATTTCCTTCTTTCTCATTTTTCTCATCTTTTTCTTCCTTTTTCCTGTTTTTGGCCACATATGCTTTGCAAACACACTTTGGTACGATTTAGTAACAAAAGCATATAAATATAACCAAATAACATACATAAAAACACGAATAACGCTACTAAAAATATGCACAATTTGAGCGTTATCAAATCCCCCACACTTGAACTTTGCTTGCCCTCAAGCAAATCTAGCAATAAAAACAATTATCCACATGGTACACAAGGATGTTTAAAAAGAGGTGATGCAAATCTACCAAGTACAAGTACAAGTTAGATTCATCAATTTAAGCTTTTATGGTTGAAGCATCGAGATGTTTGACAATACCCAAATGATTTTCTTGCTTGATATACATTACTAAACACCTCACAAAAGGAAATGAAATATAATTCACTCAAAACACTCATTTGTATGGTTGGTGGAGTATATAAGAGAAATCACACTCATTTGCTCAGTCATGATTTAAATATTACCATAAGCTTGTACAAGAAACAAAACTACACCGAAATGGCGTGAGCACCAAGTATAGATATCAAAGAGGGCTTTTATTCAGGTTTAAGGTTTCGAGGGATAAGCAAGACTGATGTGCAACTACCTTATGCAAAACATAATAGATCGCTAACAACGAATTCTCGCATCACCAAATAACGGATGGTCACTAGGATATACACTAGATCGCTAGCAACGTTATTTAATTCCTCAAGAAATCGGATGGTCACTACATGTCCATACACTTGATAATTTCACAAAGTCAAAAGGGTAGGAATAAGGCATGGGATATTTATATATATATTTTTTAGAAAAGGTTGAAAGGAATGAATATACAAAATAGTCAAAGTCTACTGCCCAGATGTTACTAGCTATTTCGAACCGCTATCATGCATTCTTGAAAAACTCCACACTTGATTGCACTTTACATTATTTCATAGCTCATTGGCTATTTTTGTCACCTTATTGTTGCGATGACTTATTCTCTTTTTTTTTTTTTTTGAACTTGCGATGATTTCATTTGGATAACTACTTTTGGAGTTTACAACTTTCTTCGTACTTTCATGATTTCCCACATAACATCCATCTTGCCAAATAGCTAGCAACCAACCAAGACTTGACTAAAGGTAAGGCTAGGCTAAAGTGTAAAATCTTTTTGTATTTTTCTGGATTTTATCAAAGAAAAAGATAGGCTCAGAGGGTGTAACTAGGGGTATCTAGCGCTAAAGATAAACGCTAACAAAAGGGTTTATACTGGTGGTTAACTAGTCAGTGTAACTAGCTAAATATCAATTTGAAAGGCTTATTTGGGTTAAATCCTAAGGTTGCCTCTTATCACGCATATATACTTATATCACTAAGAAAAATGATCTCACAATGGTCTCGTAATGATTTACAAGCACAAGTTCTAGAATAAATAAAATCCCCAGCACACTCATAGAAAAAAATTCAAGCATAAGAGATGTATGTTATATACGAAACAGGCTTAAATCCTCACAATTATAATGAAAAGGGCTATAATATGTGCTAGCTAATGTTATCGATCCCAGAATGGATTGCAATATTAATCGGGACACATCTCAATTTTTCAAAAATTACAGGTTTTACCAGTGGATAGATCCAGTTACTTTAATATATAATCCTTTAAATGACAAAGAACTAGATCAAAAGGGCAAACAAAATTTAAAATTTAGCTCGGAATTTACAATTTATCCTTATTTTCCTATTCACCCCCCACACTGAAGTTCAGCATTGTCCTCAATGTGATAAACGAAAAGAATGAAAATAGGGAAATAAGAGAATAAACCATATTTTCTTGATCCAGAAGATTCTTTGATCCAAGTGTCCATACTTTGTAATCATTACCTGCAGTAATCTTAAAACAAAAAGAAACACACGAAATATGTCTATGTTTTATTAAAAGTTAGTGATACACCCCCACACTTAAGTTCAACTAAGGGATTAGAGAAACTTTGGGATATAATCACTTTTGAAAAATAAACTAAGAAGTAAAATTGCAAATAGAAAACACACGGGTTGCCTCCCGAGAAGCGCTTGTTTTATTAACGAGTCATCAGCCGGACTCAAACTTCCTTCTTGCTACGTTGGTGTAATTTTTGGTTTCTTCTTCTTTGAGACTTTTGGAACATACACCACGTTTCCTATCACTATTCCTTCTCCAGTTTCATCTATGCTTTCCAATTTGATTCTTTCCCAAGGTCTAGGAAGAACATCATAGATATAACCAGATTCCTCGGCCCATGGAGTGTTTTTCTTGAAATCGGCTGGAAAGGGTGCCATGAATGTTATTGCTTCATAGTCTGATTCAGGCAGAATCTCTTTGATAGAAATCTCGTTCATTTGCTCCTTATCATAATACAATTTAATTTGGTGACCATTAAAATGAAACTTCCACCTTGCTTGTCATGTAATTCAACATACCCAGATGGAAATCCATGCTTCACTATATATGGGCCGAACTATTTTGGTTTTAGCTTAGGTGCTTTGAACATGTATTTCATATTAAAAAGCAGAACTTTGTCTCCAGCTTTGAATCCTTTCCGGATTCTAAGCTTTCTGTCATGATACGCTTTGGTTCTAGCTTTGTAGAGCTTGGAGTTCTCGTAAGCTTGGAGTCTTAGTTCATCGAGTTCATGCAATTGCAAGAATCTCTTCTCTCCAGCTATTTTGAGATCAGGGTTACAGCTTCTGAGTGCCCAGTAAGCGCGATGTTCGATTTCGAACGGCAAATGACAGGTTTTTCCATACAAAAGTCTGTATGGTGTTGTACCAATTGGAGTTTTATAAGCCGTACGAAATGCCCACAGAGCATCATCGAGTTTTCTTGACCAAACGGCAGGATTGTCTTTAACCATTTTTTCAAGTATTCTTTTTAAGGCTCTGTTGGTATTTTCGACTTGACCACTGGTCTGAGGGTGATAAGCTGTGGCGAAACGATGATGTACTCCGTATCGTTTCATAATTTTCTCCATTTGTTTGTTACAGAAATGGGTTCCTCGATCACTTATTAAAGCTTTGGGAATTCCATAACGAGCGAAAAGCTTTTTGAGAAAATTGACAACAACTCGAGCATCATTTGTGGGTAGAGCTTCTGCTTCAGCCCATTTGGAAACGTAATCAATAGCAACGAGAATATATTCGTATTTGTGCGATTTAGGAAAGGGTCCCATAAAATCGATTCCCCAAATATCGAATATTTCACAGACTTGAATGCTCTTTTGAGGCATTTCATCTCTACGAGAAAGACTACCGGATTTTTGGCAAGCATCGCAGTTTTGGACAAGAGTATGAGCTTCTTTGAAAATAGTTGGCCAATAGAATCCAGCATCAAAAACTTTTTTAGCTGTGGTGGAAGGACCATAGTGTCCCCCAGTCGGGCCATGATGGCATTCATCAAGAATTCTTCTTGTTTCAGAACCAGAAACACATCTTCTTATCATTCCATCGGGACACATCTTGAAAAGATAGGGCTCTTCCCAATAGTAGTGTTTTAATTCTGAAAAGAATTTACTTCGTTGGCCATGAGTTAATCCTTTTTTGAGAATTCCTCCAATGAGGTAATTTGCATAATCAGCAAACCATGGAATTTCTTTCTCATCGGCTGTATCAACAGTCAAGAGAGTTTCATCAGGAAAATAATCGACAATCTCGTCTTCCTTTAACTCTTCCAAGTTTGGATTCTCAAGACGAGACAAATGATCAGCAGCTAGATTTTCTGCTCCTTTCTTATCTTTGATTTCGATGTCAAATTCTTGGAGTAGCAAAATCCATCGGATAAGACGCGGTTTTGCATCTTGTTTTGCAAACAGATATTTGAGCGCTGAATGATCTGTGAACACAAGTTTTTTTGAAAGCACAAGATAAGATCTGAATTTGTCAAAAGCAAACACAACGGCTAATAATTCTTTCTCCGTAACCGTATAGTTTTGTTGCGCATTATTGAGTGTTTTGCTGGCGAAGTATATAGGACGAAAATATTTTCCTTCACGTTGTCCTAATACAGCTCCAACCGCAAAATTGCTTGTGTCGCACATGAGCTCGAATGGTAGTGACCAATTAGGTGAAACTATAATGGGTGCACTAGTCAATTGGGTTTTCAATGTTTCGAATGCCTTTATACAATCTGCATTGAAGTAAAAAATAGAATCTTTTTCTAGAATTTTCGTCATTGGACGAGATATTTTGGAAAAATCCTTAATGAAACGACGGTAAAAACCGGCATGTCCTAGAAAACTTCTAACTGCTTTAACGTTTGTTGGAGGAGGTAATTTGGTGATAACATCTATTTTTGCTTTGTCAACCTCCATTCCTGCACTGGAAATTTTGTTTCCTAGCACAATTCCTTTAGTCACCATGAAATGGCATTTTTCCCAGTTGAGAACAAGATGTGCAGCTTCGCATCTTTCGAGCATTTTGTCAAGATTAGAAAGACAAGCTTCAAATGAGCTTCCAAAAACTGAAAAGTCATCCATGAAGACTTCCATCGATGTTTCAAGCATGTCTTGGAATATAGCAATCATATATCTCTGAAAAGTGGCGGGTGCATTACACAAACCAAAAGGCATACACCGATATGCGTAAGTTCCAAAGGGGCATGTGAATGTAGTCTTTTCTTGATCAACAGGATCAATGGGAATTTGGAAATATCCTGAAAAACCATCAAGGAAACAAAAGTACTCGTTCCCTGCTAATCTCTCAAGCATTTGATCCATGAACGGTAAAGGAAAATGATCTTTTCTGGTGGCTTTGTTTAATTTTCTGTAATCAATACATACTCGCCATCCTGTGACAGTTCTAGTAGGAACTAATTCATTCCGTTCGTTAATCACAACAGTCATTCCTCCTTTTTTCGGAACACAGTGAACTGGACTCACCCAAGGACTATCCTCGATGGGGTAAATGATACCGGCATCAAGAAGTTTGATGATTTCTTTTTTAACAACTTCTTTCATGTTGGGATTGAGTCAACGTTGTCTTTCTACAATGGGTTTTGCATTTTCTTCGAAATTGATTTTGTGTTTACAAAAATCAGGACTGATTCCTGGGATGTCAGATGTTTTCCACGCAAAAGCTCTTTTATGCTTATTGAGAACAGAAATGAGACATTCTTTTTCCTTATCTTTGAGCAACGAAGATATGACCACTGGAAGAAGTGAATTATCCTCCAAGTAAGCATACTCAAGATTTTCGGGAAGTGGTTTCAGCTCAAGATCTGTTGGTGGTTCTTGAAGAGATGTTTTGATTCTGAATTGATCATTAAAAGTTATTTCCTCAAAATCTTCTTCTATTTCTCCTTCTTCAACTTCTGTTTCTTCTTCTTTTTCAAACTTTACTTCCATAAAATCAGCGAATTCTTTATCAAAGTTTGTTTCACTAATTTTTTCTGAAGTAGTCATGAATGGATCCGAATCGTCAAGTAATGCATCCAATTCCTCCTAAGTGACTTCATCGATTACATCAATGTTAAAACAAGTATCATCACTGGAATATGGATATTGCATTGCTTTATCGATTAAAAAGGTAATTCTATCATCTCCAACTCCAAGATTGAGTTCTTTTCCTTTTACTTTGATGATCGCATCAGCGGTGTTTAGGAAAGGTCTTCCTAAAATAAGAGGTACTCTACTATCTTCCTCCATTTCTAAGATCACAAAATCCAAAGGAAAAATGAATTTACCAACTTGGACAAGCATATTCTCAGCAATTCCAACAGGATATTGGTTCGAACGATTTGCTAATCGAATACTTATCCTTGTAGGTTTCAAGGTATTGATGGAAAGTTTAGAATACAACGAATAGGGCATCAAATTGATACTTGCACCTAGATCGGCTAAAGCATCGCATGTGATGTTGTTTCCTAACGTGCACGGAATCAGAAAACTTCCAGGATTTGCTAGTTTCGGTGGAATTTTGTTTTGAACAATAGCTGAACATTCTTCATTCAGAAAGGTAGCGGATATTTGCTCCAACTTGTTCTTGTTATTAAGAAGTTCTTTCAAAAATTTCCCATAATTGGGCATTCCAGCTAAAACATCAACGAGGGGAACATTGAGTCTAACCTCTTTGATTATTTCAACAAACTTCTTATAACGTTCTTCCATTTTTTCTTTCTTAAGGCTTTGAGGATATGGAATTTTTGGTGTATATGCCTTAACTGGTGGGATGGGTTTGGGTGGTGTTTTTGTGATATTTTCCTTTTTGGCTTCTTCTTCCTCCTCACTATCATCATCGACGATCGTGGTATCATTTGGATTGGGTGGTGGATCATAAGAAAGACCACTTCTTGTGAATACAGCATTGATATGCTCATTTCGAGTCTGTGGTGGACGATAAGTTTTATCGTTCGATCCAGATGATGTTGGCTTAGGGTTGGTTTGGGTATTACTTGGCAACGAACCAGATGGTCGGGAAGAAATTTGATCAGAAAGTCTACCAAATTTGTTTTCAAGATCTTGAATAGATGCTTGATGATTTTTCTGACCTTGCTCAACTTTGGTTTTGAGATTGAAAAATTGGTTCTTGACGAACTCATTGGTTGATTTTTGAGCAGTTACGAATTCTCTCATCATTTTCTCAAAATCGGATTCTTCCGCTTTTTTGTCAGAGGTTTGTGTGGTTTGATTGTCTACTCGTGGTTGAGAATCACGGTTGTTATCCCTTTGTTGACGATCTTGCCAATTTACAGAATTTCGTCCGTAATAATTTCCACGATAACCACCTCCACGGTATCCTCCTTGGACATAATTGGCTTTTCCTTCTTTGGGTTGGTCCATTGGTTGATCGTCACATTCTGATGACGGGTGATTTCCTCCACAGTTGTTACAACCGTCTCGCATTTCTTTCGTTTCTCCTTTAAGATCTTTGTATTGCGAGTCGATTTTAGAAGTCAATGTTTCCATTTTATCCATGAGTTTAGAGGTATCGGAACTTTCAGCAAAAGCAACGGTTTTTCGTAAGGGTTTGGTTTTGGCATCTTTTGACCAGTCGAGTTTTAGAAGAACTCGGTCTTCTAGCAATTGGTATGCCTGATTCGGAGTCTTATAAAGAAAAATTCCTCCAGCATCAAGAATTCCTTGAGATGCTTCATCTAGTCCATGGTAGAAGATTTGGATAATGGTTCCTCGTCCTAAACCATGTCCATGACAACTTTGAAGCAAATCTTTCATACGAAGCCAGGCTTCGACGAGTGATTCGTTAGGGTTTTGTGTGAAAGCACGAATTTCTCCCATGAGTCGATCAAACATGGCAGGTGGAAAGAATCGGCTTACAAAAGCTTGCCTCATCTCCTCCCAAGTATTGATAGTTCCTGGGGTTAATTCATTATACCACACTTTTGAGTCTCCAGCAAGTGATGATGGAAAAAGTTTGAGTTTAATGGCATCCATATTGGTGTCGCCATATAGGAACATGCCACAAATTTCGATGAATTCGGCAATGTGCTTGTGAGGATCGGCCCTCGAACGGCCATCGAATTGATGGTCTTTAATCATAGAAAGATGGTGACCTTTTACGGTGAAATTGTCACCTAGGTTGACGGTAACAATAGCAGCTCCAGGTGTGGGTGCTACGGTTCGGTTGACTTCCCACATGGGTCTATCGTCAGCCATGGGAAAAGGTTGCTCAATGAATGGGTTATAAATGACTTTAGCTTCACAAAGATTTTCAAACGGTGGGTTTCGTATTCTTGGTACACGATTGGCTAATGGAACAAATGGTTTTCTTTTTCTTCTTGGTCTTCGGACTAAACTTTCGGGATCTGAAAAGGGTGAAATTGGTTCTATTCCGGTTGATCGAGTGTTCATACAATTCCCAAGAGAATCGAGGCAATGTCTAAACACACGAGCGAAGAATGGAAACAATTTGAAAAATCAAGGCAAAGGATCCGATCGGATGGAATGTGATACCGATCGGATGGAACTCTCGGTAAACTTTTTATTTTGGGAACCGATCGGATGGTGCTCTCGGTAAAATTGGAAATTGAACAACCGATCGGATGGATGAGATACCGATTGGATGGTCAGCTCGGAAAACTTTTTTTTTAATTATGAAACGAACTATGAACTTCTAAAACCTACAGAAACACGATCAAAATCCCCGGCAGCGGCGCCAAAAACTTGATGTGTCGAGAATGCGTACAAGTTTTAAATTTATAAAGGTCGAATTACCGAATCTAGAAAAAACACATACGAGCAAGTGAACTCGTCCGTTATAGCAAGATTATGATAGTAAGTCGGGATCGTTCGCAGGGATTTGTGTAGTGAATCGAATTGTAAGCTACTAGAAGTAAATTACTTAACAAGTAATGAAAAATAGAATAATTCAGATGATTAAAACTACACTTGCTGAGACTAGTATACTACTTTTTGATAAGCAGATTGTGATAACTTTGGACAACATGTTGGTTATGATAATTAGTTTGGTGAACTAATCTATTGTTTCTACAAATTAAACCTTCGTCAAGATTTTAGTTCATAAAAACAAGCATTACGTTTAACCACTCAATTCAAGATCAATTCAAGGTTCATAAGTTGGTGTACCTTAAACACGAAAATAATCTTTTGCTTAATCAAATAGCTTAGGAAATGGTCAATACAAAAGGTAACCGATCATAGACAAAAGGTCACAATTGAGAGTAAACTATTAATCTTTCGACCCTTGAAATGGTTTACCATCAATCCTATTTTTGATAGACAAAAGCATTCTCATTACAACCACAATTAACTTTCTTTATTTAATCAAGAATAATGGGTAAAAACAATCATTCATAGACAAATGATTATAACTAGTTGAATAACAATAGTTCTTTCGACCCTTAAAATTATTAGCAACTAGTTAAACTTGATTCAAAAAATGTCACTACAAAACTTAATCACGATTGGATCTTAGAATCAACTTGAAATTGAATTAAAACATGTCATCACAATCATACGCATATCAATTGGTAATACACATCATCTAAGCAAGTGCACAAAGGCACTAGCCACTCATAACAAACATGAACATAATCTCAGCACTTTGAACATTAGAAACCATAATTGAAAGTCTTAAATGATTTGAAATAGATTACAAATGATAAAGTAATGATACCCAAAGGATTGGTGTTGATTTCTTGATGTTTTGACCTCCAAATAATGACCTCTTGATCCTCCAAAGTTTCCTGGACTTCAAAGGACGAATTTAGAGAGTATTTTGATGAGTGGTTGATGATTACAAGTTTATTAATTAAGAAAAAGGCTCACTTAATACTCCACAAATGATCCTATTAATACTCCTCCTAAGGGTCTTGGTTCATTAATGCTTCACTTGTCCTCCAAGTAGTTTAGAAGAGCCTAGAATCCTTATTAGAAGGCATTAGAACCGGATATATGAAAAGACAAAACTTAATGATGAAGTTTTAGTAAATTAGCAAGCTTCCAACCGATCGGTAATATGTCCAACCGATCGGTTGGTCTTCGGAATTGCCTCCATCCGATTCGGTTGCGGGCGGCGACTGATCGGATGGATGGTTGCTGTTTGGGACTTTTTGGACTTTTGTCGTCTTGGCTTGATTTTTCCTTTTTGGGTCTTTGGTTCTTCATCCAAACTTGATCTTTTCAACATCTTTGAAGCTAATCAACATGAATACTTGGACCTTCATTCTTTGAAATGCCTTTTTGATTGGGTCTTGGTATAAGAATCTTTGCACTTTCATAAATATTTCCTTCTTTCTCATTTTTCTCATCTTTTTCTTCCTTTTTCCTGTTTTTGGCCACATATGCTTTGCAAACATACTTTGGTACGATTTAGTAACAAAATCATATAAATATAACCAAATAACATACATAAAAACACGAATAACGCTACTAAAAACATGCACAATTTGAGCGTTATCAAATACCCACACCAGCAAATTATGACGGGAATGCAATCTTTAATCCATTTGCGCCGGCTCCAACCATTCCTGATGTTGCGAAGTCGTCCTCACGCAATTTGGAACTGTCAAATCTGCACCATACCAATCAACGTTACCCATCAACACATAAATGGACAAAGGATCATCCCCTTGTAAACATAATTGGCAATCCAAAAAACCCTGTAATGACTCGACAATGACTCCATATAGACGGTGAAACATGCATTTATGCACTCACCGTTTGTCAGTCCGAACCCAAAAACATTAAAGAAACCCTTTCCTACGACAACTGGATTGAATCTATGCAAGAAGAATTGGATCAATTCAAGAGGTTGGAAGTCTGGGAATTGGTAGATAGACCGACTGGGGTTTACGTTGTTGGTTTGAAGTGGATCTGGAAAAATAAGCTAGATGCGGATGGTACAGTGATTCGTAACAAGTCCCGCTTGGTCGCCAAAGGGTTCAGTCAGGAAGAAGAATTGGAATTCGAAGAATCATTTGCACCAGTGGCTCGTCTTGAGGCTGTTAGGATGTTCCTGGCATACGCTACTCATAAAAATATCACGGTCTACCAAATGGATGTGAAGACGGCATTTCTCAACGGCCAACTCCGGGAAGAGGTGTACGTTTCGCAACCAGAGGGTTTCGTCGATCCAGAGCATCCAAACCACGTATACAGGCTCAAGAAAGCCCTCTACGGCCTTAAACAAGCCCCGAGGGCATGGTACGATAAACTGTCTGCATTCTTATTAGCCAATAATTTTACTAAAGGATCGGTGGACCCGACTTTATTTATACAAAAACACGGGGAGGACATTCTCATCGTACAAATTTATGTAGATGATATCATTTTCGGATCAACTCATAAAAAGTACTCAAATGCTTTTGCAAGACTTATGAAACAAAACTTTGAGATGTCCATGATGGGTGAACTAAAGTTCTTCTTAGGACTGCAGGTTCATCAATCACCTCGTGGTATATTTTTAAGTCAGTCCAAATATGCACAGGAAATATTGAAAAAGCATGGCATGAATACTTGTGACACCTATAACACCCCTATGTCTTCCTCATCCCCAAAGCTAGATGCTGACATACATGGCACACCCATTGATCCTACGAAATATCGTAGTATGATTGGGTCTCTCATGTATCTCACCGCTAGCCGGCCGGATGTTGTATTTGCCACGTACCTATGTTCACGCTACCAGTCTCGACCTACTGAACGTCATTTGTCTGCTGTTAAGCGGATACTTCGATATATCAAGGGAACCATTCACTTGGGGATCTGGTATCCGAAGGATTCCGGGTTTGAACTTGTTGCTTTTTCAGACGCTGACCATGCAGGTTGTTTAGACACGCGAAAAAGTACGTCTGGGGAGAGTACAGTTTTTAGGTGACAAGCTCGTCTCTTGGCAGTCAAAGAAACAAGACTGTACATCACTGTCGTCTACAGAATCAGATACGTCGCCATGTCTGCCTGCTGCGCTCAAGTCATTTGGATGCGATCTCAGTTGATGGACTACGGATACGTGTTTAACAAGATTCCTATGTACTGTGACTCCAAGAGTGCCATCGCTCTTTCATGCAACACGGTTCAACACTGCAAATCAAAGCATATTGCTCTCTGATATCACTTTATCAAGGAGCATGTGGAAATGGGTATAGTTGAATTATATTTTGTGGGTACTGAACACCAATTGGCGGATTTGTTCACCAAAGCCTTGCCTCATGCAAGATTTGTGGAACTAGTTCACCAAATTGGTATGCGATGTTTGACTCCTGATGATTTGGAAAACTTTCTCAAAAACAATTAATCAGAATCAAATATCAAATCTATCTTTGTAAATATATTTGATAAAAACACAAAATGATTTTCAATTTTTTTATTATTAAATATACATACATATATATATATATATATATATATATATATATATATATATATTATATATATATATATATAATATATATATATATATATATATATATATATGCAAGTACAAAACCTTTCGTCAACACTTTGTTCATTTTTAAACCGTCAACAATTATTTTTGAACAAGCGTTAAGGGGGAGACACAAAATTTTAAATTTTTTTCAAACTTTGTACTTGCATAATTTCTTCAATGTTGTTGCTTCAAATGAAAAGGGTGATAATATTTTTAAGATTTAGACTTGTGTGTTCAAATATTGCTAAGTTTTGTAACTTAGAGTTAGTGGTTTAGATCTATATCATTATGTTAAGGGACTAAAAGCGTGAACATACCAAAGTTAAAATAAATTTAACAAAAAGGGAAAACGACATTAACTGCGGTACATTCATATCGTTTGACATTTTCACCCACCAACATAAATACATACAACCACCAAGATCTACGGCTGACTTTAAATTTGCACATCCATTCAAGTTTTTTCAATTTTGTGAGTGTTTTAAACTTTAATGTATGATTATAAACAATGGTTTTGAAGGATTTTTCAATCCAACAGTTAAAATTGTCAATATTAATTGTTTTTAATCTAGGGTTTGCGCTAAATTGTAGAAATTAGATTCTGAGTGTTTATGTGGTATTTGTTTGGTGTGTTAGTGTCGGAATAGTGTCCTTAACAAAATGCATGTGCCCAATTGTTCCCAGAAACATAAACTTTGAAAGTTCTTAGTTTAGGGTTTAAGCGTACGATTTGGGGAAAACTGATTGAGAGTGTTGTAGTTAAATTAATTCACTGATATGTTGTTCTTATGCCTCGAATTGAATGTTTGTACCCTTAATTTGCACCCAGAAACATCACAAGTGTGAAAATTGATCAGTAGGGTTTAAGAAGAACGTATGAACACGTGCAGTTTGAATCTTGAGTTTTTGTGGATAAAAGTTGTTTTAACTTGGTCAGATAACTCAGAAACATCATTGAAAACGATTGGAACAAATGTTTGATTAAAAAGTGAACAAATTTTCGTCTACAGTTGTTATCGAAATCCCTTGTATAAGGGTTTATCGAAATTGCCAATAATTATCGCAAATGTGATTTTTATCGCAAATGTGATTCTTATCGCAAATGTGATTCTTATCGCAAATGTGATTTCTTATCGCAAATGTGATTCTTATCGCAAATGTGATTCTTATCGCAAATGCCATACTTATCGCAAATGCCATACTTATCGCAAATGCAATATTTATCGCAAATGCAATACTTATCGCAATTGTGATTTTTATAGAAATTGAACAAATTCCTTAGACTCCTCAAGGTCTATCGAAATTGCACAAATTCTATAGAAATTGGCAAAATTGATATAATTTGATAACTACAAAAGGATCACATGTGTAACATCAAGCTTAAATAATTGCTAACTATCATGTATCCCGCATATTTGTGCTTGATTGATATTTCAGCATTCTCCAATGGCTGCACCTCAACAACAACCACTCCCAATGCTCACAAGAGCTGAAGTTCTTCCTCAAGGATACAAGGCAGATTTTGGGAACAACAACGCGAGGGTAGATTTTGAGAAAATAAAGTGTCCTGAACCTAGCTGTGTGATTGCTGTGGAAGTACTCAAGGAACACGAATGCCGAAACATACTGGACAGTTCTGACAACATTCCGAAATTATATATTCATCAGTTGTGGAACACTTTGGAGTTAGACACAAAACATAGATACTTCAAATGCACACTGGACCGCAAGAAACTCAAAATCACACCTGATCACCTTCGCAGAGCACTAGGCTTACCCGAACCACCAGAACCAGCTAACAAATACTGGCCCACACCATCAGAAGATGAAGTCCTTAAGTTCCTCGTTGACATTGGGTATGATGTCCAACCAGATACTCCTTTGACCAAGATCTCACACGTCAACACAAAGAACATCCCTCAACCCTGGAGAGCCATTTACTACATAGTGGTTTGTTCTGTCTCAAGGAGGGACAATGGTCATGAACATCCATGGATATCTCACCTACAAATTTTCTGGGGATTAGTGAATCAGAAGAAGATTGACTATGCGGAGCTCATCTGGGAAGACATGACATTTCAAATGCAGAAGTCATTCACCAAAGTTCCCTTTGTCCGGCACACCAAAGTGCTCATCAGTCTATTGCTTGATGAGAACAAAGATATCTATCCTCGTGCGGGAGATTTAGAGATGCATTTGTACAGAATGGATAAAACTGTCAACTCTGTCTATTTTCCCAAAGAGAGCTCACACAAGCAAGGGGCTAGACTGCCAGAGTCTCTAATGACAGAAAATGTAAAGAAAACTAAACCCTACAAAGACTATGAAAGAGCACTCAGACTTGGTCGCGTAGGATTCTTGAAGCTGGGTAAAGAAGGAACTGGATCTACCAAGAACCGTTCAACAGGAAGTAGCAAAGCTGGGAGTGCTTCAAGTGCTTCAAAACAACCAAGAAAACCACACCCAGAACTCTCAAAAGACGAATCAATGCTACTCCCAAACCCAAAGTAGAAGAAGGTGGGATTCATGATGAATAAGAAACTGAATCACATAAGTCAGAATCAGAAGAAGAAGTAACTGTTCAAATGAATGAGGAAGATGTTGACATGGAAGTTGACATTGCTACAACAATAGCAATGGAAGCTAGCAAGAAGTCACTCAAAGAAGATGACGCCAGAAGGGCCAATCTAAGGGTTGAAGAAATTAGGAAGATGGAAATGGCAAAGAGAGCTGGAGGATCCGAAAAGTTCAAGAAGCAGCTCCGACTCATCCTGATCCGGTTAATCAACCCGGAGGGTCTGAAGTGGCTACAACTATTACTCCTCAGCCCGATACGGTTAATCAACCCGAGAGGCCTGAGTCACATTCAGAGGACATTCCTCCACTTTTCAATCTGGTTAATCAACCCGGTAACGAACGAGAACCATTAACAGACGAGGAAATTAAGGATGACATGTTCGATGAAGGTAATCTGCAGCAGCTTAATCTTGATGCGCCTGTTGATTGGGATACATCAGAGGAAGAGGAAATTATTGGGGACAAGACTACTAAAGCTGCACTTGAACTAGAAATTGAACACAAGGCAAAACAAGAAAAGAGGAAGGAGGCAGAAAGGTTACAGAAGGAAGAAGAAGAAGCAGAAAAGGAAGCTGAAAACTATATTCAAACACCTCCTCTCACTCCATCACAGCTACAAATTGTCGTCTACAAGCCTCAATCTGAGGAACAACCAAAGGATTCAACACCTTCTCCCTCATCATCAAAGGAATCAACACCTCCAGTCTCTCCTCCAAAAGATTCACCTCCTCCAGAATCTTCGTCACAACAATCACCACCACCCCAATCATCAAAAGCAACAACAGAAGAAACTCTAAGGACAATCATGAAAGGCAAGTATATAAAGAGAGTTGCTAGGATTACACGTGTAGAAGTCTTATCTCCTGCAAGAAAGAAATTAAAGAAAGCTGCCAAACTTGCTCAAGCAAAACGTGACAGCAAACTAACCGAGCAAGTAACAGAGTTGCAAAACACGGTCAAAGATTTGTCTGAGCAGGTACAACAGTTGCAGGAGACAAATCAGAAAATGGATGAGTTGTTAGATGTTGATGTCAAAGATCAGATGCTCAAAGAAGCTAAAGTCAACACAAGGCATTATGTCAAGAAGTTTCTTCCCGATCTTCAGAAAGACATTGAAGAGTACATCAACAAACATCTTGAAGATAAAGTTAAAGACATCCCTGCTACAATAATTCAACAGAAGGATCTTCTTGACTACTCTGTTGAAGAACTCCAAACGGCTCTTCTCACCAAAATCACTGCAAAGTACTCACTTACTTACACAGAAGTAGCTATCTTTGAGGCTATTCAGGCCAATATGGAATCTTGCAAAGCAGCAGCTGATCGTGGAAAATGTTCCAGAGATGAAGAAGACCAGGATCCCAACACCCAATCCAAGAAGCACAAGGGTGAAGGAGGATCTGGTTCACAACCCAAAGAACCAATCGGACCGTCAACTACTACCACTTCTCAACCTCACAAGGCTTCAGAGTCTGAACCAAAGGAGACAGAGCATCATTTTGAGCACTTTGCCACAAACAATATGGAATTTCAACAAGAATATGATCAACCTCAGTCACCACCAAAGACCAAAGCTACAACAAGCAAGAAATCTTCCAAAATTCCAAACGTAGTTTCATGGCTCAATGATGATGACACACCCGGGGACGAGTTCTTTGATCAAATAGCAAGTGCTCAAGTACACACTGACGAAGATTCCAAGATGGAAGACAACACATTTGAGTTTGCTCAACAACTCAAAAGTACGCAACGCATCAAGAAACTGACCAAGAGGGAACTTCGCAGAGTTAAAAATGATGCTTTTAATCTCCTGAAGGACAGATCTTGAAGTGCATCTGAGCTCAAGTATCACCTCAAGAACATTGCTCGAGCCATGTCTTCAAGCTTCAGCTGGACTGATCCAGATGTGATTGGCAGCAGAGACAGCAAGAACAAGCCGTACATCACAGATTGGACAAAGCCTTTACCTGTGATTAGAGTTCACAGCCAGCCTGCCATCCCTTACCGTTTCTTCTTCAATAAAGATCTAGAGTTACTCATGCACGGGGCCAACTGTCAGAAAAAGTATGCTACTTCGATCACTTTGACTCCAACAACAACATATGAACACCCTGCTATTGAGGAAACGGCTACTCATCTGTTCATTCCTCAAAAGGTACACTATGATCGCGATGCTGAATTGGGAATCTATCACTGGTTTGAGAAAAGGAAGACATGGTATAAAAGTAAACTTACCGAGAAGTCTCACGATTCAGTAAGTAGTAACCTTAGGATTGTGGCAGTGGTAAGTGTAAAAGGGGTGAAGAAGTATGACTACACATTCCTGTCTGAGATCAACGTCAGAAGACACGACAATCAAATCTACTCGTTCTCTGAAGCAGACTTCCCAGACCTAAGTCTCAATGAAATTGAAGACATGTACCTCATCAAAGTATAAGGGAAGCTGCATCATCTCACTACAGATCTTCAATAAGCTTTCAGTTCGGCTATCTGCCATTTTATCAGAAGGACGATTATAAAAGAACGAGTGGAAGATCTTCAGCTAGGAGTATAGAGTTATCAAATGAAGTTGAATCTCATTGAGCCTATACTACATCTTGAAGACATCAACAATGAACATCAATACACCATGAAGAGCAAGCCAACATTTGGATTTGTCTACAAGAGTTCAATGACAATAAACTGCTTCATGTCATTTCACGAGATTCAAAAGTTTTGCGACGATACATTGAAAAAGGTCCGTGACGGGTTGGTTCTTCGAGTTCGTGATCAAGAGTTGGGGAAAACAAAGAGATGGAACAGTGATCAACTGAGGCAGATAAAGCAATTCATCTGGAAGATAGAGAGAAGATTATACCGCAGAGATCAGATGCGAAGGTTGGAAAGCTATGTTGGAGGTCGTTCACCATTCCTGATCAGAACATTTCAAAGGACGGATCCAGTATTCACAACATTTGGAAAAGGAGGGTGATGTAAGAATTTGATTTCATAATTCATTATTCTTATTTGATATTCTTGCCTATATGATTGAAAAATAATGGCTTGTGTACATATAACAGTGCACAACCCGTACCTGTAAAGAAAGGACCCTGAGGTACGCTTCAGTGCCTCAATCCTAATCACAGGAGCGAAAGCTTCTTTCTTATGAGTAGAATTAAACCAGAATTTTTCTAATTTTTTCAAAATTCTGCTCATAAGGACAAGTATTCTCTCATTAAGGGGGAGTATTTGAAAAATAATCTTTGTTCTAAAGAAAAAACGTTCTTGAATATTCTTCTCACAAAACTCAAATGGCATATTTTTATCAAAACGTTTGTCAAAAACATCATAAGTATGCTATTTTTGAGGGGGAGAATAACGACATGATCAAAAAATATGGTAACTTGCAAGATGGAATCTCATGTGAGCTAGGCTCAGAATAGACCCTCGAATTGACGATAACTAAAGTCAGTAGTCAAAAAGTTATATCCGGGACGGGTAATAATTTTAAGCCAGATTAACTGGTGATGTAAGTGTGTCTCGCAAAGGATATGTCTGAGTAGAATGTACCAATTTCGAGCGATTTTCCTTGAATGTGATCAAGACGGGTAATAATTTCAAGCCAGTTCTTCTGGTGATGTAAGCGTGTCTCGCGATGATCATGTTCATTGAAAATCAATCAATTCAAAAAGTGCCAACTCTACCCGGCATGTGAAAATTTAATTTAACTATATATGAGCACATGTTAAGGGGGAGTCTTTCTGAAAATCACAAAACTCTCAAAGTGTTAACAAAATATGTTTTTATAATCATAAACACGTTGAGAGATTTTCAAAAGGTTTGGTTTATGACATCAATAGGATAGTCGTGGAGTTATAAGGTGACTAAGGGTAGGAATAACCGTCCTATGATCCGCCAGAGCCGGAGGGATCTACCCAAGGACAATACCAATAGTTTAGAACTAGAAAGTCCTAGGTATGATTAGAAAGGAGATATGAAATGAAAGGAGAAAGAAGGGGTTGAAGAATTAAAAAGAAAAGTAAAGAAAAGGGTGAAAAGAAATAGCCCTCCATTTATTCAACCTTAGGGCAGACACCGGGTTCAATTCATAATCTACTGGTTGATGGGCATCACCGGTATTGAAGACAAAAGACGTCATGGACCCAGTGACGCACTGCACTAACCTTCTAGCCACTCATGTGTCTCTCAAAAGACACTTGTTTCATTTCACACGGAGAACCCTTCATCATCTATCGACCTCTCACTACGAGATGTGTTGATATTGAAAAGGAGGCACTCGGCTCCATGCCTCTGACGACCAAACAAATGTGCACGAATCGAGTCTAGAGCCATGAGATTCATCAAAAATCTCTTAGGAACACTTAGTATTACTCTGTTGTTCTACATCATGGGCAGCAGTTGTAAAATTAAGAAGAGTCCTTCGCAGATCTTAGCAATCTGCCGAGAACATTCTTGAGAGAATTCACAATTGTGATTCTCAGTGATAGAATCGAAATCCTGCCAGGGTCAACATCAAACAGCCCTGACAGCAGGTCACTTCGGTAACTCCTAGTGGGTTACGCTTAGTGTTTTTTCCAAAATGATCTACAGTCGTGGGGTGATCTCCAGCGACTCACTGAATCGTGGGTGCACTTTGGTGTGTCCGTGTAAGCCCTTTTGGGGGTATCCGGTTCAGAACAGCCTGGGTTTGGATTAGAGAAAGTCTTCACACTATGCTGTTGATGATCTCGAAGTCCAAATCTGTAAGTGCCGGATTGTTCGTGATGTACCTGCGGAGGATCATGAAGACCTGGAGTTCTACCACCATCAAGACTCCATCAAGCTCATATCCTGAAGATCAGTTCTCACAAAGACTAAAGATAGCAAAAGTTCAAAGTTATTAAAGAAAAGTCAAAGATCAAGTATGTTAATCTTTCACAAGTCTAAGATAAAGCTTATGAAGAGAGAACTTCGTGATGTATGAAGAACAAAAGTCAAAGAACATATGAGCATGATCGAAAGGACGTAAAGACACCAGTACTAAAGACCATTGGAGGACGGCAGATCATTACCATACCATATCATATCAGATCAAGAACAATGAACAAAGATTATGATGACGTCAGAAGCCCAAGAAGCAAAGATGACGTCAAGCAACCAAGATGACCAAGACTTAAGGGGAGATTTTTGGGAACACATTTTATTTCAAGTCTTAGTCATGTTTTATTAATTGGTTGCTTAAATGTAATGGGTTATATGTTTAGAAAGAAAAGCCCATGGCACATTAGTAGCCCATGTGCCATGGGAATCAAATTAGGATCTAATTAGTATAATTCTAGTATATTCTTAGAATAGAATATGCTTAGGAATATCCTAAGCACATGACACCCTTATACGCCTATAAATAGAGGCTTAAGGTGATCATTTTATTATTTGGTTATTGTTCTATTGTGCGGAAGCTCTGTCAACTTAACGTATGGAATATAATCATCCTTCTTTTCTTCTCTAATCTCTTCTCTTAATCTCTCGTTGTTACTTAATTACTTTGTTATCGTTGTTAGATCAATCATAGTGTAGTTGTAGTTGTGTTCGTGGTTATTTGTAGACTAGATCTAGTGTTATATCGTTGTTAGGGACCATCAGAAACGAGGTGTTGGACGTGATCTAGATGAGCCGACATACTAAAAATATATTAGTTCACTATAATACGAAGCCGTGGATATAAAGAATGTAGAAAACGAGCTTATAACGACCAAGATATACGCGTTTGAAACCCGACGATTACAACATAATTTTATCAGCTTTTAATAAGGAAAATATTTCTAAGTCTAAAACAGTTTTTGCGAGACACCACGTTGAGAGCCGTTTTTCTTATTGATCGAGAAGCGTATGGACAAAATGACAATAATACGAATTCAAGATATTGTTACAAGGTTTCTAAAAACGCCGAGCTTATTTCCTAACACTCAACGTACACCATTTTATGGCTAGTTTTGCGAGGCCATTTGGTCATTTTTATAAGTTATGAAAAATGCTATTTTACGACGGAAAACACTATATTTATCGATAGACCACCAAACGACGATCGTGGGGTATCGTTGCAACGTATTTACACGAAAAGTGTTTTATAACTTAACGAGACGTCAAAAATATATTTTTCGACGATAAACGTTATTTTCAAAATTCGCAAGTGGTATCGATAACATACGTAATTGCATGTGTTGCATCAATTCATGACTTACATTAGATCATATCATTCATATTAGGTTGCGGCTAGGGATCGCGCCTCATTTCAGCATATTCATTACTGTCATTATTGCTATTGCATCAGGTGAGTTTTCATAGCCCCGTTTTCCAAGTTAATATTTCATTTCAAACCTACGGGGGAGAATACATTGCATATCATTTTATTGCGAGTATAAGTACATTAAATTCATTTGCATTGCTTAAGTCACCACATTGCCAAATTAAAGTCCCCTTTTATTTATCATGAACCGTTAATTACGTATTATTTGAATTATATGGCGACATTGTCAGGGCGACATTGTCCCACTTAATATTATATAGCGACATTGTCATGGTGACATTGTCTCAATTAATTATATGGCGAAATTGTCAGGGCAACATTGTCCCTCTTAATATTATATGACGACATTGCCATGGCGACATTGTCACATTTAACCTTATATGACGACATTGTCAAATTTATTTTAAATCTTGCGGTCCATATATTACTCTTGTTTACCTAAACCAAATCTTATTTGGCAGTGGGTTGTAAACACACAGGTTGCAAGTCTTGTATGAGCGGGACTTGGGACTGAGTGGATTTACAATGCCTTTGCTGGGAAATCTTTATTCAAATACTTTACATTTTACATTAAACTCTATGAACTCACCAACCTCGTGTTGACCGTTTTAGCAATGTATTTTCAGGAAATTAAGGCATTCGCATCATGGCCTGCATGTGGACATATCATGGAGTCGCGGTGACGACGCGTCTCATTTGTATTTTATGCATTTAACTATCGTTTGATTTGTAACAAACTTATTTCCGCAACTTTGGCAAATCTTTTGGGACCTAGCTTTTGTAAACTCTGAATATTTTATGAAATCAAATGATGTATTTTTAAAACGACACTTTAGGTCGTTCAATATAACTGTAACTGTGATGCTATGGCAGTCACGCCCCAGGTATTCCATTCCGCTGCAAATCAGGTATTTGGGGGTGTGACAGATTGGCATCAGAGCTAAGGTTATAGCGAACTAGGTTGTATCACGGACCCTAGACTATAACCACATCATCATAGCATTTCATCATTTCATCATAAGTGTATATTCATTATACATGCGGTTTCATGCATACACTATGCGAGTTACTTATACTTATACTTATATATATTTATATTGACCTAGTTCACAGCTATATGTCTTCACCCAACCACCCTATTATCATTCCATTTGCCCAATTTTAAACCATTTCGCAACAACATACCGCTATCCTAGTAGGGATTAGACAAATTTCGTCTTGAATATAGGCTATTTCCATTCTATAAGATTCTCCCATGCATCCTATAACCCATGAAAAACCTTCTCTAGATACCTGCACCACATGTCACTCACTCAGTCATTAAGTTGGATTTGTACCATTGACCTCTCTAGGAAAGACTTTCCAATTACAAGGAGTATTCCATGACATAAGAAAACAATGAAAGGAATTCGGAACCACAAACAAGGACTAGAAGTATACAATAAGTTGATTCGTATCGCAACGGAAAACATAAGATTTCACGAGGAAAACCAAATCACTATCTTTGGCATAGTCACCAAATCCTATCAGTTCAGAAGTACTAGTTAGACCAAGTAAGACAACAAACCTAAGTCATGATCCATTCTAGAAACAACTAAGTAAGTTGAATGCTCATACCTATAAGACTTACCTAATATCAACCAATAGGCATTATCCGACACCAGAAACAAGACGTTAGACATCTAAGCATTCATGCAGACATACCTACCCGACTATTTCATCCTTTTAATGCTTTCAATTCAAACGAATTTTCTTTAAAGTGCGTTTATACAAATCATATACTTTGTAGGAAAATATTATTTTTTCTAGAGTACATATTTTGGCAAATGAATCCCTTTTGGTCAGCCTTTAATAAAACTACTGAGCGTTAAGAAAGGTATAACATCAATCTTTACTAAATGGTTCTATTCACATCATGTCAAAGATCTGTCTATAAGACTTTGGGTCACATTTGAAAATAGTCCAATCTTGCATAACCACTGAACTATTCAAACTTGAAAATTCATTTATCCAAACTTGTAAATTCATTTATTCGGAGAAGGACTCCAAACAAAACCATCCATATCGAGTCAAATTTTGAAAATCAACCACCATACTACAACACTTCATACATTTAGGATCTTGTGGTTGACAACCAATAGCATGGAAACTTTTGACGAAGGAAATCTAGGGAAAAACTATTAAATAGTAAGAATTTTAGCAATGAAGACTAAGCACCTTAGGCAAAGGGAGACTCACATCGTGACATCAGTTAGAGCAAAACACGAGAAATCAAAATGGTTACCGTAGCTTTATCCTTCTGATGACGTCCCTTCTGACAAACTTATCATTGTAGAACTAGTCACGAGACATGTTGTACCGAATTTCAAACACTCCTAATAGAAAATGGTCGATACACCTTAAACTTCTGGCAATCCCTTTAAGCTTATTTTTACTCGCTTAGATGTAAGCGCGATCTACCAACCACAGACCCACGAACATTGAAGAGAACTATCCAAACATTATAGGACGTGCTCAGCGCCATACAATCAACTTCGAATTGTTTAGAGTAACCTTTTGACATTGACATGTTTTACTTTCAACAATAGCCATCACACGAATATAAAGACTGCACCCTTTGAGGCACATTATGGTCGAAGTACCAATCACCTATTGACAGATCGAAGTCGGAAAAGCCTAACTCACTAGTCTTGGACTTAATTGTGAAACAACAAAGGAAAATCGTACAGGCCAAGAATCAGTTACAAGCGACAAGAAAACAATAGAAAAGTTAGGTCGGTACATGACACAAATCATTGGGATTAGGTGTTCCTAAGCTGCGAATCACTAGGATTCGAGATGGAGAACGAGTTATGTTGAACGTCTTGCTTTGGAAAGGCATGATACCATTTTGGAAACACGGGAAATTGAACCCTAGGTATGTTGGACCATTTAAGATTCTGGCTAGAATCGGCCGAGTAGCTTATAGACTTGAACTTCCACCAGAGCTCATTAGTGTGCACAATACATTTTAGATTACAACCTTAAGAAGTGTTTATCCGAAGAATCCCTCATCATTCCATTAGTAGAATTTCAACTCGATGACAAACTTAAACTTTATCGAAGGGCCTGTAAGAATTAGGGATCAAAATGTCAGGCAATTAAAGCGAAGTCGAATTCCTATCGTGAAAGTTCGCAGGAATTCTCGAAGAGGTCTCGAGTTTACTTGGGAGCGGGAAGACCAGATGCATCTCAAATATCCACATCTTTTCACCGAATCCACTCCAGAGACCAACACTAGCTGAATTCAGGGACTGAATTCCTTTTAGGGTGGAAGACTATGACAAATCATAATTTCAGGTCATTTTCCAAACCTCGACAATTTACTATTCACAGGTTACTATTCATCATTTACTATTCATCAATCACTATTCATCATTTCACTATTCATCGTTTTTGAAGTCAGTTTGAGACTTTGAGATGTTTTCAAAAATTTTACTATTCAAAAAACACTATTCATTCCCGGAGGGAAATCACTATTCATGGTATATATTCATCAGTTCGTAAACTAGGTTTACGGGTATTCAAATTCGCATAACCATTATGATTTAGCTGCGTATTCATGCATCATCATTAAGGACACATCATATAGACTAGAGTAGTCTACATATCATCATTAACACTATCTCATATTAGGTCATGCACGGGTTTGCATAATTTCAATTAACATATGTTTATTTATTTAATAAACGTTACCACTCAGCCATTACTACGAATAAAAATACCCGACACTCCCGGCTATGATCCTAATATATTTTCACATTCATTATAATGATATAAAAATATTATTATTAATTTACCCGGTGTTTTGAAACCATTTGCTATATTTTCCGTTAAACGCTTATAACTACGTCGGTTCACGATATTTCAACACGACAATTATTTTAACACCCGATTCTTGCCAGGAATGTGATTTCATAATTTTTACGACTTCATCATATTTTATTTTGTTCCGTTAAAATTTATTTCTAGCTAACTCGGTACTCGGTAACACCTAGAACACATAATATCTATCTAAACCATACACCTAAAGTCAAGATTTCTTACAATTTCTTCCTACTCTACCCATTCCCACGCCACCCCCCATGCTTTCACCATACCTCTTCACTAACATCATTAAATGCTAGTCATTCATGTCTCCATAATATCTACTCCCATTTTTATTATTTACACATACATTCAAGTAACCAAAAACTTAGTTAACAAAAATTCTCTCTACCTCCCTCACTCTTTCAGATTCGGCCAAGGCAGGAAACACAAGAAAATTTCACCAAAAATTCAAGATCAAGTATTATCCAATCTCTATTAGTGTTCCTAGTTAAGGTTTTAAATAAAAACCTCAATGATAGTTAAGTATTTTGCTCCAAAAGTCATCAAATCTTCAAGTAAGTGTCTAATTAAATTTTCTAATCTTTTATACTTTCATTTGATCTATTTTCAAGTTCTAGTAGCAAATCATGCAAAAGTACATATGTTTGATACCACTTAATGTTTATTTTTCTCTCTAAAATTAGACCTAAGGATTTTATTAGTAACTGGTATGTGCTTAAACACATACCTTTTCTTGACCAAAACCGGACCCAAATAGACCAAAAACTGACCAAAATGCCAAAAGATATTGTGTTTTTGTGTTTTTATATGTGCAGGCAACGGATAAACGAAATATGACAAAAGATCTAGAAAAAACCGGGAAAACGAGCACGAGATTTGGAAAAGATTTAAAGCCGAAGCTGGAGTTGAGATATTTTTGCTCAATGGTCAAAGTCTATGCTCAAATGTCAAAATAAGCCCTTGGATTTATTTTGGAAGAATGGCAGAAAAGGTCCTTGGAAATTCAGAATTTAAATTATTGGTCCTTGTCAAAACCTTATACCCGGATCTATTATTAATCCAACCCACTTCCCAAATAAACCAACCCTTAAATACCAGCCCAACCTTAAATCCTCCCAGCCCAGTCCACCCTACCTTTAACCCGATCCATACCCAAAAGTTAAAACCGGTCAAACATATCATCCTCAGTCAAATAAATATATTAAATCCCACACAAAGAACGCGCGCCCCCCCAATTATATATTTACCCAGAAAAATCACTGTACCCAAGAACCCTAACCTTTACCCCTCAAAATTACCATGATTAAGGGTATAATTGACCAATCATTGGGTGTCAGAATGTCAGAACTAGCACAGAAACACACGCATGGCAACGTGGCAGCATATCATTGGACGTGACACCTCATTGAAATTGATCAAACGGCTGAGGTTGATTGAGTAGCATCCAAGATTGATCTGAGGGTTGATAAGAGCTCAAGAGGTGCGGATTGCCAACGTGTACAAGCCTGGAAGCTTCATTTCGAGCCTATAAATAGAGAGCTCTCCTCATGAGCAATGGTTGTCCAATTTTTATGTTTTAGAAAATTGTTACCACTTTATTTTCTTGTCAAATTTACTGCTTTTCTTAGTGTAATCATTTCCATTTCAGCTGTAATTTCAATTTCAGTCGTGTAATCTCAAAGTTTTATTAATGAAAAGTTAGTTTGATTGTTCTTAAATTTGTGTCTCTTTAAGTTCTCATTAGCTTATTATTGCTTATTCAGCTCATTTTCATTAATCTCAGCTTAGTTCAATTTACATTTTTCACATTTGTTCATTTTATCCACAAAATCCAAAAATATTTGAAAAATACTTTAAAAAATCCAAAAATAATTTTAAATTCCAGCTTCAATAAGCTGTTTTCACATTAGTATAAGCTTATATAAGCTTAATAGCTTATTGTAAGCTTTTGGTAGTGTTTAATCAGTTCTTATCTCACAAAACCCCAAAAGTCAACAAAAGTCAACTGTTGAGGTCAAATTAAGCTGAGGTGATAAGTTGGGAAAATAAGCTGGAGTTTGGTAATTTTTGGCTTATTGATTAAGCCTGGGTGTTACTGGTTTGATTCAGATCAGTTTTCACATAAGTATCTCTTGTAAGTTCCATTTGGCCTCCTACTTAGCTTATTTGTGATCTATTGCTTATTTAGTGTTTAAGTAGAATTAGAAGTTGCTTATTAATGTTTAATTAAGTTAATTATGCAGTAGTTAATTAGTTTCAAAGCTTAGATCAGTAATTCCTAGTTTAAAATTGCTATTTCAGTTTGAATAGGGGTGTTTGGATAAGTGGTTGTAGGGGAGAAATAGCTTAGGTACTGTAGCTTTGCTTATTTAGGTACTTTTAATTTGCTTTTAATAGGTGATTTTAGCTATTGGTAGGATGTTATAAGCTGTCTTAAAGCTTTGAGGAGTTTTAGTTTGATAGTGATAGGATAGTAGAAGTTCAACTGCTTGAATAAGCACTTATAAGCCGAGCTTGTTTTTGAGGTAAATTTTGGGTATAAGTTTAGTGCAAATCAGTGTTATAAGTAAGACTGCAAATGCTTGTATCATTTCAATAGGTTTTGCAAGAGTTTGAGGTCATAGTACAAGTCTGCTACATCAGACTTAGCATTGCAGATCTGCATATCTTGAGCTTTTCCTAGCTTTTTCATAGGGCTGCTACTGCTTAGTCCTTTGTCATCTGTGCATGTAATTTGGATTTACTTAGAATTAGTTGTAAAACCCGAAAGTTTAACATAACATGAATTGACAATAATGCCCTCAAGTTAAAATTTTAAGAACTTCAGAAAAATCACATAAGTAACATAAATTGTACTTAACCTAATGTAAGTTATATATTCCAAACTACCTAAAATTAAACTACTTAAGCTAATAGTTATATGTTAATTAAATTAAAAACATCCTAACCTATCTTATACACAAAAAAAAATGCCAACCACATGTACACTAACTAGGATTTGTGACTAAATTCATTTGGTAACAAGGCAACTTGATAAAGCCCACAATCTCTTCTAATCATAACCCATATTCGGTCCATCAAGCCCAAAAAGTACCACTCGGTTTTCTTTTTTTGTTATACCGAATATCACAAACACATCAAACCCTAAAACCCTAAAAAACTAAAGTCCGGCTCTCTCTTGTGTCTCCTATTCTGTCGACTGCAGCAGCCTAAGGGAGCTTTGTGATTGTGTTCTTGTTAAATCCGTAGTAAGGTAATCTTATTCTCATGTTTTTCTATCAATTCGTGCCCTTGATCAAGCCCTAATCGACATTCTTGTGTTGTTTTCTTGTTTACTGCCATTCGATCCAAAAAAAAAAGGAGAAGAAACAAACCCTAATCCTCCTTTCACTAAAAGTCACGCTGCCTCTCTTGTTTCTCCTGTATTCGATCAGCAGCAACAAAATCAAAGGAGTTTTGGTGTGTTCTTGATCTTGTTCTAGTCCAAGGTAATCTTATTTCCATCAAAGTCAATCCATTCGAATTTATAGGATCAAACCTAATCGTTCCTCTTGTTGTTTTGTTTCATTCGATCACCACAAAGAAGAAGAGGAGGAAAAAAAAAGGCGTGGTGAATTGATCTTGTGGTATTTTTGATTCTTCATTTGGCCTTTGAGGGTAATTGCATCCTCCTTGTTAAATTCGTGTCATGATTCGATCCATTTTAATGTGTTTGTCAAAATATATAGTCACATAAATTATAAGAACCACATAAAATAATGAACTCACAAACCCTAAAACTAAAGTATATGAATCGAACATATGTGTATATGATGAAATTATTCGATGTGATTATGTTAAGACCTGTTAAAATTGACCTAGACATGATATGAACTCACCTATAATCATTTGGAGTCAAGGGTTAAAGATCGGAATGAAAAACCTAAGAGATTACATGATGTGATTAAAAACTGCTATTGATCTGAAATTTTGTTCGACTTTAATCGGCTGTAAATAAATGATATGAATGTGTATTTTGGTGTTTCTGGGGTCTAGAACTAAATTCAATGAAATAGCTACCTGGGAAAATTTATTTTGTAATTTTTGGAGGCCTGGAAGTCCACTTTTTGATTTTTGGAAAAACAAGTGTTAAATCGAATTCGTGTATCTGGAAAATTAGTCAGTGTTTATTATTTTTAATTTTCAAACCATGTCGAATTAGGAGGTTTCCTTTTGAACTAGGTAATATCTGATATGTTTATTAGTTACTGGAATTTTTCTAGATTTTTATAAATTTTATAGATGGGGTAAAGAATTAATTTATGTTCGGGTGTTTCATCAGATACGATTCTGGAACAGGTTAGGAAAATGGATTTTTCATCCGTACCTATACTAGCTAATAAAATCTAAAAAAATTAGGTAAAATACTAGGGACATTGAGGTATCCCTGTGAATTTTTTTTAATTTTAATTAGAAGTTATATTATGATTTATAAATTATTTGAAACAGGTCCAGTTCATACATAAAACCTGATAAAGTGTAAAAAGATATTTAAAAGGTGTTAATTGTTTATGTTCTAATACTAAAGGGTCTAATTTGTTATTTTGATAATACTAAAGGACTTAACTTGTAAGAACCTGTAACATTACACTTTATACCCTAATATTATGATAATTGCATAATTGGTCCTTAGACTTATCATTTACTTAATAAACTTGTAAAACTACCATAATAACCTTAATTGTATGTTAATAACCTTATGAACCTTGAACTACTAAAATGGTCATCATAAGTACTTTAAGTTGATTAAACGGGAATGTGAATGACTGAAGTTACTTAAAATGGAAAGATAAAACCAAAATGAGTAATCTGAATTAAGAACCTATCGTAATTCCGTCTTCTACTCCTTTAGGTGTGAAGAAGGAGAGATCTTGACTCTTTTCCGTGTTTGCTATTATTGTTGCTTGCTTGGTTAATAAGGTACAGATATTCTGCCCTTCTTGTAAGGAGCCTTCGTTTCTCTTGACTTCTGATTTTGATTCGTTTAGGATTCCCCAAGCCATTGCTATGTTCCCCTTGTATTGTGAACCTTGACATGAACCTTTGCTTTGAACTCTTGTCTTTATCATTTGTTTCGAACCCTGCCTTGGACCCTGTTATGTTTCCTTGATACTTGACATGACCTGTTCATAACCTGGTAACCTGAATATTTAGGACCCTGGGATACTTAAAGGTTCTTAGGATTTTATAACTACTTTTCTAAATTACATATGAAGAGGTTTTGAGAATTGCTTTTAAAGACTTTCATTATGAAAACTGATTTAAAGACCACTTTATTTTAAAACCATTTTTAAAGGATTTCTTTTTAATAAATTGACATGAACCTTCTGGTATTTGACTTTTCTGATATTGACTTCCTGATAGTGAACCCCTGCATTGATCTCCTGTCTTGAACCCTGATATGAACCCTGATATGAAATTTGATATGAAACTTGATATAAAACCTGACACTTGATACCTGATTCTTGATATCTGATGCTTGACACCTGAGACTTGATACTTGACCCTTGACCCACAGTTTGAGACTACGAGCCACCCACTAGGCATGAGGGTTTCATGTCCATGTCATTGATGCACCGGTGGCATGACTCTAGGGCAGGGGAGTGATGTCCTGTCCCGTCCCTGACCTGATTTATACTTGTTACGTAGAGGAAGACCCTGTGGCCTACTGGGGGCGTATGGATGCATCCTAGACTTGACCTGATTTGTTTGTATTACTTGTATTATCTGGTGACTGATGAGTGTGTGCGATACACGTCTTTCACAGTCCTGGGAGATAGCTACTCCAACCCTTGGAGGTATCCCCTCACCCTGTACCTGGTATGCTGAGGTCACCCCTCCATACACCCTGATATGTGATTTGATTTGATATGTACTGTTTCTGGGCTCGTAGAGGATTTCTGTTTTCCTGAACCCTTGTAACCTTATGACCTGACACTTGACCTGACATTTGACCTGACTTGATTTGACTTGGGCGTGTGGTGGGTTATGGTTCTTTTATACTTAGTCATTATAACCATTTCTGGAAATATCTGTATAACTTTTCCATTTTCTTTTCTACTCCTGACATATTCTGAAATGTTTCACTTACTTCATTATCCTGTTATTACTGCTTTGTACCGTTATATCTGTTCACTGAGCTCTCGTAGCTCAGCCGCATTTCTTTTCCTGCGGCAGGTTTTAGTTGGAAGCCGGGTATGAGTGAAGAGACTTTTGGACTTAGAAGACCGTAATAGCTATTGAAGATGACTAGAAGATCCTTTATTTAGACTTAGAGATTTTGTATTGTAACCTTGTAGTTTCATATTTCCTTTGTAACCTTTGGAATTTATTGTATTATTTAGTCATATGCTTGTGTATACTTTGATACGTCACCATAGTGTAATACTTCTACCCTTATCGGGTTGGGGTGTTACAATTATGGTATCAGAGAACAGGCTGCGACTTGTAATACATTTACCCTTGACCTGTGAAGTCTGGACCATTAAGTTTCCACTGTAGGCGCTCATAAGATAACCGTTGAGGAATTACTTTAGGATCTCCCCATAGGAACTTAAGTATTACCGGTGAGGAATGGGTAGACTAGGACATCTATGTAAGTAGCATTGCTTCCGCATCACTCTGATTCGTGCCTTGCTTTTGGTTAAAGCTTGTTGAGATCACTTTTGGAGATTGAAAGCTTTTGCCTTGCACCACCTAAGTTTTGAAACTTAATAAATCTTGAAGCCATTGAAAATTTCATAGTAATTGCCTGACACTATTTGATCCTTACTTTCAGATTCCGACTCTGACCTCTGATCTTTTGTTAATCATTTCGATGCCTCCTGGGCACTTTGAGAATCTCCATGGCGAGTAGTTTGGCTTTCCCTCTTGATTTTGACACTTGATTTTGTTGACCTCCGAGACTGTAGAAGTACTAGGTGGATTAAGGTAGGTTGTTCTGCTTACGACTCGAGATAAAGTATGATCATCATGAAGGCATATTTATGTGGTGCTAGTATTATGACGTCTGGCCAACGTGATAATACTTACACCATATAACGTGCCCTCATTGTGGACATAGGATATCTTGGGAAGTACCTAAGAAGTTTAGAATTTGATCTCCGTTGGATTATCCGTGATTAGTGAGATTTTAGGTTCATTCTACCTATGCGTATACTCTGCCCTTGTTCATTAGATGTCTGGACAAGTTTAGACTCTCGTTTTGCGTTCTGTTGATTTCAGTTATAAATCTTGAACTCTTGTAGAGCCCTCTACTGTTGATACAATTCATTTGATCTGAAATCTTGTCTGTATTTCCATATGAACTCTTCTTTTTGGAAGAACCTCTTCGAGCGTGAGAATGTTAGAGACGATCTTTTGCGACTCGCTGCGACTTCGTCTAACCTAGCGACTTCAATTTTCGAGGACGAAAATTTTTCTTTTAGAGGGGAAGAAGTTGTAAAACCCGAAAATTTAACATAACATGAATTGACAATAATGCCCTCAAGTTAAAATTTTAAGAACTTCAGAAAAATCACATAAGTAACATAAATTGTACTTAACCTAATGTAAGTTATATATTCCAAACTACCTAAAATTAAACTACTTAAGCTAATAGTTATATGTTAATTAAATTAAAAACATCCTAACCTATCTTATACACAAAAAAAAAAAACGCCAACCACATGTACACTAACTAGGATTTGTGACTAAATTCATTTGGTAACAAGGCAACTTGATAAAGCCCACAATCTCTTCTAATCATAACCCATATTCGGTCCATCAAGCCCAAAAAGTACCACTCGGTTTTCTTTTTTTGTTATACCGAATATCACAAACACATCAAACCCTAAAACCCTAAAAAACTAAAGTCCGGCTCTCTCTTGTGTCTCCTATTCTGTCGACTGCAGCAGCCTAAGGGAGCTTTGTGATTGTGTTCTTGTTAAATCCGTAGTAAGGTAATCTTATTCTCATGTTTTTCTATCAATTCGTGCCCTTGATCAAGCCCTAATCGACATTCTTGTGTTGTTTTCTTGTTTACTGCCATTCGATCCAAAAAAAAAAGGAGAAGAAACAAACCCTAATCCTCCTTTCACTAAAAGTCACGCTGCCTCTCTTGTTTCTCCTGTATTCGATCAGCAGCAACAAAATCAAAGGAGTTTTGGTGTGTTCTTGATCTTGTTCTAGTCCAAGGTAATCTTATTTCCATCAAAGTCAATCCATTCGAATTTATAGGATCAAACCTAATCGTTCCTCTTGTTGTTTTGTTTCATTCGATCACCACAAAGAAGAAGAGGAGGAAAAAAAGAGGCGTGGTGAATTGATCTTGTGGTATTTTTGATTCTTCGTTTGGCCTTTGAGGGTAATTGCATCCTCCTTGTTAAATTCGTGTCATGATTCGATCCATTTTAATGTGTTTGTCAAAATATATAGTCACATAAATTATAAGAACCACATAAAATAATGAACTCACAAACCCTAAAACTAAAGTATATGAATCGAACATATGTGTATATGATGAAATTATTCGATGTGATTATGTTAAGACCTGTTAAAATTGACCTAGACATGATATGAACTCACCTATAATCATTTGGAGTCAAGGGTTAAAGATCGGAATGAAAAACCTAAGAGATTACATGATGTGATTAAAAACTGCTATTGATATGAAATTTTGTTCGACTTTAATCGGCTGTAAATAAATGATATGAATGTGTATTTTGGTGTTTCTAGGGTCTAGAACTAAATTCAATGAAATAGCTACCTTGTAAAATTTATTTTGTAATTTTTGGAGGCCTGGAAGTCCACTTTTTGATTTTTGGAAAAACAAGTGTTAAATCGAATTCGTGTATTTGGAAAATTAGTCAGTGTTTATTCTTTTTAGTTTTCAAACCGTGTCGAATTAGGAGGTTTCCTTTGAACTGGGTAATATTTGATATGTTTATTAGTTACTGGAATTTTTCTAGATTTTTATAAATTTTATAGATGGAGTAAAGAATTAATTTATGTTCGGGTGTTTCATCAGATACGATTCTAGAACAGGTTAGGAAAATGGATTTTCCATCCGTACCTATACTAGCTAATAAAATCTGAAAAAATTAGGTAAAATACTAGGGACATTGAGGTATCCCTGTGAATTTTTTTTAAATTTTAATTAGAAGTTATATTATGATTTATAAATTATTTGAAACAGGTCCAGTTCATACATAAAACCTGATAAAGTGTAAAAAGATATTTAAAAGGTGTTAATTGTTTATGTTCTAATACTAAAGGGTCTAATTTGTTATTTTAATAATACTAAAGGACTTAACTTGTAAGAACCTGTAACATTACACTTTATACCCTAATATTATGATAATTGCATAATTGGTCCTTAGACTTATCATTTACTTAATAAACTTGTAAAACTACCATAATAACCTTAATTGTATGTTAATAACCTTATGAACCTTGAACTACTAAAATGGTCATCATAAGTACTTTAAGTTGATTAAACGGGAATGTAAATGACTGAAGTTACTTAAAATGGAAAGATAAAACCAAAATGAGTAATCTGAATTAAGAACCTATCGTAATTCCGTCTTCTACTCCTTTAGGTGTGAAGAAGGAGAGATCTTGACTCTTTTCCGTGTTTGCTATTATTGTTGCTTGCTTGGTTAATAAGGTACAGATATTCTGCCCTTCTTGTAAGGAGCCTTCGTTTCTCTTGACTTCTGATTTTGATTCGTTTAGGATTCCCCAAGCCATTGCTATGTTCCCCTTGTATTGTGAACCTTGACTTGAACCTTTGCTTTGAACTCTTGTCTTGATCATTTGTTTCGAACCCTGCCTTGGACCCTGTTATGTTTCCTTGATACTTGACATGACCTGTTCATAACCTGGTAACCTGAATATTTAGGACCCTGGGATACTTAAAGGTTCTTAGGATTTTATAACTACTTTTCTAAATTACATATGAAGAGGTTTTGAGAATTGCTTTTAAAGACTTTCATTATGAAAACTGATTTAAAGACCACTTTATTTTAAAACCATTTTTAAAGGATTTCTTTTTAATAAATTGACATGAACCTTCTGGTATTTGACTTTTCTGATATTGACTTCCTGATAGTGAACCCCTGCATTGATCTCCTGTCTTGAACCCTGATATGAAACCTGATATGAAATCTGATATGAAACTTGATATAAAACCTGACACTTGATACCTGATTCTTGATATCTGATGCTTGACACCTGAGACTTGATACTTGACCCTTGACCCACAGTTTGAGACTACGAGCCACCCACTAGGCATGAGGGTTTCATGTCCATGTCATTGATGCACCGGTGGCATGACTCTAGGGCAGGGGAGTGATGTCCTGTCCCGTCCCTGACCTGATTTATACTTATTACGTAGAGGAAGACCCTGTGGCCTACTGGGGGCGTATGGATGCATCCTAGACTTGACCTGATTTGTTTGTATTACTTGTATTATCTGGTGACTGACGAGTGTGTGCGATACACGTCTTTCACAATCCTGGGAGCTAGCTACTCCAACCCTTGGAGGTATCCCCTCACCCTGTACCTGGTATGCTGAGGTCACCCCTCCATACACCCTGATATGTGATTTGATTTGATATGTACTGTTTCTGGGCTCGTAGAGGATTTCTGTTTTCCTGAACCCTTGTAACCTTATGACCTGACACTTGACCTGACTTGATTTGACTTGGGCGTGTGGTGGGTTATGGTTCTTTTATACTTAGTCATTATAACCATTTCTGGAAATATCTGTATAACTTTTCCATTTTCTTTTCTACTCCTGACATATTCTGAAATGTTTCACTTACTTCATTATCCTGTTATTACTGCTTTGTACCGTTATATCTGTTCACTGAGCTCTCGTAGCTCAGCCGCATTTCTTTTCCTGCGGCAGGTTTTAGTTGGAAGCCGGGTATGAGTGAAGAGACTTTTGGACTTAGAAGACCGTAATAGCTATTGAAGATGACTAGAAGATCCCTTATTTAGACTTACAGATTTTGTATTGTAACCTTGTAGTTTCATATTTCCTTTGTAACCTTTGGAATTTATTTATTATTTAGTCATACGCTTGTGTATACTTTGATACGTCACCATAGTGTAATACTTCTACCCTTATCGGGTTGGGGTGTTACATTAGTAGTATCAGCTGTTAGTTTGTGAGTCTGTTTTGCAATTAAGAGCTTATTTACTGGCTTATTTCAGGTCTGCAATATAAGCCCATAGACTGCTTTTAGGCCTGCATAGTTTCTAGTCCAAGACCATCTGTTCTTGAGCTAAATTAGATAAGCAATTGTTGCCCAAATTTGGGCATTCTTGGAATTTAAGCAGTCTGATATTGCAGCTTTCAGTTTCTATTTTTGGATTCCCCAAATGAGCTTCTGCCTAGCTTATAAATAAGCTGCAAATTGCCTGTTTGAACTTTGGTTTTGCCTTAATATTGAAACTGCTTTTCTGCTTTTTAGCTTGTCCTTAGAGCTTATTTGGTATCCAGTGGTTGTTTTAAGCTTATATTAGTGTGGCAATCTGTTTTCTAGCTGTTGGTAATTTTTAGTAATCTATAGCTTATTTTTATTGCTTTATTCAAACTGCTTATTTGGTTAAACTGCTTATTTAGGTGTAGATAAGCTCTGTTTTTATTTTTCCTAGCTTTTAAATATAATTTTAGATTTATCTGCAAATTTTCACATTTTTCCAAATTAGTTTACTATTTTTAATTGATTTAATCAGTTTCTTTAGGTTTTAATTCATAAAAAATAAATAAAAAGTCAAAAAAAAATATTTTTCTTTTTTATAAAATTTTATTTTTTTATGTAGAATTTAAGAAAATTGATTTTACATTTTTAGGACTTAGAATTTAGAAATTCACTTTTTAAATACGTTTTTAAAATTCGTAGCGTACGTTTTAAAAGTTAAATTTTCGTTTTTAGGTCTATATGCTTAATCTACTTGTACCCCTAGCATAATTAGTTGTTTTCCTTTATATTTCATTGTTCGTAGTGTAAAAGCCACCAATCATCACTCTTATTCACCATTCACTTCACGTATTCGACACCGTAAATGACGACTCGACTTCAACCTTCGTTGGGATTACGACCCGGGGAAAATACATCCGTTGCGTTTCCTTTGGAAAATAAATATACTTAAAACGACGAATCAGTAACCTCATGCGATCCACCATTTTTGGTGAAGATTAGGAACCCATGACACCCTAAGAAGGTGTATGGTAGGCTTAGACTAGTTGTGGTGTTGATTGGAAGTGTTATATACAAGCCTTGAACTAGAAAATCGATTTTTACAACTATAGAAAAAGGGTCTGTCCATTTTCGTGAATTCTGGAAAACTCAGTAGGTCATGAGATATTTTGGCTTACATTTTTAGAAAATACTTTCAAAAACGAAACCGTGGCCACCGGAATGAGCAAAAACGAGCTTACGACGAGAAAGATACGTTAATTCTAAGTTTGACAACGAAAACTATTTTTCTGAAAATTTGCGCGCTGTCCCACGAATTTCAACAGGTGAAATGAGGCGTTGGACGCGATCTAAACGAGCCGACATACTAAAAATATATTAGTTCACTATAATACGAAGCCGTGGATATAAAGAACGTAGAAAACGAGCTTATAACGACCAAGATACACGCGTTTGAAACCCGACGATTACAACAAAATTTTATCAGCTTTTAATAAGGAAAATATTTCTAAGTTTAAAACAGTTTTTGTGAGACACCACGTTGAGAGCCGTTTTTCTTATTGAACGAGACGCGTATGGACAAAATGACAATAATACGAATTCAAGATATTGTTACAAGGTTTCTAAAAACGCCGAGCTTATTTTCTAACACTCAACGTACACCATTTTATGGCTAGTTTTGCGAGGCCATTTGGTCATTTTTATAAGTTATGAAAAATGCTATTTTACGACGGAAAACACTATATTTATCAATAGACCACCAAATGACGATCGCGGGGTATCGTTGCAACGTATTTACACGAAAAGTGTTTTATAACTTAACGAGACGTCAAAAATATATTTTTCGACGATAAACGTTATTTTCAAAATTCGCAAGTGGTATCGATAGCATACGTAATTGCATGTGTTGCATCAATTCATGACTTACATTAGATCATATCATTCATATTAGGTTGCGGCTAGGGATCGTGCCTCATTTCAGCATATTCATTACTGTCATTATTGCTATTGCATCAGGTGAGTTTTCATAGCCCCGTTTTCCAAGTTAATATTTCATTTCAAACCTACGGGGGATAATACATTGCATATCATTTTATTGCGAGTCCAAGTACATTAAATTCATTTGCATTGCTTAAGTCACCACATTGCCAAATTAAAGTCCCCTTTTATTTATCATGAACCGTTAATTACGTATTAATTGAATTATATGGCGACATTGTCAGGGCGACATTTTCCCACTTAATATTATATGGCGACATTGTCATGGCGACATTGTCTCACTTAATTATATGGCGAGATTGTCAGGGCGACATTGTCCCTCTTAATATTATATGATGACATTGTCACATTTAACCTTATATGACGACATTTTCAAATTTATTTTAAATCTTGCGGTCCATATATTACTCTTGTTTACCTAAACCAAATCTTATTTGGCAGTGGGTTGTAAACACACAGGTTGCAAGTCTTGTATGGGCGGGACTTGGGACTGAGTGGATTTACAATGCCTTTGCTGGGAAATCTTTATTCAAATACTTTACATTTTACATTAAACTCTATGAACTCACCAACCTCGTGTTGACCGTTTTAGCAATGTATTTTCAGGAAATTAAGGCATTCGCATCATGGCCTGCATGTGTACATATCATGGAGTCGCGGTGACGACGCGTCTCACTTGTATTTTATGCATTTAACTATCGTTTGATTTGTAACAAACTTATTTCCGCAACTTTGGCAAATCTTTTGGGACCTAGCTTTTGTAAACTCTGAATATTTTATGAAATCAAATGATGTATTTTTAAAACGACACTTTAGGTCGTTCAATATAACTGTAACTGTGATGCTATGGCAGTCACGCCCCAGGTATTCCATTCCGCTGCAAATCGGGTATTTGGGGGTGTGACAAATTGCGATTAGTTTGGCCAATTGTGATGGAACATTGAACAATTGTGATAACTTTGACCAATTGCGATCAAGCTTGAATTTCGATTAAACTTAGTCCAGTTTCGATGAAATTTTGAATTTCGATAAGTTTTGTGCAATTACGGCAAAGTTATCCAATTGTGATGGATTTTGCAATTTCGATAATTTCTTATACAAGAAATTTCGATAAACACTGTAGACATACATTTTCATGTGAATCTTTATTGAAATTCGTTTCCTGTCCAAATTTGATTAAACCACATGTTACAACATAATTCATGTACACATTTAGACAATTCTAATAACAGTTTATCTATATTGAAGACACAGTTTTCCAATTTCGATAAACCCCATTTCAATTCATGTCGAAATTCAGTTTAATGGGTTAGATGTGTATGTGTATGGATCAAATGAGTTCCTATGATGATTCTAAGCACAATGGACTGCATTTTAACACCTTTTAGTCATGAATAAAAAAATTTGGACCTAGACGTGTTCTTCTTAAACCCTAAACATCAAAATTGATTCAAACGTGTTTCTGGGCACAAATTGATGGTCAAATTATGTTACTTAACATGTAAGAACACTATCCCACCCATTTAATTGGACCAAAACATTTTCATATGATTTCCTTCAATTCATACGTATGAACCCTAAAATCAAAAATCGGCAGGACGAGTTTCTGGGTATGATTAGGTTATAGAAACATGTTAAGAACTTGATTAGGAACAAAACCCACCACATAAATCAAACTCAAACACTCAAAATCAATTATACCCAAATCGACTAAACCTTAAATCTAAAATTAACAATTACGAACAATTTAGCCGTTGGATCTCAAAATCATTAAAAACCGTTTCTTATAATTATCTAAAGATTATATAAACACTCACAAATTTGAGAAATCTTGAACGGATTTGAAGAATGAATTTTGGTCGTTGATTTTGTTTGGTGAAGAGTAAATGCAAAAGTCAGACGCAGTAAATGCATCTATCTTTTGTTTTTATGTTAAAAATCAACCTTTCAACTTTTGACATGTTTAGACCTTTAACTCTAAATTTTGCAATTTTGGTCCTCCACTCACAAAAGATTAGACACACTCAACAATTTATTGATGAAAACAATTTTCAATACTCCCCCTCGACTTTAGAATATATAAAATATTTTGAGATCAAGGAGGGTATTACGAGGATAGTTTTACCAACACATTTTGCAAACAATATCCTTTTAGAAATATGCAAGTACAAATTTTAACGAAAATATAAAAAATTTGAATTTCATAATCCCTCTCAACACTTGTTCGGAAAAAATGGTTAATTTTTTTAAAAGAACATGATGTTGATGGAAATTTTGTGCTTGCATTTTTTTATTTTTTTAAACTTTTTTAAAGAGAAAAAATGTAAAATCTTTTTATTGATTTTGAAATTTTTATATTTTTGTATTTTGTTTTTGATAAAAATATTTACAAAATTGTTTTGAAGTTTGCCTTTTTCAAGGATATTTGAGAAAGTTTTCCAGATCATCTGGAGTCAAACATAGCATACCAATTTGGTGAACTAATTCGACAAATCTTGCATGAGGCAAGGCTTTGGTGAATAGGTCTGCTTATTGGTATTGTGTACTCACAAAGTAGAATTCAACTGTACCCTTTTCAACATGCTCCTTGATAAAGTGATATCTGAGAGCGATATGCTTTGATTTTGAATGTTGAACAGTGTTGCAGGAGATGGCAATGGCACTCTTGGAGTCACAGTACATCGGGATTTTATTGAATACATAGCCGTAGTCCATGAGTTGTGATCTTACACTAGTACAGATTTCACCTTTCGTCACACAAAAAATGCGTGACTATATGCATATAGTCACACACGTTTTTTTGGGTGTGTGACAAAAATCGCGCCACCGTAGGTATCATATGATCACATTGTTTACTTTGTGGCCGTTTTCATTGAAAAAGAGTGACCAAAACCCGAATATGTGTGACTAATTAGGCACAAGTTTTGTTGGATTCATCAGTAAGTGTGACTATTTCCCATCCTATGGCCACATGAAAATATAATAAATGTGACGTTTGTGATAATTTAGTCACACAACGTGTGTTGTTTTTTTCGAGTTACTCACATACAATTTAAAAAGCAGTGGCCAAAAGTGTTAATAAGTGTGACCATATGCTGTTTAAAGTGAAGAAATGTGTATTTTGTGTGACTATTGATCATCCAATGGTCACATGAATTTTTAGTTTGTGTCGCCTTTTGTAATATTTAGTCACACAAAGCATGTTTGTTTTGGGTATTTAGTCACATACAATTAAGCATAAAGTGGCCAAAAGTGTTAATAAGTGTGACCATATGCTGTTTTAAGTGAAGAAATGTGTATTTTGTGTAACTATTGATCATCCAATGGTCACGTGAATTTTTAGTTTGTGCGGCCTTTTGTAATATTTAGTCACACAAAGCATGTTTTTTTTGGGTATTTAGTCACATACAATTAAGCATAAAGTGGCCAAAAGTGTGACCATATGCTGTTTAAAGTGAAGAAATTTGTATTTTGTGTGACTATTGATCATCCAATGGCCACTTGAATTTTATGTTTGTGTGGCCTTTTGTAATATTTAGTCACACAAAGCATGTTTGTTTTGGTTATTTAGTCACATACAATTAAGCATAAAGTGGCCAAAAGTGTTGATAAGTGTGACCATATGCTGTTTAAAGTGAAGAAAGTTGTATTTTGTGTGACTATTGATCATCCAATGGCCACTTGAATTTTATGTTTGTGTGGCCTTTTGTAATTTTTGGTCACACAAAGCATGTTTGTTTTGGGTATTTAGTCACATACAATTAAGCATAAAGTGGCCAAAGGTGTTAATAAGTGTGACCATATGCTGTTTAAAGTGAAGAAATGTGTATTTTGCGTGACTATTGTTCATCCAATGGTCACATGAATTTTTAGTTTGTGTGGCCTTTGTTACTATTTAGTCACACATCGAATTAAACAAAGATTGACCAATAATGTTGATAAGCGTGACCATATTATGTGACTGCATCTTTTATTTACAGTGTTACTATACTGTTGGAGCAGAGTTGCTACTGCTAGTACTAAGGTAGTCTTGTTGAAGCAGAGTTACTACTGCTAGTACTATGCTAGTGCTGCTGGAATGACTATATATATATTATATATAAAACAATATTAAAAATCACAAGAAATTTCAAATTGAATTAAACTCGAATGTATATAACTGGACAGAATATACAATTGTAATGTCGTACTTAATGAATCAAATTCTCAATAATCTAAAGACTTTTGAACCTTCACCGCCTTATTAGCAGTTTGCCTTAAGTCGTTAGCAGATATATATTGTTTCTTCAATGGTGCCGGTGGTACACATTTAGTCACATGGTTTGTTGGTGTAACCTGTAGTAAACAAAAGACGCTTCTATCAAACATTGAATTACATATGAATAATTATATATATGTAGGTTGAAAAAACACATGTATGTACCTCCTCTTCAAAAATAATTTGATCCTTTGGCCATGCAACGAAACTACCTTCGACTTTCTTAACTGTTTTTAACCCATTATGTGCTACGTCCGGTATGCATGCTGCATCAACTAACGATTCATCAATTGACACTTTGTAGCAATCACTTGGGAGTGGTCGGTTATGCAGCAATTGCTTTCCAAGAGACTGGTATACGGTACCCAAAGCAACAATATTTGTTTGCTTTATAATCCACAGTTTGCACTTAAGTGTCTACAAAAAAAGAAATTTTGCATGTATATATCAGAAATTATTTAAACAAAAGAATAACAAGAAACATGTTGAAATACATACTGTTGGCAGTGCTTGTGTTGGAGACACATCTTGTTGCGATTGGGAATCCGGAGACCCGTTTTTTCGCTTCTTTTGCTTTGTCTTGGGTCCCACAGTTTTAGCAAGTTCCTATATGTATATATAAAACACGTTACATTATTTAAACAAAAGAGTAACATGAAACATGTTGAAATACATACTGTTGGCAGTGGTTGTGTTGGAGACGACACATTTTGTAGCGATTGGGAATCTGGAGACCCGTTTCGTCGTGACTTAAGGTTATGCTTAGGCCTGACAGTTTTAGCAGGTTCCTATACGTATATATAAAACACGGTACATTAGTCGATCATGTATGTAAAATTCAAAAATCAAAGGGGGATGTTTTATTACTATACTTAATTACCATTGTTTCCGTTACCTTTTTAGAAGTTTCAAGGCCATTGGACTTCTCCTCAATTCCCGCATCTTTAGCACTTACAACATCACTTGTCTGAGTGCCGTCCACCTCATTAGCGCTGCTCTCTATATTTTCAATGGCCATTGGAGTCACCTGCAATATAAATTAAGAAATACAGTCACTCATCAGTTTATGTTCAATGCCTGGTATCATTAGCATCAGTGGTGTTAGCATTAGAAAATGAAATTGTTAACAACATAAAAAATGGCTTACAACTGAGGCTATTGGCGATGGTTCAGATGGAAAAGTTATATTCATCCCTTGATCATTCAACTGTTTCATAATTTGAGCAAGCACTTTATTTGTGTGTTCCACCTCACCGGATAATTTCTTGACCTGCACATCTTTTTCGGTCATCTCGGCGGACAATTTCTTGACCAATTTATCTTTTTCTTTACGCTCGTGTCTCATATTATCCAGTTGAGTTTAAAGTAATGCAAGTTTTTCATTGGCTTCTTGTTTTCTTCGAGGAAGGCCAAAATACTCTTTGTATGTTACTCCACCTCCCACTCCTCTGGCATAACCGCCCTTTTCCTTACCAAATACAACTGTTATGGCATCAGTGCCATCATCAACACTATCGAGGTTCCTTCCTTGATCTTGTCATCAACTTCTTTCTGCACAAAAAATATAGGAAATGTTGGGATTAAAAGTCTTCTTGATGTTGTTAGAGTAACTGCTGCTCATATTTGTGTCAATGCTTCTCAGATGGAGTTAGTTTTGCTCATGAACTTCAATGAAAAATATACTACTGCTAGTACACAGTTACTGCTGGTATACAAGATACTATTGCTAGTACACAGTTAATGCTGCTGCTATATAAGCATAATAATAGAATTAGCAGTCAAACTTACAAGTTGATCTCCCTTTGATTTAATATCATCATTTGGGTATTCGCCGTCTTTGTTTACCCTTCCTTTCACCCACATTACATCACGCGGGGGTTCTTCATCCGCTTCAATCTCTTTATTTTCGATCTAATAAACATCAAATGCATACACATGTAAAGTTAAACCAAGATAAACGAAAATATGAGGGTATTAATGCAAATGTGCAAATTGGGCAATGTAAACAAATTCATTTCTCATGAGCAATTTGTAAAACAAACATTATGTAATCTTACCATTTTCTCTTTGACATAAACATATCCACCTCGTCCCATTTTATGTTGATAAATATTTTGGGAACGCGCCATTTTAGCTTTCTCAGATTTCTCCTAAAAACAAAAAATCATAAGGCGTTTAGATGCGGTAATGCTGCAAACTGAAAATTATAAAATGACATATACACTTAAATAAAGATGACTAATTAAAAACTTGTATGCTTCAGTGGTCGTGTATTTAACATACTCGACCCAGTCTTCTGATTTCATTATTGTACTATACAAGTCCGGGACTTCAGTCATTTTGGAAGGTGTATTTAGGTTGGGCAAAATATAGTTGAATTTGAGCTTCCTTCTGTAATTCCTTAGCATTTTACCAAGACGAATCATTATCAATTTTCTGTATTTCACGTCAACATCAAAAAAATTTTGCAAAGGTTAACACAATGTTGTTAATTAGTTGCACATAATGTAACTGCATACATAAACTTATGTAGTACTGGGTTACAAAAAAGTATATATGTACCGTGATTTCATCCCATAGTTTATCTCTTGATTGTTTATTCACCTTCTTCCAGTGTAGAATCTTCACACCTATCTGCTCACGAGCCACATCTCCTAAAAAACTCACAAACACTGCTCTGTTTGCCCCTGATACCCTACCGAATGCATCGAAGGTTACCTTGAGCTTTATTGCACCAGGTTTGTCATGCTTCGCGCGAAACTTTACTAGCCTGGTTAAGCCCCTCTTAGCTAGTATCTCTACTTGGTTGGTTCCAGTCGCATCTATATCTTCATCATCAGAATAGTGTTCGGATTCATATTGTAAGACGTTATCATCAACTACAACATCATGATCAGGAGGAAGCAAACTTTAATTATCAGCAATGGGTTCAATATCCATGACTCTTGAGCAACAAAGGGTAAAAGAAAATGATTATGGCTTAGCTTGGAGAGTAATGGTGATAGAATATTTTATTTTTGTTTTTTATTTGCAGTCATTTTTTTAAGGAGAGAAAAGAGGCTATATACCAAGAATATGAATCGTTCTGAATGTGATTCAAAAAATTTCGATCCAAAAATTTGCCTCCAAGTTGTAATTTGAAATTAACATTTGAATTATTTGAAAATTTTTCCTTTGAACCTGTTAATTAAAGCATAACCTTGAATAAATCAAAATTTTGGCTCCAAATGTTATATATCATTATATTAATAATCGCAAATGTACCATACTGTGCAACCATCACATCAACAGTAGAAACTACTACCCATTTAACAAACCAAAATACTTACATAATTACCAGTTATTGTACCCTTACTAATTACATTTACAAAACACAAATTGCCACATTTTTTTTTGAACATTGAAGACTTTTTATTAAGTAAGTAATACTCTATTGAAAACAAAAACCAGCAAGTTGCTGGGGAATACAGAAAGGAGAATATATTTAAAACATAATACAGTACATACATAAGGGAAAATCAGTATCCAAATTAAATGTTAGAATTGAACCAAATACCATTTACAAATCACAAAAGCTGTTAATGTATATCCTACACCCCTAAACCATCTTAGTTTTGCCTTTCCCATGGCTGCTAGAAGGTGCTCCAAAACCTATAGGATTCTTCTTACACGACATTCCCAAGACAATATCCTGAGTAAATTTCTTTTTGTGTGCCTTTTCAACTGGTATTTGAACTTGCACATTGAGAGCCAGGATAGGAGCTTGAGATGGGAGTTCCTCTGGAGGTTAAATGGCTTGGATAGGTTCCACTTCCCAAGTATCAGTACTTGCATCAGAATGTTGCTCTGGATAATACCAAGCAAGGAGGCCAGGAAGGATGTTGAGAGCACCGTCATTTGATTCTGAACTGCTTGAATCAGAAGAAATTTGTATGACATCTACAAATAACAACTGTTAGATCAGTTTTATTGATTCAAATGTTAAACTATATCACAATCAAAGAAAAACCTTTTGATGGTTTACCATTGCAGAAGAATCCATTGTACTGTGTTCTAAAATTTTGGTCCTCTTTTGTGGTATCCCAAACAATGAAGCAATGTTGCATAAACTAGGCTGCATTTCAAGTATCATTGGTGGCCAACTAGGCTGCAATTTAAGTCTCAATTGGACCTCTCAGGGTACTCACAAATAGTTCAAAATACTGTATTTTTGTAGTCTCAATTGACATGTCAGTGTACTTTAATAGGCTGCATTTGGACCTCTCATTGGTGGCCAAGCACAAACAAGTCTGCTAGGTACTCTCATTACTGGCCAATCACAAACTAGGCACATTCCCATGCTCTCATTGATTTAGACCTCTCAGTGTACTCACAAACAGGCAACAAAAAATACTCAGACACAAAACACTTAATTAGACATAGCATAACAACCATTATGTATACGAAAATCAGAGTATGGAAAACAAAAAAAACAGAGCATACATTAGACATAGCATAACAACCATTATAAGATACAAAACAACCCCATTTTACAATAGAATTGATCGGTAACATCCACTAACATCACCATTTATAGATCAAAAGCCTGATATTAATTATTGTACAATCAATCATCAACTGATATGTGAAAACATTTAAAAACATACCTTTGTTGTTATTTGGATTCATTGTTTGCGTGCTTGTGTTTGCCAACAGAATGTGTGTGTTGATTAGGGTTTATTGATTATTGTGTGTGTTTACAAATGATAGGGTAAAGGGATTAATTGCCGGTTGAATATTGAATTTGTGGTTTGGTTTAACCATAGCTGACGTGGCAAGATTTGAAAAAAAAAAAAAAAAAAAAAAAAAAGGCTAATGGTGATGTCGTGGCGGTGAAATCCGGCTATAGCCGGTAAATAGGGATGACAACGGTTCGGGTTCGGGGCGGGTTTTAGTGTACCCGTAACTGAACCCGTTTATAATATACCCGTACCCGCCCCATATCCCACCGGATACCCGATTAATATTATCCATCGGTTTTTTCGGGTTTCCCCGCGGGTATCAGTTATCCGTAGTTGAATATTATATGGACAAAATTGGCGGTATTAAGATTAAGTCACACTAAAATCCACCGACAAAACAAAAGAAAATACTCTAACCACTCCCAACAATAACTCAACTTTAAACTTTAACACACTGCCATGTCTGCTTTAACACACTCACCCTTAACTCAGCTTTAACACACCTAACAATAACTCACGCAACCTTTCGGCAACTCACGCAACCTTTCGACCCTTTTTCATCATTTCTTAATAGAGTTTCTAGACCGACCCTGATAGCTGGATGGTCTTGAGGCAACTCGCGCAACCTTTCGACATCTGGAGCATGATTATGCATCTGTAGCATAATACGAGTTATCTCACCTAGGAAATTGTTAATCAATTTGAGTTCTTTTTCTTGTTCATTGCGTAATTGGGTGAGGATTGCCTTTTGCACCTCTGCTGGTTAATTCGTTAGCCGTTGGAGCCTATTTTAACAATCCACCGGAAAATGAACCGGTTCACAATCCACCAGTTGTCGACCAAGACCCAAATCCGTTTGGTTTGACAAAGGAACAACTCAGACAAATGGACCAAGATATGCAAGTCTTCCTGGAAATGGAACAACTTGAAAGAGAAGAGGAAGCTGCTCGTTTGGAGCGGCAAGCTTGGGAGGATGAAGAACGTAGGAAGAACTGGGAAATGGGTTGGTTCTCACCTGATTCCTCGTCGACTGAAGATGGTTACCCAGACTCATATGATACCTTCAATTAATTTGTATCGTAGTTTCATTCGTAGTTTCTTTTTAATTTCCTTATCGTATTTTCATTTGTAGTTTGGTTTTAATTTCCGTATCGTAGTTTAATGTAATTTCTATTTGACGTTTAATGTATTATTTCTATTTGATATTTAATGTATTTCTATTTGATACTTTAGAAAACGTTACAATTTTTTATAAAACATTACATACCATATCAAAGAGGCAAATAAAACATTACAATTTTTTACAAACCCTAAAAACCCTAAACCCTTAAATCTAAACCAATCTGTAACTCAAACAATAACCAAACGAATAGTCCAATAAATCCAAATATGTTAGTCTACGGGTAGCATGTCTCGAATAGTCTACGGGTAGCATGTCTCGAATAGTCCAATAAATCCAAATACTTAGGATCGATTTCGTCTTTGCAAAATCGAGCTTGTAATTAAGATCGGATCAGGATATTAAGATCCTACTATAATGTCATTTAAAGAGTATTAACATGTTTTTTTTTTTTTTTTTTTTTTTTTTTTTTTTTTTTTTTTTTTTAATTCTACAAAATACATTCCATACTTTTTTAGTTTGCGGTTCGAGAAAAGTAAGATCGTATCGTATTAGTTCTTAAGATCCTATGGTAAAGATCGGGATCCTACAAGATCTTAAGCTCTCAAAGATCCTTTGTAAAGATCCGGATCGTTTTTGCTTTGCAGTATCGTAAAATCGTAGGATCCTAAGATCAGGATCGGGATCCTGACAACCACGGTCTCACATACACTTCTAATTTCCTTACTTTGTAGTTAACCAAATTTAAGAGCATTACCAATGGTCACTCAGTGTTAGGCTGAACACACTCTTGACCAAAAGCGACCTGGGTCACCGGCTGCCACGTCAGCTTTCTCTCTCCGGCGACCAGAAGCGACCGACCTGCCATACTCGGTGGCCAACTTTTTTTTTAATAAAACATTTAAAATAAACTTAAAATTCATTAATAATAAAAACATTACAATACTGAATTAAAAACATTACAATACTGAATTAAAAAAACGTAAACTAATCATAAATGAAAATGAAACTACAACTTAATGGAAGGTATCATCTGAGTCTGGGTAACCATCTTTAGAGGATTCGAAATCAGGTGGGAACCAACCACTTTCCCAGTTCTTCCTACGTTCTTCATCCTCCATGGCTTGCCGCTCCAAACGAGCAGCTTTTACTTCTCTTTCAAGATGTTCCATTTCCAGGAAGACTTGCATATCTTGGTCCATTTGCCTAAGTTGTTCCTTAGTTAAACCAAACGGATTTGGTTCTTGGTTGGCAACCGGTGGATTGTGCACCGGTTCATTTTTCGGTGGATTGTTCATCGGAAGATTTTTCGGATGGAAAACCGGAAAGATATGTTCAGGTGGAGTATGGAATTCTTCATTTTGGCGAGGTGGACTTGGAAATTGTTGCCCAAAATCCTTTTGGCGAGGTGGACTTGGAAATTGTTGCACAAAATCCTTTTGGCGAGGTGGACTTGGAAATTGTTGCCCAAAATCCTTTTGGCGAGGTGGACTTAGAAATTGTTGCCCGAAATCTTTTCTGAAAGACATTTTGAATTTGAGAAGTTTGGATCTTGAGTATTTGAGAAGTTTGGAATGTGTTTGTGTGTGACATGTGCTTCAGAAGCATGGGTATTTATAGGGTACAAATGCACACGTTTTTAATATTTTAACTTTGAATTTGAAATTTGAAACGGATATAAAAATATCCCGCCCTTATGTTTGAACAATGCAAAGACAAAGAAATGGTTAATTAACAGTGTTGTATGATTTGTTGTAATGTATTTTTTTTGAATGAAATTAATTTTGTTTATTTGGGTATTTGAAAAAAAAAATAAAGTTTAACACACTGCCACGTCAGCTTTAACCTTTTCACCTTTAACTCAAAAAAAATACCCTCAATCATAACTCACCCTTAACTCACCTTTAACTCAACTATTTTCAAACCCTATAAACTTATTTAATATCATTAATATAGAAAATATCATTAATACTGTATATAAAATATCAATTACCCTAATCAAAAAGTCAATTAGTCAATCCAACACCAAACACACTTCCAAATCAACTAAACTAGTCAATCCAAACCAAACACAAACCAAATCCTATTATCCATCTGTTTACTTTTGGCGCATTTTGATGGTCCCTCTTCCCGCCTAAAGTACTGGGAACCGTTCGTATACCGTCTGCAGCCTATTTATACCTATGGACATGGAAAACCGTTCATAATCAACCGTTCATTATCAACTCCTTTGATATTTTCATTAGAAAATAAATTTCAAATTTCAATGGCTGGATCCTCTTCAACTCCTTCTTCAAACAAAAACAAACGCCCAAGAGATGATTCTCCTCCTCCAATGCCTGAAAACTATAAAAAATTAGGCATATCCCAACATATTTGGGAGAAATGTAGTGAAGGCGAGTATGGTGCGGAAAACGCATTGATAGAAATTTACAACAAGCTTATAAAGATGTTTGAAGAAAGGAACAAGAAAGATTTAGAGGCCATTAAGGAGCATGAAAAGAAAATTGATGAGAGGAACAAAAAAATAGAAGAAGCAAGAGAGCAAATAGTTGAAGTTTACAAAAGTATTCAAGCTAGTATATATATGTCTTAATGTATCTTTTGTTTATATATTTTGCGTATGAAAATGTAAAATTATTTTGACTTTGTTTAATATATGAATGCAGTTATTATTACAAGTTTATGATATTTGAATGCAGTTATTTTTATTGTATTGCTAGGCAAACAGTTGTACTGCTAGCGAAACGTTGTACTGCTGGGTATCCTTTTAGCAGTGGTTGGGAGTGCAGGGTAGTTTGTATCACTTTTTACTTAAAGGGTATAAATCCCCAATTGCGGCACACAAGCACATTCACGCACACATTACTCTCTCTCTTCCACTCCCTAATCGAATTTTAATCGTCATATTGCAAAACCCCCAAATAAAATCATAATGTCGAACCTAACTTTTACCAAACCTCATAATAATGTTGCCCTTTTAGAAAAATACAATGAGTCTGTTGATTTTATTGAGATCATTGATTTCCTTAATGCAAGCTATATTAAGTTTGCATTAATAGTAAAACCTACTACATATACTTCCAACATTATCCAGTTTTGGTCATCTGCTAAGGTCAAAACTATTAATGGGGAAGCACAAATCCATGCCCTTGTAGATGGGCAGAGGATTATCATTACAGAGGCGTCTATTCGAAGAGATCTTCTCCTAGATGATGCTAACGGAGTTGAGAATCTTCCAAATACTACAATCTTTGAAAAACTTTCACTGATGGGCTATGAGAGAAATACAGATGCTTTAAAGTTTCAAAAAGGTAATTTTTCTCCTTAGTGGAAATTATTAATTCATAATGTCTTAGTGTGTCTAAGTCCAAAGACCAGTGCGTGAAATGAATTTAGTAGCAATTTAGCTTCTGCTATAATTTGTTTGGCTGAAAATACTCAAAGATATAATTTCTCAAAATTAATTTTTGATAGTATGGTTAAGAACTTGGATCGTTCTTCGGCTAAATATTTTCTATATCCATGGTTTTTGCAACTCTTTTTGGACAACCAATTTAAAAAAAAGAAAAGTCACAAAAATGTTTATCCCACTCCCTGCCTTACCAAAAAGGTTTTTGCTAATAATAGGAGGGTTGGAAAAGTTTTTTCAGGGACAGTGACACCTTTGTTTCCAACAATGGTGGCACTAGCCCAAACCCAAATAGGTGAAGGTTCAGCAATCCTAACTGGTACCCATCACACACCCACAGAACAACAACAACAGACCTATAAACGTAGGACTAACACCAAGAACACTGAGCTACCTCAGGCTAGTGGTTCTATACCAACAGTTGCAGATGAGGATGTCACTGGGGGGGGGGGGGGAAAGTGACATGTTGGCAAGGGCTGCCACTACTGTGTTTAGCTTAGCAGCAGCACAGGACAGTGGTAACATCATTAAGACCCGAACCAAGACAACTTCTAATGAAGAAAGTTCCTCTGGAACTGATTCAGGTTAATGTCCCAGTCACATGGAAACAATGGGGGGTTCGGATGTTCATCCTAGGGGTGAGACTGAACTTAACTTTTTCGGTGATCCACCTCTCGGGCTAGGTAACACAAGCCGAAGTGGTGAGGATAGTATGCAACTTTTGAATGAATTGAAGGATACCTGTTCCAAGCTGTCTGCAGAAATTGTTGATCTGCAAACAAAAGCTGCTTCCCAAGATGGAGTCATCAAAGCTCAAGGTGGGGAGATAAAGGCTTTGAAGAGAAGGGTTAGGTATTTAGAAGGAGTCAAAGGATCAAGAATTCCTAAACACAAGGTTAAATCTTCTGAAGCTTCTAAGGATGCTCCCAAACAGGGGGGGAATGAAGGCAAAGTTTCAGGGGAGGCTAAAGAGGGTGAAAGTATTGGTGTAGAGAGTGATCCAATGGAATTTGTAGTTGCTGATAAGCAAGGGAATGAAGTGGTGATGGATAGGTGTTTGGGCAAGGTTACAACTATTGATAGTGAGCCAATTATTCCTGCTAGTGAGCCAGTTATTCCTGCTAGTTGTCAAGTTATTCCTGCTAGTGATCAACAGGGTAATGAAGCTATTATGGATGCTGCTACACTAAAGACTGCCAATGAAGAAGTTAATATTGCTTGTTGTTGAAGTTAATGTGGCTATTGATAAGGTTAGTGCTACTGAGACTGAAGTTAGTATTGCTGCTACTCAAGGTGATGATGATATTACTATAGCTCAAATATTAACAAAGATGAGGAGTACAAAACGTAAGGCAAAAGGAGTTGTCATTAAAGAGCCAGTATCAGTACCAAAAACACCATCAACAACTATTTCACCATCAGAAAAAGGCAAAGGTTTGTTGAGTGATGAACCTAAGGAGAAATTTAAGTTTCTGTCATCCAGTCAAAAAGAAGAACAAATGATTACAGATGAAGAATTGGCAAGACAAGTGCAAGCTAATCTTCATGCTCAAGAAGCTGCTCAGATTCTTTCAGACAAGGAGTATGCAGAAAAATTACAAGCAGCTGAAAGATTAAAGTATACTCCTGAAGAGCAACAATCAGCAATTCATGACTTATTGGATGACATTAGAAAGAAAATGAGTAAGAAGAAATCTTATGTCAATAAACCTCCTTCAAGAAGTGATAGACTGAAGTACATGAAAGCTTATTTGAAAGGTCAGGATGGTTGGAAAGAGAAATACTTCAAGTATAGGACTTATGAACAAATTCAAGAAATCTACATTAAGACACATGCCAGACTTTCCAAGGATCTAAAAGGTGGTACATTTGATATAAGAGCAGAAAAGAGAACTGCAGAACCATTGGAATCTGAGGGATTCAAGAAGCAAAAAGAGTAGAAAAGAGAACTGCTCAGGAAGATGGGAACGTATCTAGGACCTAAGGACAAGAAATAGAATTAAGACTGCTAGATTTAGAGTTAACACTGCTAGAATGTATAGTTATTACTGCTTATGAAATAACATATTAATTATACAACATATCAGTTAAATTACATTTACACTAAAAGACAACATAGCATTTCTTGCAGGTGATTCACTTGGTTAATTGACTAGCAGGTGAATCACTTGGTTTATGAGTTGGAGGTTCTTCATTAGGTGTTTGACTTGCAGATTCTTCACTTGCTTTTTGAGTAGCAGGTTCCTCACTTGGTGCTTGACTTGGGCATACTCCACTTGCTGTTTGAGTTGCAGTTGGTTTACTTTCTTCATTACCACTGCCCAAGTGAGCACCAACTCTTGTAGATGCATTAATACAACATAAATGCTTACAATGGAGCCAAAACATTGAGATTATGAAATTTTTGACTATAGTCACATGAATATTTCACAGTGTGACTATTTTGAATGTATTGGTCACATATAATACCCTTATAATGTGGCCATAAACATAATTTAGATACACATTTGTGGTATGGTGTGACTATTGTATAGCCTATAGTCACATGATTGTGCTACAATTAAATGTGACCATACACATTAGGAATTGGCAGGCAAACACACACTTAACTTTAGACACACATATTAACTTACGTGACTATTTGTATCGAATTTGGTCACACTTAATCATGTATGCCTATGGTTTAGTGTGACCATATATGACATTTGGTCACACTGTTCAAGTGTGTGGCTAAATTTTCAACAAAAACTAGCAGTCACGTTTAAATAATGTGTGACAAACTTGAGTATATGATTTAGCCACATACACAATTACTTCGTGTGACCATATATGGATTTTGGTCACACTTTTCAATTGCGTGACATATATTTGTCACATATGTATATATATAGTGTGACTAATGTTTCAACCTTATTTGTATCCGTCACACGTCCCAAATTATAAGTGACTAAAAAATCAAATTTTTTTTTACCAGATACGTATAGTCACGAAAATATTCAAATGTGTGGCTGTAGCCTCGGATGTAATTCCGAAATGGTCACACAAGTCGGATCAAGTGTGGCTGTTTATTTTATTCTGGTACATTTAGTCACATAAAAAAGCGACTGTGTGGCTGTTCGAAAAACAGCATGTGTGACTAAATCCACATTCTTTACCAGTGTTATCCAAATGACTTGAGCACAGCATGCTGACATGGCAACGTATTCTGCCTGTGTTGATGACAATGAAGTGAAATCTTACTTCTTTGACTGCCAAGATACGAGCTTATCTCCGAGAAACTGAACACCACCAGAAGTACTTTTCCGTGTATCTAAAGAACCTGCATGATCAGCATCTGAAAAGGCTATTAGTTCAAAACCAGAATCCTTCGGATACCAGATCCCCAAGTGAATGGTTCCCTTTATGTATCGAAGGATTCTTTTAGCATCAAAGAGGTGTCTTTCAGTTGGGTTTGACTGATAACAGGAGCATAGATATACGACAAATACTATATCTAGTCTACTGGCTGTTAGATACATGAGAGACCCAATAATACTTTGGTATTTTGTTTGGTCAACTGGTGTCCCATGTTAATCAGCATCCAGCTTTGGTGATGAGGCAGACATAGGGGTATTATAAGTATCACAACTTGTCATGCCATGTTTCTTTAAAATATCAAAAGCATATTTGGACTGGTTTATAAAGATACCACCAGGGGATTGATGAACTTGAAGTCCTAAGAAGAACTTTAGTTCTCCCATCATGGACATTTCAAAGTTTTGTTTCATTAGTCTTGCAAAAGCATTTGAGTACTTTTTATGTGTTGAACAAAAATTGATGTCATTAACATAAATTTGAACAATTAAAATGTCTTCCCCATGTCTTTGAATAAACAGTGTGGGATCAACTGATCCTTTGGTATAGTGATAAGCAAGTATGAATGCGGACCGTTTATCGTACCATGCCCTCGGGGCTTGTTTAAGGCCGTAAAGGGATTTATTGAGTCTGTACACATGATTAGGATGATCTGGATCGATTAAGCCCTCTGGTTGAGTGGCATACACTTCTTCACAGAGTTAACCATTCAGAAATGCAGTTTTCACGTCTATTTGATAAACAATGATGTTCTTATGGGCAACATACGCCAGAAACATTTGGACAGCTTCAAGCCTAGCCACTAGTGCAAGGGATTCTTCAAAATCAATTCCTTCTTCTTGGCTGAAGCCTTTGGCAACCAGACACGATTTGTTACGAATTACTGTTCCATCAACATCAAGTTTGTTTTTCCAAATCCATTTAAGTCCGAAAACATAGACTCCATCGGGTCTTTCTACCAATTCCCAGACTTCAAGACGTTTGAATTGATCAAGTTCTTCTTGCATTAATTCAATCCAATTGTCATAAGTCATTGACTCTTTAATGTTCTTTGGTTCAGATTGACAGACGGTAAGAGCATAAATGCAGGTTTCACCATCAGTGTGAAGTCTTTGTCGTGTCATGACTGGATTATCTGGACTACCAACCACATTTACTAAGGGATGATCTCTTGTCCATTTGTGTGTTGAAGGGTGATGTTGATAAAAGATGTGCATATTAGACGGATCCAAGTTGCGTGTAGATGACTCTTCAATACCGGGAATGGTTGGAGCCAGAGCAAATGGATTGAAGAAGGCATTTCTGTCATAATCTGCAGGTGCGGGTACTGCTTGTTTAGGTTGATCATCAGCTGTATTTTCAGTGTTGTAAGCGGTTTGTTCTACTATTTTCGGAGATTCAATTGGAGGTGCATCTGTTGCAACGGTTGTAGTAGTTGGCGAAGGTGTATCAGGTATAGGAGTATTATCAGGTAGTGCAGTGGAAACATTAGATACATATGGTGCACGACATGAAAATGAATCATCAAACAACGAAGCAAACAGGGTTTCTAATTCTTGACGGTTTAGCGAAAGAGGTTTAGCTGATTGATCAGGAAAGTTTAGACGGTTGGTTGCGGGTCCTAAGCTGTTTTGCTTAGAAGCCATTTCTGTAAGTTCATCGAAATTAGCATGAATGGTTTCCACGATTTCTCTAGTACGACGATTCCAGATGCGAAAGCCTTTAGAGGTTTCCCAGTATCCAATGAATACACCGATGTCAGCTTTAGCTTTGAGCTTGCCAAGGTCTTTATGATCATTATTTGGGTAACAAAGAGCACCAAATAGATGAAAGTATTTTATATTTGGTTTTCGATTACGGACAAGCTCATAAGGTGTTTTGCGGTGGCGTTTGTTGATCATACAATGGTTTTAAGTATAACATGCAGTCGAGACAGCTTCATCTCATAAGTAATCCGGAAGTTGAGCATTAATCAACATCGTTCATGTAGCTTCCACTAACGTCCTATTGCGTCTTTCAACAACCCCATTCTGTTCTGGACTTCTTGCAATGGATGTTTGATGTTCAATTCCTACTTCTTCAAAATATGCTCGAAGAGTTTTGTGAAAATCGTTTGGAGCAGTAGGGATAACAATAACAAAGATTAACAATATACGCAGCGGATTAAACAAAACATCAATTGTTATTGTAACAAGGTTTCTTCGTCATCATCTTCATAACAATACAATTACAAACACGATAAGCCCCAATTCTACTTGATCAAGTGTAGAATGGTTACTAATCTAATAGGAATCATAAGATCCTTGAGGCTTAACAAAACACAACCTAGGCATTTTACACAAAACCATATGCCTGGTATACACACACATTTACTGATGTTCACATCTTGACACCCACTAAAACAAACGCCCAATGTCTCTTTATATAATAGAGACATTAGGGTTACAAAGGACTATAATATAAAATCTTCTTTGTCTTCTAAGTCCCTCATTTTTGCTTCATTCTTCATATATTGTTTTGTATTTATCAACTCTATATAAATCCCAACAATCTTCCCCTAGTTGATAATTACAAAACACTTCAACTTCAAATAAGTGATAAATAATCATCTCCGTAATCAACTAATCCAAATAAATCCAAATACGAGCCTCTTTAAACTTTTAAGAACAAATAAATAAAAAATCTTCTTGTGTGTGTCGTCCGATATCACAAAACCATATGTTGTCCAATATCTGATAAAGCTAGCAGTACAAAATTTTAAGGAGCAGTACTAACCATTCCTTCGAGCAGTACTAAGTATTTCAACAAGCAGTACTAACTTACATATCGGGCGGCATTAATGACAACTAGCAGTATTAACGTTCAATGAAAGCAGTACAAAAAAAAAACGATAGCAGCACTAATGTATACTGCAGCAGTATAAAATTTATACGTAGCAGTATTAACTATGAAAAGCAGTACTAAGTCTCAAAGAGCTGCATTAAGTTGACAAGCAGCATATACTGATTACAAAGAGCAGTACTAAAAATTTATAGTAGCAGTACTAAAATTTATAGTAGCAGTACTAAAAAGTTAGTAGCAGTACTAACTCATGTGTGGCTAGCAGTATTAATAAAGAGCAGCAGCAGAAACTTTAAAAACAAACAGCTCCTTCAATAACGAATAAAATTTCTCAAGCAGCATTAACGAATAATGATTCAATTATAGCTCAGCTGGCATACCATTTTCAATAACCAGTAATCTCAGTTTCTGCACAGTAAACTTACTCCCAATTTACACAACAGATCTGGCAGCCTTAAAAACTCATTAGCAGCATTAAGATAACCAGTAACTTCAGTCAATTATGCGTTCCAAGAAGTAGGGTTACTTTCATAACCATATATCCTTACTCGTTGAATCAGTAATGTTGTCACACCCCCAAAATTTGGATTGCAGTGGAATGGAATTCCGAGGGCGTAACGTTCTTGGATAACAAAGTACAAGGAAATAAAGAATGACCTCTAAGTGAGTCATTTTAAAACAAGCGTTTGATTTAAACATAAACTGTAATATACTTGAAATCATAACACACTCAAAGATCAGTGGTTGGTTCGATTCTTGAGAGAGAGTGGGATATTCTAGTGAGAGAAAGTGAAGTTGTATTATTAAGAATAAGAGAACATCCAACCCTTTCCCTTGGGTGGGAAAGGGTATTTATAGTTACATATTATACGCCCCATATGGGCTGTGGAGTGAGCTGACAGTGGGTAAAGACCCGACCCAACTCCACAAATATTACTATGACTAAACTAATATTACGATTACTACACTAATACTAATAAGCCTACAAGCTAACTTAATGCTAATAGATACTCGGGGTGGCCGAGTCTTTCATGTGAATATTTATATTCCTAACAATCTCCCCCTAAGGGAGGTCACCCCAGAAATTACAATTTGAATTCTAGCATTCTAATGACCTTAGTTTCTTAGCTCGTAGTCTTTGATACTTCATACTAGAAAAACTTTGTACTTTAAGTCGTGATCTTCTGATGAATGTTCATTTGGTAAGTGTGATTGTTGAGCATTCATTGCAATCATCGGTTTTGTTAGCTTGTGTTTCATTCTCTTTGTACTGTTGCATCCTTGTGATAAAGTGATCATTGGACCGGCATGCTCACACTTTTCTGGATCATGATATTCAGCATCAGAATAGTGGAATCGGTGTTGAAAGTATTTCATTTATCATGATTTCTTGGATTATGATGATGAAGTGTGAGCATGGGGTGATGAATCGGCATCTTTTCTGCAATCATCTGCAACCGCTAGGGATTCCTGCATACGACAGTTAGCAATAAAACATCCGGTACTTGCAGGTTTAGACTTCGAGATTGTTAACAACATAGTGTGAAAACTTTCTCTAATCCTTACCAAGGCCGTTCCTAAATCGGGTACCCCCAAGAGGGCTTACAAGATCTACCGAAGTACATCAACGATTAGGTGAGTTGCTGGAGTTCACTCCACGACTGTAGACTGTTTGAAACCGCTGTGACCACTATGCGTAATCCACAAGAAATTACCGAAGTGACCTACTTTCAGGGCTGTTTGATGTTGACCCTGGCAGGAATTTCCATTCAATCACTGAGAATTACATTTGTAAGTTCCCTCATAAATGTTCTGGCAGATTGCTAAGATCTGCGTAGGAATCATAAGTTTACAACTGGTGTCCTTAATGTTGAACAGCCAGTGTAGATGTATCAAGTGTTCCTATGAGATCTTATGATGTATCCCGCGGCTCTAGACTCTATAAGCGCAATTTTGGTAGTCAGAGACTGGAGCGGTTTCTCCTGTTTCAATATCAACATAGCTCATAATGAGCGGTCGATAGATTATGCAGGGTTCCCTATGAGAATGAAACAAGTTCTTTTAAGAGATCTTGAGTGGCTAGAAGGTTTAGTGCAGTGCGTCACTGGGTCCATGACGTCTTGTCTTCAATACCGGCGTCACCTTAGTAACAACCAGTAGCATATGAATTGAACCCGGTTTCTGCCCTAAGGTTGAATAATTGGAGGGCTATTTCTTTTCACCCTTTCTCATTACATTTTTTTTTAATTCTTCAACCCCTTCTTTCTCCTTTCTCATATTACTCCTTTTTTCATAATCATACCTAAGGACTTTCTAATACTAACTATTCGGTATTGTCCTTGGGTAGATCCCTCCGGCTCTGGCGGATCATAGGACGGTTTTCCTAACCTTAGCCACCTTATAACACCATGACTATCCTATGTTGCCATAAACCATTTATTTGAAAAATCTCTCAAAGTGTTTATACTTAAGAAACACTTTTTGCTAACACTTTGAGAGTTTCAAACTTTTCAAATGCTCCCCCTTAACATGTGCTCAAGTGTTTTTGTTAAAAATTTGCACATATTGGGTAGAGCTTGTACTTTTTGAATTGATCCACTTTCAGTGAACATGACCGATTCGAGACACGCTTACATCACTAGTTAGACTAGCTTGAAATTATTACCCGGCCTGATCAAGTCCGCAGAAAGTTTCTCGAAACGGTACACTCTACTCAGACAAGTCCTCTTCGAGACACGCTTACATCACTGGTTAGACCAGCTTGAAATTATTACCCGGCCAGGACAAGTCCTTTTGATTGATGACAGTTTTTGTTTCGTCAATTCCTTGGTGAAGACTGAGTCGCACTCACATGAGACGCCATATCAAATTAGCAATATTTTAATCACCTTTTATATTTCTCCCCCTCAAAAATAGCATATTTATGTTGTTTTTGAAAAACATTGATTAAAATGTGCTTTTTGAGGTTTACGGGAAGAAACTCACAAGATTGTTTTGATTTGTACAAAGAGTTTCAAATACTCCCCCTCATGAGAGGGAATACTTGTTCTGTTGAGCAGAATTCGAAGAAATCGTTTGAAAAACTTTAGATTAATTCTACTCAACAGTAAGAAGCTTTCGCTTCTTTTATCAAGAATGAGGCACTGAAGCGTACCTCATACTGCTCCCCCTCAACTAGTGAGGGATTTTAAGATGACACACAGATCATATGTTTATCACTACTTAAATAGTACAAAGTTTATTATCTAACTTGATGACACAACAGCAAAAAGAGGACTAACTATTACAGAGAAGATATTCTCATTTGGTTCTCTGTAGAAGTCTGTATTCACCCTCTCGAATTCTGTCACCAACAAAGCTTTTCAAGTTTCGAAAGATCCTCCGTGTCTTCAGCCTTTTCTCAATAGCAACCATAAATGCTTCACTCATCTTCACATCTTTTTCAGTCCAGAATCTAGTGTTCAACCTCGGATTACTCTTGTTGATCTTAAATTCTTTCATCCGGTAATCTAAATCTTCATCAATCTGACGCAGAGTTCCATCGCTAAACTTGTGAATCTCATTGAACCTCATGATCATCTGAACTTCATACTTGTCTCTAAACGTGACAGCTTTTGGAGACTCGATAACAGTGTAGTCGTGTTTTAACTCTAATCCCTTTGCTTCCCACCGAGGCTTTGTGAGATTGAGTTGAGTCTGATAGCTCTCAATCCCAAGCTGGAAGTCTCCTACACTCTGTCTGATAACTAGACCTCTGGTCCATATGTTGACTGCCGCAGCGAGAATCTTCTTTTCACGTGGAGGTAGATGGTTCAGATGTCCTTGAAGATTTAACAAGTACAGATCCTCAAAATCATTAGGGTACAAGTGCTTGAAGTCATTTTCTACAATGATGTGTTCTTTAAGATCAGCTCTACGAAGCACTATTTTCTTCAAGTAATCATACCCATACATGGAGAAGATTTCAACCCTGATAACACTTAGGATTCTCATATGTGTTCGTATAGCCCGATGATTGCCATTAGCTGCATGTCTTTCAATGTAGAATCGTTTCTTGTGGAACCACAAGTGGGATATACCATACGAAGCAGCAACGTCATACTTGCACTCTTCGTCTATCCAAATCTGATCGGGCACCATCTGTTCTAGCCCAACATCAGGATAATGTGCAGCCTTCATCTTGGTGATTGACATTGCATGTCTGCTACCCTTGTTGCCGAAACAAAGGTATTCCAGATCTTTGTTGAAGAAGAAGTCTGCTTGAATGGTGACTTGACCTGGTGGACCACCAAGTGAGAGGGGCTTGCTGATATCGTATTTTAGGATCCCATAATCCACTTGATCTGTCAAAAGCTTGTGACATTCCTCCATTTGGTATTGAAGATGAATCACGTCAGGATGGAAGACTTTGACTACTTCATATGCTGGACCTTCCAAGTCTTGTGGTGTAAGCTAAGCGATTCCTTTCTGCTTGCAGAACCAGTCCATAAAAGTTCCCATGTCACCGGTTTAAGCCAGTAGTGAGTTCTCTGGTGGAGACACATGGTGAGATGCAATAACAGCTGGCCAGTTATTTTCGGGAACATGTGTATCCAATGAGGGAACGGACCATGTTGGTTCTGGTGTAGCAGGTCTTTCTTCTTCGGTCAAGGGCTTCAACCAACCTTTCATTTCATCACTTGTGGGAATGGACCTAGTAGAACCTGGGGTTTCAGATATGTCTTTCTCTGAGAAGGACCTCCACCAATCACTCCTAGGATTCACTTTTGGAATATGCATGTTTGATATATCTTCATCATCTGAAGAGAGTTCCCGTTCAAGAGCTGATGTCTCATTCATGACAAGATCTTCAGGAACAGATGATACAGAGGACATGAATCTTGAGTCAGTAGTCGTCCAAGCAGTGTATGTAGTAGATGCAACAGTCTTGGACAAGCTTAGAGCAGCATAGTGCCTTGGCTGATCATTCTTAGTAGATGAAGAGGGAGGACGAGGTGGTGGATGTGCGTGAGATGATCCAGAAGTTCCAGAGGATCCCACAGCTTCTGATGGTCCTGATGGTGGAGGAGGAGGAGGTGGATGAGGAGGAGACCCAGGTGGTGTTTTAGGTTTGTCCTATCTCTTCTTTTTCTTTCTGTGGGTTTCAGCTAGATCCTCCATGAGTTGGTCAATATTGTCACGATCTATTTATTTCTCCAGTGCCTCATACAATCTCCGGTGGTCTTCATGTCATTTGTCAAGGTCTGTCTCAAACATGCGTTGTAGCAGAATTTCTTTCATATCAATAGTGGGAAGATCTTTGAAACGTGCTCTCAAGGGAGTTTCCATTGCCCAATCTACAGCCTCTGCTACATGTTCGTCAATGGCTCTCATTACCTTTTGATCGAAGTCGAGATTTTCAAGTTTGAATAATCGAGAACCGTGATTTTTGACAACCATCGGTAAGTCATGACCTTCCAGAACCACAATGCGTCTGAGAGCATCTTCGAGACGGGATTCTAAGCTCTCGTTGGTGGATGGTTGAATTGGGATTGTGGTTGTGATAGTTTCTGTAGTGGTTGTTGCAGATGAGGGAGTAGCTATTGTTGGTGTTGTGGTAGGAGTTGGAATTGCCATTGTTGGGACTGCTGATGAGTCTTGTTCAATAGTGACAGATACCATTGACACAAACTCTTTTTCTTCATTTGTCTTTTCAGTCTCAGCATCAGTAGCCCTGTCCGTGATAAACTGATCCCCAAAGGTAGGGTCGTGTTCAAGGTTCTTGAGAGATGACAGAGTACCTGTTGAACTAACCGGTTCCTCCAGGTGAGTCTGATCATCGATTCTCATCTTTAGATTTTCTTGAACACCTGGATATGCCATTGATATGAATTCATCATGCAGTGATTCAAGTGGAGGATCCGATGTGACTGCCTTTTCTAGAATTTGAATATCTTTCTCAGCTTTGTCAGGCTCAGGTTCTGCATCATCTTCAGTATGTATAACATTCATCTCAGCATTTTTCTCCTCCGTTGCCAGCTCGTCGGATTCTGTATCACTAGAGTCTAGATGAAGTTCTAAACTCGGAGACTTTTCTCCTGAAGCTTCAGAGGATTCAACGGTTTTAGAGGGTTCGGATTCGAATTTCTTGAGGATGAACTTTGTGGTAGTTGACTTTGAGGCTGGTGAAGAGATATCCAGAAGTGTTTGAGCAACCTGTTCGACAGTGGCAATCCCTTTTCCTTTTCCTTCCACTTCTGGCAGTGGTTGAAGTTTTCCGGTATCAGGTTCTCTTAGGCTCACACCTTTGGTAGATCGTCCCATTGATTCTGCGTATTCTTTAGCACTAACTTCCAATGTCTTTTGAAGGACATCATCCTCCTCATCTTGCAGAATTGGTTCAGATAGGGGGACTTCATCATCAACCAACTTTCTCGGTTTCTTGGATCTCTGTTTCTTGCTCACATCACCTCTCTTGGGTTTCTTAGTGTGTCCGGAGCATCGTCAGTAGTTGATGCCTCCTTATACTTCTTGGGTTTTGGCTTGCTTTTTTGTTGTTTTGTGGACTCAGATGGTTTTGGAGGAGGAGATTCAGCTTCACTAACTTGTTCACCTGCCAAGAACCTTTGATGCTTGTCTACTTTCACCATATAATCCTGATAGTAAGGAGCATTAAGGATCTCACTCGTGATAAGGTCTTCAGGAATAGCCTTCCTAAAGACTTCACTTCTAGTTCCCTTTCCAGCGAACTTGAGATTTCCAAGGACATGTTCATCATCTGGCAAGTGGAGTGGGGAGTCCAATCTTGGGTGAAACTTGTACACACTTTGAAGATGGAAGATTATCAACTTAGTAAACCTGATGTTTGGAATCATAAGAAGATTGATCTTCTTCTTTCCTGTCTTTTGTAATGCCAGATTGTTCTTGTCTTCAATGAATGAATGGATGGAGTGAGTGAATTCTTCCCAAATCCTCTCAGCATAATCAATGTTGGCACGATTAAGAATCCCCCAAAGCATCTGTATCATTGGAGCTCTTGGTCTTTCAAAACCTGAAGTCTTACCCGTGAGACATAGGTTGATGATAGTCAAGATTGCTCTCCATGGTTGATACATGTCATGTGTAATAACTGATGATAGAGTGTTGATGGTTTTGGGGTAGCCCAGATCATTGACAAAGTAGATAAGTTCATCTGGTGCTGGTGGGGAAGTGAAAGGTTTGTTTTCAACAACAGGTGTGATCTGAAGTGCATCTCTGATGGTGTCTTTGGTGAGATCGAACCATTGTTCATCAAGTTGACAGCTATATCTTGCAGTATCCTTGTCATATCGCACAGTGTCCCAGAACTGTTGGATGTAAATGGCTGGAATAGTAGAGCAAGCTATAAAAGCTCTGAAGAAATTGGCTTGCTTCAGAATGTCTACAGCAAGCCTGTAGATAGGGTTGTGTTGAGTTCTGTCCGTATCCAGATAACAGTTGCTTTTTCTAATTGTAACCCAGCGGTCATGGGACAATATCTGATCATCTGTGCGAACAGGTGGAGGAGTAACAGGAGCTTGAACAGCAGGTGCATTAGCATCAGTCATTGTTACTGCACAGTCACCACCACAAGAAATATCCATATAGAAATGTGGTGTTAGGTGTGAGTTATAAAATAAGGTTATGACATACGCAAGCAAGGGCCAAGACAGAATAGCACAAGGATCATGAGGGTGTAATGATCACAGGATAGTGTCAACTCAATAGATAACGGAAGTCAACTAATCTATGAGAGGGCATAACCTCATGACCAAGACACCATGATCATAATGTAATCAGGCAAGGCACAAAGAATAAGGCAAGACAAAATGTACAAGTTTCAATGATCACAGCACAGTCATTCACCAGGCAAAACTCAAAGACTATATTACTAAGTTGACCAACATGCAGTAATGTTATCAAAACGCAACATATGTCATCAGTCAAAACGCAGTGGGTAAAATTCAACATCCCAAAACACAACAGCCCAAAACGCAATAGGCAAACCGCAAGAATATTATATTCAAAAATAATCAAAATGCAGCAACAAACAAACTGCAAGAATATTATATTCAGAAATAATCAAAACGCAGCAACATGCAAACCGCAAGAATATTATATTCAGAAATAATCAAAATGCAACAACAAGCAAACCGCACGGCTATTATATTCAGAAATAATCAAAACGCAGCAACAAGCAAACCGCAAGAATATTATATTCAAAAATAATCAAAATGCAACCAGGCATATAGACCGGCAAACCGCAGCCAGGAACACTAACACAAACCGCAATCAAGAAGCCTTAACTAAAGCTCAATCCAGAAGCATTAACCAACTCGCAATCATGAATATTAAACAACAAAACGCAACCTAGACTGTCACTCAAAACACAATCATGTTCATTTAATCTAAAACGCAATCCTGCACCTAAACTACAACTCAACCAGGAATCTGAACACAAAACTCAACCAAGAACTTCTTTTCTCAAACCGCAATCAGGAAATTTCACTCAGAAACGCAACCAAGAAACTCTACTCGAACCTCACAAATTCAATCCTACAACTAACAACATTCCTATGTGTATTTGGCAACCTTAATCAACACAGCAAATGGCTTCCTTAATCAAGTTGGATCAATCCTATAACACACCAACATCCACAACACATGATTTTGACTTATAAAAGTCAACCTAACCTTCGAAAATCAAAGGATAACTTCACTATGGATAGGGGAAACAAATAGGACAGCAACGAAGCATCTACTAATGATTTTAAGTCAATCCCAGCAAGTAAAACACAAAAACAAAACACAAACCTAGGTAAGGATGATGATTCGACGCGAGTCCCTAAACATAAGACGATTTCAACGAGTTTCAAGCCATGATGATTAAGATAACTTTACTTAATACAATTTAGAATGTGAAACAAACATTACCTAGGCAAGAAATCACACTGAAGATCAAGATCAATCAAATCGCAGGAATTGCGTTTTGTGTTTTTGAGGGAAATGTTAAAATTATGTTTGACTGATTTGACTGGATTATGGTACAGTTGACTTGGTCAAATCGCAAGGGGTTTAAATACCTAAGACAGAACTTTCATATATGGTCAGAATTGGTCCCTGTCTTTCCTAAGGAAGATTTTAACTTTCAATAAAGGCAAGAATGGTCCTCTAATTTATATAAGCCTAGGAAACGATTAGCAAATTGCATATAAGTCCCTATACTTGCATATAAAAGAAACATATGGCCCTTTTTGGAGTTAACACTAGATTAACCACCTTCTCAAATTGAAACCCCGATTGAAACAAGTCATTTCTCAATTGATTAACTTAATGAATTGTGGATGCCCGTTGATTGTCATAAATTTTGAAAAAAAATACTCTCCCCCTCAATCAATGACCTAATTTCGATTGAAAGAACTGTAGTCGTTGATTGAGTATGAAAAATTTATGAAAGCTCAGGTCCGATTGATTTTTCAAAAGCATGTAACCACCATGGGAAACCCAAATACTTTCCTGAAGAATCATAGACTGAAAAGTATTTGAGATACAGAGAAGATTTCTCTTCTGATACAAGAAGTAATGCACTGAAGCGTACATTAGATTGAAGAAACATGGATATAAAGTAATCCATGCCCGGGTGAACTTCACCCAGTAGGAGGAACATCCGTCTTTTTGGAGACGAGCTTTCCCCATAATGAAGAATGGGTTACAGTCTGAAGTAACTGCAAGCTGATAAGACATGTTTTAACAATTTAGATGAACTTCTGCTCGAGCTTCATTTAAAGTCCCGTGTCATTATTGAATGACATTTCTAGGACCGTAAATGTTATTGATAAACAGAAGACATGCCTAGAGGTGTTATTTTTGGTATTTTCTATTTTTCTAATTTTTATGTTTTTGTTGGTTTTATATATTTCTATTTACATTTTGGACATGTATGTTACTATTTACATTTTGGTTTAAGATATGAACAAAGGATATATGAAGAATAACCAACGATATTCTTCCCAAGATAGATTTTTGCTGCACGAGTCCTGAGCTGATTTGTTCAGGAGTCATTACACATGTACATCATTGTTGAGTTTCCTGAACCCCTAAATTATGAGATTTTAGTTCTTTTGGCCGCCAAACTCTAAGTCTTTCCTTGATAGGAATGACCGATGTACCTGCACTTTGGTAAGGATGACCTGCACTAACATGACGAGTTTTTTTGCATTTATGTGGTTTAGTGATATCAACATCTAGACCATTTGGGGTTTCACTGTCAATCTTGGTTTTGCAATCTGTGAACAACTTACTAGTAGGTATCCATCTAAGACCAACCATCTTAAAAATTCTACCCATTGGTATCCACCTAAGGCAAGATCTAGGAGTGTTTGGTTTCTCATGCACAGTGGAGGACTTGTTGAGAGAGGACCTGCGTCCTACAGCAATCTGCCTATCAGTTTTCTGAGTATAACTCTTGATTATGGGCTTGTTGATGTATCTAGTCTTAGGGGATTGAACCTTAGCACTAACATTAGCTACCTGATCATTTGGTCTAGATTGTGAAGTGACTGGTTTTGACAAAACTTGTTTCGCATCAACTTGGGTTGCACACCCCGGTTTAGAAGATTTTGGCCGTTCAGATCAAAACGCAGTTGGTTGTCTAACAACTGTTTGGTTTCTAAAAGGTCGTGAAACTGGCGTTCCCAAGGTTGATGGTTTTGCAAACTTAGTGTTCGCACCATTTCCAGTTAATTTCCTTAACTCGTTCTTTAAGGCAGCAATTATGAAACCTTTTTCATGAAGTTGAGCCTTGAATTCATCATTTTTTGCAATCAAAGAGGTTGTTTGCTCTACATTCTTAGTTTTCATTTCTTTGATTGAATCACATAGTTCTTTGCAATGAATTTTCAAAGTCTCATTTTCATTTAGTAATTCAGCCACTTTATGTTCCAATTCAGTATTATTTGTTGCAATAACATCACTGTAATGTTTAGTCTTTACTTCATTACACATATCACACTTCTCAGCAATATGTTTTTTCAGGTTGTTGACCCTTAAGTTTTTGGCTTCTAGCTGTGCTTTCAAATCATTTATCATAAAGAATTCACGGAAATCAGGGAGTTTCGGATTTTTACATGGTAGGTTAGTTTGAAAACATTCTTCCTTTCGTTGCATTGCAATTTCAAGCGAAATGCATTGTTTTTCAAGCTGTGAAAATCTGTTTGAAAGTTCATTAAAAACTTCTTTTTCAACCATATCATTTGATTTAAAAAACTCAGTCATACGCAAAGACCTTGACGAATCATCATGTTCAGCATCCTGATCAATTTCTCCCCCTTATGACTCATAGTTGTTGAATCAGAGGTGATATTGCTATCAGTCTTTTCCAACAGATATGTGTCATAAGTAGGTTTAATTTGATCAGTATGTTGTTGTTCATTAGAAAGAACATTATGTTGATCAGACAGATGTACCTCAGCAGATGGTACTTGGTGATTTACTAGTCTGAGATCTGCATCCACACCATGTGTGATATCAGTCCCTGAGATGTTGCTATCATCATGCTTATCTGACTCTGTCCCGTTCCCCATGTGTTGTGCTCTTTCATTAATGAACCCCTTAACATTACTCATGATTTGGAGTAGTGTAGATCTGAACATGTAATTAGCAAAACACTTTTTCGTCATTTGACTATCATAGTCATAATCCTCAGTGAATTGTGAATCAATGAACACTTGGAGTTGGTTGTTGATCACACAAAAGGCAGCCATGGATCTACCTTCAGAAAATTCTCCTTTGTCAAGTTGTTGTTCAAGTTGATCTAAATACAGAATCATTTTGGCTGTGAAAGTTTGAACATCTTGACCAAAGAGTGTTGCGAATGCACGTTTGTATCCTCCCAAGTAACCAGGTTGTTCAAACAGAACCTTGAGATGTGAATGAAGTAATTGAAAACATTCAATGCAACTTTCCTTTTCATTAGTCAACATCAGTGGCTGATGAAACTCTTTCTCTTGAGACATCGAGCACGACGATTCCATATTAGCATTATCAGAATCACACACATTTATTTGTTGTACAGGATTGGAAGTATTATGTTTATCATTCGTGTCGTACAATTTGAGTACCTCGGATATGAAGGAATCTGAATTAGTAGACATTGTGTAAACGTGCACGGGATTTTACAAATCTATGATTTAAACCGAGAAACCGTTTCTTTCGCGGAGTTTTACAAAATCAAGAAGAAACCGTAAGATAATGATAAATTGGATGTGTTATGATAATTATTGGATCGTTACAATGATTAGTGATTATATGTTAAAAGTGATGATTGTTTGTAGGATTAGGTGAATTGTAGTTACGTTGTGATATAAGTAGGTTATGCAGAGTATACGAGGTGAATTGGACAAGACACAGTCAATAATCCAAGATCAAAACTCAATGAAGAAGATTGATAAAAACTCTGTCAAAGATTGAGTCAAACCTCAACCAGGAAATGACAAAACGCAATGTGGATCTTCAAAACTCAAGACGCAATTGTCAAACCTCAAAGATAAAAACGCAGGACCAATCTTCAAAGATCAAACCGCAGGACCTAAAACTCAAGGGTTAAAACGCAGTACCAAAACTCAATGGTCAAACCACAGGACTTTTGGTCAAAACGCAACAGGTAGCCGACAAAACTATCCCTATCAAAACGCAGAAGACAAAACGCAGGTCACTATCAAACTGCAGTGTCAAGCTGCAATGAAGAAACTAACTCCGAAAGCCAAAACGCAGTACCCAAGTTTTGCCTTAAAATCACCCTTTTGAACGTTTTTGCTTGGTTTCTTTTTCACTACTTGATCTAGGAGGGTTATAACACTAATAAAACACTAAATTTAACATCTCAAACGTGAGAATCAAAGAAGAACCAAGAATAATACCATAAACCTTCAAAAACCAAACTTTAGATATAAACTAACCAAGAAAACACACATACAATCGAGCTAATCAAACCTTGAGCTCTGATACCAATTGTAATATACTTGAAATCATAACACACTCAAAGATCAATGGTTGGTTCGATTCTAGAGAGAGAGTGGGATATTCTAGTAAGAGAAAGTGAAGTTGTATTATTAAGAATAAGAGAACATCCAACCCTTTCCCTTGGGTGGGAATGGGTATTTATAGTTACATATTATACGCCCCACATGGGCTGTGGAGTGAGCTGACAGTGGGTAAAGACCTGACCCAACTCCACAAATATTACTATGACTAAACTAATATTACGATTACTACACTAATACTAATAAGCCTCCGAGCTAACTTAATGCTAATAGATACTCGGGGTGACCGAGTCTTTCATGTGAATATTTATATTCCTAACATAAACATTTTACAAAAGCATTAATATCAGACTTCACCATCAAATGTTAGATTTTAATACATAACCAAACGCTAAGTAATGCAAAGAAATCTTCATCATGATGTGCGTTCCAAAATGTGACTCTAGTATGCTCCATACATGGATGATTATTATCGCCTAGTTACCTTAGAATACACGCTAAAAAGTCAACATAATTGTTGATGAGTTCATAGGTTTAAGTAAACAAGTAAAGTGTGGACCACAAGATTTCAATAGCATGACAATCACAACAAATATAACGTCATAGCCAAAAATAATATACAGTGCCCTAAGCTCATGACCCCGAAGCTCAACGAAATGGTGTGCAATCAAGCATAATAATAATCAATGCCCCAAATAAGTGTTTGCCAAACACTCGGAAATAATCCGAATGATATGCGTCCGTTTGACAGATTGGCGCGACCAACTTGGACGGGGGTGTTAACCCAAATAGATCTATTCATAACATCCGCGCTTACAAGTAATTAACGGTTCATGATTCAAGGGTGTAAGATATGTATACTTGTATTGATTGTGTGGGATTCGGGAGGTCTTGGATTATGAAAGAAGAAATCCATGGTAAGTGTTTTAGAGAGAGAGAATAGAGAGGGAACTTGAGAGAAAAATGAAATGTATTAGCTTGAATTGTGAAGAAGTTGCAACCCTCTCCCTAGGTGGAGAGGGGTATTTATACTTACTAATATAAGTGCCCCGAGTGGGCTGTAGAGTGAGCTGACAGTGGGTAAAGACTCGACCCACTCCATAAATACTATAATAACTAAACTAATATTACGTTAACTAAATAAATACTAATAAGCGTACGAGATACATAAATGCTAAATAGATACTCGGGGTGACCGAGTCTTCACATGAATATTTATATTCCTAACAATCTCCCCCTAAGGGAGGTCACCCCGGAAATAATATTTTGAATTCTAGCATTCTATTACATGACTGTAACTTCATAGTTTGTAGTCTTTGATTCTTCAAATTCATTACTCTTTGTACATTCAGCAGCGAACTTTTGATTACTGATCTTTTGACTTGGATGATCTTCGAGTATTCTTTGAGGTTATCATCCAACATATGTCTTCAAGTCATCTTGCAGCATCGTCTCCATGTAAAGTTGTGAACTTTGAGTCGACATGCTCACACTTTTCTGAATCATGATTTTCAGCATCAGAGTTGCGGAAGCTGTGTTTAATGTCTTTTGGTTATCATGATTTCTTTGATTATAATGGTGAAGTGTGAGCATGGGGTGATGGATCAACATCTTTTTGGCAACCAGCTGCAACCGCCAGGTATTCCTGCATACGACAGTTAGCAATAAAACGTCCGGTACTTACAGGTTCGGACTTCGAGATTGTTAACAGCATAGTGTGAAAACTCTCTCTAATCCTTACCAAGGCCGTTCCTAAATCGAAAACCCACATAGGGTTTACAAGATCTACCGTAGTAAATCAACGATTAGGTGAGTCACTGGAGTTCACTCCACGACTGTAGACCGTTTGAAACCGCCGTGACCACTAAGCATAATCCACAAGGAATTACCGAAGTGACCTGCTTTCAGGGCTGTTTGATGTTGACCATGGCAGGAATTTCCATTCAATCATTGAGAATTACAATTGTAGATTCCCTCATAAATGTTCTGGCAGATTGCTAAGATCTGTGTAGGACTCATAAGTTTACAACTGGTGTCCTTAATGTTGAACAACTAGTGTAGAAGTAACACGTGTTCCTATGAGATCTTATAATGCATCTCGTGGCTCTAGACTCGATAAGTGCAATTTTAGTAGTCGGAGACTGGAGCGGTGTCTCCTGTTTCAATATCAACATGACTCGTAATGAGCGGTCGATAGATTATGTAGGGTTCCCCGTGAGAATGAAACAAGTCCTTTTAAGAGAACTTGAGTAGTTTAGAAGGTTTAGTGCAGTGCGTCACTGGGTCTATGACGTCTTGTCTTCAATACCGGTGTTACCTTAGTAACAACCAGTAACATATGAATTGAATCCGGTTTCTGCCCTAAGGTTGAATAATTTGGAGGGCTATTTCTTTTCTCCCTTTCACATTACTTTTCTTTTTAATTCTTCAACCCCTTCTTTCTCCTTTCTCATATTACTCCTTTTTCATAATCATACCTAAGGACTTTCTAATACTAACTATTTGGTATTGTCCTTGGGTAGATCCCTCCAGCTCTGGCGGATCATAGGACGGTTTTCCTAACCTTAGCCACCTTATAACACCATGACTATCCTATGTTGCCGTAAACCAAAATCCTTGAAAAATCTCTCAAAGTGTTCATGATTATGAAACACATTTTGCTAACACTTTGAGAGTTTTGTATTTTGCAAATGCTCCCCCTTAACATGTGCTCATATGTTTTAATTTAAAATTTGCACATGTTGGGTCGAGATTGCACTTTTTGAATTGATCCACTTTCAGTGAACATGACCGATTCGAGACATGCTTACATCACTAGTTAGACTAGCTTGAAATTATTACCCGGCCTAGTCACATCCAAAGAAAGTTTCTCGAAACGGTAAAATCTACTCAGACATTTCCTCTTCGAGATACGCTTACATCACTGGTTAGACCAGCTTGAAATTATTACCCGGCCAGGATATGTCCTTTCGATTAATGACAGTTTGTGTTTCGTCAATTCATTGGTAAGGTCTGAGTCACATGAGATTTCACATCCTTTTTGCTGTAGTGCCATTGGCTCCCCCTCAATATGTGCATCGATATATGATGTGTTTTTTTAGGTCTATAATAAACTACCAAGTTTTAAATTTATTTATTGCCGAACTAACCTATAGACTCTAAACAGTCACTAGCAGTGTACCCGATCAATGTAGATAGTTTCTAGGTAAGCAAGGGTCGTTCACTAGGAGCGAAGCTAAAATGATCTAAAGGTATTCTAATTATTAATCTAACTATTCTATCCTATCCTAGAAAGCAATTAAAGATAAGGAGGTTTAGCCTGAGAGGCTACCACGATATTGTGTGTTATATAAACTAAATACGGGAAAGTAAATAACTAAACTAAGGATAGGGAACAATAGATCGATATAAGGAAGAACGGGTTAGCCAAGCCTAATCCATCTTATAGTTATATAAGCTTATGTCTACTTGTTTTAATTCATTCAATTGTTTTGCCGCCAATCCGATTATCAATCCTGTCACGATTAAATAACCTACCATCGTGGTGGGAAAGAGGACATGATCATAGTGACCTATCTAGCATCAATACTAACTTATTGCTTTAAACCGTCTAACCTAGTTTGGCATTACGCGCTACTAGTCCTAATAGTGGCATGAGGCACGGTTCCGGTGTGTTCCCTCTAAGCCGTCTATATAGGATTCGGATTACTACACTTATGATCAATTAAAGTAACCACAATTACAGATAGTTAAATTACAGCAATTAAACCAATAAGATCATAATCTAGTTACATAGACTTTTACTAGTTATAAGCAATAAACGAGTTTTTATCGATAAGCACCCAATCCAATAACAAAGTAAACACATCAACACAAGCATAAAAACTAATAAAACTTCATAAAAATGACTAACACCTAAGGGTGTTAGCCCTTAATCTCTGTAAAAGATAGAGTATACATTGCGAATAAACATAGAGAATTCATGAATAAAATACTTATGCTAACCGAATGATACATGACGTTAAGTATTAAGATGTTCTTCATCGATCTTCGAGGAGGTGTTGGGGATGAGTTGGGGGTGTCCCCAACTGATAATGGTTATTCTGATGCTCCTCTCCTCCCTTTCACTCGTCCATAGCGCTGTTGTATTTATAGGGGTAAGGAAGAGTAGCCTCCAAGTTTACCAAAAATTAGTCTGCTGCTGTTCCGACCCCGATACGGCGCATCTAGAAATCCTATGCGCCGCATCTCCTTCAGAATCAGATAGATTTTCTTTTTCTCTTCGCGTGGCCGCTTGAATCAACTAAAACGGAGTCCGGATGAAGATTTTATGACCAAAACAGTGAAGCATCTTCTAAAGTTGTTACGTAAACATTATTTCTTCATTTGGCTTCGATTCTTCACTTGATTTATCGGTTAAGGCTCATATACGACGTATCTCAAGGATAGGATGCGCCGCATTCGATGTAATCCCGTCTTGGTCTTCAAATATCTAGGGCTTCTATACGGCGTATTCATAGAATCCGATACGCCGTATTCTTCAAATCGACCAAGTTTCATATACGGCGTATTCCCAAAGATGGATACGCCGTATGCATCAAAGTCAGGTAAGGTCTTGAACTCTTCTAAGTATATGGATACGGTGTATCTAATTAGCGTTGATACGCCGTATTGAGTGTCTGATCAGTAGGCATTCTTCAATATCTTTGTTTTTGCTCCAAAACACATCTTTTTCCATAACTTTCTCCAATTGCTCCGATATTACTGAGATTTACAAAAGTAAATGATTAAGTACCAAATCTCACACATAATAGTATAAAATGAGCAATATAAACGGGATAATGATGCTAATAATATGTACTTATGTGATGTCATCAAATATCCCCCCACTTGAACTTTACTTGTCCTCAAGTAAACCTTAGATTTAAACTTATGAAAATATATCCTAAAAGATATTAGGATTTATTTTTATATTTAAGCATGTATTCGTTTTATCATAATCACACAACCAAACACTTAACGAATTAGGAATAAAATAAAATATTTCGATAAAAGCAAATCTAATCGTTTAACTGTCCAGTCGTGACGAATATTCTATCATAAGCTTGGCAAGTATACACATCTCCCCCACTAAAGCCAAGGAATAACAAGTCTAAAGCGGTAAAAAGGGTTTTGAGGCTTATGGGTTAGATCATCCTTTTTAATCTCTATCGATCTCATATTCCAGAAAAGGCGACAAAATCACAAATACATGATTGAATCCACGACCACGATACTTGCAATTGCTCAAATCCTTAACTCGAATAGGCTAAAGATAGGACCAAGTAATCTTCACCAATAATATTATATCAAAAAGGGCGACAAAATCATAAATACATAGTCGAATCCACGACTACGATACTTAAGATTGCTCAAATCCCTAATCTCAATAAATCAAAGGTTTGGATAAAGAATAATATAGGGTATGGATAATATTTGGGATACAAATTGGTGTAAAATGAAAAATAAACAAAACAGATAAATTAAAATCCTAAGTGTGGTAAATTACTTTCCCAACCATCCCATGAATAAGACTCATATCATTGAATAACTCACGCTTTAACACTTGAAACACACGCTTTAGGTAGACACGAATTATACTCAACAAGATCTCAATCAAAGAATAAACCTTAGTTGGCGTTCCCATAACGGCCAACTCCCATTCAATCCATAAATATAATATACAACAAATAGTGGTGATATCGACCACTTAATACAAAACTTTACATAAGTTGGTTAAAACAAACTTCCAACTTTTCCTTTTCTTTTTCTTTTCTATTTTTTTTTCGATTTTTTTTTTTTTTTTTTTTTTTTTTTTTTTTTTTTTTTTTTTTTTTTTTTTAACATCAACATATATGTGTAAAATTTCACAACTTTTCTATCACTTTCTTTCCAGATAATTTTTCCATACTCTTCATACTTTCAGAAATAACTGTAATAGCGAAAGTAGTAAACACACGAAAAATAAACTCAAAGATATACAATATTTACTTTCACTCCAATTGCATTGTGCAATTTTCCGACCTTAACCATAGATAATGAATTATGCACGCGAACACAGTTAATTGTAAGGAAACACACTTTGCCTGAAGTAACTAACCACGGACTTTAATCTACAGGGTAGGCTAAGGTGTAAGGGTGTAACGAAACATTTTAAACATTGGTGTAAGAAACGAAAGGAATGGCTCTGAGGGTTTTTCTAGGGGTATCTTACTCTAAAAATGAGAGTAAACAAAGGGTTTATACGGGGGTTAACTAACCAGTGTAGTTAGTTAATAACACAAAACATATAATAGGCTTTTTGGGTGTAATCCTAGAAATTTACCTTGTTAGACAAGTCACTCCAATTATATCAATAATACTCATTATGGTGGTCTCGAATAGTATACAAGCCAAGTTCTAAAGTTTACAAGTCACCGGCACACTCATAGATTTGTGAATTTTGATAAGTTCACAATTTTTGAAAATAAGGTTATGTGTGCAGCTATGCAACATAGATTAAACAAAAACATGCTAAAAAAAATTAAATTTTGATAATTAAGCATAGATTAAAGCATATTTTTGAAAATTTAGGACAAGTAACGTTCTAATTCTCCATCCCCCCACTTAAGTTAAACAACATCCTCGTTGTTTGTATTTGAAATTAAAAAAACAAGAGATAGAATGAATTAGAACGGAGAACTCCCCTGAGATTTGCTCGGTATGATCTTCCAATGTAAGTGTGCGAGCGTATAAAATGCGGGAGTCCATCAACATCTTCAATATTCCGGACCTGTAAAAATATAGAGACAACAGGAAAAACAAATCTCGAGAGACATCTCATTAATCATCGGTTAGAAAACGATAAACAAAAGAAAAACAAAGAACTGTATTCAATTCTGGCAGGTCGATACGCCGTATCTAAAAAGATAGATACGCCGCATTGATGTCAGCAAAACAGTTCGAACTAAAGTATTCCAGATGATTCGATACGCCGTATCCATAGGGGTTGGATACGCCGCATCGAAGGCCTGGGACAGACTCGACAGAAAATTAAATTGACATAAATTAAAAGATAAGCATGGGTTGCCTCCCACGAAGTGCTTGTTTTTGTTCAAGTCACGAGCCTGACTCAACCCTTATTTACTGTGTAATAGGGTGTTTTCCCCCCACTTGAAATCAAGTGCGGGTGATAGTGATGTCCGGATCGTCCATCTTTATTATTACCTGAAAGACAAACAACCAAGAACAACAGTACAAACAAAAATAATAAAACCTAAAGTAATGAAAATTAAATAAACACAAAAAAATAAAAGAGAAAAAATATTTTTGAGGTCACAGAAGATCGATGCGCCGTATCCAACAGACAATGGATACGCCGTATACGACACAAGTTAATACGCCGTATCTAACAGACAATAGATGCGCCGTATTATCTTCCTGTAACAGGTTTTTTTTTTTTTTTTTTTTTTTTTTTTTTTTTTTTTTTTTTTTTTTTTTTTAACACAAAATCACACAAACTAAAAAAAAAAAAATTGGTCACAGAACATCAATACGCCGTGTTCAATTGACCTGTATACGCCGTATTGATATAAGACAGATACGTCGCATCCACAAACAAGGATACGCTGTATTGCCTCTCTGAGACAGAAACACAAACACACAGAAACAAATAAAACTAACTAAACTAAAATACCAATAAATCAAATTAAAACAATCACGCCCCGGCAGCGGCGCCAAAAACTTGATGTGTTTTTTTCTAGGTCTATAATAAACTACCAAGTTTTAAATTTATTTATTGCCGAACTAACCTATAGACTCTAAACACTCACGAGCAGTGTACCCGATCAATGTAGATAGTTTCTTGGTAAGCAAGGGTCGTTCACTAGGAGCGAAGCTAAAATGATCTAAATGTATTCTAATTATTAATCTAACTATTCTATCCTATCCTAGAAAGCAATTAAAGATAAGGGGGTTTAGCCTGAGAGGCTACCACGATATTGTGTGTTATATAAACTAAATACGGGAAAGTAAATAACTAAACTAAGGATAGGGAACAATAGATCGATATAAGGAAGAACGGGTTAGCCAAGCCTAATCCATCTTATAGTTATATAAGCTTATGTCTACTTGTTTTAATTCATTCAATTGTTTTGCCGCCAATCCGATTATCAATCCTGTCACGATTAAATAACCTACCATCGTGGTGGGAAAGAGGACATGATCATAGTGACCTATCTAGCATCAATACTAACTTATTGCTTTAAACCGTCTAACCTAGTTTGGCATTACGCGCTACTAGTCCTAATAGTGGCATGAGGCACGGTTCCGGTGTGTTCCCTCTAAGCCGTCTATATAGGATTCGGATTACTACACTTATGATCAATTAAAGTAACCACAATTACAGATAGTTAAATTACAGCAATTAAACCAATAAGATCATAATCTAGTTACATAGACTTTTACTAGTTATAAGCAATAAACGAGTTTTTATCGATAAGCACCCAATCCAATAACAAAGTAAACACATCAACACAAGCATAAAAACTAATAAAACTTCATAAAAATGACTAACACCTAAGGGTGTTAGCCCTTAATCTCTGTAAAAGATAGAGTATACATTGCGAATAAACATAGAGAATTCATGAATAAAATACTTATGCTAACCGAATGATACATGACGTTAAGTATTGAGATGTTCTTCATCGATCTTCGAGGAGGTGTTGGGGACGAGTTGGGGGTGTCCCCAACTGATAATGGTTATTCTGATGCTCCTCTCCTCCCTTTCAATCGTCCATAGGGCTGTGGTATTTATAGGGGTAAGGAAGAGTAGCCTCCAAGTTTACCAAAAATTAGTCTGCTGCTGTTCCGACCCCGATACGGCGCATCTAGAAATCCTATGCGCCGCATCTCCTTCAGAATCAGATAGATTTTCTTTTTCTCTTCGCATGGCCACTTGAATCAACTAAAACGGAGTCCGGATGAAGATTTTATGACCAAAACAGTGAAGCATCTTCTAAAGTTGTTACGTAAACATTATTTCTTCATTTGGCTTCGATTCTTCACTTGATTTATCGGTTAAGGCTCATATACGACGTATCTCAAGGATAGGATGCGCCGCATTCGATGTAATCCCGTCTTGGTCTTCAAATATCTAGGGCTTCTATACGGCGTATTCATAGAATCCGATACGCCGTATTCTTCAAATCGACCAAGTTTCATATACGGCGTATTCCCAAAGATGGATACGCCGTATGCATCAAAGTCAGGCAAGGTCTTGAACTCTTCTAAGTATATGGATACGGCGTATCTAATTAGCGTTGATACGCCGTATTGAGTGTCTGATCAGTAGGCATTCTTCAATATCTTTGTTTTTGCTCCAAAACACATCTTTTTCCATAACTTTCTCCAATTGCTCCGATATTACTGAGATTTACAAAAGTAAATGATTAAGTACCAAATCTCACACATAATAGTATAAAATGAGCAATATAAACGGGATAATGATGCTAATAATATGTACTTATGTGATGTCATCAATATACGAAAGAGTTTAGCACATATGGGAGAGCTTACATTTAAGACCAAATAATCACATTTTCATCATAATTTCATATTTAAATCACATTCTCTCCCCCGATCAAAAATTTCAAACCATTTGAGATTTGTGATCCCAATTGATTTAAATATGTTTAAAAAATTTGGTAGAAAATATGGTCAGGTTGAAATGTTTTCTGATTATGTCACTGCTGATGTTGCATAATGCTTAAAAAGGTGTCAGAAATTTGAACAAATACTCTCCCCTTCAATTAATGACCCGTTTTCTATTTAAAGAGCTGTAGTCATTCAATTGAGTGTGATGTATTTGTGAAAATTTAAGTCCAGTTACCATCTTGTGAAACACCAAAAGTCTCCTGAAGAATCATAGAACAGAAGGAGTTTGTGATGGAAAGAAGACTTCTCTTCTTATACAAGAAATGATGCACTGAAATGTACATCAGATCGAAGAAACATGGATATAAAGTAATCCATGCCCAGGTGAACTTCACCCAGTGGGAGGAACAACCGTCTTTTTGGCGACGTGCTTTCCCCATTTTGAAACGCGGGTTGCTATCTAAAGTAATAGCAAGCCATTTAGGCATGTTTTGAAAACTTTTTGAACTTCTGCTCGAACTTCATTTAAAGACCCGTGTCATTATTGAATGACATTTCTAGGACCGTAAATGTTATCGATACCAGAAGACATGCCTTGAAAAACTATTTTTGGTATTTTCTATTTTTCTGATTTTTATGGTTTTTCTTGGTTTTATATTTTTCTATTTACAATTTGGTTTTGTAAAAGTTTTATGAAATTGGAAAAAAATATTTTTGAGTGTTTATGATTTTATGATTTTATGTATTTACAAAGGATACATGAAGAATTACCACCTTAATTCTTCTTTGATAGATTTGTTCTTCACCACCTTGATGAACTTGATGCAGCAGCTCTAAGCGTGGTCTTCAAACTACATTACTTCTTTTAGCTTCCTAAATCTTCTCAGCTTCCATCTCTTTACCTGTAGAAGAACAATGTGAGCAGATCTAATTAGGGTTTAAATCTGGCTTTTCACTCACACCTAATTAGTGCTCTCACCCAAACTGAAAACCTTTATGATGAATGCCCAGAATATGAAGAAGTCTATTGATAGCCAAATGAATGTCGTCTTTAGTCTTCTAACACACAACAGAAAACGTAGAACAGACTGTAGACTCGACCTTCTTCAAGATTGTCCATTTGGGGAACTGAATATCAACATCTTCATCTCACCAAATGCATTCCAGTAATCTTACATATAACCCCTCAGCTCGTAACACACACATGAGATGATAACACCAAAGTAACAAGTTGAAACACTGATCATCTTTAATTTGTATCATGAGATATTAAGCCTGATCACATGAACTTGTTGTGCGTCCTTGATGTACACATTTCTCTCCCCTGATGGTTATGATTAATCGGCCCGTGACGTACATATGAAATGATAATACCAAGATAACAAGTTAAAACACTGATCATCTTTAATTTGTATCATAAGACATTAATCCCGATCTCGTGAACTTGCTGTGCGTCCTTGGTGTACACATTTCTCTCCCTTGATGGTTACGATTAATCGGAATCATCATAATGATGTGTACATGAAGCATAATGATGTATACATGAAGCATTTAACTAGAAGCACTTTATCACTGATTATATCAGCCCGTGAGAAGATGTCGAAGGGTCGGGAGGTAGAATTCCATGAACTTGTTCTTCAACACCTTGATGAATGACTAGAGATATGCTTTCATGAGTTGTTGGAGAAGTACTAACAGATGTACCAGTTGTATCAGCAGATATCTGTGCATCAGCGGGAAACATAGGAGATACAACACTTGATGGAGCTGAAAGTATTCTTCAAACCAATGGTTGAAACAACATATCTTCTTTCTTCATGGACGGTGGAACTTATAGTGTTGAAGAAACTTGGTTTGCACGACTCCTGAACTGATGTATTCAGGAGTCGTATGACCATATCTCAAACATCAATCAACATGTAGTTTATTCACCCTTTCCCCCCCTCAAAAATTGCATATGACTGCCATTTTTGATTGAACGAGTGAATAAGAATACCATCAATGGTAAGTAGATCCACTTGATGACTGACATTTTGTTTACTCACCCTTTCCCCCCCTCAAAAATTGCATATGACTGCTATTTTTGATAAAACAAGTGAATAAGAATATACTCCAATGTACGTTGATCCACTTGATGACTGAGTGAGCATGGGAAGAGCATGAAACTTGTTGATAAGAATGGTCATAAATAAGAAGATTTCTCTTCTTCCGAAGATAAAGCGCACTTAAGCGTACACCTTTCTTTTCTTTGAGGAACGGGGCCTGAAGTGTTATCTGTAGACGCCACTATGTTGACATTGAGGCCCGAGGCTTGAACTGCAGTGTTCAAACGTCATTGTCGTTGAAGAACGAGGCCTGAACTGATTTGAACAGACGTCATTTCTCACTTTTCTACTTCTCTCAGCTAACTCGTTACCAACCCCATTATCATTCTGTCGGCTCGATGTCGTGACTACTGATGGAGAAAAACCTAATATGATGAACTTGAGACTGAAGTAATATAACCCGAACTTGTGACTTAAACTTGCACTAATGAGTGACTAAGAGCGGTGTAGAGAGTTCGAGTAACTTCGAATCCCTAATTACTCTATACTCTTCAACCAACCAACCATCAAGTATAAGACGTACATCACCTCTTGGATATCCACAACTTCGTGTGACACTGAGCACTACAACGTAACTCCTTAAAGTGATAGTTACTTTGTGGTAATAGAGAGGAAGAATCACAAATAACTAGATATCCAAGTCTTCGTCATTGTAAAGGTTAAACGCTCGAACAAGGATCTCGAAGAATCTTCATCCAACCAACCCCGATATCTTCAGATACTAAGTACACGCACCCGTGAAATTTCACTTCAACCTCAAATAAATAATAGTGAATTAACGCCGTAGTCACATCTTGTGGTTTAAATGCCCAGATCTAGCCCTTTTTTGATATTTTAAATGATCTTTGGTAATGGTTTTATCCCGATCATTGTCAAAACGCATAACCCCGTAAAACTTTGTTATAACCAAAATGCCATGAAGTATATCAAAACTCATCCAATACATGAAGTACACACTTTATCCCTTCTTCGAAGTTGAAACTTTAGCGCCAGAATCAATTAAGATCCAGAAGTGTACTTTTCTTTCTCCAGGATAGTTCCATCATCACGGGATTTTACAAAACCAAGAAGAAACCGTGAGACAATGTTAAATTGAATGTGTTATGACAAATTTGATTCTGGTGAATAACTGTTTGGGGGAACATGCAAGAGATCAGCAACAATTCTTCTCACATATGTAGAATACTTCACAAACCATGCTAAGTAAAGTAGTATAAACTACTTCCCCTGGAAGTTGACCTTATAACATCAAAGTACACCTTTCTCCCCCATGATGGTTTCGAACTTTCGGAAGCGTCATTGACGTGTACGGCCATATACACGAGAAGTTCTTGTCTTAAGCAAACATCTTGAAAAATCATGAATGACATTGAAGATTCTTGAAAGATTTTGCTTAGACTGTGAAGTATCATTGACATTCTGTAACGTCGATCATCCCATGAGAATTGCTATTCACATCTCAACCTTTAAACCCTTTGGCTACCTTACCAACCTCGTATTCTGTCGGCTATTGCAGTGACCACTTGGTGAAGAAAACCCGATATACCCAACTTTCCATCCTTTATTGTATATATCCGCCTCTTGAACTATTCAAGTCTAGTCACTAGGAATACTGTTGGGAATTAAACTTAAGCAGTTAGTACGGCTGAAGGAAGAACAGTTAAGACTGCTGATGGAAGAGCAGTTTGGACTGCTGAAGGAAGAACAGTTAGGACTGCTTAAGATATCAAGGTGAAACTGTATGAAGATAATTATAGAAAAGATATAGTATATATCTTATTGATATAGAATGATTCGGTTAGATGTTTAACTTGTACAGGACTCTTTACATTATAAAAGGAGATCCTTAGATTAGGGTTTCATATATCATTCAGATCGAATACATCTAATACCTAATATCCTTCACGTTCATAATTGTAATCGTTCGATATATTGAAGTGATAGTTTGGTTGATATCGTTGTTCTTATTGTTTTACTTAATCAATCACCAAACAGAAACTCATATTATTCTAAGTACTTGGTAGTAAATTCCGCGTGCTATCGAGTATACACTCAAAGTATCCCCAACACAAAGTGTGTGTTTAGATCCGGTCAAGTGGTATCAGAGCCAGGTTTCTGATACTTTGAGTCTAGAAGAACCAGAAGTATTTACTCACTAGCAATCCAAGAAGATGGACATGGAGACACCTCAAACCTCAATTCTTGCTAAACTCCCCATGCTGAAACAGAATGAATACGATTTATGGCGGCTCAGAATAGAGCAATACTTCATGGTGCAAGACTATGCATTATGGGATATTATTATCAATGGTGATTCCTTCAAACCAGTTGCTGTTGAAGAAACACGTGCTGATGGTTCCAAGGTCACAAAGCTTAACACTGAGCCAGTTACAAACGAGGAGAGAATCAAGAAGAAGAATGATCAGAAGGCTAGGAATTTGTTACTTATGGCAATTCCTAATGATCAAGTGCTGAACTTTAGCCATTACGAGTCGGCTAAAACTCTTTTTGAAGCAGTGGTGGAAAGATTTGGTGGCAATGAAGCTACCAAGAAGGCACAGAAAACCCTACTCAAGCAAAGCTATGAGAATTTCACTGCATCAAGCAATGAAACTCTGGATCATATCTTTAATAGGCTTCAAAAGATCATCAGTCAACTTACTGTGTTGAAGATTGTGATACCTCAAGAAGACCTCAACATGAAGTTTCTAAATAGTTTACCTGCTGAATGGAACACTTATGTTGTGGTTTGGAGCAATAAACCAGAGCTGGAGAACATGACAATGAATGAGCTTTACAATAATCTCAAGATTGTTGAGCAAAAGGTCAAGAAGATTGGTAGCACCAGTTCCAGTTCAGGGAATATGGATTTTGTATCTTCTTCAAAAAGTTCTAATAATGAAGATGAAGAAGCAGTTGGTACTGCTATACCAACAGTTAGCACTGCTAGTGTAAAAACTAGTACTGCTGGGTTGACTGAAGAGACCATATATGCATTTGTGTCAGAACAGTCTGGTGGGTCAAAGATCTTTAATGAAGATCTTCTTCAAATTGCTGAAGATGATTTGGAAGCTATGGATTTAAAGTGGCAGTTGGCTTTGATAAGCATCAGGGCTAAGAAGTATTACCAAAGGACTGGGAATAAGATTACCTTCAATGGAAGAGATATTGCTGGGTATGACAAGTCTAAGGTGGAATGCTTTAATTATCACAAGATGGGACACTTTGCCAGGGAATGTAGAGGTCCAAGACAACATAGCAACCAGGGTCAAGGGTTTAAGAATCAGCAAGGGTCAAGGAGAACAGTTAACGTTGAAGAGCCTTCTTCCAAGGCTATGGTAGCTGTAGATGGTGCTGGATTTGATTGGAGCTTCATGGAGGAAGAAGAGGAACCAGCTAACTTGGGTTTGATGGCTTTCTCAGACACTGAGGTATATAAACCTGAAAAATGTTCTAACTCTTGTCATGCTTTAATAGATTATGAAAATATTAAGAAACAGTATGATGAACTTAGAGTTGAGTTTAATCAAATAAGTTTTAGTCTGTCAAATCATAAAAGAGGATTAGCTGTTTTGGAAGAACAAATTATGTTTTATAAACAGAATGAGTCAAACTTTACTGATGAGATAGGTCTTTTAAAGAGGGAATTCCAAATAAAAGATAATAAAATGAGTGGACTTGTATATGAACTAGAGAAGCTTAAAAAGGAGAAAGAAAACATCCAGTTAAGTGTAGACACTCTTGAATATACTTCATATGGAGTTAAGAAGATTGTAGAGAGTCAAATACTTAACAAAGCTAAATCTGGTTTAGGTTATAAGTCAGTTGCACCCCCCTTTAGAGGAATGTTTGCTCCACCAGGAATCAATTTAGCTCACACAGGTTTAGAAGAGTTTCAGGATATGGATTTTCCTGGATATGGTGTTAAGGTTAGTGAGAATCCTGTTAAATTTGTTAAGGCAGAAGATTCTTTTATGAGTGCTAGTGATAAATCTCTTTCTTAGGAAAAGATGTCCTCTGATAGGAACTCAGATGCACCAACTATTGAGGAGTGGACATCTGATGATGAGAATGTGGAGGTTAAGGAAAAACCTAATGCTGTTAAGGTAGAAGTTAAACATACTCCTAAAGTGGTTAAGACTGAAAACATAAAACCAGTTAGGAAAAATGTTAGATATGCTGAGATGTATAGGACTAAGAACAGATCATCAAGTTCTGAGAGTAGTCATAGGAACTGGAATCACTCAAAATCTAAGAATATGAATGATAAGTTTGCTATGATTAGAAAAGTATGTTTTGTTTGTGGAAGTTTTGAGCATATGGCTGCTTATTGTGATTCTAACCCATGGAAAAAGAGGGTTACTGGGAATGCAAGGGTGAACAGGAACAACAATGCTAGGGTAACTCAAAATGGTCCAACTAGATTGACAAACCCTAATGCAAATCACAAGATGTCACCTAAAGCTGTTATGTTAAAGACTGGCATCAAAACAGTTTCAACTGCTAGTTAAAATAAGTGGTTTAATAACAAGCAAACTGTTTCTAGTGCAAAACAATTTTCAAATCATGCACAAACAGTTAAAAGGCATTTTTATCAGAAAACAGCAATGACTAATCAGAAGTGGGTGCCTAAGGTTAAACAAGCAGTTCCAAATGCTAGGTCAGCAGTTCCAACTGCTAGACCAGCAAATCCAACTGCTAGGCACTCAAATGTTAAGGGAAACAGGGGCAATGCTGTCAAGGCCTCAGCACATTGGGTTAAAAATTCTACTCAACCCAATGGTGCATCAAAGACCTCAAACAAGTTTTCTCATCTTGATGCACAAGGCAGATCTAAACCAGTGATGGTTTGGATCCCCAAAAGAAACTAACACCTTTATTTTGTGTGCAGGAACATCCCTCAAATGGCAAAGAAGATAGAGGATATTTAGACAGTGGATGTTCAAGGCACATGATAGGCAACATGTCATATCTTTCAGACTTTATTGCTCTGGATGGAGGACCAGTTGTCTTTGGTGGTGGTGTTGGAGGAAGAATTACTGGTAAAGGGGTAATTAAAACTGGTAACCTTGATTTTGAAAATGTGTATTATGTGCCAGAACTTAAGTACATTCTTTTCAGTGTATCATAAATTTGTGATAAACAGAACAAAGTTTTATTTACTGATACTGATTTTCTTATACTTTCTCCTGATTTCAAGCTACCTGATGAAAGTCAAGTATTGCTTAAAATCCCCAGAAAGGATAATACATACAGTGTTGAGATGAATAAACTAGTTCCTAAGGTTGAACTTACTTGTCTTGTTGCAAAAGCCACATTAGAAGAATCAATGTTATGGCACAGGAGGCTTGGTCATGTTAATTTTAAAACCATTAACAATATTGCTAAACATGGATTGGTAAGTGGTTTACCAAACAAAACTTTTCTCAATGACCAAACTTGTGTTTCTTGCCTTAAGGGTAAGCAACACAGAGCCTCATGTAAGCCAAAGACCCAGAACTCTATTTCTCAAGCTTTATATATGTTGCATATGGACTTGTTTGGTCCTACTTCTGTGAATAGCTTGAATTTTAAGAGATATTGCCTTGTTGTCACTGATGATTATAGTAGGTTTTCTTGGGTATTCTTTATGAAAACTAAGGATGAGACAAGTGAAATACTTAAGACCCTTATTGTTGAAATAGAAAACCTAGTTGATAAGAAGGTTAAAATAATCAGATGTGACAATGGGACTGAATTTAAGAATAGAGTGATGGATGACTTTTGCAGAGAAAAAGGTATTAAGAGGGAGTTTAGTGTAGCTAGAACCCCACTGCAAAATGGTGTAGCTGAGAGGAAGAATAGGACTCTTATAGAGGCTGCTAGGACAATGTTAGCTGACTCTAAGCTACCAGTTTCATTTTGGGCTGAAGCAGTTAGCACTGCTTGTTATGTATTGAATAAGGTTTTAGTTGTATAACCTCACAATAAGACTGCTTATAAGCTTCTTAGAGGTAGAACCCCTGCTTTAAGCTTCATGAGACCTTTTGGTTGTCATGTTACTATCCTTAATACTAAAGACCAACTAGGAAAGTTTGATGGGAAATCTGAGGAAGGTTTCTTTGTTGGTTATTCTCTGCACCGTAAGGCTTTTAGGGTGTACAATACAAGCACCAAGCAAGTAGAAGAAAATCTGCACATAGAATTTTTGGAGAATAAACCAAATGTTGCAGGTGTGGGTCCAGATTGGATCTTTGATATTGATAGTCTTTCAGATTCCATGAATTATGTGCCTATTACAGGTACAAATACTAATAATGATGCAGGTTCAGAGGAGGAAGATGATGATTGCATTTTCATACCTGTCATGGAAGAAAGTCCTGTGAATGAATCTTCTACAAAGAAAGATGATATTCCTTCATCAAGTGGTGTAGAAAAAGAGAAAGATGTTGCTGAAACAAGTGGTCAGAATGGTAAAGAAGCTGAAATTCCAACGAGCAGTTCCAATGGAGTTAGCACTGCTCAACCTCAAGTTCCAACTGCTGAGAAAAATATTGATACTGCTGGACCAAGTCAACCTCATCTTGATTCACCAGTTGATACTGCTTCTCAAGCTGATGAGTTTGATTTCTTTGGAGATGGTCTGCAAAACATGCCTACCAGCTATGCAGTTCCTTCTACTCCCCATACTATTGTACATAGAAATCATCCACTTACCAATATCATAGGAGATGTACAATCTGGAGTCAAGACCAGAAGGCAAATACAATACCCAGATCATCATGGATTTCTCAGTGTGGTTTATGAAGAGAAACATCATGAAGATGAGAATGAGTGCATGTTTGTATGTTTTCTATCTCAGGTTGAACCCAAGAATGTGTTAAAGGCTTTAGAATCATCAAGTTGGGTTGAAGCTATGCAAGAAGAGCTACTTCAATTCAAGATTCAAAATGTATGGGTTCTGGTTGATCTACCAAAGGGAATGAAAGTGATTGGTACAAAGTGGGTATTTAGGAACAAGAAGGATGAGAAGGGCATTGTGATAATGAACAAAGCAAGATTGGTTGCTCAAGGCTATACTCAGGAGGAGGGTATAGATTATGAGGAAGTTTTTGCTCCAGTTGCCAGGATTGAAGCAATAAGATTATTTCTTGCTTATGCTTCATTTATGGGATTTATGGTCTATCAAATGGATGTGAAAAGTGCATTTCTGTATGGTACTATTGATGAAGAGGTTTATGTTTCACAACCTCCAGGTTTTATAGACCAAGAGCATCCTGACAAGGTTTATAAGGTGGTGAAAGCTCTATATGGATTGCATCAGGCTCCAAGAGCTTGGTATGAAACTCTTGCTAAATATCTTCTAAAGAATGGGTTTCATAGAGGGAAAATTGATCAAACTCTTTTTATTAAAAAGGACAAGGGTGATATTCTACTGGTCCAAGTTTATGTAGATGACATCATTTTTGGTTCTACAAAGAAACAGATGTGCAAGGAGTTTGAAAAGCTGATGAAAGACCAATTTCAGATGAGTTCTATGGGAGAGCTTACCTTCTTTCTAGGTCTTCAAGTACAGCAAAAGTCAGATGGTATATTTATCTCTCAGGATAAATATGTTGGTGAAATTTTAAGGAAATTTCAATTCACAGATGCCAAGGTTGCTAGCACACCAATTGACAAGGAGACACATTTGTTATTAAAGGATCACAGTGGTGAAGATGTGGATGTGCACATGTATAGATCTATGATTGGGTCTCTGATGTATCTTACCTCATCTAGGCCTGATATTATGTTTGCTGTTTGTGCCTGTGCAAGATTCCAAGTGACTCCTAAGGTGTCTCATCTCACAGTAGTAAAAAGGATCTTCAGATACCTTAAAGGACAGCCTAACTTGGGGCTATGGTATCCTAAAGAGTCTGCATTTGATCTTGTTGCATTCTCTGATTCTGATTATGCTGGTGCTAGCATGGATAGAAAGTCTACAACAGGTGGTTGTCAATTCTTAGGTCGAAGATTAATCTCTTGGCAGTGTAAGAAGCAGACTATGGTGGCTATATCTACTACTGAAGCAGAATATGTGGCAGCTGCAAGTTGTTGTGCTCAAGTTCTATGGATTCAAAGCCAGATGCTTGATTATGGGTACAATTTCTTAAACACAATTATACATATAGACAATAACAGTACAATGTGTATCATTAAGAATCCAGTTCAACATTCAAAAACTAAACATATTGAAATTAGACATCATTTTATAAGAGACTGTGCTGAAAAGAAGTTAATACAAGTTGTTAAAAGACACACTGATAACAACTTTGCTGATCTCTTAACAAAAGGTTTTGATGTAAGCAGATTTCAGTACTTGGTAACAGGTATTGGAATGCTTAATCCTTCAAAAGATTAAATGTCTAACTGTTTTTGAAATTTGTACTGTTAGTTGTGCTATTTGTATAGTTGAGACTGCTTGAATATTTTTAGTACTGCTTGTGAATTTGTTAGTCAAGTGGAATAACTGTTAAAAGAGAATATTGTGTACTGTGTTTTCTTTGGTTTTGGACTAACATTTCAGGTTAAGAAAAGCTTTTTGCTTTGGATTGTGCTTTACAAAGTATGGTGGTTTGGATTGTCAAGTGTGAATGCTTGTCACACAACAAATGGTAATTGATTCACCATGTCTAATCAACATAAGAATCAACTAGTCCAGATCAAACGGTTTCTGGTAAAGACTACTCAAATCCGTTTATGGTTGACAGTTTACCAAAAACTGGTTGGTTATCAACTCACCAATTCTAAGTGTGAAGAGTTGGCTAGTCCATAGCAAACGGCTATTGGTAAAGACAAGTCAAATCCGTTCATAGCTGATAGTTTGCTAAAAACTATAAGTGGACAAAACTATTTTCGAATCCACAAATTAAATTTCAAAATTTGATTTTATCTCTGAAAACTTTTTGCTAATAGTTAGTACTGCTGGAGTTAACAGTCTGAACAGCTGGCTTCACCAGTTAGTACTGATTGTTCAAAACTTAGTTCCTACTGAGTTTATGCTCTGTGATACACCTCTCTCAGAAGGTAATACATCTGGAAGTGTTGAGAGCAGTTTGAAACTAAAACAACTGAATTGATGGTAACTTGTACAAATGGTCTTATTGGATGCTGAGCTTGGATGTTATATGTTCTAGTTCATCTGATGGTGAGGATTCTTCCAAACAGGGGAGGAATTAAAGTTTGTTCTAGTTGCTGTTAAAGATGATTGATGATTATGAAATTCAGGGGAGGAATTAAGAAGTCAGAGATGAATTATAAAGAAGTGCTTAAAGTCTATTCATTATAAAGATGGATTCATTACAAAGCTTCATACAGGAAAAACCAACAAAAACCTACACAACACAAAAGTCAACACAACTACTCAAGCTTTCCTTTTCCTTTTCCTTTGATATCTGGCATGGTTTTGCTGCGGGCTCCTCTGCTACCCATGAGTTCAGACACCTTCTTGCAGAGAAGTGCCAGTATTACTGTTCTTGGAGATGGAATTTGCTTTTGACTTGGAGATGGAACTTGTTTCTTCTCAGGCTTCTTCTTTGGAACAGGGATCTTCACTAATGATGCTGCTTTTTCAAATTCTTTGGTTAGTAAGTCTGATAGTTTTCGAAGTTCATCATCGTCAGACGATTCAAATGAGGAGGATGAATCATCCACATAAGGAGGAAGTTCATCGGAGGAAGGTTCATCGGACGAAGATATTTCAGTCTTTCTCTTTGAAAGATTAACTCTTGAAGTTGAAGAATAGTTTGGTGGAAAATAGTTGTTCCAACCTGAATCTTCAGAGTCTGAAGAAGAGTCAGATGAGATTTCTATGATGTTTGGTGGAGAAGAGTTCATTGTGATTGAAGAGTTAAAGATTTGTGTTGAAGAAGATTTTGTGTGGATATGTGAGTTTTTATAGAGTTAATAAAGGATTAATGACATTCAATGCGTGGTTGATATGAAGAATTAACTATTGGGTTGGTATAAGGAATTAATTCCTTGATGGAATTAAACTAATTTTGGTAATTTTTAAGGAGTTGACCAAAAGAGTATGATAAGTGAAGATAATTCCCAAAGTGTTTCGTGATTTAAGTCAAGTGTTTGAAAGAATCCACCCCATCAACGTAATCAGAAGTTTAATTCAAGAAACTTATTGATTTGCATCGAAATCATAAGTTTAGGGGAGGATTATTGGGAATTAAACTTAAGCAGTTAGTACGGCTAAAGGAAGAACAGTTAAGACTGCTGATGGAAGAGCAGTTTGGACTGCTGAAGGAAGAACAGTTAGGACTGCTTAAGATATCAAGGTGAAACCGTATGAAGATAATTATAGAAAAGATATAGTATATATCTTATTGATATAGAATGATTCGGTTAGATGTTTAACTTGTACAGGACTCTTTACATTATAAAAGGAGATCCTTAGATTAGGGTTTCATATATCATTCAGATCGAATACATCTAATACCTAATATCCTTCACGTTCATAATTGTAATCGTTCGATATATTGAAGTGATAGTTTGGTTGATATCGTTGTTCTTATTGTTTTACTTAATCAATCACCAAACAGAAAATCATATTCTTCTAAGTACTTGGTAGTAAATTCCGCGTGCTATCGAGTATACACTCAAAGTATCCCCAACATAAAGTGTGTGTTTAGATCCGGTCAAATACGCTTGAACAAGGATCATCAAACATCGTGCATCCAACCAACCCCGAGATATTTGAGATACTAAGTACCTGAACCCGTGAATTAACACACCAACCAAGCTACCATAATTTCCCAATTCCTACCGATCTCGTAGCACAAACTTATCCCAACAAAAATAGTCAAACCCCGTAAGTTTTATTATGTCCAAATCCAAGTCCAACCTACTTGTCCAAACTTAATTTGTCAAACATAAGTCATCATAGGAGGGCGGATATCGGACCCGGCAGCTTGAATGTCATCAGACGCAGTGCTTGTCATGATGTAGACGGGATTTTACACCTCTTGAGATTTAAACCGAGAAATCGAATCTTTCGCGGGATTTTCTAAAATCAACAAGAGAAACCGTGAAATCAACAAGAATAACCAAGAGTGAATTGCAATAATAATCTTCAAAATTCAAGTCAAAGAAGTCAAATCTTAACTTGATCAAATCGCAACAAGTCAATTCACAGTTTGTCAAATCGCAACAAGTCAAATAGCAACTTGTCAACTCGCAATTAACCAAATCGCAATTAGTCAACTATTACTCAAATCGCAAAGATCAAATCACAGGCTCACTCAAATCGCAACCCACGAATACTCAAATCGCAGGCACAATAGGACAACGCTGCCAAATCCACAACTCCACAACTCAACTTAATATGATGGGATTATAAATAAGATTATGTCCTAACCCTAATCCCATTTAACCCTAAATACACATATCATAAAGTAAATGCAGTCATCCCAACATCTTCTTCCATGTAGAAAACGCAGCAACCTAATGAAATTGTTCACTTAGACATTACGAACCCCAAAACTAGCCGAGACGTATATATCCTTGTGAAAATTTGTACCTCAAAATACCATTTGCTAACAATTATATCAAGATTAACATTGATAAAGCAACAAAAGAATTGGTAACGTCATTAAGCTACCACAATTTTGTATACTCACAATAGCCCATGTATTCTTGTTATAATTGAAGCCCAAGCTAATCAGTCCACCAAACAGATCCGAACACTCCCTGATCCAAGTCCATACCTTTGACCCGATCCAAGTTTTAATCTGTTATAAGCCTATCCTAACCCTAATAACACTCATATTAGCCACCCTAATCTCAAAAACAATTCGCCCTACTTATCTCACTCTCACCTAACTTCATCTCTTCCAAATCAACAGCAATTAACATCAGTCAATCTCATCTCAATCAAACAAATAACACAAGTCTCAATCTCAGTTCCCATTTATCATCAATCAAATCCGATATTCATTATCTATCACAACCCTTGATCAACTCTCAACCCACGGATGTCTTTCTTGCTTGATCTTACACGGCGTGGCTTCAAGGGACACGGCTTCAAGATCATTGTAAAATGGTCTCGGGTAGGTGATATGATGTGTTTGTTTTTGAACTGACTGAAAGTAACGAATATAACATATTTGTTATCATTCATTATTTTAGATTCGGATATTGATAAAGGAGCTAATGCTTCCACATGATCGATGATGAATATTGTTCAAAAAAAATATCTATAATAGATTAGAAAGAACAGTTGAACAAATCTGAGATATCTTGATTTCTTTTGATTAAATTTAATTCGAGTCTTGTGACTAATTGATGTTGGAGATGGATTTGTGAAGTGGTAGTAGTTGAGATGGGATTAAGAAACTGAGGATGGATTTTTTGTTGTCGTTAGGATTGGTTATGGTTTGTCGATAGGTTTAGGATAAAGAATTATTCGTTGTTGTTAGTTGTGGAATGGGTTGATGAAACGCACAAGTTTTGGTCTTTCTTTTCTTTGATTATCTGAGATTGCAGTTTTCTTTGTTGTTGTTGTAATTGTTGTAAGCAGTGTTTGATTTTTGGAATGAAATTAATTTATCTGTACATCTTTGCATCTTCTTGTTATCTCCTTTTGATTTAACAAAGTGTTATAATGTGATATCTCAAACCGCTAAGTATTGACAGAGTCAAACCGCGATTGACTTATGATTTTGGCAGAGTTTGGTTTAGGTTGACCCGAACACAAGATGCAACCGGCAAACCGCTATCACCAAACCGCAACAGTCACAAGCCGCTGGAGATTTAAGAGCAAACCGCTGTTGACTTTGAGTCAAACCGCTGTTGACTTTGAGTCAAACCGCTGCAGCAAAGAGACAAACTACAACAGACTGTGAAGTCACTTTCAAAGTTTTGTCACTTTCCCAGCCTTGAAAACACAAACCGCTGTCAAGCAATTTGTCAAACCTCTACCAAGAAACAATGCCAAATCTTTAAAACGACATCTCAACAAACAACAAAAAAAACTGTTTTAACACGCAAGACAAGCCATAAACACGTGAACAAGCAATCCCTAGCCAATCTTAGCACCTCAAATTGGACATGTAAACCAAAATAACATGGAACTGTAAAGTCTAGCAAACCGAATCCTCAAATAAGCAAACCAAAATGAACATTTAACCACAAGTGGGCTGAGGTGGAACAATTGAGCACAAAGTTAATCTAGCAACTCAAATCTTTGAGCAGTTAAAGCCCAAAACACAAGTGGGCTAGTAAACCAAAGTACTGTTCGAACCAATGTAAACAGCAAGCATTCAAGATATAGTGTTCGAACAAAAAAATATAAAACCAAGAAAATAGAAACCGAATCCAAGCACACACAATCAATAGAACCTAACCATGGCTCTTGATACCAATTGTAAGATATGTATACTTGTATTGATTGGGTGGGATTCGGGAGGTCTTGGATTATGAAATAAGAAATCCATGTTAAGAGTTTTAGAGGGAGAGAGTAGAGAGGGAACTTGAGAGAAAAATGAAATGTATTAGCTTGAATTGTGAAGAAGTTCCAACCCTCTCCCTAGGTGGAGAGGGGTATTTATACTTACTAATATAAGTGCCCCGAGTGGGCTGTAGAGTGAGCTGACAGTGGGTAAAGACCCGACCCACTCCACTAATACTATAATAACTAAACTAATATTACGTTAGCTAAACAAATACTAATAAGCCTACGAGCTAAATAAATGCTAAATAGATACTCGGGGTGACCGAGTCTTCACATAAATATTTATATTCTTAACAAAGAGGACTTTAATGGCAATGCGGTAACTTAGGCAAAGTAACGGTTTTTAATACTTGTGTCCAAAAAATAAGCAATGTATTCCCACCCCGAGGGTTTAGAAATAATGTACTAATAATGTAAAAATCGGGGCTATGAAACTCACCTCAGTAAAGCAATACAACACCGAATAAATGTGTACGAAATCGAGGTACGGACGCTCTAGCCGCAACCTAAATAATTCATATGTCTTAGGTTTGAAAACAAGGTCGTGCATGCAAGTTCATATGCTATTATATCACTTGTACATGTTTGGTGCAACATTTAACGTCAAAAATATAGTTGCGTCAATGTGTCTATTTATTAAGCAAAGTAACCCTTTTATAGAGCGTAACTAGTTTATCATGTAATTAAACTACCGTCGTCTTGTTAATAAGTATTTTTGAAAACCTCTAACGCACCTAACAAGTATACATAACGTTTTACCATTTTTGTTTAAGTCATTTTAGCTAAAACCGACTCTAAAGTGTCCAAAATCCATATTAAAATGTTCTAACAGCTTTCTATTAGCAAATAAAAGCTGTCAAATATTTATATTTTGTCGCAACTTCATTAGGCCATAACTCCCTCGTCTTAGCTCCGATTCTTAAGTTTTATATATCCCCGAGTTCGTGTTTAAGTATACTAACATGTTTTTAGTGCCTCGGCTAGTCTAGTTAACTTTTAACATCAGATTTTACCTCTTGAAAATTCCCAACAACAAGTACTTGTTTCAGAAAATCATTTTCGTCATCCAACTTAAAACTAATGTATCTTCTTCGTTATAAGTCCGTTTTAACCCATTCAAGCGGCCATGTTTTCATTTTTGAGTATATTTTCTGAATCTCTAGCCCAAAATTACTCCTATCCTACTGATTATTCGAGATTTAGCAAAATGGGATAGATTCATTTAAGGGTGTTGCAAAGTGCATTTTTCTAGTGTTCAAGCTATTCCAAATCATCTCCAATCACCTCACAACTACTATAACTCTACCACATTATTATCAAGTGTTTTAGGAACTTAAGAACTCATAAAAATGTAAGCTTATGACATTGTAACTAGTTGTCAATTGGATATGTTTTTAAGAAAATTTCACAAACATGTACATGAGTGATACTAATACATATGTAACCATGAAATATAATAGCTCATATCTAAGAAATGTAAAGGTATAAAAATTAGATTGGAGACTTACTTAAGGTGATTAGTGTGATGAGAAGGTGATTTACTTGAGTAACCCAAATCAATGCTTCTAAATCCTTACAATGTACCCTAATGATACTTGAACTAGCCGAAGACAACTCTTCTTCTTTCCTTTGCTCCTTGGTGGATCGAATTATATGAGAGGGTGAGTGGTTATATTTGTTTTTCTCTTCTTGTGCTATGGTGTGAAAATGTATTTAAGTCTTTCTTATATATAGCTAGGAAGTCTTAGTTTTAATAGTTGGTCAAGGAAAGAAAATCATTAGGGTGGCTTGGTGTTGTGTGTTGGCCAAATATGGGGCTAGGAGGGGGGGGGGACAAAAATGTTAGTCAAGCCTCCAAAATCAAGTTTTACAACTCCATGTTTTAGGGTTCATGTCTAGTAATTATGTGATTAGAAGATTTTGGACATAGTAATTATTATGGCTCAAGGGAGGGGGGGGGGGGCGACATATATGTAAAAATAGGAGTAGAAGATTTAATTTTTATGTAATATGTGTATATTGAATGTATTGGGTATTAAAAATAGGTATTGGTTATCGATTTGGTAATTAACGTAAGTCACGCGTAATTAAACGTTATGAATAAAGAAATTACATTAGGCGTAAGGAAATATTTTTGGAACTTTGGTTATAATTTAGGAAGTGTAAAAATGCATTAAAAATAATTGTTAGGAGTATTGGGTATATCGGGTGTTTATTTAAATAGCGAAAAGTGTTTGTCGACTTAATAAATGTAAGTAACGAAAGGAATTGTTTTAGAGATTAAAATTTTTGAACCCGAGTAGGAGCAAGGTATTGGGTTGTTGTGGACTAAATATAGCCTAAAGTCCTAGTGCACTCGAAAGGTATTCTAAATTTTACGTTGATTCAAGTAAAAAGTTATTCGTAAATTGTTCTCAAGTAAATGTCAAGATAAGTAATTTAAGTTTATTGAATAGTATTGACCTGTAAAATAGCGGGTTGTCATAGTCTAGTACACATAAAATGAATCTCGTCCGCGAGATTCAGTCAGTGTTGGTCGTTGGAGTGTTGTCAGTGAAGAGGTACGGATACTTTTGACGGATCTAGTCTTCTCGTTCCCAAGTGAACTCGGGACCTCGTTGAGAATTCCAGCGAACCTCGACGATAGGAATTCGACTTTTTTGGCTTGGAACCTGGTATGAAATGGGGCTAGCCTTTCGAGATAGGATTGAGTTAAAAGTTTACTTGGTTACGGTGCTTTTTGAGGCGAGTGCCAATAAATGGCTTATAAGTTTTGCTCATCAAGGGTTTGTTTTTGGGTAAGGTTTATGGGTGACTATTCCAATCATAACAAGATTCTTCCGGAATTAGACATAGGTGGCCAAGCTATGTATAATTGAGGACTAATTATGTAATGCTTGGTTTAGCCAAAATAGCATTATGTTTCTTAAAGTTTAATAGTGTTAATCATTATACTAATAAAATGGTGGTCAAAATAGTTTCTAAATAACTACTACAGCTTGTAGGGCGATAGCGAAAGTATTTTGTAAGACGGTTGGAAAATAGTTTGCAAAATGGTTATAAAAATAGATTTATATGGTAATTAGCAAAACATTTTATAAGGTGGCAAGGGTCTTAGGATAAAATTCAGACGTTTTACAGGATGTAATTAAATTAGTTTATAACAGAGTAGTATCGTATTCTTGTAAAATAGTTGAGAAAAGGTTGTGAAATTAAGAGTGTAATGGACGAGAGTTGTCGTATTGCGGCGATAATAAAAGATAGAACATTCATTAGACAGAAATTCGTAATAATACACGAAACTTATACGAAAGTACATAATGTAAGACGCAAAAGAAATACAACCCTAGAGGGTTTAGACTTCGGTTTTATTATACAAGCAAAAACTTTAAACATTACCCTCGCCCGTAACATCGACAGGATCCTGGCAAGCTTCTCCTCCTATTAATGCTTATGCTCCCCTACGAGTTCTTCCTCCATTTTGATTCCTTAGCTTTAGGCAATCACTCCTGAGGTGTCCTTTTTCACCACATTCAAAGGAAGTTACCGGGGTAGGGACCCTACAATCTTTAGCTTGATGACTGGCCCTTTTTTAATTCCAACATGTAGCGGGGCAAGGTACAGTGTCGTGATACTTACATTCGTTGCACTCAGGTAGGGTTCAGGCATACCTTTTCTTATCACCTGGCCCAGCAGCATAGGCTTTCACCACTTCTTGTCTCTTAGGTGGTTGTTGTGCAACACTTTTTCCTTGATTGTTGTCTTTGTTCCATTTTCATTTGTTATCATTATTGTTTCCTATAGCCTTGGTGTGAGCTATGTGTTCCCTTGCCTGGAGCGACATACGGATAGCTTTAGGCATGGTATCGGGTTCTAATGGGGCGACCAACATACGAATTTCAGGGGAGAGTCCCCCGATATACCTCTCAAGTTTTTTGCATTCCGGTTCATCCATTGCAGGGCATAGCCGTGCTAATTTGTAAAAACGACTTGTGTATTTGGCAACATCATCTCCTACCATGGTAAAATCCAGGGTTTCCTGTTCCATTGCTCGTAATTCGCTCCATGAACAATATTCTAAAATCTTCATCCTTCTTAGTTTCTCCCAAGAGATTGAGTAAGCAGCATCGACCCCTACTATCTGAACATGTTTAGTCCACCATACCTGGGCACGATCCCGAAAAGTGAAAGTGGCGAACTTAACTTTGTTTTCATTGAGACAGTTACCACCTCGAAATATTGTTTCTACTTCTTCGAACCATTTGAAAAATCCCCTTGCGCCTTCAGTTCCGCTAAAGGTGTGGGGATCGCAATCCATAAATTCTTCGTGAGTAAGTTTAGGAACTTTGGGTGTAACGTTTCCTTCTTCTATGCTTTCAGCTCTCTTCGTGGTTTCAAGTCTTCCCGGTTCATTGGTCATATTTTTCTCTTGATTGGCGAGGGTTGTGGCTATGCTCTTGGCAATGATTTGCTCAACAGTGGCTTGTGTCATGGCTGGAGCGGCTTGCTTCGACATAACTCTTCAAAATCATAAGAGACCATGAGAGTTTATAAGTAGTAAGGATCATCACACTTATATATATGCAACCATGACATGTATAAATGAAGTGAAATCATAACAAGATGCAACCGCGAAAATATCATAAATATAATCATAACACACATGAATATATAAAATGAAAATTTTGGCCTACATAGACCGATATCAGGCATAGCACAACCATATCCATATAGTAGAGTCAATACTTGGTAAATTAGTTGTACATAAACCAAAATACTACAATTTTCTTCAAACTATGCCACGCATCCCGTGGCTAGGATAATAGTAAAAGCTAGTAAAGATATAAATCTGATCTAGAGGCTTCCTGGTGCTCCTCTGGGTGGATCCTGGGTTGTGGCATCATGGCGTTGTGATGAGTTCTGATGTGGGGCATCGAGTTGTGCGTCGATCAAATCCAAGATAGTATAGATCCCAAACCATTCTTGGGGAATCTGCTGATGTTCCTGTTGACTCGGTGATCTTGGTACTATCCACAGAGTGTCATCTAATTCCAAATATATGAAAATGTAAAAGGGGAATGACAATGGTGATAGTGGGAAGGTAGGGGTAGCCTCCTGAGACTCGAAGGTCTCAGCGTCACATCTGGCTTGCTCCTCTAGGTCTGTCTCAGGTGATGCTAATACCTCAAATAGGTGGAAGTTATCATCTAACGATGGTGAATGATATGAGAATGTCAAGGTATAGGGAGATAAGAGTAGTGATGTAGGTGCATTAGCAGATGAAAAAGCATCCTCAATATCCGAGTCTAATGAAATGATGATAGGGTGGTTGGGTGTAGACATGACTCTGTAACAACCCGATATAAAACAAATGTAAATACTTTGTATTAAATAAGCAAGTAAAAATATGTATAGCAATTGCACACACATCATGATATTTTGAAGTGTCGTGACCTAGTGGTTATAGTCTAGGGTCTATGATGCATCCTAATTCTCTATAACCTTGGCTCTGGTACAAATCTGTTACACCCCCAAAATTTGGATTGTAGTGGAATGGAATTCCGAGAGCGTAACATTCTTGGATAACAAAGTACAAGGAAATAAAGAATGACCTCTAAGTGATTCATTTTAAAACAAGCGTTTGATTTAAACATAGACATTTTACAAAAGCATTAATATCAGAGTTCACCATCAAATGTAAGATTTTAATACATAACCAAACGCTAAGTAATGCAAAGAAATCTTCATCATGATGTGCGTTCCAAAATGTGACTCTAGTATGCTCCATACATGGATGATTATTATCGTCTAGTTAACTGAGAATACACGCTAAAAAGTCAATATAATTGTTGGTGAGTTCATAGGTCTAAGTAAACAAGTAAAGTGCGGACCACAAGATTTCAACAGCATGACAATCACAACAAATATAACGTCGTAGCCAAAAATAATATACAGTGCCCAAAGCTCATGACCCCGAAGCTCAACGAAATGGTACGCAATCAAGCATTATAATAATCAATGCCCCAAATAAGTGTTTGCCAGACACTCGGAAATAATCCGAATGATATGCGTCCGTTTAACAGGTTGGAGCGACCAACTCGGACGGGGGTGTTAACCCAAATAGATCTATTCATAACATCCGCGCTTACAAGTAATTAACGGTTCATGATTCAGGGGGACTTTAATGGCAATGTGGAAACTTAGGCAAAGTAACGGTTTTTAATACTTGTGTCCGAAAAATAAGCAATGTATTCCCACCCCGAGGGTTTAGAAATAATGTACTAATAATGTAAAAATCGGGGCTATGAAACTCACCTCAGTAAAGCAATACAACACCGAATAAATGTGTACAAAAATCAAGGTACGGACGCTCTAACCGCAACCTAAATAATTCATATGTATTAGGTTTGAAAAAAATGTCGTGCATGCAAGTTCATATGCTATTATATCACTTGTACATGTTTGTTGCAACATTTAACGTCAAAAATATAGTTGCGGCAATGTGTCTATTTATTAAGCAAAGTAACCCTTTTATAGAACATAACTAGTTTATCACGTAATTAAACTACCGTCGTCTTGTTAATAAGTATTTTTGAAACCCTCTAACGCGCCTAACAAGTATACATAACGTTCTACCATTTTTGTTTAAGTCATTTTAGCTAAAACCGCCTCTAAAGTGTCCAAAATCCATATTAAAATGATCTAACAGCTTTCTATTAGCAAATAAAAGCTGTCAAATATTTATATTTCGTCGCAACTTCATTAGGCCATAATTCTCTCGTCTTAGCTCCGATTCTTAAGTTTTATATATCCCTGGGTTCGTGTTTAAGTATACTAACATGTTTTTAGTGCCTCGGCTAGTCTAGTTAACTTTTAACATCAGATTTTACCTCTTGAAAATTCCCAACAGCAACTACTTGTTTTAGAAAATCATTTTCGTCATCCAACTTAAAACTAACGTATCTTCTTCGTTATAAGTCCGTTTTAACCCATTCAAGCGGCCATGTTTTCGTTTTTAAGTATATTTTCTGAATCTCTAGCCCAAAATTACTCCTATCCTACTGATTATTCCAGATTTATCAAAATGGGACAGCTTCATTTAAGGGTGTTGCAAAGTGCATTTTTCTAGTGTTCAAGCTATTCCAAATCATTTCCAATCACCTCACAACTACTCTAACTCTACCACATTATTATCAAGTGTTTTAGGAACTTAAGAACTCATAAAAATGTAAGCTTATGACATTGTAACTTGTTGTCAATTGGATATGTTTTTAAGAAAATTTCACAAACATGTACATGAGTGATACTAATACATATGTAACCATGCAATATAATAGCTCATATCTAAGAAATGTAAAGGTATAAAAATTAGCTTGGAGACTTACTTAAGGTGATTAGTGTGATGAGAAGGTGATTTACTTGAGTAACCCAAAATCAATGCTTCTAAATCCTTACAATGTACCCTAATGATACTTGAACTAGCCGAAGACAACTCTTCTTCTTTTGCTCCTTGGTGGATCGAATTATATGAGAGGGTGAGTGGTTATATTTGTTTTTCTCTTCTTGTGCTATGGTGTGAAAATGTGTTTAAGACTTTCTTATATATAGCTAGGAAGTCTTAGTTTTAATAGTTGGTCAAGGAAAGAAAATCATTAGGGTGGCTTGGTGTTATGTGTTGGCCGAATATGGGGCTAGGAGGGGGGGGGGGACAAAAATGTTAGTCAAGCCTCCAAAATCAAGTGTTACAACTCCATGTTTTAGGGTTCATGTCTAGTAATTATGTGATTAGAAGATTTTGGACATAGTAATTATTATGGCTCAAGGGGGGGGGGCGGTCCATATATGGAAAAATAGAAGTAGAAGATTTAACTTTTATGTAATATGTGTATATTAAACGTATTGGGTATTAAAAATAGGTATTGGTTATCGATTTGGTAATTAACGTAAGTCACGCGTAATTAAACGTTATGAATAAAGAAATTACATTAGGCGTAAGGAAATATTTTTGAAACTTTGGTTATAATTTAGGAAGTGTAAAAATGAATTAAAAATAATTGTTAGGAGTATTGGGTATATCGGGTGTTTATTTAAATAGCGAAAAGTGTTTGTCGACTTAATAAATGTAAGTAACGAAAGGAATTGTTTTAGCGATTAAAAGTTTTGAACCAGAGTAGGAGCAAGGTATTGGGTTGTTGTGGACTAAATATAGCCTAAAGTCCTAGTGCACCTGAAAGGTATTCTAAATTTTACGTTGATTCAAGTAAAAAGTTATTCGTAAATTGTTCTCAAGTAAATGTCAAGATAAGTAATTGGAGTTTATTGAATAGTATTGACCTGTAAAATAGCGGGTTGTCATAAATGTCATCAATATACTCGTCCAAACAACCAGTAACTTTAGTCTGCTTCATAAAAACATATCCTTACCCCAACTGAATGTAACCTTACTATCTCCAGTACCCTCGACATCAACAGATCAGTAGCAGCAGAACAATCTTCTTGTGTGTGTCTTCCGATATTACAAAACCATATATTGTCCAATATCAGATAAAGCTAGAAGTACAAACTTTTAATGAGCGGTACTAACCATTCTTTCGATCACTACTAAGTTTTTGAACAAGCAGTACTAACTCTTCCTTCGAGCAGTACTAAGTTTTTAGTAGCAGTACTAAAAATATAGTAGCAGTACTAACTTGCTATAACCAGCAATATTAACGAAACGCAGCAGTATTAACAACTTTCAACTGACAACATTATAGTTTACTCAACAGTACTAAGTGAAACACAGCAGTACAAACTATCTAAGTAGCAGTACTAAAAATTAGCGAGCAGTAGTAACTTATTATGGCAGCAGTACTAACAAAATAAATTGCAGTACTAACGACCAATTTTAAGATCAGTATCCTTACATACAAATCCAGTAACCTTAGTTGTATATTCGCCCTTTGCTTCCAGTAACCTCAAAAACAGGACCTTACTTGCTCCAGTACCCTCTACGTACATCAACAGATCAGCACAACCAATATAAAAACGTAAACCCTAGCTAATCAGTTGAACAATCACCAGTAAACTACTCGGGTCCAGTAACCACAATCGCTTCTTTTCACAATAAAAAACATCAAATATACCAAGGATACTTTTTTTTTCACCAAAACGCTTCAATATTATTAGCTCAATAATACGAGTACTCTTCTGTAGTACTAGGGTTTACAACCTTGAAGCTTAACAAAAACGTATTCTAGAGATGTATGAGATGCCTAACAGCTTAACCTAGGACCTCCTTTTATAGGCAAAAGGAGTCCTTTACAAGATAACTACAGATATACAATATTCGTATCATTCTAAACATATAAGATATACACTAAATATCTTCTATACATATCACATTACGCGTCTTCATCTCTTTTGGCAGTATCAATCTTCATCAACAGTCTTCAGCAGTACTAACTTTCTACCAGAAGTACTAACTCAGTTAGTACTGTTAGTTATAATCTTCAGCAGTACAAACTTTAGCTTGAGAGTACTAAGTGTGCAGTTACTTAATTCCCAACAATCCTCCCTTAAACTTGTGATTTACCTCTAAATCATCAAGTTTCTGAATTAAATCTTTGTCTTTGAGAGGATTCTTCCAAACTCTTCATTTTCTTTCTGCTTGTATGAAGATCTTTCTCAGCATCTCTTTTGCCATCTCTGTCTCTTCATCCACTATGAGTTTAGCAGATAACATTACACTGAGAATTCCCTTTCTCAATGGATATTCCTTTTCAACAAGCGTATATACATCAACTCCAGCTTTTGTAGATACATGGAGAACTCCACATGTATCATACAACTTGCATTTTAATCCTAGATTGTTTGCTTGAAACCTCCATAGACTATCATCTGGATCTGGTTCAAACAGTCTCTTTAATTCGACCCAGAGCATTCTTTCCTTGTCATCAGTTGGCTCTGTTGATTTGAACTTCTCTTTAACTAATTCCCAGAGCTTGACTAAATCCTCCCTGTCAAAACCTTTGAGCATATCTTCAAAGAATTTATACACCTCAGAATGATCACCAACCCTTATAATCTTCTAGAATTTTCCTAAGTCATCTGTGTAGATCTCTTAATCTATGATTGGATACTTTGCCTGTAATGCTTCAACATTCATACCCTCTTCTTGAACAGTAATCATCATCTGTTGAATCTGTTCTTCTGTCAATTCTTCTTCTTCTGCTGTTGAGGGTAGATCTTCACTGACTTTTTGCCTTTTAGAAGACTCTAATTCTAAAGAAATTCTTGCTCTCTTCACTTTTCTACTCTCTTGTTAAGTATCCATTGGAATGAAATCTTGGACCTTCTTGTAAGCATTGAAGTATAAGCTTTCAATTTCTTCATAAGATTTTCCTTTAAGTTGAGCAGCAGTGTAATGATCTTGATTCTTCAGGTACTCCTTCATATGCTTCATCTTTTGTGCTTGAGTTGGAGGTTTGTTTCTTCTTGCAGCAGCCATCTTTTTACTCTGATTCTTCTTATCATCTCAAGCAAATCATTGAGAGCATTTTCTCTTTCTTCATCTGGAATAACTGCTCTGTCTTGTTCATAAAATTGCTGAGCTAAGAGTGCATCTGCTTGTTCTTGAGCTAACCTCTCTTCTTCTTCACTTCTGAGCTTCTGTTCACCAAGAAACCTAGCAATCCTTTGTTCTTCATCAAACTTAGCTTGTTATTCTTCATGCATTCTCTGAGCTATCTCTTCATCAAAACTCATCAACGCTTAAACACTTTTCTTCAACTTTTTGGATTGCTCATGCTCTATCATAATACTTTTTCCTTTGTCTTTTGAAGCAACAGATACACTGGCAGTACTAGCATATGTACTGACAGTACTAACTTCTTCAAGAGCAGTATCAACATTCTTTGCAGCTTCTTCCATTTGCATAGCCACTTCAATCACACTTTCAACTACTAACCCAGCCGTACTGTAACCACTGTAAAAATTTCACCTTGTAATAAACTATCTCATATTCTTAATAAAGAATACTATCCTTTTTCTACGTATAAATTTTTTTATCTGATCATAACTACTATCTAATGTGACGTAACTCACATCCTCGATAAACGTGCTCACACCCGAACCGAGATCAACATACTTAATGTTATTTCATATAAACATTTCCATATGTCAAGTATAAAACTTTACGATATTTCATTTCCCACTTTACGTTAATTCGTTAACGTACGACTAATAAACGTTCAAACTAAACATATCTTATCTATTAGAGTTTCTACGAAACCCTAAACCATTATAACAATGCAAATGAGTAACTAAACCCTAAAACACTAAAGTACAACTCTTCCAAGATAGTGTACAAGCTTCTAAAGCACAAAAACCTTAAATTCACTATAACTCCCGATACAAACCCTAAACTCACAAAACTATGATTTTATGTAATAAAATCACAAACCCTAATTAATGTATATATGGTTTTTATAAAATATAAGTGTACAAGTCTATTAAGCCAAGGTACAAGTTATTAAAGCATAAAAATCTAATATTAATATAAACCTTATTATAAACCTCAATGTACTTATTCTTAAGCACATTAACCAAGTCCTTTATGCACCAACCTTAAAAATAAAATTCTTAAACTTACTAAAAATAATTACAAGTCCCTAAACCTAATATACAAGTGTCCAATGCATAAAATCTAATAACTACATTTATATACTCTTAAACTTAATAAAACTAACATATAATTACTATAACTTAACCAAACGTTAAAAATAGATTTTCTATATTACATAAACCCTAGTACAACCCTAATAAGCCTACGGTACCACCCTTTAAAGAACAATGCGGTTCCATTTCCTTTTTCTACACAAGTCGACACATATAGTAAATAAGTAAACCCTAGAATATTTTCTATCCAACAAATACTTAAACCTTACCCTAAATAAAACATGTTACTTTCCTAAAACCCTGGGTACAATATCCTATAGCCTAAATGCCATCAAATGATACCATTCGATCCACATAATCCTCTACTAGTTCGATCCTAACTAGATTTAAACTAAACTAATTCCACTCTTAGATCTAAGCAAGTCTTACACTATAAACATACTTCTAAGATCCATATACTTCCACATAAACTAATTACCCTAGATATTTACCTTAGGTCAAATAAGGTAGGTAAGTTTTATGGTTAAGGCTAAACCACACGACCCTTTCCCCTTCCCCTCCATACATGTGGCATTCAAGAAACTATCCCCACATCACCATGTCTCCCTCACTCCTAACATGGTGACTAGAGACTTTGAGAAACACTAGAAACTCACCTCTCTATAAATCGATCCATATATTTTTTTTTCACCATTATTCGAACTACATAAAAAAACCATACACTCATTAGCTACTGATCCCGTAATCCAACTAGAAGATAAAGAAAGATCTTAAGAAGCCTAGGAAGGAGGAGAAGCATTGGTGCTCATTTTCCAAGCCATTTCGCCAAAACTTTCCCATAATCGAATTATCAACAAGTAATAATTTCTAGTTCATTTCAATACTCCTTGTGAACTTCAAAAACACTTAAAAATGATACAAAATAAGTGGTAATAGAAAACTAGGTCAAAAATCATGTTTTCTTTCCTTTCTTTCTTTTGTCGAGCAAAACCCAACACCCCTAATTTATTTATTTTTTTTCTTTCATATTACCAATCTAGGAACCCTAAAAACATGTCAGAGATAGATTTAATATGTTTACAATCATGTTATCATGCATTAAAAACTAGTTAGAACACTTAAAAATCAAAAACCAAACTTATTTGTTTTCTGGTCTTTTGCGATGGACAGTCCCAAACACCCCACTTGGGACAATTATTTCAACCTCCAAACAACATCCACAAAATCTGGAAATTTGTCAATTTAAAGACACCCCAGCTAACTAATTAAGGGATCTAGAACGTCGTAAAAATCTCATGTCGCCTCGTCTTTATTCGAGTCTTTTTGTGGTCTGTCGCAAACTGCAACTGAACGCACCCTTTTAATTGATTCAAGCTCGTAAGCTCGAATCATAAGCCAATAAGCTGTAAATAAGGTGTTTACAATCTTCTCACAACTTGTATAAAAGAGTCGTAGCAAGTCGTGTCTTTTTCCGAAGCTTAGAACGCGTTAAAATGAAATAAGGACCTCGTATGAAATAATAAAAATGCTTTGAGGGTAGAAACTGTCAAAATCCAACTATTTTCGTAACTAGGACCTAAGATGAAGTCGACCTGAAGTTTAAGGGTAAAACCTGTCAAATTTGAAAGATGGAGTTTTATTGGGCTAAAAGTGTAAATATTTCAAAGTTATTAAAAACAAGGACTATTTTTGCCAACGACTATTAGTTGTGGGAATAAATTGTAAATTTTGACAATACAGGGGTATAAATTGTCATTTTATGAAAGTTCAGGGGTAAAAATTGTCGTTTTATGAAAGTTTAGGCGTATAAACTGTCAATATATGAAACTATAAGGGTAAAAAGCGTAACATTTTATAATTATTATTAGAAATATATTTTTAATATATTTATAATAGAAACTAATAAACGAAATACATTTATCTCGATAACAAACAAACGAAACATAAACATAAACACATGAAATAAGATAAAATCTTATCATCCACCAACTTTTGAAGAGACTTCATGTTGTCTCATTTTAACATTTATTCGACAACCAAAACGTTACGAAACAAATATTAAAACTCATATATGTTGAATACGATTACTGAAACTTGACATACCAACCCAGGTCGCGTGCCAGAGACATTTATCAACTGTATTTAATTTGTTTTCCATCCAGACTGCTAAGGTGAGTTCATAGTCCCACTTTTTATACACTTTCCAAACTTGTGGGGAGATACATGCTACAAAACCGAACACAAGTATTTTTCTGTATGCTTTCTTGATTGATATTGCCTAAGTTACCTGTTGCCCTTAAAGACCCTCCATCATGGACCATTAATCACTTACGGGTGAGCGCGAATATAGTGAATAGATCTATTGGTTTTGACGACCCTTTTGTGTTACAGTAACGTGACCAAATGCACCTTATTTGAGATCAATAAAGAGACTGGCAATCTCTTACTCGAGGGCATTATTACTACATTTAATTATGTAATAATTTACATCATTAGGTTATAACTATGATGATAAACCTGTTAATGTTTTGCGTGTCATGAGACTCAGGGCAATATACTGAACTGCAATATTACTGATTTACTTTCTACTTAGCTTGTGTTCAGCTGATTATTACTTTAAACACTATGGCTTCACTCAACCTTTGTGTTGACTTTTTAGCATGTTTTATCTCAGGTAACTAAAAGCACGATTTGGCACGGAGTGGCAATGGACTTTCTTCTTATAAAAAGGGTGTCCATTTTGTTATCATTCAACAAATAATGTAGCTTTTATAACGTATTTCGAAACTTCCCGCTAGGACCTCTATTATGTAACGATGATTTAAATAAATGAATGATAACAATTTTATCTAAAACGTCTCTTTTCGAGTCGTTTTCTATTTTCATAACTGTGATACTTGAAGTAATACCCCAACTTATATTCCGCTGCGTATATCGAAAATGGGGGTGTTACATATTGGTATCAGAGCCCATGGTTATAGAGAACCAAATGTTTTCAAACATTGGACTATAACTACACTTTCAAAATAAATAATTTTACACCATACCATTTTACGCCCTCCGTGCCTGCATATTACTGTACTCAGTATATTACCTATTAGGAATTATTTTACACTAATCTTCACATACTTGATATTTACTCTCACACACTTGATTATTTCACCTTTATTTTTCCTCCATTAATGTTATTAATTACCTATAATTATTATTTGCAAATTACTACAGTACCATGTCCCCTGAAACACCTGATATTAACGAAACTACCCTCCGCACTACTTGTACATCACCTACCCACTCACCTCCACATCAGAAACTTAGTAGAACTACGTCAGATGAAGAGTTGATTGGCTGTCCGACAACGTTTGAGGTTGGACAGAATTCACACAAAGAAACAATTCGGAAAGATGTTGAGTCAAACTCTCCACTACCTGCCACTCCAGATTCCCCAATACAAGACATCCCAGACAACGTATCTTCACCTAATTCCCCTGACCATAATTTAAACCCTTGTGATTCAATATGGACTCTTCTTTATCTACACGCTAGCACCCTAGACATTCACACTGAGCAGCTGGAAGGGTTACAACCATTACGTTTCGAATGGTACGACCGTAACCTTGACACTCTGTTTAGAAGAGCCGATGCCGAGAGACGAGCAGTGTTCGACTTAGGAATAAAGGTTGATAAGATGAAGGATACTTACAACCATGAATTTAGAAGCTTAGATTCCAGAATCCACTGTTCGAGAAGAGAACACGGTCAGACACATGGTAGAGTGGAAGATATTGAAAGGACCCTATAGATGGCCAGAGATACGGCAAGAAACCAGGGTCAGAAGATTTTCGCCTTAGAAACCATGTTGGCTAATCAAATGAGGATGTACCAGAAATTTCAGGAACGCTTCTCAGAAATGGAAGCTGCACAACTGAAACTTGAGGCTGAAGTTAAGCATCTACGTCAAGGACGTAACTGATCTTAAATTCACATGTATCATTGTTGTTCCCACTAAACCAAATAGTTTTTGGTTAAGTGTATCCTGTATTTTCCCAATAAGCTCGAAACTTTCAGAACTTGTAACCGAGTTCTAAGTCTATAGCAACCCCTTTTGTTATGTCTCTCTGTTATGAAAAAATTCCCTCTATTATGCTCTACTATGATGCTATGCATGCATATAAGAACTTCTCATGACCTCATGCAAAATCCCACCATTTGTTACTCTCCTTAATAGACAAATGGCTCCACGCAAATCAAATCATACTTGAAACGCAATAAATGTCACATTCCCTTTCCTCCAAACCTAGTCAACCGACCAACTTGTAGCACAGCAAGTAATAGAAACTAGGACCACTATTGTCAACAAAGGACCAAGCACTTATACTAAAGACAGAGAATCCTTAATCTACCACATGAAGCATTAATAAAAGACTCTGTATCAATTGTTTTGCAAAAGCAATCGATCAAGTTATTAATATCATGTTATTTTTAGTGATTATATCCAGACCTACCATGACAATACTTACAATTATTATAATTCCTTATACCTACCATAACTAGGCTATAACCATAGAATTCTCTAAGACAAATTTCGAAAGAAAAACTTGATGAACGAAAAGAAAGTTGCTGAATTTCAGCATTTGCAGATGAATTAGTTTGTTCCTTAGCAGTTTTATACCAAGAGTTTATCATTTATCTACGATATTAACCAGACACATCGTAATTTTATGATTCTCAATTGGATATAACTTCGCATTGTGACCACTTGTTAGGATTAATATGTAATTACTTTATTACTCGAATTATTCTAACATGGTCATTACGTGAATTCTAAAATTCATGTTTCTTGTGATATTGATAGAAGAAAGCCAGCATGAAATATACAAATACCCTACCAGCACTAACCACCCCAATGACTCCTGAAGCTATCCAAAAGTTGGTAAGCAACATCATTGCAACAGTACTCGAAGTAACTACAGTAGCTTACTTGAGTAGCAACAATATGGCAACAGGAGAAAAGAAGACGGCTGCCTCTTGTACTCCTGAAAATTTCACGGGTTGTAGACCAACTCACCATAAAGGCCCAGAAAGAATAACTAAACCTACCATCACCCGTGCCCTAGGAATTAAGCAAAGTGTTACACCTAGGAAAAATAACCATAAGCAAAAACTATATGAGAGAAAAACCATCATGCCCACCTACTGCAAGTACACAAATGACCACAAATGTTACCGCAACCATCTACAAGATCGCATCAACTATCACCGCCAACTAGAGTTTAGACAGGAAACTGGTAGAGACTACATTACCACGCTTGTTAACGGAAATGGTTATCGTGGAAAGCAACCTCCATGTCAACGATGCAAGTTGCATCACACTGGATTATGTTTTGCTAAGTGTGGGAGATGCCAGGAAATAGGTCACCAGACAAGAGACTGCAAAGCCATGGGCAAAAAGGAACAGCCATCGGCTGTGGTATGCCACGGATGTGGTGGAAAAGGACACTACAAGAATCAGTGCCCAAACTACAATACCAATTGGAAAGACAAAACTAGTGCAAGAGAATGAGAACTCGTTAAGATCCCAACAACATCAAAGGATGACATCAGTATTTAAGCAGAAGATAAATTCCTGTTATAAATAAATAAACCGTAATTTAAAACTCTCTGAGTTGTATTTCCTATTGTACTCTACCTTAGTTACGATGAATGTAACCTAAGTATAACAACTACCTTTTTACTGTATGAAACCTCTACTTTGTAATACTTCCATAATAATCGCAATCTCAGTTTCTATTCCATTTACCCTGTTTATAGTTATTGCGTAACAAAACACTGTTATACCATTAGAAATTTGGCTAATATTATTTCTGACTGAACAATAGACTATCACCACCCTATAAGATCCTCACACGAACCCTAAGATTTATTTCAAGGATATCCCATTATTACCCTAGAAATTCCTAACTCATCACTATAGTGTGAACCAAATATTTCTTATTCTTTTAATAATTATGTTGCTATTTTCCAAAAACAACACGTTGAACACCATCTAAAACTTTTTGAAAAGTATAAATACCACAGTGACTCAGCCAAACAACACATCGTTTGGTCCTCAATTATTCATAGCCTGATCAACTATGACTAATTTAGGAAGAATCATGTAATAAATGGGACAGTTATCCTTTCAAATTTTCTAATAACAATTTTCATTCAAAAGCAAAATATTGAAACAAAATAAATTGTTCATAAAACATCACTTTTGACTAAATACAATAGATGTCTACACCTATTACCCATTACCTCTATCATAGGAAATCGAAAAAAATACAGGTAGGGAAACCCTAAGAGTTCACAAAGATTTATGGCAAACACAAATAGTACAAAATTTATTAGAATCCACGAAAATTCATACATAACGACATAATTAGCAACAGGAGTGCTAATGTTACAATGATTACAAGAAAAGGTATAGAGTCGCCAATAGGTTGACCCACCTTAGCAACAAAGACCACTATCAACCCAGCAATAGCGAGAGCCACCACGGGATGTATCACCTTGATTATCCTGAGCAATAAATACAAACAAACCATTAAACACGATACCAAGACTAGATATTAGACACAAAGACAAGCAAGTTTTATTCCATATTTATTAAGGATTACATAAAAATACAACAAGGACTCATTTTAACAACCCTAGCACAAGACTATTACCCCCATAACTTGTCAACGCCGATAGCTAGGAACACGAATGGTATAAGAGCCGCTAGAACGCAAACCATGAATACGTAATCTTCATCAGGGACGTACGCCAAATAGATAACCCCAAGAACGACGTACACGATTGCTAAGATTGTGATAAGGTGCGGCATTTTGAAAGTATTAGATGAGGGATATATGTTTGGTGGAAGAATGGAAATTAAAATGGAGTATATATAGGGAAAAACTAGCCGTTATTTTACTATTCCTGACCGTTGGAATTTACTATTCCTGACCGTTAGATTTTACTATTCCTGACCGTTAGAAATCACTATTCACAGCCTTGGATTCATTAGGTGGTAAAACATTCAAATTTATTTCATCTAGTAGGAATAAAACTAACAAAATTACGTTCTCTTGAATACCGAATGGAAATTCCTAGACAACCCTTTTTGGACTAAAAGTATAACCAAGGACTAACAGTGAAATGATAGTATTGGATTTAAATGACATAAAAGCAAGATAATATTATATATAATATTATTTTTTTTAACTTTAAGCATTTTAAGCATATCAAACTCAAGTCACAGATCAAATCGTTATACGACTTCCCATTCACACACTCACCATCTGAATAAGTCAGAATCTCAAATTCCCCTATCTGTTTAGATCATGTGTAGCAGCCATGTTCCCATCGTTAAGGTTATATAGAACCCTAAGAAAGGACCAGAACTCACCGGAAAACAAGAAAAATCAAATACAGGCAAGATACCCACACCCTTCTCCTCACACCTCGACCAACACAGACAGAATCTCGGGACGAGATTCCCTTCAACGGGGGAATACTGTAACCACTGTAAAAATTTCACCTTGTAATAAACTATCTCATATTCTTAATAAAGAATACTATCCTTTTTCTACGTATAAATTTTTTTTATCTGATCATAACTACTATCTAATGTGACGTAACTCACATCCTCGATAAACGTGCTCACATGCGAACCGACATCAACATACTTAATGTTATTTCATATAAACATTTCCATATGTCAAGTATAAAACTTTACGATATTTCATTTGCCACTTTACGTTAATTCGTTAAAGTACGACTAATAAACGTTCAAACTAAACATATCTTATCTATTAGAGTTTCTACGAAACGCTAAACCATTATAACAATAAATATGAGTAACTAAACCCTAAAACACTAAAGTATAACTCATCCAAGCTAGTGTACAAGCTTCTAAAGCACAGAAACCCTAAATTCACTATAACTCCCGATAAAAACCCTAAACTCACAAAACTATGATTTTATGTAATAAAATCACAAACCCTAATTAATGTATATATGGTTTTTATAAAATATAAGTGTACAAGTCTATCAAGCCAAGGTACAAGTCATTAAAGCATAAAAATCTAATATTAATATAAACCTTATTATAAACCTCAATGTACTCATTCTTAAGCACATTAACCAAGTCCTTTATGCACCAACCTTAAAAATAAAATTCTTAAACTTACTAAAAATAAGTACAAGTCCCTAAACCTAATATACAAGTGTCCAATGCATAAAATCTAATAACTACATTTATATACTCTTAAACTTAATAAAACCAACATATAATTACTATAACTTAACCAAACATTAAAAATAGATTTTCTATATTACATAAACCCTAGTACAACCCTAATAAGCCTATGGTACCACCCTTTAAAGCACAATGTGGTTCCTTTTCCTTTTTCTACATAAGTCGACACATATAGTAAATAAGTAAACCCTAGAATATTTTCTATCCAACAAATACTTAAACCTTACCCTAAATTAAACATGTTACTTTCCTAAAACCCTGGGTACAATATCCTATAGCCTAAATACCATCAAATGATACCATTCGATCTACATAATCCTCTACTAGTTCGATCCTAACTAGATTTAAACTAAACTAATTCCACTCTTAGATCTAAGCAAGTCTTACACCATAAACATCCTTCTAAGATCCATATACTTCCACATAAGCTAATTACCCTAGATATTTACCTTAGGTCAAATAAGGTAGGTAAGTTTTATGGTTAAGGTTAAACCACACGACCCTTTCCCCTTCCCCTCCATACATGTGGCATTCAAGAAACTATCCCCACATCACCATGTCTCCCTCACTCCTAACATGGTGACTAGAGACTTTGAGAAACCCTAGAAACTCACCTCTCTATAAATCGATCCATATATATTTTTTTTTTCACCATTATTCGAACTACATAAAACAACCATACACTCATTAGCTACTGATCCCATAATCCAACTAGAAGATAAAGAAAGATCTTAAGAAGCCTAGGAAGGAGGAGAAGCATTGGTGCTCATTTTCCAAGCCATTTCGCCAAAACTTTCCCACAATCGAATTATCAACAAGTAAGAATTTCTAGTTCATTTCAATGCTCCTTGTGAACTTTAAAAACACTTAAAAATGATACAAAATAAGTGGTAATAGAAAACTAGGTCAAAAATCATGTTTTCTTTCCTTTCTTTCTTTTGTCGAGCAAAACCCAACACCCCTAATTTATTTATTATTTTTCTTTCATATTACCAATCTAGGAACCCTAAAAACATGTAAGAGATGGATTTAATATGTTTACAATCATGTTATCATGCATTAAAAACTAGTTAGAACACTTAAAAATATAAAATGTTTCCAAACTTATTTGTTTTCTGGTCTTTTGCGATGGACAGTCCCAAACGCCCCACTTGGGACAATTATTTCAACCTCCAAACGACATCCACAAAATATGGAAATTTGTCAATTTAAAGACACCCCAGCTAACTAATTAAGGGATCAAGAACATCGTAAAAATCTCGTGTTGCCTCGTCTTTATTCGAGTCTTTTTGTGGTCTGTTGCAAACTGCAATTGAACACACCCTTTTAATTGATTCAAGCTCATAAGCTCTAATAATAAGCCAATAAGCTGTAAATAAGGTGTTTACAATCTTCTCACAACTTGTATAAAAGAGTCATAGCAAGTCGTGTCTTTTTTCGAAGCTTAGAACGCGTTAAAATGAAATAAGGACCTCGTATGAAACAATAAAAATGATTTGAGGGTAGAAACTGTCAAAACTCCAACTATTTTCATAACTAGGACCTAAGATGAAGTCGACCTGAAGTTTAAGGGTAAAACCTGTCAAATTTGAAAGATGGAGTTTTATGGGGCTAAAAGTGAAAATATTTGAATGTTAATAAAAACAAGGACTATTTTTTCCAACGACTATTAGTTGTGGGTATAAATTGTAAATTTTGAAACTACAGGGGTAAAAATTGTCATTTTATAAAAGTTCAGGGGTAAAAATTGTCGTTTTATGAAAGTTTAGGGGTATAAACTGTTAATATATGAAACTATAAGGGTAAAAAGCGTAACATTTTATAATTATTATTAGAAATATATTTTTAATATATTTATAATAGAAACTAATAAACGAAATACATTTATCTCGATAACAAACAAACGAAACATAAACATAAACACATGAAATAAGATAAAATCTTATCATCCACCAACTTTTGAAGAGACTTCATGTTGTGTCATTTTAACATTTATTCGACAACCAAAACGTTACAAAACAAATATTAAAATTCATATATGTTGAATACGATTACTGAAACTTGACATACCAACCCAGGTCGCGTGCCGGAGACGTTTATCAACTGTATTTAATTTGTTTTCCATCCAGACTGCTAAGGTGAGTTCATAGTCCCACTTTTTATACACTTTCCAAACTTGTGGGGAGATACATGCTACAAAACCGAACACAAGTATTTTTCTGTATGCTTTCTTGATTGATATTGCCTAAGTTATCTGTTGCCCTTAAAGACCCTCCATCATGGACCATTAATCACTTACGGGTGAGCGCGAATATAGTGAATAGATCTATTTGGTTTGACGACACCTTTGTGTTACAGTAACGTGACCAAATGCACCTTATTTGAGATCAATAAAGAGACTGGCAATCTCCTACTCGAGGGCATAATTACTACATTTAATTATGTAATAATTTGCATCATTAGCTTATAACTATGATGATAAACCTGTTAACGTTTTACGTGTCATGAGACTTAGGGCAATATACTTAACTGCAGTATTACTGATTTACTTTCTACTTAGCTTGTGTTCAACTGATTATTACTTTAAACACTATGGATTCACTCAACCTTTGTGTTGACTTTTTAGCATGTTTTATCTCAGGTAACTAAAAGCACGATTTGGCACGGAGTGGCAATGAACTTTCTTCTTATAAAAAGGGTGTCCATTTTGTTATCATTCAACAAATAATGTAGCTTTTATAATGTATTTCGAAACTTCCCGTTGGGACCTCTATTATGTAACTATGATTTAAATAAATGAATGATAACAATTTTATCTAAAACGTCTCTTTTCGAGTCATTTTCTATTTTCATGACTGTGATACTTGAAGTAATACCCCAACTTATATTCTGTTGCGTATGTCAAAAATGGGGGTGTTACAAGTACCTTCTTCCATTCTACTACTTGTAGTAGTATCTGCAACATTCTCTTGATCTTCAAGATTAACTGTTTCAGTATCCTGTTCTTGAAGGTTTACAGGTTCTGTGTCTTGTTGAATGTCACACCCCCAAAATCTGTGGTTGCAGCGGAATGGAATTCCGGGGGCGTGATGCTCATGGCCAACAAAGTACAAGGAATAAAGAACGACCTCTAAGTGAGTCATTTCAAAATAAGCGTTTGATTTAAAGTTAACGTTTTTACAAAACATATGTATCAGAGTTAACCATCAAAATGTAAGATTTAAATACATAACCAAACGCTAAATAATGCAAGAAAATCTTCATCATGATGTGCTTCCAAAATGTGACTCTAAAGTGCTCCATACAAAGAGGTGTATCATCACCTAATTACCTGAGAATACACGCTAAAAGGGTCAACAATAATGTGGGTGAGAATCATAGGTTTAAGTAAACAGTAATGCGGACCACAAGATTTCAGTAGCAAGACAATACAACAAATATAATGTCATTTCCAAAAATAATATATATACAGTGCCTAAGCTCATGACCCCGAAGCTCGATGTACTGGTATGCAATCAAGCATAATAATAATAATGCCCCAAATAAGTGTTTGCCAGACACTCAGAAATAATCCGAATGATATGCGTCTGTTTGACAGGTTGACGCGACCAACTCGGACGGGGTGTCAACCCAAATAGATCTATTCATAACATCCGCGCTTACAAGTAATTAACGGTTCATGATTCGTGGGGACTTAGTTGGCAATGCGGTAACTTAGGCAAAATAACGATTTTAGTACTTGTGTCCGTATGTAAAAACAAGTAGTGTATTCCCACCCCGAGGGTTTGGAAATCATGTATAAACAATGTAAAATTGGGGCTATGAAACTCACCTTAGCAAAAGCAAATTCTGATTGATAAATTGGCAAACGGTAAATTAAGTCCGATAACTCTAATCGCGACCTAAATATTACATATGTCTTAGGTTCGAAAACAAGGTCATGCACGCAAGTTCATACTCTAGTTTATCACTTGTACATGTTTATCGTCAAAAATGTATTTGCGTCAACGTGATCTTTTATTTAGAAAATCACCCGTTTTAGAAAACGTAACTTGTTTATCTCATGATCAAATTTTAGTCGTCATGTTAATAGGTATTTCAAAAATCTCTAACGCGCCTAATAAGTGTATATAAGGTTCTACCATTTTCGTTTACGTCATTTTAACCAAAATATACTCTAAAAGGTCCAAAATCCACTCCAAATAATCCTAACAGCTTTTCTAATAGCCAAAAATATGGCTGTCAACGTATATGTCGTCGTAAACTTTTGTTAGGCCATAACTTTTGCGTCGTAGCTCCGTTTCTTAAGTTTTACCTATCCCCGCGAAGGTATTTAAGTGTACTATCGGATTTCTAAGGTCTCGGCTAGTCTAGTTACCATTTAACCTCAGTTTTCATCTCTCAAAATTCTTAACAGCTTCAACTATTTTCTAAAAATTTAGTTTTCGTCGTATAAATTGAAACTTGCGTATCTTTTTCGTTACAAGCCCGTTTTAACTCATTCAAGCGGCTACATTTTCGTTATTGAGTCTATTTTCTATATTTCTAGCTTAAACTTGTTACTAAGTTACTGAGTTTTCTGTATTAACCAAAACGGGATAGATTCATTTTTAAGAGTGTCAAAACATTTTCCTAATCTTCTAGTTATCATATCCACTTAACAACAACTCCAAATCTAGTCCTAGTTCATCCACCAACTTCTCAACATAATTTAGGAAGTATAAAAATACGTTAGAAATAATCGTTGGAAGAGTTGGGTATATCGGGTGTTAAATTTTTAAATTTGCGAATAGCGTTTGTTGAATTGACAACCGTAAGTAATTTAAGAAAATGAAATTGTTTTAGGGTTTAAAATTGTGAATCAGAGTAGGAGCAATATACTGGAGTGTTGTGGACTAAATATAGCCTAAGTCCTAGTGTACTTGAAATATATTCTAATTTTCACGTTGGTTCAAGTAAAAAGTTATATGTAAATTGTTTTCAAATAAATGTCAAGAAAACAAATTCGAGTTTGTTGAGTAGTATTGACCTGTAAATTAGTGGGTTGTCATATTGAATATATTCATCCTGTTGGTCACCACCCATATCTTGATCAAACTGCCTCCCTTGAGTCTCAGCATTATCTTGTGCCAAGGAAATATTTGGGTCTTGATCAATGTCTGCAATCTTCCTCCCCTATTTGGAAGAATCATCCAAATCATCATCATCATCATCATCTTCTGAACTTGAGGACTCAACAATAGTTGTTCTTCTTTTAGCTTTGAGTGACTTGACCTTTTTCTATAACTTCTTCACCTTTAGAATAAACTTTGTATAGGCACCACCATATAACTTTTTAGTCTCCTTTAATTCATTCTCTAGGCCAGTCACCCTCTCTGTTAGTTTGGTACAAATGTCCATCAATTCCTTGAGTTGCACACTGCCCTCATCACTTCCAAGTGTGTTAACTCTTGGGAGAGGTAAATTATGGGGCATTTCCCCCATAATATCCAGGTGGCTGAAGAGTCCATCACCTGAACCAAGTTCATGAGAACCTGATACATTAGATGTTGCCATGGTTGGATCTTACTTATGTTACCATTGGCCTGCCCAGCTTCTAAGGTAGAAACAGTAGTGGTAGCCCTCACCATTCTGTCTAGGACAGCCTCATCTGCTACATTGGTTTAAGGAGGAGATTTGGTCTGTGGTACCACAAATCCCTGTCTGTTTCTTCTCCTATAGGTTTGTGTGATTGGTGGTTGTGAAGAAGATGGAGCACTTATGGGTGTTTGTTGGGACTCAAATGGGATTGTTGATCCTTCACCCTGAATGTTTGCACAAGCGTTGTATCAAATAATGTTACTTCTACCCCTGGAAAACCTTGAGTTGGCCTCCTCATGTTATTAAAAAGTTTTGAAGTAAGAGAGGGAGTTGGATAAACATTTTTGTGGGGCTGAAATAAACATTTGTACATATTCAAAAACACTTGGATAAATTTTGGATACATTTAAAACTTGTATTTGGTATCCACATTTTTCACCATACCATCAAAAATCAGTTTTCAAAAAATGAAAGTCCTGTTTGTGGCTAAGCAAATGAGAGCAGTTGAAATATTGCTACTGAATTGCACCCAAGAGGTTTTCTTTGGACTTAAACAATGTAGAATGGTATGAATGAAGAATCTCCATTGTAGGGCAAATTGTCCTTTTTGAAAAGTAAGTTTATCATCAATTGACTCATACCCCATTCTGGAAACAGTTTGAAGAATTTCAGTGTGACGCAAAATACTAATACCATTATCTTTTGCTAAATGGAGGTGTCCCCTAACAGATGACTCAGTAATAGTTATTGTTTTGCCATCAACTGTTGCAATTAACTCTTTGTCTCCATTATCAAGTGTATTGGCAGTAGCAGTCTGCCAAAACCGTTTGATTTAAGAGACAGAGATAGTAGAATTCACAGTAAGAGCATACCTGATGTGGCTAGAATTAAGGAAATCTACTATCTGATGAAAGCCATCACTTCCCTCTATTTTAACCAAAAATGCAACCATGTTGTGCTTTTCGCAAAATTCCAAATTAGCCATAATGAGCAAGAAAAGTTTATTAGAGTGCTGGGTAATGTTTGATTAAGAAAGTATGAGCGTTTGGCAAAAGCAATTGAGATTTTATAAATAATGTTTAGGGTTTCAATTTGACCGACCGATGAATTTGTTTCCTTATCTTGAATGAATTGTATAAGTTAAAGTAAGATAAAGAATTTATCCAATTTAGGAAACCTATAAGCAAGGGAAGTTAGCGAAAATCTCTCAACGGCTATAATAAAAAAAAAAGGTTATGCCAAACAGTACTAACGGTTACCCAGCAGTACTAATATTTGCCTAGCAGTACTAAGTTTTAGCCTAGCAGTACTAAGTTTTACCAGTACAAATTTTGCCCTCCAGTATTTACCCTAATTTTCATAAAAACGGTTATGCCAAACAGCACTAACGGTTACCCAGCAGTACTAAGTTTTACTCTAGCATTACAAAATTTTATCTAGCAGTACAAACTTTTTGCAAGAAATTTTCAGCAGTATTAGCTCAAATTTTCTTTCAAAACAATATTGCACTCATACATTTGGAAGGGATTAAGTATAAAGGAAGACACTTAATCAATTTCAGTTGCATTTAACCTCTGGTTGTGTGAGAACCAATAATTTTCAGTATAAATACTTCCTGTGATCAGATAGACTCATTAATAGAGCGTTCTTGACAGGGTTTCTAGCTCGTGGGAAGTGTTACCTCTAATACAAATGTATTAGATTCAATTTTGCTTGCTATTCTTAATACCAGATATCCTTAGACTAACACACTATCAAATGATAGAATGGTAAAGAGTGAGTCAGCTTAGTTACTATCTAACTAACTATGACAATCAATTCATGTTCAATAATACCACCTGATAGGCATACGTTGATTTCAAGAAAAAGATTTTAAAGAACCTCACAACTCAGGTGTAAAACCCTTGTTAAGTGATTCCCAAATCCCCTCTATAATGAATCAAATCCTCTATCTTGGAACAACAACATGACAAACATTCCACCACTTTAGCTTCTCACACAACATCAATACCAATCATACTGCTTACTTAACCTGCAAATGTTTGTCCAAAACCAAGAAAACACAATGCAACGCATTTTCTATATAACAGTATCAATTTTGACTAACAGTTTTAATTTATAAGGAAATTAGTTTCCTTTGGGGACCCTATCCATTACTGACTTGGATCTGCCTCGTACATCAATATAGTTATGATTCTTCAATATGATTGATGCACTATCAGGTTTGGTAGGTCTCCAAACCCAACATGCTGAGGCCTTAGCAGCATTAGCCCCATTTGCCCTGACAGCTTTTACCACTACTGAATTTGGCCTAGCAGTATTAACTACTGGCCTAGCAGTATTAACTCTTGGTCTAGCAGTATGAACTATTTGGCTAAACCTTTTGTGAAGATCGTTTAGAGAACTAGGGATAACAATAACAAAGATTAACAATATACGCAACAGATTAAACAAAACATCAATTGTTATTGTAACAAGGTTTCTTCGTCATCATCTTCATAACAATACAATTACAAACACGATTAGCCCCAATTCTACTTGATCAAGTGTAGAACAGTTACTTATCTAACAGGAATCATAAGATCCTTAAGGCTTAACAAAACACAACCTGGGAAATTTACACAAAACCATACACCTGATATACACACACATTTACTGATGTTCACATCTTGACACCCACTAAAACAATCGCCCTATGTCTCTTTATATAATAGAGACATTAGGGTTACAAAGGACTATAATATTAAATCTTATTTGTCTTCTAAGTCCCTCATGTTTGCTTCATTCTTCATATATTGTTTTGTATTTATCAACTCTATGTAAATCCAAACAAGTTTGATTATTGAATTCAGTGCCGTTGTCTATTCTAACTTTTCTAACTGTATTACGAAGTTGAAGTTGAATTTTGTTGAGAAAGGTGATGATCATAGGAGGAGCTTGATCTTTACTTCTGAGAAAATAAACCCAAGTCCATCTGGAGAAGTCATCAACGATTAAAAGAATTTAGCGTTTGCCGTTAATCGTCTGCATAAGTAATCTTTGGAAAAACAGAATCGTGGAAAACTGTCGACTAGCTTGTGACGTCCAAGTTCAGTCATGGTTTTGAAGTTCAAATGAGAAAGTCGTTTGTGCCATAACCATGATTTTGTCGAAGTTGCTTTGGAGAGCAGACATATTGGAGAAGAACCAATCATATCAGACATTGAGATTGTGTAAAGACTTGTTCCATGAGTTCTTGACATGAGATCATTTCCTTGTAAATCACGAACGAAGCATGTTTTCGCTCTAAATGCTACTTCCAAATCCCCATCACAGAATTGACCGACTAAGAAAAGATTGTGACCAAGGCCTTTGACATAATTCACACGACTAATTTCGATGTTGCCATTGACATAATCTCCATAGCCCATGATAGCAGCGAAGTGATCGTTTCCGAATTTTGACAGTGCCAATGAACTTGGGAACAAAGTTTACTAACAGTTTGAGATTGCCAGTCATATGTCGGTTACAACCGCTATCAACAATCCATAGAACGATTTGGATCACCTGCACCACACGAAGAAGACGAAGGTGGAATAATGGTAAGGGTGGAACCCAAAGAATTTGTGGGTTCCGTTGGGTTAGAAGAACACGCATTAACAATTTTAGGTATCCATTTAAAACTAGGTGTCCTTTGTAACCAACGTTGCCATGTCCAACTATTTCGTGCTTTTGTCTTAGTGAATTCGCTAGGTGATTGCACTATCCTAGGATTTGTATTCGCAACTATGGGAGTATCTAAGGCATTTTGATAAACTACAACTGGCAGTTTTTCTAGCACAGACTTAGAAGCATTAGTGGGCCTAGAGGTATTGCCAGCTGTAACTTTCCTATTACGAGATAAAAGAGATTTTGCAACACATTTTGTATGATCACTAGATAACATGCTTTTACGACAGAAAACATAAGAAGCATTAACGTTTAAAACATTCAAAGTCTGAGCATTCGTTACATCGACATTAGAATTACAAGTTTTTAAGTTCGAATTTAAATCAGACGCAACATGTGTTTTATTGAAATTCCTAAGTTGATCTTCTACTTCTTGGGCTTCTAGTTTCCCGCTTCTACGTTGCCAGATCCTATTAATCCATTTGTTGCTCTTACGCTTTGATCTGCTAACGCTAGTAGTGGTGACTATTCCTGTAGAAGTTGAAGGAATCAAATTAGTGGTCTGATTTATGTTAGAAAAGTTCTGCCTAGATGTGGTGTCTAGCTTGTACATTCCTGGTGCAATCACATTTTTGTTAACAGATTTTCCTTTTTCTTGTAATTGGAGTTTCTCTTTTAATTCATTGATGATGTGTTTCTGATCCTGTAGTCTCATATCAAGTTCTCTATTTAAGCGAACAGTGGCTTCATGGTCTTTCCTACAGTCAGCATTTTCTTTCAAAAGTTGAGACCGAGTCAATCATAAACTGTTTTGTACTCATTTTTTAAATTCTCAATTTCTTTTTCATATTTGAGCACTTGACACTGTAAGACTGTGTTCTTATCATCAAGATTTTCAACTTTTGAGGACAAATTGTTTTCAAGACCCAGATTTTATTTTTTGGTATGGTAAGGCAAATTCAAAGTCAATGCTTTGAGCCTCACACCATTGAAATTTGTATTTTAGTTGAAAAATCTCTTTTGAAAGGTGACTTTTGTAACAATTCACATTTCAGGTTAATTTCTATTCCCGAAAATTTTACTATTCATTTTACCATTTTACTATTCACTTTCACTATTCATTCCCAAAATTTTTATTTCATATTCTTGTGAGTTAAACTATTTTAATGATAACCCGAGAGTTTGACACTCGTCGGATCATTTCTGCAGAAATCACGAAACCGTGTCTAAGAATTACTTTAAGGTTTAAATGTCATTTAGGCATCCCGATATGTCCACACAACATTACAATCAAGAGAAATATAAGTTTTTCACCTTACGTGACATTCTCAAGAATTTTGGAATTTTACATTTTCCGAATCTGCGTTTTATGCGATTTACGCGTTTTAAGCTTGCGGTTTTAGGTCTAAAGAACATTTAACACCAACCGTCACTGGACTGAGCCCAGTCTAGACACTATAGGCCATTTTAATTCATTATTATCATATTAGAAAAGTTACATTTTACTTTTCTCAGTTTTACGCAACTTTCGTACGTTTTACGTTTAACGCGTTTTAAACCTACGTTTCCAGCGTTATTAGCGTTTTCGCGGCCCATTAAACTTATCACTTATTTTTATAAGATAATAATGAGTATATTGACAAGTTTAATCATTTCTATAAGTTTCGTATTTTTACGATACCCGGTTTTACGTTTCGTGACTTAACAACTTACAGTTAGCAATTACCAGGACAAAACTGACACCGTAAAAGCAAGATAATGCAAGAAACTTATCAAGCTTCTCATGAAAGCTTCATGAATTTTATCAAGGAAGGAACTAAGGGCATGTGTCTTGATCTCAATCCTTGTACTCCTAGGATGATACCATGTGTATAAGCTTCCTATGTAAGCTTTCTAAAAATCTTGCAACTAACCTCCTTAACTCACTATAAAAACCCCCTCCTCTCCTCTTATTGCTGCCCCATACACAACACACAAACACCTTCATATTGCTAGTTTACTTTAAGTATTATCCAAGAATACATGTGCTATATCAATTCCAAAAACTCTTGTTAAGTTTTTATTGATCCAAAGACCTAGTTCTTCTTTCCTTTTGGTGATCTTCCATCCACACAAGAAGAGTTCTAGTAGAAGTATTCAAGTGCCTTTCCAAGTAGTCACAAATTGTTATAAAAAGATCAAAGAATTTGGAAGCTAGGTATCCTAGTTCTTGTTCAATCAAAGTCCTATCCTTGTTCTTAATTTCCTTTCCTCAGAAAGCCAAAAGTTGTAAGAAACCCTAACACACTTTCTTTCTCAATATCATTTTCATGCTTCTTATGCTTCATTTATGCTATATATGGTCTTTGTGTTATGTTCATGATGTATAAAAACCTTTAAAACAAGTTAAGAACACTATATGTTAGCCTATGTTAAGTAATCAAGAAAACTAGTGACATATATTGTGAAATACGAACAAAATAGTATAAACATGATATTGGAAAATTACCTACTGTAATAGAGGACTTTACAAGGAAAACATAGCAATTTGAATCATCTAAAATGAGTACACGAGTCAAAAGTTATGGCCAAAAGAAGTTAGCGAAACCAAAACGCGAAAACTGCCCAAAACAAGCTGTTAAGCAGCTGACCATTTTAAACGAGACCCTTCTGGTCCATTTCATCAAAAAGTTAAAATACGAAAGTTGTCCGGAACGATGTTTCCTTCAACCAATTAGAAGCTCGTCCCCTGAAAATGCATAACGAGTGATATTTTTCTTCAAATTCTTAACAGCCCCTTTTTAATACTTAAATGACCATGTATTGGTCATGGCTAAGTAAAACAAAGAGGTCTAATGGCCTTAGGCCGAGACCACAGCCACGGCTAAGGCCAAGGATGAGTCTCAAGACCATAGTAGCCATGACCAAAGCCACGGCAAGGCCACGGCTAAGTCCTTAAGACTTTCTAAGCCGAAAACATTAACTAAAGTTTTATTCATAACATAACCAACCAAGTTGGATCTACTCCATCGATAGACCATGATACTTTGCAAGTAATATCACATCCATTATAGGCTTAATAAACTTATAAAGATAACAATCTTCATACAAAATAAATTTCCTAAGTTTATTCAACTTTCGGACATGTAACTTTTAAAGACCAAAAAAATATATTTTCTATCGAATACTACAACACTAGGGAGCTTCATGTGAGGGGTTTCATTTGGGTAAACGGATCGACGAGTTGCTAGATTTATGAATTAAAGTGTCCTAGCTCCTCGAACGTTTACTGCATGACCTCTGAATTATGATGGCCCAAACGGTAGTACGAGATGTACGAACTAAACATGTTTCATAAGCCATCTTCATACAATGACCTACACAAAGTACTACATCATGAACAATATGCAAGACATATATTGGCACGTCTTTTTATGCTTAGACATTATTCCAAACCTAAGTCGCAACATTCTATTGTAGGTTGCACTTAGAGGTTTCCCGGCTTATCCATCGAACTCATTAAGGCACTAAAACACCATCCAACTCACGGTGAGTCGTAGCCCCTACTCTTTTGATACTTGTTTTATACTTTTGGGGGAGATACATGCTCAACTGTTTTCATTTACTTTCATACTCTAAACTCTCACGGATTGCCGTGAGTCATAGCCCCATTTTTATACTTGTTTTATAAATACTTTGGGGGAGATACATGCTCAACTACTTTTAATTTCAATCACGATTATTTGCAACTATATGTTTATCTGAACTGAATGTTTATTCACACTATGTAACAGTGATTGCCATACTTAGAGTTTCTTTATCATAGACCATTAAGCACTATGCGTAGTGAGCACGAATACTATGGTTAGATCTATTGGAATTAATGTAACCATTAAGTTGACCGAGGTAGGGCAAACAAACATACCATACCTTGTGTTGACCCGGGTAGGGCAAACAAGCGTTCCATCCTTTGTGTTGAGCCAGGTAGGGCAAACAAACATACCATCCCTTGTGTTGACCCGGGTAGAGCAAACAAGTGTATCATTCTTTGTGTTGACCCGGTTAGGGCAAACAAACGCACCATCCTTTGTGTTGACCCGGGTAGGGCAAACAAAACAATGTTCAACGCTTTGGGGTGTATAACAACGTAATCCATACACAGAACAACGAAACAAACAGGACTTGGTCCAATTACCATTCAAACAGGACTTGGTCCAACTACGATTCAAACAGGACTTGGTCCAATTAAGAGTAACAGAAACACTACCTGCATGTGATATTTTATTTAGTACAATAGTCATACACTTGGAATCTAAGAAATGTACATTTAGTATTTACCTATACTTGTCACGATGATTTTTACAAGGCTTGCACATTTATTCCACAAACTCTATGAACTCACCAACCTTTGTATTGACACTTTAGCATGTTTATCTTAGGTCCATAATGATTGAGGCTAGCACAGAGGAGCACGGATACTCAAGAGGGCTATAAATTTTATTATCATTCGAAAACTCATTTGATGAATTTTGTAAACCATGTAACCTTTTGGGACCTCATTTTGTAATCTCTGATATTTGTATAATTCGAATGATAATCCTTTTTAAAATGACTCCATTAGAGTTCATTTTCTGTTATTATAACTATCATACCATGAGGTAACACCCAATTTGAATTCCGTTGCGTATCATGAAATTGGGGGTGTTACAACTTTGAACATCATCATTTTGTTGAATGATTCTCATATTTTCATCTTTTAAAATCTCAATCTCCTTTCAACTTTTCATCCTTAGAATTATGGTCAACAATAAGCAAAGAATTACAAGACTCATAAATAGAATTCATGATCACCGAGATAATGTCAGAACTGAGAACATCTTCCAAGAGTCGATCTGCTTCATTTTGAAGAATTTTGTTTCTAAGTTTTTGTTTGGAAATTGAATTTTCAGTTGTATTGATAATGTTCATCATAGATGACACTTCATTTTGTAGTTCTTGTTCCCAGTGTGTTGCACAAAGACACAAATGTTGGACATGTGGTAAAAATTGTGTTTGAAAAATTTATCTCTGTTCTTTTCCGTAAGCACATTGAAAAGTTGAAACAGTTATCTCAGAATTCCGTTCAATTGCTTGTTACAAAAAATTTGATGTCTTCCATAAACGTGTCAAAATACCGTAGTACAAGGCAACATTTTGGTAATGGTTGAATTTCACCAGAGGATGGTAAAGGGCCATTTATTTGTGCAACTGGTTTAACGGGACCAACATCAGAAGTAGATTCATGAATTTGAGTGATAAACCAAGGTTGTTCTGTTTTTTCCTTTTGAGGGAAAAAAGTGTTAAAAATATGAGGCAATTTTGAGTAATCAAATGGTTTATTAAACTTATCATTGCTCATTTTTTATCGACTCTTGTCTTCCTGTTCCTGTTCTTCCTCACAGTTATATACAACAACACGCATAATTGAATCATCAAATAAATGTTCTTCACTAAACAACTTCAGATTTTCCTTGAGTACTCTATTTAGAAAACGTGGTTTATCGTCACTAAGAGCAAAAACATAACCTTAGGGATTTATCTTTAAAGTAAACTTTTGAATTGTTGTTACAGACTCACCCGTTTTGTAAACAACTTTTTGAAACTCTTTTAATTTTCTTTCCAAATCTACAATTTCATCAAGAGTCAATTCGTTTCCTAGACACTTGTTTATGTTCAGAAAAACTAGCTTGACAAGTTGACAATTCTGTTTTTATTTTTGAAAGTTTAGAATTGAGGTGTTCAACTTGTTGTTTGAATTCAAATTTTTCTTTTTCCATTTGAGAAACCAAGTTATTTTTGGAAGCGACTAACTCTCGTAGTTGATGTTGTAACTCTTGTTCTTTAACGTACGCATTTTGAAAAGCAACTTCAAAACTTTGTTCTCGTTTAGCTTGTGTTTCAAAATTATTGACTTGTGTTTTAGAGCACTCAAGATCCACAGTTAATGATGGAATTGTGGCTTTTAACTTACGGTTGATTTCATTACATTTCTCAACTTGAGATTGGGTGGTCATAAACAAGGTCATGAGTTTCGGATATGGATCAGACGAAGTTTCAATCTATTCAAGTTGATCATTGTTAAGGTCCTCAATTGGATCATTAAATGTAACAACAGGGTTAATTTGATCATCTTCTTGAAGAGTTAGAAATGAATCATCTTGAATAAATTGCAGCTTGTCTGACGCAGATGCGGATGGAGATACCAGTTCATATATGAGACATATATTTGGATCAGGTACCTGAGACAAGCCATCAGTATCCTAGACTGGGCATGTGTCACTCATGTGATGTTCCTGCATTTTTGCCATCAACATAACTGCTGCATTAGCTTCCAAGTCTTCCATATCATCATCTGAGTAAATATTTGCCATGAAACTGTTTTCTTTGTCAGTGAGATTTCCACCAGCATCGTCCTTAAGTTCAAGAAATAATGCTTGTTTATGAAAATCACTGCCTCTGGTTCTTGATTTTGGACATGCATTAGCTAGATGACCCTTGCCATTACAGTTGTAGCACCTGATTCCCATATTCGCATTTGATGAATTTCCAGTTTCAATAATTTCAACCCTTCTTTGAGGAGCACCCGCATTGTTCCTATTTCCACCAGTTGTGTTTGTTGTTCCAGTTACATAATTAGAATTAACTACAAAGTTAACCTAATCATGTTCCATGACTGAGTAATATGTTGATTAACAAAGCAAAATAAGTAAAACGTAAAAGATAAAACACAAGAGTTTTTAAAGGTTTAAATTCATATTAGAAGTTAATCAAAAGAATCTATACCCAAGGGTTCACGGAATAAACACATGGGATTGAAATGACAAAGTATGGTATGTTCTCCTCACTAAACTCAAGCTAAGCTTGAGTGTCAACTATGAATGAACCACTGAGCTATCTCAGGGACTAGGTTGCTCTTTGGGGGAGAAAAGTGGTTTTGTGAATGTAAGTGCACAAAACTTATCCACTTTTCTCTCTTATGATCCTATTTATACACAAGTATAAAAGAGCACCCGTGACTAAAAAGACAAAAAGAATGAACTAACTAATCAGGACAAAATACTGATGTATTTTGTCCTTGTTACAAGAACCTATTTTGGGTATAAGACAAACATGCTTTCTGAGTAACAGTAATGACACTGCTCTTGTTCTCAAGCCTTTCAGGGAAAGTTTGACTTTGGCCTGATAAGGACTTCTCCTTATCTTTTCAAACTCTTCCCGCCTTCCTTTCAGACTTCAGGTTCTTCAGTCTTGGTCTTCAGTCTTCATCTTCATTCTTTATAGTTGTTGAGGAGACTGGGGTTCAGTGAGTTATTGTTATCAATCACTGAACCCATTATCTTCTTCTTTGGCTTAAGTGACACTCAGGGAGTTCCGCCTCACTGAAAGGTGAATCTTTCTTCTTAGACTCGTCCTAAGCATCCTGAATATAACTCACTGAGTGACTGTTCACTCAATGACCTGAGAGCGTTCACGGTTGTTTAACACTTGGGCTAATTTGTATTCAAATCTTTGTTTCAGGACACTTGGGTACTGAATGGACCCAACAGTGTTAAACACTTGTCCATTTCCTGAATTACCCGCATAACCTCCAGAGCCCGTCTAACGTCCATAAGTACGATTCTATACTTCAACCCATCCATCTTGTATAACAGCTTGATTCCTTGTGTTAGATGAAGTACGGAGATGATTGTTGGATTTGTTTGAGAATTTGCTGAAGGCTCGAGCAATGAGAGCAAATCCTTGATTCAGTGAGTTGAATGCATCGTCTTCCACATCATTTGTTTGTGTGTAGGACATGGAATCTGAGTTGCTGTATGGAACTAGTTGAGTGTTAGCTGATAGATGTGATGAATCATATGGAACGATTTGGTTTGAAGGTGATTGTTGAGGGTAAGCAGAGTGATTAGGTGGTGGATATGGAGCATAATAGGATTGAGCCATAAGTGCTAATGAATTTGAAGGTGTAAGCATGCCACACATAGCTCGATCTTTGTCAACCTCGGTTTGATGGTGCTTCAAATAGTCATACAACAATCCATACTTTACATTATGAAGATTTTTGGCTTGACGAACAAATGTGACATACTTTTGCCAATCAGGACCTAGACAATTAAGAAACTTCATGTTGATTGCAATCTTTGGCAAAATGATGTTGTGTCTGTCCAAGTCATTAATGATGTTTATGAATCGATGATAATAAGACTCAAGTGTCTCCACTAGATCAATCATGAACATTTCATATTTGAGATAAAGTTTGGATTCCATGTATTCTTGGTTAAGTTCAGTGCCTTCCATCAAGAGATGTATATGTTCCCACATGTCCTTTGTAGTTTTCTGAGCATCAATGCTTAGGAGAATTGGATTAGGTATACCCAGAGCAATATACTCCATCACAAGTTCATCAGCTTCATGGTGAAGAATTTATTCTTCTGTTAGTTGATTCTCAGGAAGGGTGGTAACAGTTTTAGGTCTTGGAGGAATGGCTTGTGGATCTCCAGGAACAATTGTTGTTGGCATTTGGAAAGGACCTTCAAGTATAACCTTCTTCAGATATTTGCCATGAGGTTTCCGGAGTTCGATGAACCTAAAGAATCGACTTGCCCATTGAACATAATTTCCAGGAGTGAGCATTGGAGGTCTTTCAAGTGATCTAACTTCATGAATTGATTGTTGGCTACTGATTGCCGCACATATTTGAGCAAACCAATGTGGTTCTTTAGATGGAGGAGGAAATGTAGTTAATGATTTCATTGCAAATTGTGGTGGAAGGTATGATTGTTGTTGAAGGAATTGTTGTTGTAGAAAGAATGATTGTAGTTGCATGGGTTGCAGTTGCTGAGGATATGGTTGTTGTTTAGGATACTGCTGTTGCTGAGAATACTGCTGTTGCTGAGGATACAGCTGTTGCTGAGGATACTGTTGTGGTAAGTAGTTGAAATAAGGTGGTTGAGACATGATTGTGATTCTTAACTTGTGTTATGTTGAAAGGGATCTTTTGAAGACAATTAAGAAGTGTGTTGTGGTAGATGAAGTTTGGTTTTGTTTGATTATGAATTTAGATAAGTACTATTCACAACCAATTTTGATAATCACTATTCACTAACAGTCCAATTGCGATAAACAAAGTTCAAATTCAATTTCGATAAACACTGTTCACTTATAGTCCAATTGCGATAAACAAAGTTCAAATTAAATTTCAATAAACATTGTTCACTAATAGTCCAATTGCGATGATTGTTTTTCCAATTGTGATGGATTTGAAGAATTGCGATGGAATTTAAACTTCAAATGAATTGTGATGAGAATTGTAATTTCGACAGCAAGTTTGCAATTTCGATGAGTTATTGCAATTGCGATGACAATTTGCAATTTCAATAGTATCTCACTAACTTATACAAGATAGGAGATTTCCACTAAGTCGAAGTATTTTCACAAGCTTATACAAGCTAGGAATATACTGAGTAAACCGTGAATCGTGATGAAGAGCTTTTGATGAATTGCGATGAACCCTTTAGTGTGAATTTCGGTAAACCCTTAAGTGCCAATTTCGATAAACCCTTAAGTGCCAATTCCGATAAACCCTTAACTGCAATTTCGATAGACCCTAGATTCCAATTGCGATGACAGTACAGTTTTCAAAAGACTCGTTTTTTCAATGAAAAACAGCTTTTAAAACAGTTTCTATTGATCAATAACCTTTAAAAACTCCTAAATAATAAGAAAGTTTAAAGACTTAATGTTTTAAAGGAAATTTGAGCAATTTCGATAAGGTGTAAATAAGTAAAACGATGATAAAAGCTAGTGTAAAGTGAAAAGAACTTAACTTTTGACTCTAAATCAAACTCCTAAAACTATAGAATCCTTAACACTTTACAAGCGCAAGGGATAAGTGCTAGAAATGAGATTTTGTCACTAAACCAAAACGTAAAATAAGAAAAAAAAACTACGATCTACACTTAAACACACTACTCAATGATCTTTTGGCGATTGATACTGTTGATGCAAATAATATTCTAAAAACGCTATTTATATCTTTTGATAACTTCACGTTTTGATGATAACAAATGTGAAAACACTTTACATCAAAATTAACGTAAACAAGTTTTTAGTCGAAATATCCCGTTTCTACGTAAATCACTCTAGGTATGAACAAATAAATTTACAATTTGACCAATGATCAAACAAGTGAATTTGTGTTTCAAACTTCACATATTTAATTTGACAAAACATTTTTTCAAAAATATACCTTACAAGTTATTTTTGAATTATAAAGAAATGTTTTATTGGAAAAATAAGTTTAAAAATCATAACAGCTATTTTCCCCCCAAAATCAGCTCCAAACTTCCCCAAATAAACTTTCACCACTAAAAACAAAAATTGGAGCGTCCTTGTCTGGCACAATACCACTAAATTTAGTGGTACCGTGTGGTATTTAGTGATACCGTGACCCTATAATGGGCAAATTTCTTCTGCCTATAAATACCAGCCCTCTTCACAGTTTTTGGGCATCCTTTTTCACACACAATTTTCTGAGTTTAAAACTCTTATCACATCTTCTCTCTTTTGATCATTTAGTTTAGTTTTCTTTTTTTTTAAATAGTGATCCAATCATCCAATCAACTGATCACCATCATTCCTCTACTAGTGCAAGAGAAGAACACAAAGTATCAAAGAAGATGCAAAGTGTTGTAGTTATAGTTAGTGCACATGTAACACTTGTTACATACTTGTTGTATCCTAGCATACACCAAGTTGACTTTCTTTTGTGTAGTTTGTGAGAGTAGATCATTGTGATCTTGTCGAGATCTTGGAGATCTCTTGTAGCTTGTGGGCTTGTGTGTTGATCAAGTGGATCAAAGGTAGATCGGGTAGATCGAGTCAAGTGTGTTGATTGTGTGAATTAGTAATGATCGTGTGGATCGTGGTAGATTGGTACTAGCTAAGATTAGCACTCGACATTTAGCTTAGTGTCGGAAATAAGGATAAGCGGCGTTGTACGATTTTCTCCGCCTGAAGGGAGCTTTGTTGACATAGTGCTTAGAACTCTCGAGTTTGGTACTCGGGGAGTGGAGTAGGGCGAAGAAGAGCTTCTTGACCGAACCACTATAAATCTCTTTGTCCCGGTTTGATCTTTCCATCTCATTTCTTTATATTTATTGTTTATATTAGATAGTATTGTTTAGTGTTCTTATAGGTGTTGATTGATTTCACAAAAGAATCAAATCAAAGTTTTTCACAAGAAAAGTTTTTTAAACTAATTAAAAACCGGTAAAACTATTCAACCCCCCTCCCCCTTTCTAGTTTTCCACAATTGGTACCAGAGCCAGGTCAGGCAAGTTTTTAAAATAAATTGTATTTTAAAACTTGAATCGATCAATGGATTTCGACAAATATCAAGAAGGGCAATCTATGCAAAGACCACCACTTTTTGAAACCGATTGTTTTATATATTGGGAAACAAGATTCGAAACGTATGTGAAATCAAAACACATTGATCTTTGGCATATTATTACCGAGGGTGACTTTCAACCGATTGAAAAGAATCGGGAAACTAAAAGGGATGAAATAGTTCCTTATAAAAAACAAAGTGATAACCTTAAAAGAAAACTAATAAAAAATGATGAGGCTAAAATGATGATTTATAATGCTTTACCGAAAAAGGTATTTGAAAGATTTTTATGCTAATACAGCAAAAGAAATTTGGAAAACTTTGTTAGTCACTCATCAAGGTAATAATCAAGTCAAAGAGAACAAGATAGATCTTCTTGTGCAACAATATGAACAATTTTCCATTCCAGAAGATGAATCTATTGATAATGCTTTTGCTAGATTTAATACTATTATTACTAGTCTTAAAGCTCTTGATGAAGGTTATTCTAGCAAGAACTATGTTAGGAAGTTTCTTAGGGCTCTACATCCCAAATGCAGAGCAAAGGTCACCGCTATTGTAGAGTCAAAGAAATTGGCGACATTATCACATGATGAACTAATAGGAAACTTGAAGGTTCATGAAATGATAATCAAGAAAGACTCTGACATAGTTAAAGGCAAAAGCGAGAGAGTTAGATCTCTAGCATTAAAAGCCAAAAAGGAGTCTAGTGATGAGGAAAGTTTGGATTCCGCTAGTGAAGACAAAGAATATGCCACTAGCCATTAGAGATTTTAAGAAGTTCTTTAGGAGAAAAGGTAGGTTCGTTAGACAACCTCGTGATGAAAAGAAGTAGTCAAAAAAGAACTGAGATGAGAAGAAAGGAAAGAGTGATAGGAAATGTTTTAGATGCGGAGATCCCAATCATCTCATAGGAGAATGTCCAAAACCGCCAAGAACCAACAACCAAAGAGCTTTCGTAGGAGGCTCTTGGAGTCATAGCGGTGAAGAAGAAGAGAAGAAGGCCAACGACGAAACATGTCTAATGGCTCAAGCTTCAAATGAGGTACATTCCGACTCTTCTTATTATAGTGATGATAATTCGTCAATAGATGATAATATACTATATGATGAATATAATAAACTATGTGAAGTAAGTTCTAAAATCATAACTAGAAACAAAACAGTAAAAGCAACATTGCATGAACTCGAAGTGCAAATTTTAGAACTAAAAGAACAATAAAAAGACTTGAGAAAAATAAAGAAATAGATATTGGATGTAGGTCATGCATATGTCTTCAAGTAGAAAATGAAAAACTCAAAGAAAATGCTTTAAGGATCATTAAGTTTGAAAAAGGAACAAAATACTTAATGACATGCATGAAAACGTTAGGTATAGTGAACATGCCAGAGCAGGCTTAGGATTTGACCCAAATAAAGCTTCTACAAGTGAAACTAAAAAAGTAAAATTTGTAAATTCTCGAGAATCTGAAATAGCAGAGGACGGCACCATTAAAGGCACAGACGGCACCACTAAAATTAGTGGTACCGTGGTACCGTCTGGTGCTAAAGTCAGAACAAGGTCGATTTTAAAAAATAACATAAGCCCTAAACCAAGTCACATAGTAGTTAATAATGTTGAAGTACCTATTTCTAGTAAAAAGGAAGTCAAAAGTTTTTACAAACCTTTGTCAACCCCCAGGCTTGGCTTTGTAAAACCCGGTACTAGATCAAATACTCCTCCATCTTGAAAAACAAATGTTCCTAAACCTCGGTCAAGAACTCCTCAACCGAGAAGTAACTTTAGAAACACAAGTTATCCAAGTAACCTTCCCGTAACTTGGAATAACCTTCAACAACGAAGTTATTTGCCATGGGAAATTTGTCCTCCGTTCCAACATCCTAACCAAATGCAACTAATGCATGGGATGTTTAATACTAACAACTTTAGAGCCATGAGATATTGGGGACCGAATGTTTGAATCTTTGTCTTATTCAATAGATATGCTTGGGAATCGACTTGGAGCCCGATGAATGGGTCAAGGATAGTGGATGCACTAATCATATGACGGGTAACCGAAGTCTATTCTCATTATACAAGGCTTACAACGGAGGTAATGTCACTTTTGGTAGCAAACTTAAGGGCAACATCATAGGCAAAGGTACGATTACTCAAGACTCGCTCACTATTAGAAATGTTGAGCATGTAGATAACTTAGGATTTAACTTGCTTAGTATTAGTCAAATGGTTGACAATAAGTGTAGAGTTATATTTTTCGAAGAAGGTAGTGAGATCACTAAGAATGGTAAGACCATAGGCAAAAGCGTTTGGAAGAATAGCTTATTTGTCATGAAAATAGGAAATAAGCCTCAGGATAAGATTTGCCTAGCAACCATAGATGATAATTCCACTCTATGGCGTAGGAGACTAGGTCACGCCAATATGCGTTTGATACAATCATTGACGTCTAAGGAACTTGTCAGAAACCTACCTAAGATTAAGTTTGATAAACACTTTTGTGACGCTTGTAAAATTAGAAAACAAGCCCATACTAGTCACAAAGCTAAGAATATGGTCTCGACCTCTAGATGCCTAGAACTCCTTCACGTGGACTTATTCGGTCCATCTGCTGTACGGAGCTACTGGTGAAATTACTACACCTTAGTAATAGTAGATGACTACTCTAGGTATACTTAGACTAGATTTCTTAAGGATACGACACAAGCTTTCGAGGAATTCGAAATCTTTAGTAAGAAGGTCTAAAATCAACTTGGGTGTAAATAGTCTCAATTCGGACGGATCATTTGTCGCGAATTTGATAATGAAGTGCAATTTGGAGTATATTGTGATGCTAATGGTATTACACATAATTTCTCGGGTCTACGCACTCCACAATCAAATGGGGTAGTTAAGCGGAAAAATCGTACTCTACAAGAGATGAGTAGAACGATGTTGAATGAACAATCCATTCCGCAAAAGTTTTGGTGTAACGCGGTAGACACCTCAACTTACATACTCAATAGGATCTTGATTAGACCAATCTTAGGAAAAACACCATACGAAATCTTGAAAGGTAGAAACCCTACTCTAGATTACTTTAGAGTGTTTAGAAGCATGTGCTTCATACTAAACACAAAAGACTACCTCACCAAGTTTGACCCAAAGTCTTACAAAGGTGTTTTCCTAGGTTACTCCCAAAATAGTAAAGCCAATGTTGTCCTAAACAAAGAAACAATGAAAGTCGAAGAATCACTCAATGTGACATTTGATGAATGTCCTCCACCAACTAAGACATCACCCTTGGTGGATGATGACTTAGATGAGGAAGAAGCCATTAAGGTAAATGGCAAGAAAACCTTAGAGAATGACATTGAGGATGAAATAGTTGAGGTTGGCAATGTTGTCAACATTAAGGAATCCAAGAACCATCCAATTGAAAATGTCAGAGGAAACCTAAACCAAAGAACCCTTAGGTCAGAAGCACAAAAAAAAGTAACTTCTTTTGTTTTATATCTATCGTAGAACCTAAGAATGTCGGTAAAGCAATTAAGAATAAAAGCTGGGTAGTTGCCATGCAAGAAGAGTTAAATCAATTCACCGCAAACCAAGTTTGGGATCTAGTACCTCCACCTAAGAATAAAACCATCATAGGAAACAAGTGGGTGTTTAGAAATAAACTCGACGAAAATGGTGTCGTAACTAGGAATAAGGCAAGGTTGGTAGCACAAGGCTATAACCAACAAGAAGGAATAGATTACGATGAAACTTATGCACCCGTAGCTAGTTAGAGTCAATTAGGATACTCCTTGCCTATGCTTACGCGTTAGACTTTAAATTATACCACATGGACGTGAAAATTGCATTCCTAAATGGTTATATCAACGAGGAGGTATACGTTGCACAACCTTCAGGATTCGTTGATTTCAAAAAACCGAATCATGTTTATAAACTCAAGAAAGCACTCTATGGTCTTAAAAAACTCCTAAAGCTTGGTACGATAGTCTAAAAGCATTCTTGATTGAACATGAATATACCATGGGAATGGTTGACAACACACTTTTCACGAAGAAACGAAATTCACATCTCATCATTGTTCAAATATATGTTGACAACATTATATTCGGCTCAACTTGACCAGAACTGTGCGATGATTTTTCAAAGATCATGCGTGACGAGTTTAAGATGAGCATGAGGGTTGAATTAAATTTCTTCCTTGGTCTACAAGTAAAACAAATGGAAGATAGTATCTTCTTTAATCAATCTAAGTATATTAAGGAGATGCTTAAGAAATTTAGTTTAGAAGAGTCTAAGCCCATGAAAACTCCCATGTCCACGGAAATGAAACTCACGAAAGGTGAAGATGGTGAGTCTGTGGATAGCACTAAGTATAGATGTATGATAGGAAGTTTGTTATACCTAACGGCAAGTAGGCCTAATATCATGTTTAGTGTCTGCATTTGTGCTCGCTTTCAAGAGGATCCCAAAACCTCTCACATTGAAGCGGTTAAGCGTATTTTCCGATACATTAAAGGAACAATACACTTGGGATTATTCTATCCCAAGGGGACCGGTGTAGAAACTATTGTCTATGCTGACTCTGATCATGTGGGAGATTATGTGGATTGAAAAAGTACGAGTGGCGTTTGTACCTTCATGGGTTGTTGTCTAACTTCTTGGTTCTCCAAGAAACAAACGGCTCTTGCTATCTCCATAACCGAAGCCGAATACGTAAGCGCCGAAAAGGCATGTCAACAAGCACTATGGATGAAACAAGCTCTTATTGACTATGACATCCATCTCGATGACATCCCTATTGTGTGCGATAACAAAGGTGCTATTGACTTGAGCAAAAACCCCATTCAACACTATCGTACTAAACACATCAAAATTCATAACCACTTCCTTTACGATAACGTCCAAAAAGGAAACATTTCTATTGAGAAAGTCCCTCTCAAGACAATATCGCCGACATCTTGACCAAACCTCTTAAACGAGAATCCTTCAACTATCTTCGTCTAGGACTAGGAATGATGGAACATATTCCGTAAATCTTATCTAAATATTTCACTGGAAATATTAAAGTCATCCCTCGTATCCCTCTAATGACTACTTACGTATTTCCTCAAAAATATTAAAGTCATCGCTTTTCGTCTAGTCTAGTTCTTCTCGCTAAAATAATTTATTAGGTATAAATTCTCTCCCCGTGTCAAAAAGTCTCACTAAATCAGCGAGACTTATTCGTCAAAAATCAAAATGGGACAAAAATCCATCCCAGCAGATCACGGCACCACTAAAGTGGCACGACACCATTAAATTTAATGGTACCGTGTATCTGATACAGTTCGTATTTCACTCTTCTTTTCCCTCACTACTCACTTTTAAACTTTCCCAACTTCAGCCATTGCTGTCAAAACCGAACCTCACAACCCAAAATTCAATTACACCCTTTCAAAATCAAATTCGAGGCATCAATTTTCAAGATCATCAACTACTACCACTTTTTCAACATGAATTGTATGTCATTTGACTCTAATTTTCTTTAATCTTGAGTCTAGGGTTTGTTTATACATGAAAATTGAATTGGGGTTCTTCAATTTTGATTGAGTCTTTAGGAAATGAGGACTAGGATTAGACAATGTATAACAATCATGATTCCCTTAACATAGGATTTGCATAAATCCATTTAAATCACATATTTTGGTCCAAACTTTATTAAGAATGGTTAAGAGGAATCATGTCTAGGGTAATTGAAACTACGATTAGAAGTCATTAATACCCAAATTCTTCAAACTTAAAACTCTTGGTGCCAAAACCTTGAAGTCGCCAAACGCCCCAATTCCATTGTTTTTCAAAGAATTTCACGAAACTAGGATCATGAAACACTTTTCGTGCATTGTTGATACAAACTAAAAATGTTTTCTATCACAACCCGCAAAATTTTAGGTCAATACTATTCACCAAACTCAAATTTACTTTCTTGACATTTATTTGAAAACAATTTACGTGTGACTTTTTACTTGAACCGACGCGAAAGACTAGAATAAATTCCAAGTGCACTAGAACTTAGGCTATATTTAGTCCACAACGCTCCAGTATCTTGCTCCTGCTCCATTTCACAATTTTAAACCATAAAACAAATTTCTATTCTTTAGTTACTTACGGTTTTAAATTCAATAGACGTTAATTGTTATTCAATATTTAACACCCGACATACCCGATTTTCTCAACGATTATTTTTATCGTACTTTTATACTTCCAAAATTGTTACAAAAGTTTCAAAAATATTTCCTGACACCCAAAGTAATTTCTTTACAACTTACGTTTAATTACGTATAATTTTCGTTAATCACCGAAACAACAACCAATACATATTTTTAACACCCAAGACATACAACACATACACTTTGGTATTAAAACTACTCATTTTATCCCAAATTACACATATGCCCCCCCCCCCTTCTTTGCTTTGTACATAATTAGGTAGACAAGTTCAACATAATGATTAAATTAGCCACAAAGCATGTTTAACTTTTTTTCCACTTTTGGGCTAAGCCACATTTTTGTCTCTCATGTTCCCCCCTTTTGGGCTAAGCCACATTTTTGTCTCCCATGTTCCCCACTTTTGGGCTAAGCCACATCTTTTAAGTGAACTCACTAACTCTCCATGGTTTTCATACTTTATAAGATTGTCAAGTATTTATACTCATTATCACTTAGTACATGTTGAAAAGATTTACATTTACTATGATCCTCTAGTAAAGAATATGTTTTTAAATTTTTGGCTACAAAGAAATTAACTAGAAAAACTCTCATAAAAATGGTGGTAACAAACTTTATAAATGTGAATATTTATACACTTGTATATTTAGATATGCTTGATGATTTATTACATGGACTTGAATATAGTTAAGTTTAAGTCTAGATCACTATGGTTATGTTGGAAAGTTGATGGAGAAACTAGGACTAGCATGGAAGTTGTGGTTAAGTGGTTATAAAGACTAGAAAGTTGGAAAATAGTTTTTATCATTTATAATAAACAATCTGTCCAATTTTACAAGAACTGGAAAAATCAGTAGCTCAGGGGTATTAATAGGCTAGAAATATAGAAAATAGACTTAATAACGGAAACATGGTCGCTTGAATGAGTTAAAACGGGTTTATAACGAAAAAGATACGTTATTTTCAATTTAGACGACGAAAACAACTATTTTCTGAAAAATACATTCTGTCCAGATTTTGGAGAAGTGTAAAACTGAGGTTAAATGATGTTTAGGCTAGCCGAGACCTTGAAAAACCTAGAGTACACTTAAATACCTTCGCGTGGATAGGTTAGACTTAAGAAACGGAGTTACGACGCAAAACATATGGCTAAAAGAATGTTTGCGGCAACATATAAATTTTGACAGCATGTTATTTGCCTAATAGAAAGCTGACAGAATTTTTGAGGATAGGTTTTAGACCATTTTGAGTACATTTTGGTTAAAATGAAGTGAACGGAAATGGTAAAACCATGTGTATACTTATTAGATGCGTTAGAGAATTATGATACATATTAACGCGACGATTAAAACTTGGTTATGAAATAAACAAGTTATGTTTTCTAAAAGTGGTAATTTCTAATAAAAGATCAAAATGACGTAATTAAATTTTGACAACAAATGTTACAACGACATGTACAAGTGATAATGTAGAGTATGAACTTGCATGCTTGACCTTGATTTCGGAACCTAAGACATATGTATATTTAGGTCGCGATTAGAGTTATTGGACCTATATTGCCGTTTACATAATACTAAACGAGATTTGCTTTGCTAAGGTGAGTTTCATAGCCCCGACTTTTACATTGTTTATACATAATTTCTAAACCCTCGGGGTGGGAATACACTGCTTGTTTTTACATACGGACACAAGTACTAAAACTGTTACTTTGCCTAAGTTACCGCATTGCCATTAAAGTCCCCTACGTATCATGAACCGTTAATTACTTGTAAGCGCGGATGTTATGAATAGATCTATTTGGGTTGACACCCCGTCCGGGTTAGTCGCGCCAACTGGGTAAACGGACGCATATCATTCGGATTATTTCCGAGTGTCTGGCAAACACTTATTTGGGGCATTGTTATTATTGTGCTTAATTGCATACGAGTACGTTGAGCTTCGGGGTCATGAGCTTAGGCACTGCATATATTATTTTTGGCTGTGACATTATATTTGTTGTACTGTCTTGCTATTGAAATCTTGTGATCCGCAATACTGTTTATTTAAACCTATGACTCTCACCAACATTATTTGTTGACCTTTCTAGCGTGTATTCTCAGGTAACTAGGTGATGTTGATACACCTTTTGTATGGAAGCACTTCGAGTCACATTTTGGATGCACATCATGACGGAGATTTTCTTACATTATTTAGCATTTGGTTATGTATTTAAATCTTACATTTTGATAGTGAACTATGATAACTATATTTTGTAAACCTTAACTTTAAATCAAACGCTTGTTTTAAAATGACTCACTTAGAGGTCGTTCTTTATTCCTTGTACTTTGTGACCGAGAACATCATGCCCCCGAATTCCATTCTGCTGCAAACACAGATTTTGGGGGTGTGACAGATTGGTACCAGAGCCAATGTTATAGAGAACTAGGATACATCATTGACCCTAGACTATAACCACTAGGTCACGACACTTCACAATATCATGATGTGCTTAGGATTTCAAAACTTGCTTTTATTCACTTATTTTATATAAGTCATTTATACTTATGCATATTTGTATTGACCTGGTTTACAGTGATATGTATTCACCCACCGATCCTATCATCCTCGACTCTGATTCGGATGTAGACGATTCATCATCATCCACTGTTCCAGTCACACCAGCCATTCATGTTCCCGTACCTTCCAGCGATGAGTCTGCTGAGACCGAGCCATTCGAGGATGCCCAGACTATATCTACACCACCTATACCATCACCACCCATTGCACCTATTCCTCCAGTACCATCACCGCCAGCCTCACCACCAGTGCGCCGTGTTAGGCGTGCTCCTGTTGTGCGACCAGATCAGATCCCTATTGGTCGTCGCTACCGATTACATGAGACTGGCCCTGTTATGCTCCGCATGGCTAGGAAGAGGGTCCGACCTCAACCCATCCGTGTACCAGCGCCCACTACCACCATCATATCCCATCACCACCATCATCTCCACCACTACCACCATCAGTTACTTACCGTCAGACCACCACAGTTCCTTTACCATCATCACCCAGAGATGTTTCTGACACCTTGCTACCGCCTCGTAAGAGGGCATTTACCATGGTTCCTTCTCCTTCAGATCCCTATGTTATGGCTGCTGCTGAGGCCTCCGCTCGACGTGAGGTTCACAGATGGGTTGACGCCCGCAGATGGTCATTTATTCCGCCTGTTCTCAGTAGGTGGAGGTACGATGAGGGTACTCCTCGTGCTTGGGAGTTAGGAGAGAGTTCTGAGATGGCTGCTGCTCGAGTTCTACCAATTACAGGTGAGCCTATCTATCATACCATTCCACTTCTGATTTCCAGGATGGTCCGTCATGAGGACCGTATTGGCCGAGTATTTGATCTTCTCGATGAGGTTCCCCTAGAGCGCATTGAGACCTTGGAGACTCAGTTGGAGCACCAGATCATCGGCCACTCCCGGATTGCTACACTTGAGCGCTTCGTGGAGGATGAGCAGGCGCGATGACGCGACCAGGATGAGTTGATTGCTAGTCTCCATGATCAGATCAGAGATCTCCAGCGCCGTCTTGATGGCGCATCTGGCAGTGCCTAGATTAGATTTGTATCATAGGTATCTTTTGTATTTATATCCTAGCCACGGGGTGTGTGGCATTAGTAGTAACACTTGCGATCTTTTGTTAGTTGTACAGCAATGTAGCAAGTTATGTTGGGATGTATTGTATTGTTACGCTATGATGCGATATCAGTCGATGTGAACCGAGACTTTCCTTTTGTATATATGTATGTTGTGATGTATCTATCTATGTTGAGATTTTATTATGGTTGTCGCGATTTACTCTTATTGTGGTTGATTTTTATCACGCCATATTCTTATCATGATTTATCCTTGTTGTGATGTATTTTTATCTTGTTGTGGTTGTACCTACTCATGGTGAAAATATATTATGGTTATTGTGATCTATTATTCTTATCACGTCATATTTCTATCGTGATTTATTCTTTTCATGATTTATTCCTATATTGTATAGTTGAGCTTGTTGTGATTTTCACATGTCATGGTTGTATATATATATATGTATATATCTACATATTATATATAACAGGATGCGCATGACGTCATCAAATGCAGGATTGATGAATAAGCGCTGGATTGATGAGTAATCATGCTCTTATTCCACCTAAGCAGTCCACCTAAGCAATGTTTGACCAAATAAAATTTGAAGTTTGACCTTTAATTCCGGATTTAATTTGTACAAAAATGCAAGATGTTGGATTCGAACCTGGGTGTGTTAGTCCACAAACAAGTGATTCAACCAATGGAGCAAGCCACAAGTTGTGATAGGTAACTCAAAATCAAAGTGTAATGTCTTAATGACACCACATTTTTTACAAGATAACTATTACTTCAACAATAACATCTATTCCTTAAATATAGCTTTAGTTAATTATAAGGATTAAAAAAATCCGGGTAACAAAAAAAGGTCGCCTTTTTTTCTCAAACCCTAATATCTGTTTTCTTCTTGAACTCTTAATATTTTGCAGGTTTGATGTCTGTTTTGTTTGTTTCTTTTGTGTATGTTATAGGTTGACATTAACACACAGAAAAAAGAATTTGACTCTGCAAAGAAACGCGAATAGGTGGCTATCAAGATACCATTGTATTACTCAATTAGATTCAATTTCAAGGGTTATGATGCTTTGGTTAAGTATTTCATCTGATAACCACATAACCACATGTGACACATTCTAATTTCCTTTGATTTTTTTAAAGGGGTGTTTGGGTAAGCTTTCAAAAACATGATTAATGTTTTAGTTGAAACTAATATCGTGGCATTGCTCATGTTTTTTACTCTTTCGCAGAGGTCGTATAAAATGCTGCCGCTTCGGGATCGTGAACGCTTTGATGCCACGACTGGAGACTGTGAGCTTTGACCAACTTCGGCAGCGATGTTTAACCCAATAAGATATGTTCGATGATGCTTAACAAATGTTCAAGACGTGAATCACTAATTCCAGTTAGTTTGGAGGGGAAAGGTACTAGGCCATTATTCGAAACAGGTTCTTGGGTACTCCTCTCCTTATTTGGATTATTGTTATTTATTTGTTTCATTAACACTGCTGGCTTAATAAAGTTAATACTGTTAGCTTTATCGGATATATTGTTAGTACTGCCAGCTTTGTCAGATATCGGACAAAGTGCATATATATTTGGATGTAATGGAGTATGTTTTCCTTTTTAATTTTTATAATCATTTAAAACATGATTTATGTTTTTTCTCTTAATAACAGTTCAAAAAAAAGTTGTCACCCTATAGCTGTATTTGAGGTTGTGCACGGTGAATAAGGTTGTGTAGGTTGACATTGAAAAGGAAAATGAGTTGCTTATAGGAAGGCCAACTGATCGCAAATCTTTATTGTTATATACATGTGTGAGATACAACTCCCTATATGTTATTAAATCTTATGTGGTCATTTGTCTCCTGATATTTTCTTTTTGTTTGTATTAACAGCCATGGGAGAGCGAGTTTTGGAAGGTGGTGGTGGTGAAGATGAGCAGCAGCAATCGGAGCGAAAAAGGCCTGCTTTAGCTAGGTAAGGACTAATTTGGTTTTGGTGTGTAGATTGAGATCTGGATTATGTAAAATATATATTTAAGTAATTGTGTTGAGTTTATGTGGTTGATTGTGCATTTGTTTTGGTATTGCTTATATTGAGTTGGCTATTTAGGCGTTCGAGGGGCGTTTGTTTAAGCTTATATGTGGGCTTATGAGCTTATTTGATTTCGGCTTATACTTTATAAGCTCCAATTTTCTGGCAGTATTTGTTTGTTAAATGAATAAATATCATTTTTTTGAAAATCCCAAGGTGTTTGGGATGTTATACCTTTCCGCGTGTTTATTAAATCGTGTAACCCATATATAAACCAAAACACAAATAAGCTCATAAGCCACATATAAGCTTAAACAATACCCCCTCGGTATATAAGATTTTTGTATTTTGAGTGTATGTATTCTCAATTACATGGAACGAGTTGTTTTCGGTATTTGTGATGTATTACTCCTATAGTGTTGGAAATTCTCATGTATGTACAGTTGATTAGTTGATTTGGATTAGGAGGTGATAGTCTTATTACGCAATAGGTACAACGTTTTTATCTTGGGACTTGGGCTAAGTTTGGATGATAAGGGTAGGAAAACAAGTAATGGATGATAACATAGTGGTTTAAGTGGGATTAAAAGCCTTTTTTTTGCTGTTGACTCTGCTGAAATAGTGAGAAAGAGCATTATAAGGATGGTGTTCAGACTATTTAGGTGCTCTGGGTGCACATCAGGCAAATGCTATAATTGTTGGTCATTTGTGACCATGATGAAGAAGTAAGTAGTATAGCATGAATGGCTTACAAAACAGCACCACATATTTTGAATTAGAGGTAGCAATATATCAGGTTGAGTTGGGTTGGGAATACGTCGTTTTTGAAAAAGTGGGTTGAATTAAATTTCTTCCTTGGTCTACAAGTAAAACAAATGGAAGATAGTATCTTCTTTAATCAATCTAAGTATATTAAGGAGATGCTTAAGAAATTTAGTTTAGAAGAGTCTAAGCCCATGAAAACTCCCATGTCCACGGAAATGAAACTCACGAAAGGTGAAGATGGTGAGTCTGTGGATAGCACTAAGTATAGATGTATGATAGGAAGTTTGTTATACCTAACAGTAAGTAGGCCTAATATCATGTTTAGTCTCTGCATTTGTGCTCGCTTTCAAGAGGATCCCAAAACCTCTCACATTGAAGCGGTTAAGAGTATTTTCCGATACATTAAAGGAACAATACACTTGGGATTATTCTATCCCAAGGGGACCGGTGTAGAAACTATTGTCTATGCTGACTCTGATCATGTGGGAGATTATGTGGATTGAAAAAGTACAAGTGGCGTTTGTACCTTCATGGGTTGTTGTCTAACTTCTTGGTTCTCCAAGAAACAAACGGCTCTTGCTATCTCCATAACCGAAGCCGAATACGTAAGCGCCGAAAAGGCATGTCAACAAGCACTATGGATGAAACAAGCTCTTATTGACTATGACATCCATCTCGATGACATCCCTATTGTGTGCGATAACAAAGGTGCTATTGACTTGAGCAAAAACCCCATTCAACACTATCGTACTAAACACATCAAAATTCATAACCACTTCCTTTACGATAACGTCCAAAAAGGAAACATTTCTATTGAGAAAGTCCCTCTCAAGACAATATCGCCGACATCTTGACCAAACCTCTTAAACGAGAATCCTTCAACTATCTTCGTCTAGGACTAGGAATGATGGAACATATTCCGTAAATCTTATCTAAATATTTCACTGGAAATATTAAAGTCATCCCTCGTATCCCTCTAATGACTACTTACGTATTTCCTCAAAAATATTAAAGTCATCGCTTTTCGTCTAGTCTAGTTCTTCTCGCTAAAATAATTTATTAGGTATAAATTCTCTCCCCGTGTCAAAAAGTCTCACTAAATCAGCGAGACTTATTCGTCAAAAATCAAAATGGGACAAAAATCCATCCCAGCAGATCACGGCACCACTAAAGTGGCACGACACCATTAAATTTAATGGTACCGTGTATCTGATACAGTTCGTATTTCACTCTTCTTTTCCCTCACTACTCACTTTTAAACTTTCCCAACTTCAGCCATTGCTGTCAAAACCGAACCTCACAACCCAAAATTCAATTACACCCTTTCAAAATCAAATTCGAGGCATCAATTTTCAAGATCATCAACTACTACCACTTTTTCAACATGAATTGTATGTCATTTGACTCTAATTTTCTTTAATCTTGAGTCTAGGGTTTGTTTATACATGAAAATTGAATTGGGGTTCTTCAATTTTGATTGAGTCTTTAGGAAATGAGGACTAGGATTAGACAATGTATAACAATCATGATTCCCTTAACATAGGATTTGCATAAATCCATTTAAATCACATATTTTGGTCCAAACTTTATTAAGAATGGTTAAGAGGAATCATGTCTAGGGTAATTGAAACTACGATTAGAAGTCATTAATACCCAAATTCTTCAAACTTAAAACTCTTGGTGCCAAAACCTTGAAGTCGCCAAACGCCCCAATTCCATTGTTTTTCAAAGAATTTCACGAAACTAGGATCATGAAACACTTTTCGTGCATTGTTGATACAAACTAAAAATGTTTTCTATCACAACCCGCAAAATTTTAGGTCAATACTATTCACCAAACTCAAATTTACTTTCTTGACATTTATTTGAAAACAATTTACGTGTGACTTTTTACTTGAACCGACGCGAAAGACTAGAATAAATTCCAAGTGCACTAGAACTTAGGCTATATTTAGTCCACAACGCTCCAGTATCTTGCTCCTGCTCCATTTCACAATTTTAAACCATAAAACAAATTTCTATTCTTTAGTTACTTACGGTTTTAAATTCAATAGACGTTAATTGTTATTCAATATTTAACACCCGACATACCCGATTTTCTCAACGATTATTTTTATCGTACTTTTATACTTCCAAAATTATTACAAAAGTTTCAAAAATATTTCCTGACACCCAAAGTAATTTCTTTACAACTTACGTTTAATTACGTATAATTTTCGTTAATCACCGAAACAACAACCAATACATATTTTTAACACCCAAGACATACAACACATACACTTTGGTATTAAAACTACTCATTTTATCCCAAATTACACATATGCCCCCCCCCCCCCTTCTTTGCTTTGTACATAATTAGGTAGACAAGTTCAACATAATGATTAAATTAGCCACAAAGCATGTTTAACTTTTTTCCACTTTTGGGCTAAGCCACATTTTTGTCTCTCATGTTCCCCCCTTTTGGGCTAAGCCACATTTTTGTCTCCCATGTTCCCCACTTTTGGGCTAAGCCACATCTTTTAAGTGAACTCACTAACTCTCCATGGTTTTCATACTTTATAAGATTGTCAAGTATTTATACTCATTATCACTTAGTACATGTTGAAAAGATTTACATTTACTATGATCCTCTAGTAAAGAATATGTTTTTAAATTTTTGGCTACAAAGAAATTAACTAGAAAAACTCTCATAAAAATGGTGGTAACAAACTTTATAAATGTGAATATTTATACACTTGTATATTTAGATATGCTTGATGATTTATTACATGGACTTGAATATAGTTAAGTTTAACTCTAGATCACTATGGTTATGTTGGAAAGTTGATGGAGAAACTAGGACTAGCATGGAAGTTGTGGTTAAGTGGTTATAAAGACTAGAAAGTTGGAAAATAGTTTTTATCATTTATAATAAACAATCTGTCCAATTTTACAAGAACTGGAAAAATCAGTAGCTCAGGGGTATTAATAGGCTAGAAATATAGAAAATAGACTTAATAACGGAAACATGGTCGCTTGAATGAGTTAAAACGGGTTTATAACGAAAAAGATACGTTATTTTCAATTTAGACGACGAAAACAACTATTTTCTGAAAAATACATTCTGTCCAGATTTTGGAGAAGTGTAAAACTGAGGTTAAATGATGTTTAGGCTAGCCGAGACCTTGAAAAACCTAGAGTACACTTAAATACCTTCGCGTGGATAGGTTAGACTTAAGAAACGGAGTTACGACGCAAAACATATGGCTAAAAGAATGTTTGCGGCAACATATAAATTTTGACAGCATGTTATTTGCCTAATAGAAAGCTGACAGAATTTTTGAGGATAGGTTTTAGACCATTTTGAGTACATTTTGGTTAAAATGAAGTGAACGGAAATGGTAAAACCATGTGTATACTTATTAGATGCGTTAGAGAATTATGATACATATTAACGCGACGATTAAAACTTGGTTATGAAATAAACAAGTTATGTTTTCTAAAAGTGGTAATTTCTAATAAAAGATCAAAATGACGTAATTAAATTTTGACAACAAATGTTACAACGACATGTACAAGTGATAATGTAGAGTATGAACTTGCATGCTTGACCTTGATTTCGGAACCTAAGACATATGTATATTTAGGTCGCGATTAGAGTTATTGGACCTATATTGCCGTTTACATAATACTAAACGAGATTTGCTTTGCTAAGGTGAGTTTCATAGCCCCGACTTTTACATTGTTTATACATAATTTCTAAACCCTCGGGGTGGGAATACACTGCTTGTTTTTACATACGGACACAAGTACTAAAACTGTTACTTTGCCTAAGTTACCGCATTGCCATTAAAGTCCCCTACGTATCATGAACCGTTAATTACTTGTAAGCGCGGATGTTATGAATAGATCTATTTGGGTTGACACCCCGTCCGGGTTAGTCGCGCCAACTGGGTAAACGGACGCATATCATTCGGATTATTTCCGAGTGTCTGGCAAACACTTATTTGGGGCATTGTTATTATTGTGCTTAATTGCATACGAGTACGTTGAGCTTCGGGGTCATGAGCTTAGGCACTGCATATATTATTTTTGGCTGTGACATTATATTTGTTGTACTGTCTTGCTATTGAAATCTTGTGATCCGCAATACTGTTTATTTAAACCTATGACTCTCACCAACATTATTTGTTGACCTTTCTAGCGTGTATTCTCAGGTAACTAGGTGATGTTGATACACCTTTTGTATGGAAGCACTTCGAGTCACATTTTGGATGCACATCATGACGGAGATTTTCTTACATTATTTAGCATTTGGTTATGTATTTAAATCTTACATTTTGATAGTGAACTATGATAACTATATTTTGTAAACCTTAACTTTAAATCAAACGCTTGTTTTAAAATGACTCACTTAGAGGTCGTTCTTTATTCCTTGTACTTTGTGACTGAGAACATCATGCCCCCGAATTCCATTCTGCTGCAAACACAGATTTTGGGGGTGTGACAGATTGGTACCAGAGCCAATGTTATAGAGAACTAGGATGCATCATTGACCCTAGACTATAACCACTAGGTCACGACACTTCACAATATCATGATGTGCTTAGGATTTCAAAACTTGCTTTTATTCACTTATTTTATATAAGTCATTTATACTTATGCATATTTGTATTGACCTGGTTTACAGTGATATGTATTCACCCACCGATCCTATCATCCTCGACTCTGATTCGGATGTGGACGATTCATCATCATCCACTGTTCCAGTCACACCAGCCATTCATGTTCCCGTACCTTCCAGCGATGAGTCTGCTGAGACCGAGCCATTCGAGGATGCCCAGACTATATCTACACCACCTATACCATCACCACCCATTGCACCTATTCCTCCAGTACCATCACCGCCAGCCTCACCACCAGTGCGCCGTGTTAGGCGTGCTCCTGTTGTGCGACCAGATCAGATCCCTATTGGTCGTCGCTACCGATTACATGAGACTGGCCCTGTTATGCTCCGCATGGCTAGGAAGAGGGTCCGACCTCAACCCATCCGTGTACCAGCGCCCACTGTTACACCACCTCATATCCCATCACCACCATCATCTCCACCACCACCACCATCAGTTACTTACCGTCAGACCACCACAGTTCCTTTACCATCATCACCCAGAGATGTTTCTGACACCTTGCTACCGCCTCGTAAGAGGGCATTTACCATGGTTCCTTCTCCTTCAGATCCCTATGTTATGGCTGCTGCTGAGGCCTCCGCTCGACGTGAGGTTCACAGATGGGTTGACGCCCGCAGATGGTCATTTATTCCGCCTGTTCTCAGTAGGTGGAGGTACGATGAGGGTACTCCTCGTGCTTGGGAGTTAGGAGAGAGTTCTGAGATGGCTGCTGCTCGAGTTCTACCAATTACAGGTGAGCCTATCTATCATACCATTCCACTTCTGATTTCCAGGATGGTCCGTCATGAGGACCGTATTGGCCGAGTATTTGATCTTCTCGATGAGGTTCCCCTAGAGCGCATTGAGACCTTGGAGACTCAGTTGGAGCACCAGATCATCGGCCACTCCCGGATTGCTACACTTGAGCGCTTCGTGGAGGATGAGCAGGCGCGATGACGCGACCAGGATGAGTTGATTGCTAGTCTCCATGATCAGATCAGAGATCTCCAGCGCCGTCTTGATGGCGCATCTGGCAGTGCCTAGATTAGATTTGTATCATAGGTATCTTTTGTATTTATATCCTAGCCACGGGGTGTGTGGCATTAGTAGTAACACTTGCGATCTTTTGTTAGTTGTACAGCAATGTAGCAAGTTATGTTGGGATGTATTGTATTGTTACGCTATGATGCGATATCAGTCGATGTGAACCGAGACTTTCCTTTTGTATATATGTATGTTGTGATGTATCTATCTATGTTGAGATTTTATTATGGTTGTCGCGATTTACTCTTATTGTGGTTGATTTTTATCACGCCATATTCTTATCATGATTTATCCTTGTTGTGATGTATTTTTATCTTGTTGTGGTTGTACCTACTCATGGTGAAAATATATTATGGTTATTGTGATCTATTATTCTTATCACGTCATATTTCTATCGTGATTTATTCTTTTCATGATTTATTCCTATATTGTATAGTTGAGCTTGTTGTGATTTTCACATGTCATGGTTGTATATATATATATGTATATATCTACATATTATATATAACAGGATGCGCATGACGTCATCAAATGCAGGATTGATGAATAAGCGTAGGATTGATGAGTAATCATGCTCTTATTCCACCTAAGCAGTCCACCTAAGCAATGTTTGACCAAATAAAATTTGAAGTTTGACCTTTAATTCCGGATTTAATTTGTACAAAAATGCAAGATGTTGGATTCGAACCTGCGTGTGTTAGTCCACAAACAAGTGATTCAACCAATGGAGCAAGCCACAAGTTGTGATAGGTAACTCAAAATCAAAGTGTAATGTCTTAATGACACCACATTTTTTACAAGATAACTATTACTTCAACAATAACATCTATTCCTTAAATATAGCTTTAGTTAATTATAAGGATTAAAAAAATCCGGGTAACAAAAAAAGGTCGCCTTTTTTTCTCAAACCCTAATATCTGTTTTCTTCTTGAACTCTTAATATTTTGCAGGTTTGATGTCTGTTTTGTTTGTTTCTTTTGTGTATGTTATAGGTTGACATTAACACACAGAAAAAAGAATTTGACTCTGCAAAGAAACGCGAATAGGTGGCTATCAAGATACCATTGTATTACTCAATTAGATTCAATTTCAAGGGTTATGATGCTTTGGTTAAGTATTTCATCTGATAACCACATAACCACATGTGACACATTCTAATTTCCTTTGATTTTTTTAAAGGGGTGTTTGGGTAAGCTTTCAAAAACATGATTAATGTTTTAGTTGAAACTAATATCGTGGCATTGCTCATGTTTTTTACTCTTTCGCAGAGGTCGTATAAAATGCTGCCGCTTCGGGATCGTGAACGCTTTGATGCCACGACTGGAGACTGTGAGCTTTGACCAACTTCGGCAGCGATGTTTAACCCAATAAGATATGTTCGATGATGCTTAACAAATGTTCAAGACGTGAATCACTAATTCCAGTTAGTTTGGAGGGGAAAGGTACTAGGCCATTATTCGAAACAGGTTCTTGGGTACTCCTCTCCTTATTTGGATTATTGTTATTTATTTGTTTCATTAACACTGCTGGCTTAATAAAGTTAATACTGTTAGCTTTATCGGATATATTGTTAGTACTGCCAGCTTTGTCAGATATCGGACAAAGTGCATATATATTTGGATGTAATGGAGTATGTTTTCCTTTTTAATTTTTATAATCATTTAAAACATGATTTATGTTTTTTCTCTTAATAACAGTTCAAAAAAAAGTTGTCACCCTATAGCTGTATTTGAGGTTGTGCACGGTGAATAAGGTTGTGTAGGTTGACATTGAAAAGGAAAATGAGTTGCTTATAGGAAGGCCAACTGATCGCAAATCTTTATTGTTATATACATGTGTGAGATACAACTCCCTATATGTTATTAAATCTTATGTGGTCATTTGTCTCCTGATATTTTCTTTTTGTTTGTATTAACAGCCATGGGAGAGCGAGTTTTGGAAGGTGGTGGTGGTGAAGATGAGCAGCAGCAATCGGAGCGAAAAAGGCCTGCTTTAGCTAGGTAAGGACTAATTTGGTTTTGGTGTGTAGATTGAGATCTGGATTATGTAAAATATATATTTAAGTAATTGTGTTGAGTTTATGTGGTTGATTGTGCATTTGTTTTGGTATTGCTTATATTGAGTTGGCTATTTAGGCGTTCGAGGGGCGTTTGTTTAAGCTTATATGTGGGCTTATGAGCTTATTTGATTTCGGCTTATACTTTATAAGCTCCAATTTTCTGGCAGTATTTGTTTGTTAAATGAATAAATATCATTTTTTTGAAAATCCCAAGGTGTTTGGGATGTTATACCTTTCCGCGTGTTTATTAAATCGTGTAACCCATATATAAACCAAAACACAAATAAGCTCATAAGCCACATATAAGCTTAAACAACACCCCCTCGGTATATAAGATTTTTGTATTTTGAGTGTATGTATTCTCAATTACATGGAACGAGTTGTTTTCGGTATTTGTGATGTATTACTCCTATAGTGTTGGAAATTCTCATGTATGTACAGTTGATTAGTTGATTTGGATTAGGAGGTGATAGTCTTATTACGCAATAGGTACAACGTTTTTATCTTGGGACTTGGGCTAAGTTTGGATGATAAGGGTAGGAAAACAAGTAATGGATGATAACATAGTGGTTTAAGTGGGATTAAAAGCCTTTTTTTTGCTGTTGACTCTGCTGAAATAGTGAGAAAGAGCATTATAAGGATGGTGTTCAGACTATTTAGGTGCTCTGGGTGCACATCAGGCAAATGCTATAATTGTTGGTCATTTGTGACCATGATGAAGAAGTAAGTAGTATAGCATGAATGGCTTACAAAACAGCACCACATATTTTGAATTAGAGGTAGCAATATATCAGGTTGAGTTGGGTTGGGAATACGTCGTTTTTGAAAAAGTGGGTTCGGATCGTGCTGGCAGGTTGGGTCGACCCGTTTTTTTCTTTTGTATTCTTCTGAATATCATAAATATCAAATATTAAAGTGAAGTTTTAATCTATGACTAACATAATATATTGTTTATGTTTTAAACTAATTATAGATTTTTATTGATTGTTAGTATTTATAATCCAATGAACAAGTTGCTTTATTATAGTGCTAATTTAGTATGTGTGGTATCTGATACAGAGGCCACATAAGCGTACCCTTCGAGCTAGGTCAGCTTTACTCGGTGGATTATGTGAAGTTCTTGCAACATATTACTCTAGGCACTCAATATTTATTTCCAGAGGAAACGAAAAAGTGTAAGAAATCTACTTTTGTGATTGCTATAAAATGGATATTTGTAGCAGTTAGTGCTAAGGGGATTTATTAGTCCATGGCATTGCATTTTGAAATGTATATATTCTAATATATATTAGTCACGGTTACATAATTCGTTGTTACAAAATGGGCATGAGCCAATTAAAAGTTAAATGTAAAATGACCCATTATAGTATCTCGAATACAAGAAATGGTATATCTAATGAAAGAAAATTTTAAATTATTTATACTATTTCTTATCAAGTTTGCTGCAGTATGATTTTCTTAGTTACATGCTAAATCATCATATTTCTACAATTAGTGTAACTAATATAGGTTTGTAAAAGTATTTTCTTTTATTATGAATGTGAAACCAACTGAATTGTTTTCTATATATAAAATGTTTATATATGATTTATTATGATATAGCTCTTCCTCCAATTATTGCTTAAGGTCTTAATTTAAATGGTTTGACCATTAATAAGATTATCAAAAACTCATTTTTAGCTGCGTTCGCCATTCAGTGGTCTCCGTATTTCGCTTGCCTAAAGGTCGTAATTCAAAATATTTCATTATGAAAATTTAGAAATGACATATGGGTCATCGTCACACTCAACCATTTTTACCACCCTTCTTTTGGTATAGAAAAATATGCCAACGATATTTATAAGTCATGCCCCATTATAAGCATGGATGGACCAACTTGGGAGGGACGAGTGTTGTATGGACGGTGACACTCGATTTTAGTCCACGAATTGTTAAATATAGAAGCCAACAATGAAATATTTAAGCTCTTGCATAAGAGATGAGTGGACAAGTACTATTTTGCTCAGATTATTTTCTACATATTTTCAGGATTTGGAATCGTGGAATTCATTTGGTACAAGATTAAACCGCCTGCTCATGTCTGCACAGCTTCACCAAAGAGCAAGTGACCATTGCCAAAAATTGTGTAAGCTAACACTTTATTCATATATTTAGTTTAAAGCCAACAATTAAAAATAAATGGATGAGGTTTAAATAGATTTTAAGTGTTATCTTGGAAACTCGCACCTAATGAACATATACTACATCGAACTTGAGGTTTTATTACAGACTTTGATGATCTTTACATGCACACACACAAACAACATACAAAGAAAGTTCTCTCTAATGTTAACAATAAAATCTTATTCTATAACACCTTCTATGCAAAGCAATTAATGATCTCTATTTAAAATCAAAAGACGTACATAGTCGTAGTGTTAAATCCAATGAAGCAGGATCAAGTTCTCAAGAAACTGTTGAACCACATGGATCAGTTGGTGCAGTGGCTGGCCGTCGAGCAATAGCCTAGGGGAATACTGCAGAATTTTCTGAAGCTTTTTTTGGGTATAGTGCACCGGAAGAGGATCACTGAAGCTGACAAAACCAATGATAAAAGGTACCAATGATATCCATATTAATCAAGCATTAATGACTACATCTATTTACGAATGTGATGCTTGACCAATTTATATATGTGCATATTAGTTCTTAATATACTACTGTACTGGCTTCTCAAACTATAGAAATACATGTGTATGATCTCAGAGTTATCAATAATCTGCTGTTATAAAGGATCAGTTTTTCTTCTAAAAGAGTATTATAGCCTCAAGGGAAATAAGATGGAATTTGGTAGAGATTGTGAACACTATATAATAGCTATTTCAGTGCAAGCACTACTGTAACTGACTGAAACTTAAGTACTTCAAAGGTCTTTTTTTTTTTTTTTTTTTTTTTTTTTTTTTTTTTTTTTTTTTTTTTTAACGCTTTGATCTTTGGTTTTCCCAAATGGCAACTGGGTAGTAGTTAACAGTTGCACTCTTTTCTTTGAAGGTCATTGAAGAGAGCTCTCGACAGAAGGCTATATCTTCTTATTTATGGTGATGCATATGGTACTCCTAAAGAGCAGCCTGTATGGAACTTACCAGAAAAAGTGTACAATTCTGAAGAGACGCTTCGCAAGGTATTTTGCCATTGAATTGCCTTTTGACTAACTATATTGAATACTGTTATCTAAAGGGAGAACGGCTAATCATAAAAGGTAGGAGAATAGGATGGTAGGGATGTTTGGGAGAGAGATAACAAGAGTTAGAATACTCGGGGTGAAACATACATGGGTGACTATTATTTGTCTACCTTGGTTTAGGAGAATCTGGATTCCCTATGGCCTGATTTTAGGGAAACCATGACAACCGACATGTGTGCATGCACTAGACATGAAAACACGCCAATGAATGGCCCAAAATTTTGAGGCCTAAAGCTCCCCAGTTTAGAAGGTGGCAACATTATAGGGTAATTGAATAGGCGAAATGCCGAAATGGTTTTTGTTTAGTCTAACAGGATTAAACAAATGTGCTTAAAATGCGAAGAACTTGCATTCTATCAGTGGGCGGATAACAAGCGACTATTCACTATGTTGTGCGACTATGGTGAACAGGTCTTTGATAAATATCAGTGACCTGTTTAAGATTTAAGAAACATGATTAGTACATAGTTTTGAATTTCAAATGAAAGGCAATAAGATATGACTCTTTAACATTTTGTTTATGCTCATTCTTCCCTATAAGTTTATATAGTTTAACCCTTTTTTGCAGAGCGTACCTGATGATAAACTTGGACTGTGCAAAATTCAGAAAATTGATTGAAGATGCACGTGTTGATGCCAAACTAATTGAGCTCATAAAGTGATGTTGACTGTGTATTTTATTGTTAACGTTTTATGGCATCCAAGTGGTGTTTAATAACATGCTACATTTCCAAAAATGGATAAAAAGTTTTGTAGCAAGTTTTAGAGGGTTTGTTCAGTGGGTTAGTCATTCAAAACCTCGATGCAAGAAGCCAAGGACTAAAAAGACAAGCAAATAACTAATTAAAATTGAGGTTGAGATCTTATTGAAAGATGTTCCAAATATATACTAATTGTAATTATTCTGAGTTGTTAAGTATAAATTGAAAGACCAAAACCACTTCAGAGCGAGGAATAGGGTTGTGTTGTGCTGTAGGTACCTAAACATAACCTCTTTACCACAAATTCCCGCCAATGTTACTACCTTTAGGTACCAGATTTTTTCGAGTATTGAAAATTAATTCTGGTCAGATTTGGCTCTAAAACTCAATCATTTGACTTTTAGAAATAGATCCCTATGGTGGAGAATCATGTAGTCACCGAAGCTTTTTATATGTGCAGATGCATTCAACCCGAAGACATCGGGTATTTGAAGCTACTTCAAAGTTTGAGACACTGAGATTGTTCGTAAATATGTGAGCAAGAGCGGGAAGAAAGAGTCTATAATTAGAACAAAATCATTGCATTAAAGTTTAACCTTACCAAATTCCCTGTTGCAGTGTCTTTACCAATTAGTATTAATATAAGTCCACGCACAAAATTCTAAATTGTTTTTTTATAAGACATTTTTATTTAAAAAACCTATAATCAGAACTTAAATTGCTAAATATAAAAGTTTGCATAAACATATATTATGATACAGATGCAATATTTTATATTCCCATTAAGATGTAAAAACTAAAGTTGTTAAACACCTTAACTTCGTAGACATATTAGTTTTTTGTCATCCACTTATTTAAAAAAAAAAAAAAAAAAAAAAAAAAAAAAAAAAAAAGGAGCCTATTATGCAAAACTAAAAAATATGCCTCCAATTACTTTCACACCTTTGGTTGTCAAGCTTTATATTTTCTCTCATATTCAATAAACATATATTTCTTTTCGTTCGTAATCCATTCAAATGCAGGCTTATTGGTGTTAAGTTTTTTTTAAAGCAACTGTCGGTTATGTACAAATACTTCAAAGTTTAGGTCGATAACTATCTAACTATCTTCGCATGTGGAGAATATTAGTAACAATGAACTTTTGAGATTATAAGTGGATTTCAGTTTAGTTAGAGTATCTTCGCGCGTGAAGATTTTTGGTAAGTGATGAACTTTTAATGTTATTAGCTGATTTTAGTTAAGTTAGAGTATATTCGCATGTGAAGAATATTAGTAAGGAATGAACTTTTGAGATTATTAGCGGATTTAAGTTTAGTTATAGTATCTTCGCATGTGAAGAATATTAGTAAGTAATGTACTTTTGAGATTATTAGCGGATTTAAGTTTAGTTAGAGTATCTTCGCATGTGAAGAATATTAGTAAGAATGAACTTTTGAGATTATCATCGGATTTAAGTTTAATTAGAGTATCTTCGCGCGTGAAGATTTTTAGTAAGTAATGAACTTTTAATATTATTAGCAGATTTAAGTTAAGTTAGAATATCTTCACATATGAATTCGGAATGAACTTTTGAGATTATTACCGGATTTAACTTTAGTTAGAGTATCTTCGCATGTGAAATATTAGTAAGGAATGAACTTTTGAGATTATTAGCGGATTTAAGTTTAGTTAGAGTATCTTCGCATGTGAAGAATGTTAGCAAGGAATGAAATTTTGAGATTATCAACAGATTTAAGTTTAGTTAGAGATCTTCACGCGTGAAGATTTTTAGTAAGTAATGAAGTTTTAACGTTATTAGCGGATTTAAGTTTAGTTAGAGTATCTTCGCGTGTGAAGAATATTAGTAAGTGGTATGTGCTTATTCACATACCTTTTATTTACCAAATTCAGACCAAATAGACCAAAAACTAACCAATTATGCCAAATATCTTGTGTTTTTGCGTTTGTTTATGTGCAGGTACGGATATCGAGAAATATGGACAAAATCAAGCAAAAACCAGGAAAATGAGCACGAGATATGGAAAAGATATTTATAGCCGATGCCGGGAAGCAAAATGTCAAAATCGATCCTCAAAGTTTCATCAAATATCAATTTAAGCCCTTGGATTAAAACTTGGAGAATGGCAGAAAAGGTCCTTGCACTTTCAGAAATTACAAATGTGGTCCTTGAAACCTATAATCACTAAATCATAAATCTATCCGGATCAATTGTTCACTACCACAATCCCTTAACAAATCCAACCCACAATCCATTATCTTAACCCAAAGCCCAAGTTAAATCCCCAAGCCCACTACCACTTAAACCCGCGACCCATCCCTATTAATAAAACCTGGATCACCCAAAATTACCCAACCCGGTCAACCCCTTTCTATAACAATTTCAGTCAAAAAAAATTATATTAAAAACTTTTACACACATTCACTTCACGAATCACGATCCCGAATCACATATTCCATTCAATCTTCGTCGGGACAAACGACTCGGGTTTTGCATATTTCCTTTGCAATTCTCCCTTGATCTATAATTGTTTAAATCAATTTTTGGCGCCGCTGCCGGGGAAGGTTGAAGTGAGTTCGTGATTTCGTTCGTCGAATCGTGTTTTGAAGACCCTTCCTCGGAAGTTATCGTTTTTATAAAAAATAAAAATACAAAAAGAAAATAATTAAAAAAAAACACTTTTCCTAAAGTGTTTTCACCATTAATAATAAATCCTCGCTCTCGAGAGGGCGTTGTAAACCATTCCGAATAAACAACCAAAAGAGATCGTGAAGTTAAACGTTTCTTGGATTATTTCTTTACTACAACCTATACACGGGGTTTAAGGAGGTCTTGACATTAAATTGCAGACCGAAGAGAGATCCATTCTTCTCTCCCGCCACGCTGCGCGTAGTTTTGAAAGAAACGAGTACGATTGATCGATCGATCACCAAAAATAAAATAATAATCTAATTTTTCCTTAATTATAAATCCAAAAAAAAGATTTTCTCTTCAAAATTATTTTCCATTTTTCTTTTGATTTTCTATGTTTCTAAACTTAAAAATCCAAAAAATATTCTTCTTCATCTTCTTATCCATTTAATTCTTATCTTCTTAATCCTCTATATTTTTAATTCTGATGGAATCGTTTATCCCGTGCGTCGGTTGTGGAGAACCGCTTTTTGGATTACCTTGTCGGTGGTGTACGTGCGAAGGGTGCGGAAATGATATTCGAAACGGAAGTTGTTTGTTTTGTGGTTCAAGGAATTCAATTGATTATAATCCAAATACGAATTCATTCAACGACTCTTCAAATTTCTACAACTACCCACCACAGCCCGATATATCTTCGTTCGATCAACGTTATTGCGATGGGTGTGGAGATTCGATTGATCCGACATCGTCTTATTGTCAACGGTGTACTTGCGAGAGGTGTGGTAGAAATTTGATCAATGGATTTTGTTCGTTTTGTGCTTCGGAAGCCGAAAATTCATACACTTATGATTTTAATCCGAACATTTCCGATTATCCTCAAAACAATTTCACTCACCCTCCTCAAAACTTTTATGAGCAAGAACCGTATTTCAATGATACACCTAATTTTTCTTGTACAAATTGTGGGGGTCCTCATAATGATTTTCAATGTCAACCGTGGAATCAAAATTACTATGAACCTAATCCTTGCTATAATACTTCCCGTTTTGACAATTTCCAACCCCCACAAAATCTCGTCACTTATCCAAATCAAGATGGAATGCGCGAAATTGAAAAACTTGTGGTTCGACATCGAGAGCAAGTGGCTAGTCTTAATACTCCCGGGAAGTCCATGGAAGAATTACTTGCCGAAGAGAGAGCAGCTAACTTTCGAAAGAACTTAATTTACTATGACGATGATTCTGATGATGACGAGGAGAGACTTGTTCCGTTAAACTTCCCTCAAATAGCACCCGTCTTTCCTACCAAAGAACCCGAGGACTCTCTAAAAATGGGGGACGAGCATCTTAACACTATTCCGGCAACGGAATTAGACAATGTTGAGAACCTTGTCCCAATCCCAAGTGAGTCCGAGGAAATATCCGATGGTGAAGGTGATTTGCAATCTTGTGGAGATTCTCTTGAAATTTCCAAAGTTACTTCCGGGATTTTCTCTAACCCTCTTTTTGAATTCAATGATGAGTATACTTCTTGCAAAGTTAATCCTCTTTTCGATGAAGGGATAGAGAACGTCGAGGACGAGGACTCTACATTTGATGAGCTGATTTTACCAATACCTTGCCCTGACGATTCCCATGACTCGGAAGGGGAAATTCTTTTTTTTGAAAGATTGCTTAATGATGATCCCCTTTTACTTCATAAAACTGAGTCATTACACGTTGAGCTATCACCCACTCGTCCGCCTGCTAAACCACCCGATGATATCAAGCCCGATACGGGTGTTGTGACTTCTAAAGTGGTGGATGAGATTTCTAAAAAGTATGATAATTTGCCCACCCAACCCACCCTTTTTATCTCCTCCGGGTGTGAGGATGACAATTTCTTTACAATTGTTATCATGATCCTTCTCCTTTTCTTCACCTATCCGGTGACTTCTCCTCTTTTTCACTCCTTCGGGAATGAAGACACCATTTTTAACCCCGGCATCTCTAATTCTTTTCAACCGCGGGTATCTCATCGGAGTGGAACTTTCATATGCTTCAATGTTTATCCAAACATCTTGAACGAAAGTCCGATTGAGATTATCTCTTCCACTTGCTCCCCTAAGGACAAATAAATTCGGGGTCGAGTCAAGCTCATGTGACTCGGTTACCAAAAATAAGCGCTTCGTGGGAGGCACCCCATGCTTATCCATCTATCTTCTTTTCTCTTTTCTAATAAAGTGACGTGAAGAGGGCTTCCTTTTCCATATCTTGTGTTTCGTGGTTATATGTGTCCAGGAATGCTCGATGATGAGGACTCTCGTGCTCGTGGTTTGCTTCTCTCCACTCGAGTATTCATCATTCGCTGCTCATCCAATATCCTAAATCTTATCGTTTACATCTATCTTTTGGCATAATTAATAAACGGCCTTAGGTTTATGTAGGAGAACCCTTACCTTTAAGACATTGAGGACAATGTCTCGTTTTAGTCTGGGGGGGGGGGGTAATCTTGCGATTTGATTTTTGCCTTGCATTTTTGCCGTTTTCTCATGCAACCCCGTTTTTCCTCCAAAATTGAAAAAAATCCAAAAAAATGAGAAAAATTCAAAAAAAAATTGTGCAAAAATATAATAAATTTTGACATTTTGTTGACTTTCTGCTGGTGAGAGTAGGAATAAAATTCTGACTTGACCGGGCGTGTTGAGCCCTAGCTTGTCCCCTTAACCAGTTTATAATCTATAAGCTCGTGCTAGTCTTTTACACAAGGAGCTATAAAATGCGAATTCTTTTTAAGAGTTTGCAAGTTCCCGTATTTGACTTTATATATGCATTCGCGGATCTTATTATTTAAGATTTTAAATTTGCGAAGAACGAGAAATGATAGAGTTGTTTATAAGTTAGATCGCTAAACGTGAAGAAGTTGGATCTCTTTAGAGCTCATCGAAGTTATTTGTGGCTTTTTGTTCCCATAAGCTTGTTTCACTCAAAAATAGTAATCTAGGAATAATTAAAGGTATTTTGGTTTTGGCGATAATTAGTTTTTATTTCTTCCTTAGAGAATTCTTGCTTATGAAAGTTGGGTACACATCAAGGTACTGTCAGTGTTACGGTGTAATAGACTATTCCATCTTGCCGGCTCGCAACCGATGTTGGGATTGTTATAAAAGCCGTAGGACTTGGGGTTTGGCAACACAAATAATTAATAAATGTGATAATGTATAATAATAATCCAAAGCCATAAAAAGTATTCTACATCTTGCCGGTTCGCAGCCGATGTTGTAGACTTCTAATAAAGGCAGAGGAAAAATTCCAAGGTCATAATAGACTATCACATCTTTCCGGTTCGCAGCCGATGTTGTGATTGTTATAAAGGGCCAAGGATTAAATACGTTAATGTGCTTAAATAATGTTAAAAATGCCAAACTTCGACTCCGGGGATATCCTAATAAAAGCTTCTATCTCTGGACTCGTAGATGAGTTGTTTCGGTCGTATATAAAAGGGATATCCTCAAAATCGTGTTAAATCAGAGACCTTGATGTGGACCTCATTTTTGTAAGCAACGGTTTTCGAGGGAAGGTTTGGAAACTACTTAGCGTCTAAACTAGGTATCTTTATCGGACTAAAAATTATCGAAACGAGATTATGAAGCAATTCATTTCTCACCAAAAATAAAATAAATAGAGGCAACATAGGAATTTGGGAGCAAGAAGTCCACAATTAGCTTTCTGGGTAGTGTTGGCAATCTAACTTGTAAATAACAATGATTTCGTTTTTAAGCTTAGTTTGGGGGCTCGTGAAAAATCAGGGACGACGAATTTTATCCGTATGGTCACTTCTTTATGAGTCGTGTTTCCTGCTCAATGACCCTAAAAGTTATCGTTAGATAATGATTGTCGACAAAGCCGTCACATGAATAATGAGAAAAATACAAAAATAGAATAAAAGGAAAAATAGGGAGTTTTTAGAACTTAAGATTTTTTTTTAATCTCTTTTGAAAATTTTGCTACTTCTCAAAGTTAGTAAAAAGATATTGGAAATTTTCAGTTTTAAAAACGTGTTTTTATAACATTGCATGAGGACATTGCAATAGCTTAGTCTGGGGGAATTTGGTATGTGCTTATTCACATACCTTTTATTTACCAAATTCAGACCAAATAGACCAAAAACTAACCAATTATGCCAAATATCTTGTGTTTTTGCGTTTGTTTATGTGCAGGTACGGATATCGAGAAATATGGACAAAATCAAGCAAAAACCGGGAAAACGAGCACGAGATATGGAAAAGATATTTATAGCCGATGCCGGGAAGCAAAATGTCAAAATCGATCCTCAAAGTTTCATCAAATATCAATTTAAGCCCTTGGATTAAAACTTGGAGAATGGCAGAAAAGGTCCTTGCACTTTCAGAAATTACAAATGTGGTCCTTGAAACCTATAATCACTAAATCATAAATCTATCCGGATCAATTGTTCACTACCACAATCCCTTAACAAATCCAACCCACAATCCATTATCTTAACCCAAAGCCCAAGTTAAATCCCCAAGCCCACTACCACTTAAACCCGCGACCCATCCCTATTAATAAAACCCGGATCACCCAAAATTAACCAACCCGGTCAACCCCTTTCTATAACAATTTCAGTCAAAAAAAATTATATTAAAAACTTTTACACACATTCACTTCACAAATCACGATCCCGAATCACATATTCCATTCAATCTTCATCGGGACAAACGACTCGGGTTTTGCATATTTCCTTTGCAATTATCCCTTGATCTATAATTGTTTAAATCAGTAAGTAATGAAGTTTTGAGGTTAGTAGCGGATTTTTGGATTATTTAAGCTTAATAAGATAAGTGGAATGAAGTTTTGATGTTATTCGCAGGTTTATTGACGATTTAAGTTTATTTAGAGTGTATCCGTGGATGAATTACAAATTTTGATGAGTTTGTGAAAGGATTTTTGGATTATTTAAGTTCAGTAAAATGGTTAAACATCTCCCTGAAGGAATTAGACGTACGACATATAATAATAATAATATCCCGCCCAACTTACTTTTTTCAACGATAATCACAAGTCATGCCCGCCCTGTGGGCGGGCTTATATGCCCGGGAGGGCTTACAAGTCATGCCCGTCCATTGGGCGGGCCATGAAAACTATAATTACAAGCCATGCCCGCCCATTGGGCGGGCTTTGAAGTCTAGTATATATATATATATACTTGTGATGACCTTTGTTACTTATGGATCCTAATTATTGTTGTTTCTTGTGATTAGAAAACAATGCCGCCTAAGAAACAAAGCATGAGTACAGCTGAGATCGATTGACTCGTTGCTCAACGAGTTTCGGCACAGGTTGCTGCTGCTATGGCTGAATATGAGAATAATCGCAACAGTGGTAACGGAGGAGAAGCTAGTGGAACGGCAACCAGGGGTGAAACCACGACTCGTGGATGTACTTACAAAGAGTTTTTAGGTTGCAAGCCGCAGACTTTCAGTGGTACGGAAGGAGCGGTCGATTTGGTACGATGGTTCGAGAAGTTGGAATCGACTTTCCGTATGTGCAACTATGCGGAAAGCTGTAAGGTGAAATATGCTACAGGTACCTTGTTGGATGGTGCCTTATCTTGGTGGAATGCCTATGCTCAATCAGTGGGAATTGATGCTGCTTTTGAATTACCATGGGCTGAGTTTAAGGAAATGGTAACTGCTGAGTACTATCCGAGAAATGAAGTTCAAAAATTGGAAGTTGAATTTTGGAATTTAACAGTGAAAGGGTACGACATTGCAGCTTATACTCAACGATATCATGAATTGGCTACTCTCTGTCCTGAGATGGTTTCGACTACCCAAAAAAAGATTGAAAGGTACATCTGGGGTCTTCCATCTTATATTCAAGGAAATGTTACCTCTTCTAAGCCGAGTACTCTGGATGAGACAATCTGAATGTCTCACAATCTGATGGATCAAGTTGTTCGAGCCAAGGCTGCTCGAGATAGCAATAACAGTAACCGCAACAACAACAACAACCGTTACAACAACAATAACAACAATAAGAGAAAGTGAGATTCTACTCAAGGAGGAAATGCTACTCAGCAACCCAACAAAAGGCAAGAAGTTGTTAAGGCTTATGTTGCGGGCCTGACAGAGAAGAGAGGTTATGAAGGAAATCTTCCTAAGTGTGACAAATGCCAACGTCACCACAATCCAGGACGTTGCCCTACTCCATGTGACAATTGTAAGAAAATCGGGCACTTAACAAAAGACTGTAGGTCTCCTACTGCAGCAACAAATCAAAGGGTTCCTGGAGCATGTTTCGGATGTGGCGAAACAGGACATTTCAAGAAAGAATTCCCAAAGGAGAAGAATCAAAGAACTCAGAATAATGGAGCTCGAGGAAGAGTTTATAATCTCATAAAAAGGGAAGCTACTGAGGACCCGAATGTTGTCACGGGTACGTTTCTTCTCAATGGTCGTTATGCTTCAGTTTTATTTGATTCAGGTGCCGATAAAAGTTTTGTGTCTACTACTTTTGCTCCTCTACTTAATATTGCACCGACCATTTTAGACACCACCTACGACGTTGAATTAGCAAATGGTAACCTAGTTAGCTCCAACACCATAATCCGCGATTGTACCTTTAATTTCCTAAATCATCCATTTAACATAGACCTTATCCCTATCGAACTCGGTAGTTTTGACGTCGTAATCGGTATGGATTGGTTATCTAAACACCACGCAAGGATCATTTGCGACGAAAAGGTTGTTCATGTCCCTTTGAATGGTGAAACCTTGATTATCCGTGGTGAACGAAGCGGAACTCGATTAAATATCATCTCGTGTGTCAAGACCGAAAAGTATATAAAGAAGGGATGTTATGCTTTTCTAGCACATACAACCGAAAAGAAATTGGATGAGAAACGATTGAAGGATGTACCGATTGTTCGAGATTTTTCGGAAGTCTTTCTCGAAGACTTGCCTGGATTACCGCCTACCCGTCAAGTAGAGTTCCAGATAGATTTGGTGCCAGGTGCAGCACCAATAGCAAGAGCACCCTACCGACTAGCACTATCAGAGTTGCAAGAATTGTCTAATCAGTTGCAAGAACTACTAGACAAGGGATTCATTAGACCAAGTTCCTCGCCTTGGGGAGCACCGGTTTTGTTTGTAAAGAAGAAGGATGGATCATTCCGAATGTGCCTAGATTATCGTGAACTGAACAAGTTAACGGTGAAGAACCGTTACCCACTTCCATGAATCGACGATTTATTCGATCAGTTGCAAGGTTCTAGTTTTTACTCGAAGATCGATTTGAGATCGGGTTATCATCAACTAAGGGTTCGGGAAGAAGATATTTCGAAAATGGCTTTTAGGACTCGTTATGGTCATTATGAGTTTCAATTGATGCCGTTTGGATTAACTAATGCACCGGCGGTATTTATGGATCTCATGAATCGTGTGTGCATGCCGTACCTGGACAAATTTGTAATTGTGTTCATTGATGATATTCTAATCTACTCCAAAAGCAAGAAAGAGCACGAAGAGCATCTTAAGACGATCTTAGAATTGCTCAAGAAAGAGAAGTTGTACGCTAAATTTCTAAGTGTGATTTTTGGATCCGAAAGGTACAATTTCTTAGGCACGTAATTGACAGTCAGGGATTGCATGTTGACCCAGCTAAGATCGAGGCTATTAAAGATTGGGAAACGCCCAAGACTCCCACCGAGATTCGTCAATTTCTAGGTCTTGACGGGTATTACAGAAGGTTCATTGAGGGTTTCTAGAAGATAGCGAAGCCTTTAACCAAGCTAATGCAGAAGAAATAGAAGTACGAATGGGGAGAGAAACAAGAGTCTGCCTTCCAGTTGTTGAAGCAGAAACTTTGCAGTGCGCCGATTTTGGCTTTACCCGAAGGAAAGGAAAATTTTGTAGTTTATTGTGATGCTTCGCATAAAGTACTTGGAGCTGTGTTGATGCAGAATGAAAAGGTTATAGCTTACGCTTCTCGCCAACTCAAGGTTCATGAGAAGAATTACACCACTCATGACTTAGAGTTAGGAGCAGTTGTCTTTGCACTAAAAATTTGGAGACACTACCTCTACGGTACAAAGTGTACAGTGTACACGGATCATAAAAGTCTTCAACATATCTTAGATCAAAAAGAGCTTGATATGAGGCAACGCCGTTGGCTAGAACTACTCAGAGATTATGATTGCGAGATCCGATAACATCCTGGTAAAGCGAATGTAGTAGCCGATGCCCTTAGCAGGAAAGAGCGACTTAAACCCTTACGAGTAAGATCATTGGGTATGACCATTAGTTCACCTCTTCCATCCAAAATTCTTGAGGCCTAGGCCGAAGCACTTAAGACAGAGAACCGACCGAAGGAGAACATTGATGGTATGCCAGAAAGTTCAAATGGTTTCGTGAGAAGATCCGATGGGATGCTATGCTTCAAAAATAGGAGTTGGATACCACTTTTCGGTGGCCTATGAGAGTTGATCATGCACGAATCACACAAGTCGAAATACTCCATACACCCTGGTTCCGATAAAATGTACCAGGATTTTAAAAAGCTGTATTGGTGGTCGAATATGAAGGCCGACATCGCTACTTATGTTAGCAAATGTCTTACTTATTGCAAAGTGAAGGCCGAATACCAGAAGCCGTCTGGTTTACTACAGCAACCAGAGATTCCTCAATGGAAATGGGAGCGTATTACCACGGACTTCATTACTAAACTTCCTAAAACTCTGAGCGGTCACGACGCGATTTGGGTGATCGTTGATCGTCTCACCAAATCAGCTCACTTCTTGCCCATTAAAGAAACCTACAAGATGGATAAGTTAACCAGAATCTATATCTAGGAGATTGTCTCGAAACATGGTGTACCAGTTTCAATCATTTCGGATTGAGACAGTCGATTCACTTCAAGATTTTGGGAATCGCTTAATGATACCTTTGGAACCCGTCTCGATATGAGTACAGCCTATCATCCACAAACCGATGGTCAGAGTGAGAGGACCATCCAAACACTCGAAGATATGCTTCGTGCCTGTGTGATTGATTTCGGTAATAGCTGGGATACTCATTTGCCATTGATTGAGTTTTCCTACAACAATAGTTATCACACAAGTATAAAGGCTGCACCATTCGAAGCACTCTACGGTAGGAAGTGCCGATCACCAGTCTGTTGGGCTGAAATCGAAGATGCTCAACTTACCGGTCCAGAAATTGTTCACGAGACAACCGAGAAGATTGTTCAGATTCGGAACCGGTTAAAAGCCGCCAGAGACCATCAGAAAAGTTACGCGGGAAATGTTGAAGGTATCATCTTAGAAATGTGTGATACGATTTGGGAAACGCGGGAAATTGAACCCTAGATATATTGGACCATTTAAGATCCTAGCAAGAATCGGTCCAGTGGCATACAGACTTGAACTCCCGCCAGAGCTTAGCAGTGTGCATAATACCTTTCATGTTTCTAATCTCAAGAAGTGCTTCTCCGACGAATCCCTCGTCATTCCCTTAGAAGAGATTCAACTCGATGACAAATTTAATTTCATCGAAGAGCCAGTGGAAATTATGGATCGCGATGTCAAGCAATTAAAGCATAGTAGAATTCCTATCGTCAAAGTTCGCTGGAATTCTCAACGAGGTCCCGAGTTCACTTGGGAACGAGAAGACCAAATCCGTCAAAATTATCTGCGTCTCTTCACCGACAACACTCCAATGACCAACACTGGCTGAATCTCGAGGACGAGATTCATTTTTATGGGTGGTAGACTATCACAACCTGCAAAATTTCAGGTCAATACTATTCACCAAACTCGAATTTACTTTCTTGACATTTATTTGAAAACAATTTACGTGTGACTTTTTACTTGAACCGACGCGAAAGACTAGAATAAATTCCAAGTGCACTAGAACTTAGGCTATATTTAGTCCACAACTCTTCAGTATCTTGCTCCTGCTCTATTTCACAATTTTAAACCATAAAACAAATTTCTATTCTTTAGTTACTTACGGTTTTAAATTCAACAGACGTTAATTGTTATTCAATATTTAACACCCGACATACCCGATTTTCTCAACGATTATTTTTATCATACTTTTATACTTCCAAAATTATTACAAAAGTTCCAAAAATATTTCCTGACACCCAAAGTAATTTCTTTACAACTTACATTTAATTACGTATAATTTTCGTTAATCACCGAAACAACAACCAATACATATTTTTAACACCCAATACATGCAACACATACACTTTGGTATTAAAACTACTCATTTTTCCCAAATTACACCTTTGCCCCCCCCCCCCTCTTTGCTTTGTACATAATTAGTTAGACAAGTTCAACATAATGATTAAATTAGCCACAAAGCATGTTTAACTTTTTTCCACTTTTGGGCTAAGCCACATTTTTGTCTCCCATGTTCACCCCTTAGCCACCCTATAACCGGCCACCCCTCCCCCCCCCCCCTCATGACCAAATTATGACAATTGACTTTCCTATTTACCCTTTGAATAACTTCAAGTATAAATAACATGAACTAGTCTTCATTTTTCATTCTAATAGCCAAAAAAATAAATAATCCTACATTTTTACTACATAATTCGACACACCCTTAAAGGAGCAAGGAGAGAAAGATTTGTTGTGGAATGGATCAAGGATATTAGGGAATTATACCTAAGGTTTTGGTGCTTAAGTCTTGTGGTTAATCTTGTACTCTACAACACTCATTTCACAAATCACTCTTGTAAGTGAACTCACTAACTCTCCATGGTTTTCATACTTTATAAGATTGTCAAGTATTTATACTCATTATCACTTAGTACATGTTGAAAAGATTTACATTTACTATGATCCTCTAGTAAAGAATATGTTTTTAAATTTTTGGCTACAAGGAAATTAACTAGAAAAACTCTCATAAAAATGGTGGTAACAAACCTTATAAATGTGAATATTTATACACTTGTATATTTAGATATGCTTGATGATTTATTACATGTACTTGAATATAGTTAAGTTTAAGTCTAGATCACTATGGTTATGTTGGAAAGTTGATGGAGAAACTAGGACTAGCATGGAAGTTGTGGTTAAGTGGTTATAAAGACTAGAAAGTTGGAAAATAGTTTTTGACATTTATAATAAACAATCTGTCCAATTTTACAAGAACTGGAAAAATCAGTAGCTCAGGGGTATTAATAGGCTAGAAATATAGAAAATAGACTTAATAACGGAAACATGGTCGCTTGAATGAGTTAAAACGGGTTTATAACGAAAAAGATACGCTATTTTCAATTTAGACGACGAAAACAACTATTTTCTGAAAAATACATTCTGTCCACATTTTGGAGAAGTGTAAAACTGAGGTTAAATGATGTTTAGGCCAGCCGAGATCTTGAAAAGCCTAGAGTACACTTAAATACCTTCACGTGGATAGGTTAAACTTAAGAAACGGAGTTACGACACAAAAGATATGGCTAAAAGAATGTTTGCGGCAACATATAAATTTTGACAGCATGTTATTTGCCTAATAGAAAGCTGATAGAATTTTTGAGGATAGGTTTTAGACCATTTTGAGTACATTTTGGTTAAAATGAAGTGAACGGAAATGGTAAAACCATGTGTATACTTATTAGATGCGTTAGATAATTATGATACATATTAACGCGACGATTAAAACTTGGTTATGAAATAAACAAGTTATGTTTTCTAAAAGTGGTAATTTCTAATAAAGGATCAAAATGACGTAATTAAATTTTGACAACAAATGTTACAACGACATGTACAAGTGATAATGTAGAGTATGAACTTGCATGCTTGACCTTGATTTCGGAACCTAAGACATATGTATATTTAGGTCGCGATTAGAGTTATTGGACCTATATTGCCGTTTACATAATACCAAAAGAGATTTGCTTTGCTAAGGTGAGTTTCATAGCCCCGACTTTTACATTGTTTATACATAATTTCTAAACCCTCGGAGTGGGAATACACTGCTTGTTTTTACATACGGACACAAGTACTAAAACAGTTACTTTGCGTAAGTTACCGCATTGCCATTAAAGTCCCCAACGTATCATGAACCGTTAATTACTTGGAAGCGCGGATCTTATGAATAGATCCATTTGGGTTGACACCCCGTCCGGGTTGGTCGCGTCAACTGGGTAAACGGACGCATATCATTCGGATTATTTTCGAGTGTCTGGCAAACACTTATTTGGGGCATTGTTATTATTGTGCTTAATTGCATACGAGTACGTCGAGCTTCGGGGTCATGAGCTTAGGCACTGTATATATTATTTTTGGCTGTGACATTATATTTGTTGTACTGTCTTGCTATTGAAATCTTGTGGTCCACAATACTATTTATTTAAACCTATGACTCTCACCAACATTATTTGTTGACCCTTCTAGCGTGTATTCTCAAGTAACTAGGTGATGTCGATACACCTTTTGTATGGAAGCACTTCGAGTCACATTTTGGATGCACATCATGACGGAGATTTTCTTACAGTATTTAGCGTTTGGTTATGTATTTAAATCTTAAATTTTGATGGTGAACTCTGATAACTATGTTTTGTAAACCTTAACTTTAAATCAAACAATTGTTTTAAAACGACTCACTTAGAGGTCGTTCTTTATTCCTTGTACTTTGTGACCGAGAACATCACGCCCCTGGAATTCCATTCCGCTGCAAACACAGATTTTTGGGGTGTGACATTTTCTCATGCATACATGATCTCTCGAATATTGATCGAACTACATAACTAATATGTATTTTTTGACATATCCGTTTGAGCAAAAGTAAAGTTAGGAGTGTTTGGGTAATCTCATTATTTTTAATTCTAGAGTCGAGATTATCGCACCTCCACATGGTTTGCATATAGGCACACACTAGGCACGTGTCTTCAAAACAACTGTTCTCAATTATAATTTGTTTTTTTTTTAATTTTTCATAGGTAACAAGATGTATCACATGTTTGATTACGATCATGAATTGAAAGCCGAGTACATTCCCAAACCATCACTTGAACCAAACACTCCATCTTGTCACACACAAAGTTTTCATAATCTTGAGTCACGTCTTTTTCATGAAGGACGAATTGTCGAATCCTCTTTACTCAACCATGATCATATCAAAACCATGTTTCATGAAATCCGATTCGATTGCTTGTTTCATATTAATGATCTAATCTGTCCTTGATTTGTTCTTGAGTTCAATAGACAAGTTAAGCTCGTACATAACGAGGATTAAACTTTGTCTCTTCAATTCTCGATACAAAACCAAGAAATCTCTCTTACTCTTGACCAATTTGCTCATATTCTTGAACTTCTGAACCATGGACAATGTGCCTACACGAAAGGATGGTCTCTCAAAACGCTCACTAGTCATCGATATTAGTCCGGTCCATACAATACCCTCATTCCCACTCCAGGTGAGATTAGAGAACACATTCTTCTTCCTCAAAAATTTCATGGTTTTCTTAAAGAAAATGGTCAAGTTGAGTTCCATAAGTCTCATGTTTATGACTTAGATCCACTAAAAATCTATTTTGATGAAGTTCATACAAATCTACGTAGATGGATAGAAGTCATTCGTGAAAATGTCTTTTGTCTTCCTCACAACCGTGAGCACCTCCCAGCATGTTGTACTCATATGTTGTATTGCTTAGTCACCGAACAACCCTAAAATCTTGCCTACTTTGTGGCAAAGAGAATTTTCAATTTCAAGGGCCGACTAAATAAGGCGATACCCTATGGCATGTTGTTAACTCGTTTATACCTTTTTGTCATGAACTCATTTCCTCACCTCCAAAACAATCAATATCTTCTTGTCAATCCCACCATGGCTCCTCTAACTCAAAACACCTACACCTCTCTCTATTGGGAATGTACATCATCTCAAGGGAACCATAATGATAGCTTGGTATCTTGCTATTATGTCTCGTCTAGTGATGATGAATGAGGGTGCGCTCAAGCCAATAGAACTATTCTTATCTTCTTAGAATAGGATCTTCTATCTTATATTAGGATTTATCTATGATGGATTATATTAGGGCTTAATACTCCTAAGTATCTTGCATGCTTGACCTCATTCTATCAACTTGCATGATTTTAAATTATGTGATTCTTGGATGATAGCTTATTTTGTCCTTTTTGATTGAATGCTTATAGCTTATCTTAGATAGTTGCATGTTAATCTTTAATTGTTAGGAGTAACTAAATACGGCATATCTTTGGCAAATAAATCTTTAGTGATTTGAGACACTAACATTTTCTGCAAATAGTCCCCCTAGAAAACTTCCCTTTAGCTGCCCAGAACTAGGCAGCACAGAAAAATTCATGACTTCCAGGTCACGGTACCGTGTGGTATTTAGTGGTCCCGTGACCTTGTTTGACAAATTTTCACTGTTTCCTCTAGATTCCTGCATCCCTAACCTCAAACCTGCAATATATTGCAAACTCTCATACACCCTAAAATTCCCTCACTACACCATAGGACACTACCACCAACTTTAATTCAAATCCCACAACTCTTGCCTATTTAAAGCCTCACCATTGCAAGCTTATCTTGCATCTCATCTTCAACCTCCCATCACTCATTCACCATGTCTTCCACACAAGGATCAACAATCCATATCTCCAAGAAACCTAGGATCACCGTTAGACCACCATCCGAACCTCTCTTTGTTGATCTCACCAAAGACGATGAAGTCACAACCCCACCTTCCCAAAGCACTCCTAACTCACCATCTCCACCAAATGATCCTACCAAAACATCATCCACTAGAACAACATCTTCATCATCTCCCTCTTTAAACACCATGCCATCATCCATGGATTACACACTCTCACCTATCACCCCATTGGATTATGCCATGCCAACCCTATCACCAACATACTCACCACCACATCCTTCTCCAATCATGGGCCAACCTATCCAACCTCATCCGGTTGATATACATAGTGTAAATTGCCTATGTTGCCTTCACAACCGCAACCTCATCTTTTCCTTGAGAGATGAGGTACACTTCATGTTCTCCTATGTTGAACATCTCTTGACACCAACACCACCTCCAATCATGTCACCCTTTCCACCTCCCACTAGCCCATTTAACTAAACATATTGATGTTTAGTTTCCAAAAATAAACATTTAGGATCCCTTTTGAATTGAAGCAAATTTTAGGGCCTCTTGTCACTAAAGATTTCTATGTGCTTCTTGTAGTTTATTTTTATGTTTATGTTGTAGTCATACTTTATGTATGACATTTCTCTCTATCAATAGATGGGCTTCTTCTGTGGTTGTTTTATCTTTTCTGATTTTTGGCTTCTTAGCCCTTTTCTTAGTTTATGGTAGGATATTTGTCTTGGTTGCTACATGTTAGATATTGTATGTGTGTCATCTAACTTTGTTTTGTAGCAAGAACCATTGTTCGATTCCTTGGTGTCCTCTAAACGAGGAGGATTATACATCAAGGGGGAGCCTTTGTGACCTTTTTGCTTCGACAAAAAGGGGGAGAAATGGGATATAAACTCATGGCTAAAAACTTGTTAAAATTAATCTTTAGCTTAAAATGAGTTTATGTTTTGTCATCATCAAAAAGGGGGAGATTGTTGATGCAAATAATGTTCTAAAAACGTTATTTATATCTTTCAATAACTTCACATTTTGATGATAACAAAATGTGAAAACACTTTACGTCAAAATTAACGTAAACAAGTTTTTAGTCGAAATATCTCGTTTCTACGTAAATCACTCTAGGTATGAACAAACAAATTTACAACTTGACCAACGATCAAAGAAGTGAACTTGTGTGTCAAACTTCACATTTTTAATGTGACAAAACATTTTTTTCAAAAATATACTTTACAAGTTATTTTTGAATTATAAAGAAATGTTTTATTGGAAAAATAAGTTTAAAAATCATAACAGCTATTTTTCCCCCCAAAATCAGCTCCAAACTTCCCCAAATAAATTTTCACCACTAAAAATAAAAATTGGAGCGTCCTTGTCTGGCACGGTACCACTAAATTTAGTGGTACCGTGTGGTATTTAGTGGTACTGTGACCCTATAATGGGCAAATTTCTTCTGCCTATAAATACCAACCCTCTTCCCAGTTTTTGGGCATCCTTTTTGATACACAACTTTCTGAGTTTAAAACTCTTATCACATCTTCTCTCCTTTGATCATTTAGTTTAGTTTTCTTTTGTTTAAAAAGTGATCCAATCATCCAATCAAGTGATCACCATCATTCCTCTACTAGTGCAAGAGAAGAACGCAAAGTATCAAAGAAGATACAAAGTGTTGTAGTTATAGTTAGTGCACTTGTAACACTTGTTACATACTTGTATCCTAGCATACATCAAGTTGATTTTCTTTTGTGTAGTTTGTGAGAGTAGATCATTGTGATCTTGTCGAGATCTTGGAGATCTCTTGTAGCTTGTGGGCTTGTGTGTTGATCAAGTGGATCAAAGGTAGATCGGGTAGATCGAGTCAAGCGTGTTGATTGTGTGAATTAGTAAGGATCGTGTGGGTCATGGTAGATTGGTACTAGCTAAGATTAGTACTCGACATTTAGCTAAGTGTCAGAAATAAGGATAAGCGACGTTGTATAATTTTCTCCGCCTGAAGGGAGCTTTGTTGACATATGTAACACCCCCAAAATTGGGTCGCAGCGAAAGATGATGTCCTTGGGGTGCTACTCAATTGATATCACCACACAAGTACAGAGAACGGTTTTCACCATAATCATTTAGAATAAAATTCATTAACAAAAGTATTAAATTTACATTATTAAATTTTAGTGCGGAAATTGTAACAATTCGCATTTTCAGATTACTATCCATTTCCGAATTTTTACTATTCATTTTTACTATTCACTTTCACTATTCATTCCCAAAATTTTTTATTTCATATTCTCGTAAGTTAAACTATTTTAATGATAATCCGAGAGTTTGACACTCGTCGGATCATTTCTGCAAAAATAACTAGTCACTATTCATCAAAATATCTAAACACTATTCATCCAAAAATCTAGATATTTTCAGAAATTCACTAGTCGTGTAAATACTCATTTCTCGTGGAAAAATTATTCTAAATACAATTGTACTAATTTCATGTCATAAATCGAACGTTATCAAGCCTAAATGAGTCCCAAACCATAATTACACAAAAGTTACAATAATGACCCCTCTAAAAATATTTCTCGTTTTATATATTCATTTTGTTGGAAAAACTATTCTAAACGCAACGGCGTAATTTTCGTGACTTGAATCAAACGTTTGCTAGCCTAAATAAGTCCCGAACACGAAAAGCAGAAAAGTTACACAATTAGTCCTCGGTTGAAATTTTCCTATAAATAGGAGGCATAAGCCTTCATTATTTCTTGCACCACCCCCTCTCTTTATCTCTAAAGTCCTTAAACCCAAGGCGATTCTTAGCTATTTTAGCTAGCTTCTTTCAAGAACGTGCAAGCGTTCTTGAGCAAAAGCTAGATTTTGATCTACTTTGCTTCGAGTTTTCAAGAAAGGCGTCGTTATAATCTTCAAATAACTTCAAGTCTCCAAAAAGATTTTGTTATTATCTTATTTTAGTATCGGGTACTACAACACTAGGGAACTTCATGTGAGGGGTTTCATTTGGGTAAACGGATCGACGAGTTGCTGGATTTACGAATTAAAGTGTCCTAGCTCCTCGAACGACGTTTACTACATGACCTCTGAATTATGATGGCCCGAATGGTAGTTACGCGTAGAGACTTCCTGGCTTAATCCATCAATCCCGTTATACGTTGTGACATCATTAGTTCAAGGTGAGTTCTTAGCCCCTACTTTTATACTCGGTTTAACTCTTTGGGGGAGATACATGCTTAAATACTTGTTCTTATTTTCATACATGCTTAAATACTTGTTCTTACTTTCACAAGTAAACTAAACTCTTATACTTTACCGTGAGTCATAGCCCCTACTCTTTTAATACATGTTTTATACTTTTGGGGGAGATACATGCTCAAACTATACTTTTACAAATACACATTTAACTTTATGATACAGTTAGTCAATGATTCAAATCTATGTGATACTTTTATTCTTTTATGCTATTTATATGTGACGTCTTATTATGTGATACATTGTTATGTGTAAATCTATTAATGTGGATTGGAATTATCAAATACATGATTTATGCAATTACTTAAATGTTTATACTTTTATACGATACGCTTTCATACTTGTCTTTGGGAAGTAGGCACCCAGTAATCTTTGGGAAATGGCACCCAGTAATCTCTGGGAAATGGCACCTAGTATTCTTTGGGAAATGGAACCCAGTAATCTCATGATGCATTGATATGCAAGACATTTACCCTAGACATACTATCTATAGCAGTGGGTTGTAAACACACAGGTTGCAAGTTTTGTATGGGCGGAACTTGGAACTGAGTGGATTTACAATGCCTTTGTTGTGTGAACATTCTTTAAAAGGCTTTACATGTTAAACAAACTCTATGAACTCACCAACCATTGTGTTGACACTTTAGCATGTTTATCTCAGTTTAGTAAGGCGATAGCAGGTGCATGGAATGTAGAATCGCATGACATGTTTTGAAGACTTTATACATTCGTATTTACCATTCGATAGTACATTTTGTAAACATTTATATATTATACTTTGGGACCTCATTGTTTGTAACTCTGATTTCATTAATCGAATGGTAACTTTTCAAAACGTCTCATTTAGAGGTCGTTTTCTATAACTTTTACTTTGTATTATGAAGTAGCACCCTAGTGACACAATCTTCCGCTGCGATATTTTGGGGGTGTTACAGATTGGTATCAGAGACTTGGTTATAGAGAACTAGGTTGCATTTAGTGCCTAGACTATAACTGCTTTATACGTTAAGACTTTCCTCCCCATTTGCCTCACACACACACTTCATGAGAATATGCTTCTTGTTAGTTGTTCGTTTAGATCCACGCTATTGGATGATAAGACTTTAGTATTAATAAGAAACCCTAGAATTTAGTCGAGTCATTAAAAATATGGAGCTCAGTAATAAATAATTATTTAACTTGATCTTGTGACAGTTCTTGTTTGATGAGACATGAGATTTGAGTTAAATAATATTATTACTTAGCTTTAAGGATTTGATGACTTGGTTATCTTACTATCTGTCTCAGAAAATGAGTTTTGTGTCGGGAAATCTTAGGTAGCATGATTTAGAATCTTCTTATTTGAATGGATTGGGACGCCTCTTTATTCAAGTAAAGAAATTATAAATCACCGAACCATGAGTTTATGATCCCTTACTTACATAAATTTGGACGCTTCTTTATGTAAGTAATGAATTATAAATAAGTGGGCTTATTTGTATCCGATACGATTTCCTAACCACTATTTCCGATAAATCAGAGTGAACACCACTATTTTAGAGATCCTGAAACCATGAATTTTCTTAGACATACCGTAAGTAGTAAACGTCAACAGAACTTCCGGACGAAGTTCCCTTAAGCGGTAGAGACTGTAACAATTCAGATTTTCAGATAACTATCCATTTCCGAATTTTTACTATTCACTTTCACTATTCATTCCCAAAAATTTTTATTTCAAATTCTAGTAAGTTAAACTATTTTAATGATAATCCGAGAGTTTGACACTCGTCGGATCATTTCTGCAAAAATAACTAGTCACTATTCATCAAAATATCTAAACACTATTCATCAAAATATCTAAACACTATTCATCCAAAATATCTAGATATTTTCAGAAATTCACTAGTCGTGTAAATACTCATTTCTCGTGGAAAAATTATTCTAAATACAATTGTACTAATTTCATGTCATAAATCGAACGTTATCAAGCCTAAATGAGACTCAAACCATAATTACACAAAAGTTACAATAATGACCCCTGTAAAAATATTTCTCGTTTTATATATTCATTTTGTTGGAAAAACTATTTTAAACGCAACGGCGTAATTTTCGTGACTTGAATCAAACGTTTGCTAGCCTAAATAAGTCCCGAACACGAAAAGCAGAAAAGTTACACAATTAGTCCTCGGTTGAAATTTTCCTATAAATAGGAGGCATAAGCCTTCATTATTTCTTGCACCACGCCTCTCTTTATCTCTAAAGTCCTTAAACCCAAGGCGATTCTTAGCTATTTTAGCTAGTTTCTTTCAAGAACGTGCAAGCGTTCTTGAGCAAAAGCTAGATTTTGATCTACTTTGCTTCGAGTTTTCAAGAAAGGCGTCGTTATAATCTTCAAATAACTTCAAGTCTCCAAAAAGATTTTGTTATTATCTTATTTTAGTATCGAGTACTACAACACTAGGGAACTTCATGTGAGGGGTTCATTTGGGTAAACGGATCAACGAGTTGCAGGATTTACGAATTAAAGTGTCCTAGCTCCTCGAACGTTTACTACATGACCTCTGAATTATGATGGCCCGAATGGTAGTTACGCGTACAGACTTCCTGGCTTAATCCATCAATCCCGTTATATGTTGTGATATCATTAGTTCAAGGTGAGTTCTTAGCCCCTACTTTTATACTCATTTTAACTCTTTGGGGGAGATACATGCTTAAATACATGTTCTTACTTTCATACATGCTTAAATACTTGTTCTTATTTTCACAAGTAAACTAAACTCTTATACTTTACCGTGAGTCATAGCCCCTACTCTTTTAATACATGTTTTATACTTTTGGGGGAGATACATGCTCAAACTATACTTTTACAAATACACGTTTAACTTTATGATACAGTTAGTCAATGATTCAAATCTATGTGATACTTTTATTCTTTTATGCTATTTATATGTGACGTCTTATTATGTGATACACTGTTATGTGTAAATCTATTAATGTGGATTGGAATTATCAAATACATGATTTATGCAATTACTTAAATGTTTATACTTTTATACGATACGCTTTCATACTTGTCTTTGGGAAGTAGGCACCCAGTAATCTTTGGGAAATGGCACCCAGTAATCTCTGGGAAATGGCACCCAGTATTCTTTGGGAAATGGCACCCAGTAATCTCATGATGCATTGATATGCAAGACATCTACCCTAGACATACTATCTATAGCAGTGGGTTGTAAACACACAGGTTGCAAGTTTTGTATGGGCGGAACTTGGAACTGAGTGGATTTACAATGCCTTTGCTGTGTGAACATTCTTTAAAAGGCTTTACATGTTAAACAAACTCTATGAACTCACCAACCATTGTGTTGACACTTTAGCATGTTTATCTCAGGTTAGTAAGGCGATAGCAGGTGCATGGAATGTAGAATCGCACGACATGTTTTGAAGACTTTATACATTCGTATTTACCATTCGATAGTACATTTTGTAAACATTTATATATTATACTTTGGGACCTCATTGTTTGTAACTCTGATTTCATTAATCGAATGGTAACTTTTCAAAACGTCTCATTTAGAGGTCGTTTTCTATAACTTGTACTTTGTATTATGAAGTAGCACCCTAGTGACACAATCTTCCGCTGCGATATTTTGGGGGTGTTACAGATTGGTATCAGAGACTTGGTTATAGAGAACTAGGTTGCATTTAGTGCCTAGACTATAACTGCTTTATACGTTAAGACTTTCCTCCCCATTTGCCTCACACACACACTTCATGAGAATATGCTTCTTGTTAGTTGTTCGTTTAGATCCACGCTATTGGATGATAAGACTTTAGTATTAATAAGAAACCCTAGAATTTAGTCGAGTCATTAAAAATATGGAGCTCAGTAATAAATAATTATTTAACTTGATCTTGTGACAGTTCTTGTTTGATGAGACATGAGATTTGAGTTAAATAATATTATTACTTAGCTTTAAGGATTTGATGACTTGGTTATCTTACTATCTGTCTCAGAAAATGAGTTTTGTGTCGGGAAATCTTAGGTAGCATGATTTAGAATCTTCTTATTTGAATGGATTGGGACGCCTCTTTATTCAAGTAAAGAAATTATAAATCACCGAACCATGAGTTTATGATCCCTTACTTACATAAATTTGGACGCTTCTTTATGTATGTAATGAATTATAAATAAGTGGGCTTATTTGTATCCGATACGATTTCCTAACCACTATTTCCGATAAATCAGAGTGAACACCACTATTTTAGAGATCCTGAAACCATGAATTTTCTTAGACATACCGTAAGTAGTAAACGTCAACAGAACTTCCGGACGAAGTTCCCTTAAGGGGTAGAGACTTTAACAATTCAGATTTTCAGATAACTATCCATTTCCGAATTTTTACTATTTACTTTCACTATTCATTCCGAAAATTTTTATTTCATATTCTAGTAAGTTAAACTATTTTAATGATAATCCGAGAGTTTGACACTCGTCGGATCATTTCTGCAAAAATAACTAGTCACTATTCATCAAAATATCTAAACACTATTCATCAAAATATCTAAACACTATTCATCCAAAATATCTAGATATTTTCAGAAATTCACTAGTCGTGTAAATACTCATTTCTCGTGGAAAAATTATTCTAAATACAATTGTACTAATTTCATGTCATAAATCGAACGTTATCAAGCCTAAATGAGACTCAAACCATAATTACACAAAAGTTACAATAATGACCCCTGTAAAAATATTTCTCGTTTTATATATTCATTTTGTTGGAAAAACTATTTTAAACGCAACGGCGTAATTTTCGTGACTTGAATCAAACGTTTGCTAGCCTAAATAAGTCCCGAACACGAAAAGCAGAAAAGTTACACAATTAGTCCTCGGTTGAAATTTTCCTATAAATAGGAGGCATAAGCCTTCATTATTTCTTGCACCACGCCTCTCTTTATCTCTAAAGTCCTTAAACCCAAGGCGATTCTTAGCTATTTTAGCTAGTTTCTTTCAAGAACGTGCAAGCGTTCTTGAGCAAAAGCTAGATTTTGATCTACTTTGCTTCGAGTTTTCAAGAAAGGCGTCGTTATAATCTTCAAATAACTTCAAGTCTCCAAAAAGATTTTGTTATTATCTTATTTTAGTATCGGGTACTACAACACTAGGGAACTTCATGTGAGGGGTTTCATTTGGGTAAACGGATCGACGAGTTGCTGGATTTACGAATTAAAGTGTCCTAGCTCCTCGAACGTTTACTACATGACCTCTGAATTATGATGGCCCGAACGGTAGTTACGCGTAGAGACTTCCTGGCTTAATCCATCAATCCCGTTATATGTTGTGATATCAGTAGTTCAAGGTGAGTTCTTAGCCCCTACTTTTATACTCATTTTAACTCTTTGGGGGAGATACATGCTTAAATACATGTTCTTATTTTCATACATGCTTAAATACTTGTTCTTATTTTCACAAGTAAACTAAACTCTTATACTTTACCGTGAGTCATAGCCCCTACTCTTTTAATACATGTTTTATACTTTTGGGGGAGATACATGCTCAAACTATACTTTTACAAATACACGTTTAACTTTATGATACAGTTAGTCAATGATTCAAATCTATGTGATACTTTTATTCTTTTATGCTATTTATATGTGACGTCTTATTATGTGATACACTGTTATGTGTAAATCTATTAATGTGGATTGGAATTATCAAATACATGATTTATGCAATTACTTAAATGTTTATACTTTTTGGCACCCAGTATTCTTTGGGAAATGGCACCCAGTAATCTCATGATGCATTGATATGCAAGACATCTACCCTAGACATACTATGTTAGCAGTGGGTTGTAAACACACAGGTTGCAAGTCTTGTATGGGCGGGGCTTGGAACTGAGTGGATTTACAAGGCCTTTGCTGTGTGAACATTCTTTAAAAGGCTTTACATGTTAAACAAACTCTATGAACTCACCAACCATTGTGTTGACACTTTAGCATGTTTATCTCAGGTTAGTAAGGCGATAGCAGGTGCATGGAATGTAGAATCGCATGACATGTTTTGAAGACTTTATACATTCGTATTTACCATTCGATAGTACATTTTGTAAACATTTATATATTATACTTTGGGACCTCATTGTTTGTAACTCTGATTTCATTAATCGAATGGTAACTTTTCAAAACGTCTCATTTAGAGGTCGTTTTCTATAACTTTTACTTTGTATTATGAAGTAGCACCCTAGTGACACAATCTTCCGCTGCGATATTTTGGGGGTGTTACAGAAATAGGCCCATAAAATAAGTAAAGCGGTCCCCGAATGAATATCAGAGTGTCTTGATCCTATAACCATGCCATGCCATGCCAACTGCCGCCAAATGTGGGCTAACACTTTAAGAACCTGAAAATACATGCTAAAACGGGTCAACACGAGGTTGGTGAGTTCATAGGTTTAAGTAAACAACAAATGATATATGGACCTCAAGAATTCAAAGACCAATACATTCTGAATATAGAAAGAGTTATTGTTACATTAAGTTTATGACACCGAAGCCTTAAGATTTCTAGTTTGAGCATACGTTTGTCAAACCAGTCAAGTGGGGAAACCTCCCGGACACCCAAAGTTTCTGGTAGATGTCCACCTAGGACATCCAAGGTTTGTAAAATGATTATGCGTCCGTTTGACATGCCAGTCAAGTGGGGAACACCACCCAGACGGGGAGTTCAATCCCAATAGATCTATTCATAACATTCGCGCTTAACGGGTCATAACATAGGCAATATTTAATAGTTTAATGCACTTGTGTCCATAAGAAAATAATCAAATGTGTAACAGGTACACACATAATACTTTCGAGTAACAAATCAAGGGTTTCAACCAATTAGTAATGTTTGGGAAAATAATTCACGTTTCAAGTAAAATGAGCATGGGGTTTAAATATAAACGAGCATGTATTCTCCCCTAAAACAGTTATAAAACAATTTAAAAGTAGGGGCCATGAACTCACCTGGAACAACTGATATGATAACGAAAGGAAAGTGCACGGAATTGAGGCTCAAAAATTACTCGCAACCTAATATGAATGATATGTCTTAGGATAATGTAATGTGTAATGCATACGTTTTATAAAATAATTTATCACCCATATATGTTTGCAGAGTAATTTAGTAGTGAAAACATTATTTCGTCGAGGTATATTATTTATAGGAAAATAATATACTCTACCATATGTTTATAAGTATTCAAGTACTAAACATTTACCATATCATTAATAGTTTACTTGAAAAACTTTCGACTCGATAGTAAAGTGTACATAAAACATTACGTCCTTGATGTAGTCCATTTTACATCATTTTGACTCCAAAACACTTAAAACGTTCCAAAAACATTTTCAACATCATTAAGCGAAAAGCTGTGAATAGTGAAAATAAATATATTCTTAGCATATCGTATTTTGTCCATAGTTTCTTTGTTATTTACTGTTCTAGAAATTTTCTAAAATGCCTAACATGTATACGTAATGTTCTACCATTTTTGTTTACGTCATTATAGCCAAAATACACTCTAAAGTGTCCAAAATCCACCTTAAATATTTCCATCAGCTTTCTAATAGCCAAAAAAATAAAAGCTGTCAAAAGTTGTATTTCATCGTAACTTCTTTAGACCATAAATTTCTCGTCTTAGCTCTGATTCCTAAGTTTTATATATCATCGGGTTCGTGTTTAAGTATACTAACATGTTTTTAATGTCTCGGCTAGTCAAGTTAACTTTTAACATCAGTTTTTTACCACTTAAGAATTCCCAACAGCATCTATATTTTCAGAAAATTCATTTCCGTCGCACAACTTAAAACTAACGTATCTTATTCGTTATAGATCCGTTTTTAACTATTCAAGCGCCCACTTTTTCGTTATAAAGTATATTTTCTATATTATTAACCAAATCTTGTATTTCAAAAACTTATTTTTCTATGGAAATCAATCTAGGACAGCATATCCTTATTATTAATATATATTAAACCAGAAAAGAAACGGTGCCGTTTTGCACCTTTTTTTCCCGCCAAAAAAATTATTGGCCCACCATTGGTTTGCCGCTTCTGTCCAGCTTCTTCGATTGTTGCGGCCCATTTTGTGGGCTATTTTCGGCTGCTATGAAATCGATTATAGAGATTATAGAGATAAACTAAGGTTTATCCAGCTGTGTTCCACCTGTCCTCTGTGTCCTTACTCTTCAGGTATGGCTTCTCTACCTAAAACTTAACATTTTGTGCCTGTTTTTTCAACCCAGGTACACGTGTGGTGTCATTGATATACTGGCAATAGAACTTTCTATACCACAAAATCTATTTCTTCAGTTTCATCCAGAGTTGAGAGAAAAAGAAAAAAGAAAAGTGCAAAAATATAAGAAAAAAAAAATTAAAAAAAAATATATATATATATATATCTGTTACAACAATAGAGAGATCAGCACCTTTTGAAGGAGGTGTGCATCGTGTTTTACTTGAGTCATGCATATTTATTGGTTTTTTACTTTGATTTTATTTGCTTTGCATAATGTCTAAATTGTTAAGAATGCTTATGTATTTTAATTTTAACAAATGCGTGTATGTTTGATGTGTATATGATGCCAACAAGCACACTTCTATAGGTTTGATGCAGATTTTATACTGTTTTTAGTTCTTATGTGCTTTGCATAATTTCTATATTGTTAAGACTGCTTATGTGTTTTACTTTTAACATATGCGTTTATGTTTCATGTGTGTATGATGCCAATAAGTGCACTTCTATACGTTTGATGTACAATTTATACTCTTTTTATTAGCCAGTAACTATGGACAGTAAACTACGAGTGTTGTTGTGAAGTATGAAGCTTAAAAAAATTTCATACACAAGATTACCTCTGCTGCTTCTTTAGGAAGTGTGTATTTGTGGGTTTTGTCAGACCTAAGAATCTTATAGTCTAGATATAGAAGTAGAGAGGCTGCTTACTGATGTACGTAGTGTTCGCCTACCTTTATATTTGATTAGTGAGAACCGATGTGGTTCTTGGACTGTTGCTGTTTATGTTTCTGCTGCTAGCAGTTGTATAGAACAGCCAGATGCGTCGAACCTTGAAAAATGTGATGCTCTTGGTGTTAATTACGGATAGCATAATCCAAGTGATGTGTTGTTATATCAACACTTTGAGAGTGTGGTACCTCTTATCAGTCAACAAGCACATATACCTAATAGTGTTGTTTCTCAACATAATATCACTAATTCCTTCACTGATGAAGCTGTGCGAATACTAAGTACGTATCATATTCTTTATGGTTCATCGTTTATCTTCTGATACTAATCGCTTTAAACCCGGTTGCCTGTTAAATATACTTTTTTTCCTACTGTTTTTCAGTGAAATTTACCTTAGAAGAAGTTTATGATGGGAAGATGCGTATCTTAGATACAAATTCTTCATGTGATTAGCAGCGTGCACTTCTCATGGACAAAGGAAAACAGAAATTGTATGATGTTTCTCATGAAGACCAAACATTTGCAGAAGACAATAGCTCTGTGTTGTCCTCAGGAATTAACTGCAATGCAGAATTGGTATGTAATTTCTGAACACTTTTTGTTTTCATTTGCTGTTGTATACGTTTGCTATTGATTGATGGACATATTCTTTATGTTTTTTAACAGGTACAGAGTCTCTTTTTATAATGGATTGTGACCAGCCAAATGTTCAACCTTACCATGTTGCTCATGAAAGACAGCCTTTACATTTGCCTTCCGATTTACATGCTCCTAGCTCTTCATCTAATCAAAGCACCTCATCACGATATGCGTTCACGATTGGCAGGAATTCAAATTTGCACACAAATAGGCAACAGTACCGGTCTCGAGGTTTGATTCCTTTTTTTTAAACAAATTATGTATATATTTTGATCCATTTTCCAATTCCTGAGTACCTTTCTTTTTGTTTTTTCCAGTTACAATGCATTCTTCATCAACAACAGCACACCGTCCACGTAATGTGCGCACAACCCGTGGAAGATCTAGGCAAGGTATGCATATGCTTTGGTCTAACCTGTTGTCTGAGTCAAATGAACGACCGATTTCCTTTTTCACCTTTTTTATTTTTTTTAATTTTTACACTTTCATTTGTCTTTTTCAAATGCAGGTCCTCCGGACACATACATATATATGGGCCAATGTGATCAGAAGTGCTATCATTGCAATGCACGCTTTTGGTATGCTGAAAGAGTTGCTTCGAGTCGTAGAAACCATCTAGAATATCATAAATGTTGCAATGGCGGGAAAGTAAAGATTGATGCTCACGATGAGTATCCAGCATATATAAAAGACCTTTTCACTAATCGTCACTTCATGGAAAATATTCGTGCCTATAATCAGATGTTCGCAATGACATCATTAGGTGCACAAATAGATAAGTCTATAAACACTGGTCGTGGTCCTTATGTATTCAAAATTTCTGGGCAAATTTACCACAAGATAGGGAGCATGTGTCCAGACGAAGATGCACGCCCCAGTTTCTGCAGTTGTATATATACGATACAGAAAATGAAGTTGCAAATCGTTTAGAAAGCTTTCAAAGGTCTGGTCACGGCTTGCGGGGAGACATTGTAGAAAACTTGATTGATCTTCTAGACGATCATAACCAGTTGGTGCAGCTCTTTAGAACAGCAAGGAATAAAATGGCCGAAGTTGATATTCCACAGTTCAAGATCCGTTTATTTGGTGTTGTTGGTTCGAGGCAGCATGAATTGCCTGCAGGAGATTCTATTGGTGCTATTGTCTTTGAAGGTGGCCCGGATATGCAGACTGACTTTGATGTCATTATTGAACAACACAGTCGTGTCCTGCAACGAGTCAACAAATTAAACGCGTCTTATATGTCACTGCAATTTCCATTGATTTTTATCTTTGGTGAAGATGGCTACCATTTGGGTCGTAGATTATTAACCAGAGGTTCATGTTCCGAACAGGCGAAAAAAATGACAATGAAGATGTACTATTCATACGAGTTACATGATCGCTTTGATCAGTATAGCTTGATGAGGAGAAGTGGCAGGCTTTTCCAGCAGTATGTTGTGACTGCTTACTGTAGCATTGAACAGTCAAGGATTGACTATATACGAGAGCACCAAGGCGACATTCGCAATGATTACATGGCCGGGCTATACGATGCTATTTCACGTGGTGATCGGGATGGTTCAGATGCAGGTTCAAGAATAATACTGCCTTCATCTTTTACAGGCGGGCCTCGCTACATGTATAGCCATTATTTAGATGCTTTGGCTATATGCCGTGTGCACGGGAACCCATCGTTCTTTATTACTTTTACATGCAATGTTAACTGGCCTGAAATTGAAGAATATATGCAAGAGTTTCCGCATATAACAGTTGCTGACAGGCCAGACGTTGTCGATCGTGTCTTTGAAAGAAAGATACATGATTTGGTTACTTTCTTACGAGAATCGAAACCTTTTGGGTATGTAGAAGCAGGTATCCTTTAAATTATATATGTGATCCTTACTAAAGATATTACATTTGGTTAGTGGCTAACTAACTCTCATTTGACTGCAGTTTTGTATACAGTTGAGTTTCAAAAAAGAGGTTTGCCGCACTGTCATTTATTGCTATGGGTCAGAGAAAGTCACCGTGTACAGAGGCACGAAGATGTGGACATGTATGTCTCTGCAGAATTACCAGACAAAGTGATTGATCCAGAAGGCTATAGAGTTATTACAGAGTTCATGATGCACGGACCGTGTGGGCTGGTCAACAAATCTGCACCATGTATGCGACGCGGTGATGATTGCAGTAAGAAGTTTCCTAAACCTTTTTGTCCTGCAACATTCATTGATCAAAAAGGTTATGTACATTACCGCAGACGGGATTTAGGCACAACAACATTAAAACAGAATGTCTTGCTAGATAACGGGTATGTGGTTCCGCATAACCGGTCTCTATGCATGCGGTTCTATGCACACATCAACGTTGAATACTGTGAATGGTCAATGCTTATAAAATACCTCTTCAAGTACATTTCTAAAGGCACTGACCGAATAGTCGCTTAGATTACAAGAACACTGGGAACTGCAGAAGCAACCACAAGTCAGCGTTCATTGCATATTGATGAAATAAAGAATTTCCATGATGCTAGATACAATGGACCACATGAAGCATGCTGGAGGATTCTCGGATTCAGCATACATAGCAGAGATCCACCGGTCCAGATACTCGCAGTTCACCTTGAAAATATGCAGCGCGTGACTTTTAGAAGGCAGCAGCAATTGCAGGCAATTGTCGATAGTGAGCACAACAAAAGAACAACGCTAACTGAATGGTTAAAATATAACACTTACAATACAGACGGGCAACATCTAACCTATTTAAACTTTCCTAGAGAGTTTGCATGGCATAAAGATGGGAAATATTGGCAGCGTAGGCGGCGTACTACCAGCATAGCTATTGGTCGTTTGACATATATCCATCCTAGCTCTGGAGATGCATTCTACTTGAGACTGCTACTCTGCCATCAAAAAGGTAGAAAGTCGTTCCGGCATATCCGTACAGTTGACGAAACTGTCTATCCTACAAATAGAGCAGCGTGTGAAGCAATGGGCCTTTTAGGTGGTGATCAAGAATGGAACATCGCTTTACAAGAAGCTTCTTTCTCAGCCACTCCATCTCAAATGAGAAATCTTTTTTGCCAAATCCTCATCTTTTGTGATGTTTCAAGCCCAGTTACATTGCTGCAATCACATGTAGATTCCATGTCAGAAGATATTCCTTTAATACTCTCAGAGGTATTACACATACCAAATCTTCATGTTAGTGCGAAAGACTTAGAAGGTGGTATTATGTATGAGCTACAGGCGATCCTTACTTTCTATGGAAGATCGGTTCAAGATTTTGGCTTTCATCTACCTCCACCTCACTTGCTACAGATCTTGAATAACAGAATAGTAATGGAAGAAAGGTCCTACAACCGTGAACTTTTACGTAGGGAAAGTCAAAGATTAATCGCTCAATTAAATGCCGAACAACGAATAATCTTTGACCAAGTAATACAAGGTCTTACTAATCACCAACAAAAGCTCATATTTGTTTATGGACACGGAGGGACAGGAAAGACTTTCGTTTGGAAGACCATAATTTCTAAGCTCAGGTCAGATGGAAAAATTGTACTTGCAGTCGCTTCTTCAGGTATTGCAGCTTTGTTGCTCCCATCAGGCCGAACTGCTCATTCACGATTCAAGTTACCACTTGATTAAACTGACGAATCAGTGTGCACCATCAAAAAAAATACACAGATAGCAGAACTACTTAAGCAAACTGATCTTATCATATGGGACGAAGCTCCTATGAATGATCGTAGATGCTTCGAAGCACTTGACCGTACATTAAAAGATGTAATGAATACACCAACCAGTGTGTTTGGCGGAAAGCCGGTTATTTTAGGTGGTGATTTCAGGCAAACACTACCCGTCAAGAAAAATGCTTCAAAACAAGAAATTATCTCTTCTTCTATAACACTTTCATACTTATGGCCGTATTTCAAAATCATTCGGCTTAACTAAAATATGCGGCTACGACAACCAGGCCTCTCACCTCACCAATATCAAGCGACCGCCACATTTTCTGAATGGTTACTCCATGTTGGAAACGGTACCATTGGCCAACCAGATGAAACCAATCCAGAAGATACAAGTTGGCTAGAGATACCACCTGCATACTGTATTCCTGAAAGCGAAACAGATATCCAAGAACTCATTGATTTTATATACGACGACGAAACATTACAAGCACCCACTGCAGCATCGTTACAAGAAAAAGCTATAGTCTGCCCCAAAAATGAAACTGCCGATATCATAAATTCTACTGTCCTCGATATGCTACAAGGAGATACGTATACTTTTACAAGTATTGACGAAGCTACACCAAAAACATATGATGGAGGAGCAACAGAGCTATTGTATCCTCAAGAGTACTTAAACACACTTTCCTTTTCAGGAATGCCACCCCATGAGCTTCAAGTTAAAATAGGTGCACCTATAATGCTCCTAAGAAACTTAAACTTAGGCGGTGGTTTGTGTAACGGTACACGGATGATTGTTACTCAAATCTTTACCAGGCTTATTCAAGCAAAGATCATCATCGGTACAAGAATGTCCGAAAAAGTTTACTTACCTCGGATTTTGCTGATCAATAAAGACGAGAAACTACCGTTTGTGTTTAAAAGGAAACAGTTCCCAGTTAAAGTGTGCTACGCAATGACAATCAACAAAAGCCAAGGCCAATCCTTAAATAAAATAGGCGTATACTTACCTGAACCTGTCTTTGGCCATGGTCAGTTGTACGTTGCATTGTCAAGAGCAACATCTCCTCAAGGGTTAAAAATGCTTATCAAACAACATCCAGGCAAAGATAAAAACACGACTAAGAATGTTGTTTACAAAGATTTTTTAGCCATGGTCACAGCAGTACAGGTTCTTCATGGTTGCATTTACGTTTTAAATATACATTTCTCCAAGTACCACCTATGTATACCAATCCCCTTAGAATTGTTATGCCAAATGGTTACCTATTATTGTTACAGTAAATAGCCAAATATTGTATCTATTGTATGGTTACTTAGCTTTATAATTTTCAATATTCATCGTTGCCTTCTCAACTTTTTTTTTGCACTAAACATACACTTACATACGCTTATCATTAACATAACCTTTTTAACATATAGGCAAATGGACCAGAGCTCTAGCATTGTTACATCTTCTACCTCTGCAGGGAAACAAGTTGTCACAGGATCACAAGACATTAGCCTTGCCAACATAAAAGAATCAGATACTGATAAGGGTGTATGTGTAAAAGTATACCGAAAATGGACGCCAACAAACAAGCAAGGGAAACCGGTACTATTTTGTTGCGTGTTAATTGATCAGCAGGTATACACCACTATCCTATCATCCAACTACAGAATTTCGCACACTTATATTCTATGAAATAAAATTTGTTGCTTACCATTCTATTTGCAGGGTGAAGCTATACAGGCAAATATTAATTTACGTGAAAAAAACAAATTTGATCCAATGCTTCAGATTAGCAAAACTTACAGGATAACCGGCTTTGGCTTTCAGCCTGCAAGAACATGGATGCAGGTTGTTCCTCACTCACTTTCATTAGTTTTTGGAACACACACAGATATTAAGCCTATACCAGATACAAGCTTCCCAAATCATTATTTCAACTTCAGCCACTATCGACAACTTTATTCAAAAGTAGATGTAAAAGAAGGCCTACTAACAGGTATACAATACATGCACATATAAAACAAGTATAGCTAATAGATCTCTAATTCGGTCCTACTATTTACAGATTACATCGGTTGTGTCCAGTATGTAACTGGAATACAGCAATCACTCAAAGCAACGAAAGATTCAGCTGTTTGGAGAGACATTGGTATTCAAATTTTAGAGTATGTATCCACCATTTATCTTTAAAAGTGCATTTTTAGATTTGCTCTTACAAATTCATTGTCATTCTAACAGTGGCCACACAGTCCGTTTTACTTTATGGAATCAGGATGCTCACGATTTTAGGAAAATAGAATACGAAAAAGCAGAAGAACCAGTGATCATAGCAGTCAATTCATGCTTTGTCAAAAACTATGGAGGTAACATTATCACTCTAAACTTATAATTGACGTTTTTACCTCACTTGCTTAGCAACTCCTTAAAATAACGCAGGCCTACAACTTTCAGCCACACCTGCAACAGCATACTATTTCAACCCAGACATACCTGAATGCCATGAAATCCGCAGCGTGTAAGTCAGGAAAATAAAAAAGTAATACTGACTTTAAAATTTTAAAAGAAACTAGACTCACAACAGTTAATGATACAGGTACAAACAATTCATTGATCCACCAGCGATACTCAATGTCCAGCATGAAAGGTGTGCAGATGCGCTTCAAGAAAAGTTCAGAAACCGAGTGACCCTAGAAAATTTGGTTAGCGAAAATCCACACAACCAACAGGTAACCAACAATTTCACTATAACCATAATCAATTAAAACACTAATACACAGTTTATATTTTTGTAAAACAGAATGTCCGGTTTACTGTCATTGCTACAATTGACAACATCGATACAACAAGAGAATGGTTTTTCAAGAAATGCCATGATTGTAAACGCAAGATCTCTCAACGCTTTCCGCACACCCATTGCAGCCAGCCAACCTCTGAAAGCGACATATCTTACAGGTGAACCACAGTATTCACACATTCCTAGCCTAATATATACAACCAACTTTTTATAACAAATAATTTTCATTTTTAAAAAGCATTCTATATATTTTTTACGCAGCTATTGCTTCAGAGTACAACTGTCCGATGGTACTGCCAATGTAACAATGACATGTTTTAGCAATGAAGCAAACTCGCTGTTAAAGGATTGCAAAGAATTGCTGCAAGGCATGCCTGACCAAAGTCCGTATGACTACCCAACGGAATTGCTTTCTCTGCAAGGAAAACAGAAGATTTTTCAACTTCACTTTGACCCAGAAAGTACCAAAGAAAAACAGCTTTTCATTCTCGATACATGTTGGGACAATACACCATCAATAACAGAACAGCCTGCTACTAACGCCGAGGAAAGTGGAACAGTTCAACCCAAAGAAAATCATACTACACCACCAACACAACATACCCATTTACCTGAACCATCAAAATCCACAGCCCAACCTCAAAAAAAACCTACTAGGAAATCCCTTTTCACAGAAAACAAAGATGCAGCCACACCACCACCACCCAAAAAAACCAGAAAAAGAAACTAATCATTGCAAACTTTCAAGCCACAGATGCAACAGAACATGCCAGATGATCCATCTATAATATAGTCTACATACGTGCGCACTACTTTCATATGCTTTAAACGCAATAACTTATGTAAATATATATCACTACTACTTAGCACCAGTCATGTAGGCAAATCTCTGCCATAGAACAGTTAGGTCATTATCTCTTTTGTATAACGCATATATGCGCATAGCTTTAACATTAAATAAATAGTAGGCCTGCTCTTTGGTGCAACATATGGCTCCCAAATCAGTTATCTCAGTGTTCTAACATAAGTCAACTTCCAAATATACAGGTTGCAAACATGTAACACATCAAAAAACAAAAACATAGATAATGGCAATGTTGCAAAAATTGGCTGAATCGGCCGATTAATCGTCGATTAATCGTTAATCGGCCCAGTACCTTGTAGAATAGTGAAAATCGGCCAAAAAATCGGTCAGGCAAAAAAATCGGCCAAAAATCGGCTGAATCGGCCAAAAATCGGCCGAATCGGCCAAATCGGTCAGGTTTAAAAAAATGAAAATTTAGGCATTCTACTTAATTTGGGGATCGTTTATTTCACTTATAATGCACAATGAGCCTCATAATCAGAATTGGAGCCTTTTATTGAGGTTTGGAAACATAGTAGGCTTGTAATCGGTTACGATCTTTAGTTTGGTCTCCAGAAATACCCAAAACATGCAAAAAATGCCAATCCGATTAATCACCGATTAATTCCGCCTCGGCCGATTACTCGCTGCAGGGTGGTCGACCGCCCGGCTACCGATTCACGATTTTTGCAACATTGGATAATGGAAAAACAAAACAAATTAAAGTACATAATAACACTTATATTTATATATAAAAGCTAAAAAAGTTCATCCATACATAGAGGCATATTCAGTACCTCCCCAAAATTCGCCCAAAAGCTTACACATAAGTCAAACATAAACATTCTAGCAAAAAACAGCAGCCCAACAACACTTACATACCCTTAAGACTACCAAACCTAAACAAGCAACCTAATCATGTAGATCCATAGCATTTATATGATGATCCTTCTCCAGCCTTCCTTCTCCTGCCAAATCAAGCACACCAACCAAACCTTCCAACATCCTAGCATGTCTATCCACAGTCTCATCCATAGACTCAAGCACATCCCCAGCAACTTCATGAAATGGACTAAATAAAGTCTGAGTTTCAGCAATCAAAGCTTGACGGTTCTCAGCAGTCATACGCAACTCATCACATAATTCTCCAATACGTTGTATCAATATTTCCAACTCAGCCCTTTCCTGACCGAAGAAAAACCTAAAACAATCTTGCAGTCTATCCGACCCACAAGCCTCCTTCAGTTGTTCAATGTACGGCAGAGAAGCCATTCTTTGATTGAAATGTAAAATAGTTATGAAAATGCTTTTAGGTTATAATAATAGATAAGGAAATCCTAAAAAAAGGCCGTTCCTTATATAAGCGGAGATAATTTTCCATGTTATATCCAATTCTCTCTTTGATATTTATCAGAATGTTAAATCTTCCAAAGAACTATGAAAAATTCACACAAGACCTCTTTCAGTTCCACTGCCATGCAACAACACAATGCAATTAAAAAAAAAAAAAAAAAAAAAAAAAAAAAAAAAAAAAAAGCTAAAAAATTAAACATCTTATAAAAAAAAACATTCAAACACATTAAAAAAAAAAAAAAAAAATCATTCAGACACATTTAAAAAAAAAATTACCACTTATATTGTAACGTTGCATTTATTAATATTACACAACTGTTTTTTTAATAACTTTTCAACCATTTAAAACATTAGCCGTAAAAATATATATATATATATATAACTCTAAATAAAAAAATCTTACCCAAATAAACATTAGCACTTATATTGTAACATTGCATTTATTAATATTATACAACTGTTTATTTTAATTACTTTTCAGCCATTTAAAACATTAGCCGAAAAACAGGCACGCCCGCAACGCGGCGTAAGTCGCCCATCTCGTATATCCCAAAATCACAAATTTTACACTTTAAACTATTAGATCTACCTCAAATTAACTCCCAAAACTATCCTAACTCATCCACCAACTCTTCAACAATTTCTATAGTGTCAAAACAATATTGACAACCTAGTAAAAGTTCCATAACGTCAAGAAATAAATACTCAAGGTGTAGGAAAAATTATAAATCACATATTATTTCTTTTAACCTTTAACTTGTACATATCAAACAAATATAAAGTAGGACTAGAATATACACATTTTTTCCAAGAAAATAATTATGTCAAGTATGTTTTAACTTGTTTAAAACATGAAAATGTACAAATATATATATAGGGTGATATTTGTAAGTAAGGAGTTTAAATAAACATTTAAACATAACAAATGCATAATTAGACATGTCAAGTGCATAAAATATATATGTAAAAGTATGAAAATAGTTTTTAGGCTTACTTGAAGAAGATGAAAATAGGATGTGAGCAAGAACAATAGAACCCCAATGGTTACTCCAAATCTATTTATAGTTAATGCAAGGCTCGTGAATGATCGTTAAATACTTGAAATAAATGAAAACCGGATCTCCTTCTTCTTTTAAAATTTGGCCGAACCACAAGGAGAGCAAGAAAAGGTTCTAGGTGAAAATTTTGCAAAAGAAAATGAGGTAAGTCCCATTTCTATTTATAGTGCAAAAAGGGGTGATTTGGTAATTTAATTAAAAGGGTATTTTGGTAATTTCAATACTTGGTCAATGGTCTTGGTCTTTGGTCTTGCTTTGACCGAATTTATAGAGTTGGGAGGGGGGGGGGGAAGGTGGCTAGTCAAGCCACCAAAATTAATTTTGGCAACTCCTTGTTTCATGTTAAATTGTTTATTAATCATGGTTGTGAAAAAAATTAAATGTGATGCCAAGAATCAAGGGGGGTGGGGGTGGGGCGGCCTATTGTCTTCATGGGAGATTTTTTTTAAATATTGTATAAAAATGTGTATATTGAATGTATTGGGTATTAAAAATATGTATTGGTTATCGCTTTGGTAGTTAGCGGTAAATACGTATCTTTAAATAACGTTTGTAAAAGAATTAGGAAAATGTTTGAAAATGATTTTTGGCACATTAGAAATAATTTGAGGAGTATGAAAAGGGCTTGAAGATTAATTGTTAGGAGTGTCGGGGATATTTTTCATGCACGAAAATCGTGTAAAAGTGTTTTATAAATGTGAATGAAAAACAATGCAAATGCATGCAAGACCTAAAACGAATATGATAACACTGGAAATATGTAGACTAACTCTAGTCTATATTTTTTGCACCAAATGTTGTTTCTTGGTTATGCGATTAAATTATGAAAGTTTCTTGAAATTAATACTCGAAAAATCAAATTTTCTGAAAATAATAAATAGTAAATACTACGATAATGAATAGTAACTTTTTCGGGAATGAATAGTAAAATTTCAAAGTAAATTTTTTGACCTGAAAATATGGTTTGTCACAACATAGTGCTTAGAACTCTCGAGTTTGGTGCTCGGGGAGTGGAGTAGGGCGAAGAAGAGCTTCGTGACCGAACCACTATAAATCTCTTTGTCCCGGTTTGATCTTTCCATCTCATTTCTTTATATTTATTGTTTATATTAGATAGTATTGTTTAGTATTCATATTGGTGTTGATTGATTTCACAAAAGAATCGAATCAAAGTTTTTCACAAGAAAAGTTTTTAAAACTAATTAAATACCGGTAAAACTATTCAACCCTACCTTCTAATTTTCCACAGATACCACTTGTTAGGTCACCATAATAGATATAACACAAGAATAAATAACAGAGAAGTAAGAGATAGAAAGATAATTGTGGTCGATTATATCATAAGAAATAGTAGCAAAGGCTCCTTAGCATATATGAATAACCAACACCTCACTATGTGAGGTTTACATTGTATTTATAGGCAAGGAGCTAGGGCAATGCCCCATATGCTCTTGCTAAACATTTCCATAAGGCCTATGGGCTTACTACTTGGGTTGTAGGCTTTTACAAATATATAAGCCATATAAAACTAAGCAACCTATTACATAAGTAAATGACCAAGACTTGATACTAGTTACATGCATTCCCAACAGTAAGCACGGGTCCTTCGCAATGAGTATGTGACTTTTATATTAACCTAGTGAATTTCTACAGCTTTTAAAGTGGGTTTGTATTTTGATTGATTAAACTATTAAAACAAGAACCTAAACTAATTAAACTACTAATTATGCTAAGGCTGTGATCAAGTTGGGAAGGAAGTGCTAGCCACATTACTCCTACTACTTTATAAGTTATCCGTTTATTAGTGCAACGATTTAATGTATATAGTGTTGGTGACATTCAAAATGCGTAGACAACACATTTCTAGCTAAGTTAACTAGGTCAGATTTCTTGGTTACCTAGGTCTACGAACGCAACCTATATCCCTGAAGCAATTTATTTGTCTAATCAGTTACATTCATGAAATAAGTGGTGTCAACTAATCTATGTGATTTACCTGCGGTAACCCATTAGTCCTGGTGGAACCTACTCTTCTCATGTGGTCACTTTATTGAAGATCACTATACTAAGTTAAGGGTTTTGGCATTATTTGTGTAACCTCGGATTCCTACTCCTCGAGTCCTAAGGAAGGGCACTAATCAAGCCATGTCAAGAGTACCAAACACAGTGATACGGATCACTTTCATAGCTAAAGAACTACACTATGATGATCTAGACAATAAACATCAAATGATAAACCAAAAAAAACGAGTATACTATTTGAACGGTAAACACATAAATTATCCAAAACAATGCATCAAATCTTTATAAACGAAATAACATAAACATAGTAGTCAACACACGATTAACACCCAAGGGTGTTAGCCCATATTGTAAGTAGCAAATACAAATGAAATTACAAACAATTCGCAGATGAAAGACATAATGTAATTAACGAGTAGACCGATTGAATACACTTCATATGATGATACGTGACCTTCTCTTCTTGATCTTCTTACTTTTAGGACTAAAATCATGGATGAACAATGCCTGGAAATCGGCTGTGGTGGTGAAAGTTGTGTGTAAAACCCGTATTAGGGCTTGGTATTTATAGTGTTCTGTCTGATGCACCAATATGGTGTATTGGGGGTCCAATACGGTGTATTCCAGATATCTTGAGTGGGAAATAAGAAAGAATATTCTCAGCATATACGGGCGTATATTTGAATACGACGTATTGTTGAATAGTGATACGCCGTATTCCTCTTGAATCCTGATATCTTGGACTTGGGATAAGATCTTCAATACAGTGTATGGCCAGAGTTTCATGCGCCGTATTCCTTCAACGGTTAACTTGGGCTTTGGCTAAAGAGCTTCAGATACGGCGTATTTCTAGAGTTTAATACGTCGTGTGACTTCAATTTCACCAATAATTAGTGACTTCTTAAATGTGTTGATACTTGATACGGCATATCTCTAGAAGTGGATACGACGTATGCCCTTTGCTACATAAATACTAATAGTGACAAAAGTAAACAATTAAGTATCAATTCAGATATAAACACCTAATAAATGAGCAATATACGTGGGATAAATGATAAGTAATTACAATACTTATTTGATGTTATCAAATATCCCCCCACTTGACTTCTACTTGTCCTCAAGTAGACTATAGATTAAGTTTTTTAGAAAAATATCATAAACACGAGTTCCGGAATTAAACATCAAAGTAATTACTCAACCAATAGTTCATAACCATAACACTTCGCAAATGGGAAATGAAATTCACTAATATCTCTCAACTGGTCTAGGGTGTTTATTTAGTGGTACCCTTAATTGCACAATCGTGGTGAGTATTCTATCATAAGCTTACACACTAAAACTAATAACTGGTTTATATTACGACCACTTAAACTAATGACCGTTCGATTATATCACGTACCAACATATACATATAACACTAATAATACTCCATCTGTAATAATCATGACTGCCTAGAAACTCGAATGAAATAATAAATAGTGAAAACATGAATTAAAATATATACTTTCACATCCCCATTGCATCGTACAATTTTCCCGACCAATATCTCTCTAGAAAAGAATCAAACGAGGAACTCACACGAACACAGGAAATACATGGGACACAAGTAACAACTAGCAACCAACTAAGGACTTTATAAAAAATTAGAAGGAGGCTTGAATAGTTTTACCGATTAAAACTTTATTTTTAAACATTTAGCTCGACTTATGTCAACCATTTTTGTTGTATGGATATTGATGGTTTAGATATTGAGAAAACATAATACGATTTAGAGAAAAGAAAGATAAAACCGTGACACGAGAATTTATAGTGGTTCGGCTACAACGTCACCTTCCTTGCCCTACTCCACACCCCGAGTACCCAACTCGAGAGTTCGTAAACACTACACCCATTAGCTCTTTATCTTGGTGGAGAAGGTAGAACCAAACCTACGTCGCTTACACTTTATCCAGTACAAGGCTAGATACTGGGTTTTTCCACATGGTAGAGCCAAACCTACGTCGTTTACACTTTATCTGGTACAAAGCTAGATACCGGGTTCCTTTATAATGGAAGAACCACAACCCAACTACACCAACTAACACAACACTTCTATAACATACTTAAGAAGGATCATCTACAAGAAATACTTCAGTGATCTTGTGATGATGAAGAAGCCTAGCAACTCATATCTTTGAGCTTGCAAGTCTTCTATAAAAATGTCATGATCTCGCCTTTAAGAGGAACCTAGAGAATCGCTAAAGAAAAGCTACATGGATGATCCTTAGATCTAAGGTTAGAGAGGTAAGAATATGGAGAGAATATATATCTAAAAGAGGAGGAGAGAAATGAAGAAATGGCTCACTATTTATAGGCAAAAAGTTCTCTGATCAGCCGGATTTGGTGGATCCCTTGGAAAAGGGATCCGGCCAGTGTAATCCAAGGGATCCGGCAGCTGGGTAATTCCAGTCCAGATTTTGGATTACAATTCTGGGTTTTGGGTCATGGGTCATGGAAAATTGGTCATTGGTACCCAACATGATGTCGTGCATGATGCAAAGCATACTTTGGGTCATGGGTTATGTACTTTGGGTCATGGATCATGGACTTTACCCATTTTGATGTCATGCATGATGTAATGCACATGGGCCATGGGTCATGGGTCATGGGTTTTGGGTCATGGATCATGGATAGCCCATTCTATTTACTTACATATTTATTTAGTTAGTTTAAACTATGTATTTTATAAAAATGTAAGTAACAAGTGTTATCTATAAATGTTTTATAAAAATGGTTTTGACTTTATGTAAACTAGAAATATTTGATGGTTTATTTGTTTAGTGAAATGAGTTAGAAAACTATTGGATCGAAAACTTACGTATTTTATTTATCTTGTTAAAATAATTTTACGATTGTTATTAACAAAACATAGAAAGATCGTAAGATATAAATAAATGTTTTTACGGTTTATTTTTATTAACAGACTTTAATCTATACGGTAGGCTAAGGTGTAAGGGTGTAACAAAACATAAACATATAATGGGTTTAACAAACAAAAAGAAAAGCTTAACAGGTTACTCTAGGGGTATCTTACTCTAAATATGAGAGTAACAAAGGGTTTTATATGGGTGGTTAACTAACCAGTGTAGTTAGTTAATAAACAAACAGATTCAAATGACATGGGCCATTTGGGTGAATCTTAATAATTTACCTTATTCATTGATTACTATCGATTACACCAGGGTTCCCTAATGTAATGCTTATCATTATGATCTCAAATAGATATGACAAGCCAAGTTCTAAAGTCTACGACAATCCACCAGTGCACTTATATTTTTGTGGAATTTGGGTAAAATAGAGGAAATAAGGGTATTGTGTGCGGGTACGCTGCTAATGATCTACGAAAAACAAGTAATTTTTTTTTAATATATTTTAGCATATTTTAAGCTTTTTCGCAGATAAAGCACAAATAAAATTTTAATTCTATCTACCCTCCCCCCATTTGAGCTATACAACGCCCTCGTTGTACAAATGATTACTAAAACATAAAGAGGGTACAATCAGAAATGGAATACTCCCCTGATATTGCTCGGAATGATCCTCCATGGTAAGAATGTAAGAAAGAAAATGTGCAAAAAGCCTTCATTGCAGCCTGCCAGCATGGTTATGCAACGCGTAGTTTGTCAGACAATATATGCACCCTCACTTTTGCATTCTTCATTAATCCTGCAAACACATCAAAAGAAATACAAAAAACTACTCTCGTAGCGTCAGTTGATTAGACTCAAAATTAAGAAGGTCATGTCCAGGTCTGGAGGCTAATACGCCGTATCCATTAATTGGATACGTCGTATTCGTCAAGCTGGGGCAAAAAATACCTTAGCGATATAATACAGACAAGAGTTCATACGTCGTATCCATGAGATTGGATATTCCTTATTGAACTACCTGTATGGTATTCAAATACGGGCTAGGGCTTGAATGCGCCGTATCCCAAAACAGGTATATGCCGTATCAAGTGCCTGACAGATAGTTTTTAAATTAAAATAAAATCCTAAGTACGAAAGAAATAAACAAAAGTCATTGTCTGGGAGTTGAATACGCCGTACCCAAGAATTTAGATACGTCGTACCGACTCCACAGAATGAACAATAATGCAAGATAAAATGGAAAAACATTCAGGGTTGTCTATGGGGAAGCACTTTTTGTTATTTCTGAGTCGTTAAATTCGATTCTCTTCTGCTCTACGTTAGCCTTATCACCAACGCTCCATCTCCTTTCAAATAATTCATTTCCCGAATACTTTTGCAACATTTTCTTCAATCCTTATCATCCATTTTAGTTTCGTTCCCATCATAATCAAATATAGTTCGCTGGTGCTAATTGAGTATTTTGTTACCTTAATCTTTTTAATTATGATTACTCGTGGTGCTTTCTATAGCATTCTCTGTAATTGACAACTTTTTTGTTTGAATTCTTCATCTTCCTCGTTAACATAATAAGCTTCAGACCGAGGTTCAAAATAATCCTCTAAGTACTCTAGATATTCTTCCATTCCTTGTTCTCCATTCCTATACATTTCATTCCATCGAAGCCAAATTTTTGCCTTAGTCATTCCATCAATATTTTGAACAGTACCATAGGTAACTTCGAACCATTCATCAAATGTAGCTTCATAGGGATTAACATTTGAGTCATCATTACGTTCTTCTTCTTTCTTGTTAGTGTATTTGAACTGGTTATCAATATTCTCCACAGTTTGTTCAATTCTGTAGCAGTACTCATTAGCTGGCTATTCTCCCTAAGAGTTGTTACTTTCGTTCTCACAATTAATTTCATTGTCATCAACCCATGGCTTTTCATCCTTTTGCATTTCTTGCCATTCCATCGCCCATTCTTCATGAGTCTTGTTTACCACAATCTCATGCGTAAACAACTCAACATCAATCGAATGCAACTTCATGAATTCATTGAACGCATTCCCCATTGGGGTATCATAAGAAAACACATCAACATCAATTGTCATGATGTCGATTCCTTTAAGTCCGTTCTCATGTGCATTATTTTCATACTTAATCTAAAAGTAAACAAAAACTATTAGTAAACTAATATGAGGGATATCTATAAGAAGCAAAGAATTAAAATTAAATACGATAAATAAAATATTTTTGGTGTTACTGATCAACCGATACGCCATATATAGAAAATTGTATACACCGTATTCAATCTTAAGTAATAATACGCAGTATCCCAATCACTCAGAATGCAAATACTGAAATTAAGACTGATACGCCATATCAAATAAATCAATACGCCGTATAGAAAATTAATACCGGATTTTTTAAACTTTTTAATTTTTTTTTTCTTTTTTTCTTTTTTTTTTTTTTTAGAAAAGTTTGAAATTAAAAATTAATGAAATAAAAAGAAAATAAAACAAGTTATCTGGGCCTCAGAAAGTAAGTACGCCGTATGCAGAAATAACATACGTCATATCAGCGTGTATCGAGTAATACGCCGTATCCAATGGAAGTTAATACGCCATATCAGCAACCTGAGACAGAAACAATTAAGCAAACAAACAAAATAATAATAATTAAAAATCAACTAAACTAATAAAATTACAAAATTCACTAAACAAACTAAAGCTAAACTACTCCCCGACAGTGCCGCCAAAAACTTGATAGTGTGTTAAACTGTTTAGTTTTAAATTTATATTTTTTCGACTACCTTCTAGACTAACACTTACGGGCAGTGTACCCGATTAGTTATAGCTAGTGATTGGTAAGTACGGGTCGTTCGCAAGGAGTAGGCGAATTTTATGCTAACCTAGTGAATTTATACGGCTTTTAAAAGGGGTTTGTATTTTGATTGATTAAACTATTTGTTGATCCCAGTTATGTACATGATCGAATTCCCTTTGCTTGTTAAGGTTAAGTTATTCTAGATAAATCTAACACAACTAGTATAGAAATTGTTTTGGAATATATTAAAGTTTATGCGGAATCTAAACTTTAATCTTGAGAAGAACTTTGTAATGTAACAGTAAACACAAGAACAAAACAATTTAAACAAGCAAAGCTTCAATATTATTACTTAATACGAATACTCAACAGAATTAGGGTTTACAACCTTGAAGCTAATTGACTCTATCAAAATTACGTATTGGTATATGTAACACAATGCCCTAGGATCTCCTTTTATAGATTAAGGAGTCCTAGTCAGTTTACAATAGCTTGTTCTCTAAAATAAATCTTTTCTAAATCTTTTCTATACTTATCTAAACATACTATACATATCAAACCGACTCTGACACTTCAGCAGTCTTAACTTTTACTCTAGCAGTCTTAACAAATACTCCAGCAGCCTTAACACTTCAGCAGTTGTAACTTAGTACTAGCAGTACTAACTCAATACTAGCAGCACTAACTACTTAGTGTATATCCCTTGAAGTTCTTCAGCAGTAGTAACTTCTACTAGCAGTTTTATCTTTACACCAGCAGTCTTAAAATCATCAATCTTGATTATGAGCAGCAGCAACTGAAGAATCTTTAATTCCCAACAATCCTCCCCTAAACTTGATATTTTCTTCCAAAATCATCAAGTTTTTTTCAAAGCTTTAGCCATCACCAGGAGGATGCTTTCAAACACTTCATTGTTGATTCTTCAGTTGTATGATAAACCAAATAAGCTCATTAGCCATATTATTTTCATACTCCAGTTGAAGCTTACTTTCCAGCATCATTCCCAATGTAGTCTTTGTAAGTGGATACTTCTTTTCAACCAACATGTAGACATGCATGGCATCCATTGTCAACTCATGAACTCCACAAGTGTCTATCAACCTCTAGCTTATCACTTTCTAGTTATAGAATGGTCTCCTCCACACTTCATCTTCTACATGAGGTTCAAACATGGTCTTCAAGTCATTCCACAATATATAATCATGATCTGAAACTGGTTGCTTCAGTGGTCTTGTTGGTCTATATTTCTTTTTGACAAGCTTCCACAGAGTCTCCAAATCCTCTCTGTCAAAACTTTTGAGCATTTGATTAAAGCTTGAGAATATCTGAGTCTTTCCATCAGCTCTCTTGATCTCATAAATTACTTTCCTTATGCTCTCATTGTATATTCTCCAACCAACAATCCCTGGAGGCTTAATAGCCAAAGGCACAGCATTAATGGGAATTTCTTCATCATCATGAGCAACTACCATATATTGTTTAACATCATCTGCACCTTTGTCATCACTAGCCTTCTGCTCTTCTTGTTTATCAACCTTTTGTTTCTTAGATACCTCCTGCTCTAACTCTGCTCTAGCTCTCATAGAATGTAACACCCCAACCCGAAAAGGGTCAAAATGCCACATTATGGTGTCCATCATAACATACAAATGCAAGCGAAAGACTTATAAACATAATGATTACAAAGGTATTCAAAGATAACAATGAAATTTTGACTCTAAACATGATGAGTACCAAAACTGAAGTACAAAACCAAACTAAATTTAGCTGAAGCTATATCCAAGTCTAATCTAGAAGCAAATGGGTACCTATCGTCAGGGTGGTAAACTAAGAGCTCCTATGCACTCTACCCTTAAATCCCAGCTTCCAACCTAAAACCTGCCGCAGGAAAAGAAATGCGGTTGAGCTTAAAAATACCAGTGAATAGATATAAACATAACGAATAATCGAACATATATAAGTATAGGGAAAAGGAACATAAGCTCCTGCTGAACGAATATCATCTGCCAAACGTATAAGAGATCAAGGATCAACTGAACAAAATGTCATATACCATAAGAAGCAAATCATAGCGAAACATAAGGAGATCATAATGAAGTCAAAGGAATCAAATAGAGTATAATAATCATATAATAGAACAGAACATAAATGCCCACGAGCTCAGAAAGCATGCCACATGCTTAGTCACATAATCACATCATATCATATCCATATATCCGTCAAATCATAAGTTGTACAAGGAGGGGAGGCCTCTCAAGTACCAAATGGAGTAGCTAGCACCTAGATGTGAAATGGGGTGGATGGCACGCACCAATCAATCACTAATCATATCCAGAACAGAATCTAGGATGCATCCATATGACCCTTGCAAAACAAATCATATATATACACCTGCTCATGATAGGCATATACACATATCATAGTGGCCAATGTGCACAATATCATAACAGAACAGAAGGGGACGCGTGGATCAATCACACCTCCACAGAAAGTGTCATGCCATTGGTGCCTCATTGACAAGGCCATGGTACCTCCACAGCTAGGGATACAGATACAGAAGCTCAGGCAACAGAGCAAAACATATCGTATCAAAGCATATCCATAATCATAGCATATCCAAACATATCATATCAACAGAACGGTTCATATCAAAGCAAAGGATATCAACGAATATCATGTCAAACGAATAGCTAAGCGTATATCAAATCAGATGATTATATCAAAGCGAATCATATCAAATGGAATCATATCAAACAGATCATATCAAACGAATCATATCAAAAGCATATGAATCAAAGTCAAGGATCTAGAAGTCATGAGAAATCCCTACTGAAAAGGGATAGAATATCTATACCTCAATAGCAAATGCAGATCACACAAGAAAATATAAGGATCAGAAGTTACTCCTTCTTCAGCGAATCTACACGAATTAATGATCGCGTATTGATTATAATCTCATTTTATAAGTTTAGTACTTATAGTTATCCAAATTTCACAATTAGGGTTTCTTTCTATTTTATAAACTTCCCATCTTTAGTAACTTTCCATATTTAGTAACTTTCCAAAATGTAGTAACTTTCCATATTTAGTAACTTACCAAATTTAGTAACTTAGGATTATATATGATCATAAGTTAAATTAAAGGGTTTTTATGACAGATTCCATAGTTTAGGGTTTTATATGTCATTTTAGCAAAGTACAGGGTTTAAATGTGACAATTACCAAAGTTTAGGGTTAAATGTGTAAATCCAGGTTTTTTTAAGATTTATTTTACCGTATTAGTTAATTCAAATGAAACTCCACTTGCTCCTTCTTTGGTTTATCTACAAGAGTTAGGATACACTTTTTATTTGATGATGAATTAATAATAGTGTCTATCTTTAAATATACCATCAATCGTTTTATACATTTATAACCGAAATATTATCATACTGAAAATAATTTTTGAAATGTAATCAAACATGCAATTTTAAGGATATTAACTGGTTAAGATTCATCATACATTTAAGGGTCAAAATATCGTAACCATGCATATTCTTCATGTTTTACGCCAAACCCACAAGTGCATATACACTTCTCGGTCTATTAAACAATATATTATCATGTATGTTCCAATCTTTTAATCGCCAAAACCACCAGCTTAAACACATATATCGATTTATTGTTACTGTATATATTTCATGCATGGTTTATATCATATAGTTATATAGACAGGTCAATAATACATCATGTTGCATGGCCAAAACTTATTTTTGCTTCTTTGTTCCATTTCATTTATGCATGGCAAAAGAATCATTTTTTTTAAACATGTATCTACATTTGATTCATACGGTAGAGTAGATTTTGACATTAACTAACCTTGTTATCATCCTCATTATATACACTCTTAATGTCACCCGTTTAAACATCCAAAACCCGATTCGTTATAACTAATAAGAGTGATTATACTAGGTCGTCCATGTTTTAGTTTAGCTAAACAATTAAACATTATTATGTAAGTGAATCATAGGCAACAATAGATGGTAAGCTGATAACATCTTAAGCGACATGTTTTTGGTTATGGAGATGAAGTAGACATATTTCAATTAACATATAAAACATTAATGTGAATCGAAGAGGATATCTCTAAGACAATGAGAATAGGTTGAGATCGCACCCGAAAGACCAACGAACCTTGATCGACACTCGAACATGAACTTGACCCTCCAACGAATGAGACCGAGATGATCTACCAACCACGAACCAAATATCATGACATGTGTACCCAAACCAATACCCGCTACTCTCCAACTCTTCGCACGAACCGAAACAAGAGCAAGGTTATCGTGATATACGATGAACCTAAAACTCAAACGTGAACCGTACCCGCACTTGTTAAATGACACTCAATTAATAGGTTGCTATATACAGTAGTGGTTTTGATTTTGGTTTGGAAGAGAAAAAGAAAAGCAGGATGCGATTATATCAGTTGAGGAGGAAAGCGTGTACAAATAAAAAGGGAAAACGCGTGTATTAGGAGATAGGGAAGAATATTTTTACGTATCTTCTTAATATGGCTAGATGATTTGCTTTGTCTTCTTACCTCATTAAACGTGTGAAACAATGAAGTAAATGGCAGATTTGGTTTATATCACATATAGGAAAAACGTGTGGGACTAAATAATAAAAGGGTGTCATGCATTTTGGTTAGACAAAGATGGAAATGTAAATCTTCTCAATAGGTAAAGGTATACATGATTTGTATGGAAGTATGTATATCTTCTAATTGATTTAAAATCAGATATGGTCTTGATGAAGCGAAAAGTGTACCGCTTTTAGGGGGTCATTTAAGCCCTAAATCGTATTTATTTGATCAAATATTGCCCTAAATCGTTCCTTTTGTCATTTTAGGTACTTTGGAGAAGAAATCTGGAAAAGGAAGCATTTTGGACGTTTTTGGAGCATAAAAGTGAAGAAAACGACAAAGTCTCCAAAGCTGCTGGAAAAGTACACTTGACGGCGTCAAGGATTGCTCCTGACGGCGTCATGGCTTGGCAAAAGAGGTGGATATGACAAAATACACGTGACGCGCCAGAGAGTTTTACAATGCAAAGTCTGACGGCGTCACCCTTTAAGGTGATCAAGGCCATCACGGTTTAAGCTAAAGAGAGACGGCGTCAAGCCCTATTCTGACGGCGTCAAGCCTTGATAGGCCAGAGCGGATTTTGGAGGATTAAAGAGGGACGGCGTCAGGAAGACCATCTGGGAACCCTAGCCACGGCGAGGTGACGGCGTCAAGATCTATAACGTGATGCCATCAGCCACTAAGTTCTATATATAGTTTTGCAATTTTTTGTCATTAGTGTGCAACTTTGTGAGGAGAAACCCTAAGACGAATTTCTGCCATTTTTAAGGGTTTTCATACCCTTGGATCTCCTATGTTTAATTGAAGATAAGTAATCACTTAATCAATCAATATGTCTATGTGTTGTTTGATTATATCTTGTTCTTGTCTTTTAATTAACATGCTAGGCTAGATTTATCTTGTGTTTGCTTAGATCTAATGAAACCTAACTATTGAATATTAGTTGTTAGTGTGTTATTAATTGTATTGGATGATTGTTTATCGATGTTAGGCTTAAGAAAACTGGCTAACCTCCTATACAGTAACTTGCTTGAACGTCTTAAGAAACATGAACCAATGCGTACTAAGGTTATTATGGTTGTATTTAATGCATGAGCAAATTCTAGTGATCCCATGTTAGGAGCTTCTTAGCCGGCTCGACATAGGAGTGAAGTAGGAGCTTGTAGAGTTGGGGAAGTACGTACGCCACCCCACGATTGGTATTAAGGAATACACCCGTCATCCACGCAATTAATACACACTAATCAACCGGTAAAACATAGTTAGGGAGTAAGGAAATCTAAGTAAACACATTTCTCCCCATATAAGTTACACAACCTTTTCATTTTCAGTTATTTTATTTTATTTGCATTTGTAGTTATTTGGGTTAGTTGACTAGCAACTAATTCCGCCCATTCCTTAAAACCCGAGATTTTACTTGCTTTCATAAAATTATAAAAATACAAAAAGAATCTTCCCTCACCCTTAGACCTATTAGAGTAGTTTTTCAATCCTAACAACACTATTCCCCTAGAGAACGATCAATCCCCCGGTACTTGCCATTTCACTATACTACATCGGTCAGGTACACTGCCTGGTGGGGATTGCAAGCCTCTTGAGATCCCTCAAGAGGTAAAACCTGTTGTAAGGTCGCAAAACCACGCATCAAGTTTTTGGCGCCGCTGCCGGGGAATAGTTATTGTTTAGGTTGAATTTTTATTTTATTAGGTCTACTCACTAGATTCCTTTCTAGTGAGATTTTTTATTTTATTTTTCAAGGATTTCTTGTAGTCTATCTTTTTCTTTGTGCCCTTTGTTTGTAAAACCATTTTCATTTGTCACTATGATGGATGAAATTCCATTTAGATCATTGACAATAGAGGAACAATTATATTTCACCAATAGATTTGTTTCCTATCATTCCTATGAATTTTTGTGTGATCTTTGTGATTTCCAAAAGGAGTTAGGGGTAAGGTTAGATGGGTTTAATGAATTCTATGCATGTGAGATTTCTATTAGACGAGCATTATCTGGATCAATTCCTTTTAGTCAGGCCCTTTGGATGAATTTTGAGGAAAGCTTCCTAACCATGACCCATAAGTGGAACGAATTGGTGGATTCGTATGAGCAAAGAGACCTAGTTTCTAAGAACATGGACTTAGAATCAAACCAAGATTCTGAGATGGTTAGTGTTGAACTACCTAGTTGCATGAGTGGGATAGATTTCACCAAAACACATGATGAACATATAGGTGATTTAGATACTATGGAGAATGAGGTTAGAAATGCAAGCCCACTAAGTACCCCACAAGTCCTACCATCATTTGAGGCACACACACCGCCCGTGACTTACCCGGAAGAAGTTGAGGAGACTATAGGAACCCCAATAGAGGTAGAGCCCTTGGACCAAACACAACTAGAAGAAATAGGTTTGAATGCTTTTAGTGATCACAACCTTTCTTTTAGTCCTATGGAAGTTCCTAGTTTTGATGAGCCGGAGCCTCAACCAAAACCGTTACCTAATCTTCCATCCTTGGATGAAAATTTAGGAATTGAATTAGGTCCCGATCCACCCATCAAAACATATAGTCCGGGTAGTCTTAAGTTTAAGGTAGTAGACATTAAGCCTTGTAGTGAGGAAGACAATACAGGAGTGAAAAATGACCTTACATGTCTACATCACCCATTCATGATTGATCACAAGAAACATTATGGGTTTAAACCGGGTCTATTGGGTCAAGATGGATTCCCAATTAGGAGTCTCTCGAAGTTGTTAGAAAATGATCCCTTTTTAGGAGAACACTTTAACTCACCCATTGACCCAATTGAATTAGGTAAGGTTATGATGATAGGATCCCGCACCTTTGAGCATATAATTCATCCACCAATCTTTCCTCACGTGGCATACTCCTACCGAGCTGGTGTGTATCGCTACTATCACCCGCACTTAACCCTAAGTGTAGGGAAAACCTCCCCTATTTCCGTTAAATAAGGGTAGAGTCAGGCTCGTGACTCGAACAAAAAAAGCGCTTCTTGGGAGGCAACCCAAGCTTTATTTGCTTTGTGTGTTTATTTATTTGTTTGTTTGATTTTATTTGCTTTCGTATGTATGTTTAATTTTTATTATTATTGATTCATGTTCGAAACTAAATTGTGAAAATGCTTTATCTTGTTTTTAACTTCGTCTTAACTACATATAAAGGTATTTTGCAAAAGTTAAGTGTAAGGGAAATCCAAATCGGTTTATTAGAACACAAATGAACATGAATCGTAATAATATTAAATTAACATACATATTAGTAATAGTTTGAGTCAAATGCTTGTATCGAGTCATAATGAGATTTTGCAGGAATTCCAGGAAGTAAGGTATAGGTTTTTCCAGAAATTTTCCGGAAACTTAACATGAGAATTCTGTCAGATCATTTCTGACGGCGTCAGGCCTTACAACCTGACGACGTCAGGTTTTAATTTTCTGAAATTTTTGAAAGTTTTGTTTTCATAAAAAGTTTTTATTAAATCTCTAACTTATAAACTCCAGGAATCTGCAAAATTATCATTCCACAAGCATTATATCCTTATATAGATTTATTCCGCCGATGTTATGCAGGTTTTCGTGTTTGTTTTCTCAGGTTTAACAGGTTATTTTGGACAAGGAGATGTATGTGGAATCAGGCTTTTGGCGATGCTTTAGTCTTGGAGCTTCTACATTCTCTTGGAAGAAGATCTAACCATGTTACCTCTTTATCCACCGAGCGAATCAGGGGAGTATTTGATTTCATTCTTTTACCTTATTTACTTTTACATCTTGTTATTTGAACATTGTGGACACTGTTCATCTTAAGTGTAAGGGGGGGTAAAATACGATACTTTAGAGAATGCTATTACGCTTGATCTTTGTTTGTTTGATGGTAGATGTGTAATAAAACTGAGAGAAATACCTGTTAGGGCAATTTTAGTGCCAAATTTAAAATTTTTTACAACATATAGGAGTGAAACTTTGATCTTAATGAGCGTCTCAGGGATAGGAGTTATATGACTAGCACAAAAAACCGTACCACTAAAAAATTTTCCACCCCAAATATGTGAGGTTCGCCCCTAGAATTGGTAGGAAAAGCATTTATGCTATGATGTGTGTACCGGTAGCACTTAGATTCTAGAACTTGCGTTAGGACCATTCCGAGGCCACAAGTGAGACTACATTCGTGTAGTTAGATTTACTACATGATAAGAGGCATTAGGATTAACCCATTGTTTTACACCTGTGTTTTTTTTATAATTACATTGGCTACATTGGTCAAGTAATTCTCCCACACCCTTTGCGTTGTACTCATTTTTAGTACACGATACCCCTAGTACACCCCTCAGAGCCTATCTTTTCGTTTCGACCTTTAAGCATTTTACTTAAAGTAAGAATTTGTTACACCCCACTTAAATGTACACCCAAATCGCCTTAGCCTACCTTGTATGCACTCAATTTTAGTGCATTATTGTTACAACATTTGTTTAAACCCCAAGTTAATTATCTAATTGATTACATGGTTGCTAAGTCAAGTCATATCCTTGTACATATTGTTTTGGGACGATTGGGACTCATGGGTAAAGTACTAGTGTGATGGAGTAATGGGGAAGAACAACATTATTACCCCCATATGTGCTAAATATTTTAAAAGTACTCCAAGTGTTTCGATTATCTTAATTCGAGTCATTAGAATAGTTATTTGTAAAGTTATGTAAAAGTTCAAGTGTAAGGGGAATGCAACGCCCCTATGATGTATTGGATGGTAGGGCAAGAGTGTATGAAAAAAAAAAAAAAAAAAAAATCAAGAAAAATACAAAAAAATGAGAAAAAGAAAAGTAGAAAAAACATACGGACTACCATCCCGTTTCATTTTATGTTTACTTTATGTTTTTGTTATTTTGTTTTTAGCTTAAGTCGAGTCTAGTCTTGGCTTAGCAACGCCATATTGTACATGTAATTAATCAAGATCTTTAACTCGCCACCAGTAAAATATCCCTTATCCAAAAAAATCCGTGTTTATCATATCCCTACACCTAACATTATAACCCGTTTAAAAGCCCTCTTTGATAGTTTATCTTAGGTGCTTACGCCTAGTGGAGAAGGTTTTTGATCCTTTCCCAAGCCTATGGTAATCTATTTGCTATGACAGGTAGTGAGAGATATTATCCGTTTTCATTTATGAGATATACTTTTATGACACCTGAGAGATGTGAGTATCTAAACACTACTTGTGAGGTGCTAGTTTGTAATCTCCGTGCTTATTATGATTAAAGTGGAACGACTATTTGTTGTAATTACTTTTTTATTAGCATTAAATGACCCCTAACTTGTATTTTGATTAGAATAAAAGCGCATTTGCTTGAGGACAAGCAAATCTCAAGTGTAAGGGTATTTGATGAAGCGAAAAGTGTACCGCTTTTAGGGGGTCATTTAAGCCCTAAATCGTATTTATTTGATCAAATATTGCCCTAAATCGTTCCTTTTGTCATTTTAGGTACTTTGGAGAAGAAATCTAGAAAAGGAAGCATTTTGGACGTTTTTGGAGCATAAAAGTGAAGAAAACGACAAAGTCTCCAAAGCTGCTGGAAAAGTACACTTGACGGCGTCAAGGATTGCTCCTGATGGCGTCATGGCTTGGCAAAAGAGGTGGATATGACAAAATACACGTGACGCGCCAGAGAGTTTTACAATGCAAAGTCTGAAGGCATCACCCTTTAAGGTGATCAAGGCCATCACAGTTTAAGCTAAAGAGAGACGGCGTCAAGCCCTATTTTGACGGCGTCAAGCCTTGATAGGCCAGAGCGGATTTTGGAGGATTAAAGAGGGACGGCGTCAGGAAGACTATCCGGGAACCCTAACCACGGCGAGGTGACGGCGTCAAGATCTATAATGTGACGCCGTCAGCCACTAAGTTCTATATATAGTTTTGCAATTTTTTGTCATTAGTGTGCAACTTTGTGAGGAGAAACCCTGAGACGAATTTCTGCCATTTTTAAGGGTTTTCATACCCTTGGATCTCCCATGTTTAATTGAAGATAAGTAATCACTTAATCAATCAATATGTCTATGTGTTGTTTGATTATATCTTGTTCTTGTCTTTTAATTAACATGCTAGGCTAGATTTATCTTGTGTTTGCTTAGATCTAATGAAACCTAACTATTGATTATTAGTTGTTAGTGTGTTATTAATTGTATTGGATGATTGTTTATCGATGTTAGGCTTAAGAAAACTGGCTAACCTCCTATACGGTAACTTGCTTGAACGTCTTAAGAAACATGAACCAATGCGTACTAAGGTTATTATGGTTGTATTTAATGCATGAGCAAATTCTAGTGATCCCATGTTAGGAGCTTCTTAGCCGGCTCGACATAGGAGTGAAGTAGGAGCTTGTAGAGTTGGGGAAGTACGTACGCCACCCCACGATTGGTATTAAGGAATACACCCGTCATCCACGCAATTAATACACACTAATCAACCGGTAAAAGATAGTTAGGGAGTAAGGAAATCTAAGTAAACACATTTCTCCCCATATAAGTTACACAACCTTTTCATTTTCAGTTATTTTATTTTATTTGCATTTGTAGTTATTTGGGTTAGTTGACTAGCAACTAATTCCGCCCATTCCTTAAAACCCGAGATTTTACTTGCTTTCATAAAATTATAAAAATACAAAAAGAATCTTCCCTCACCCTTAGACCTATTAGAGTAGTTTTTCAATCCTAACGACACTATTCCCCTAGAGAACGATCAATCCCCCGGTACTTGCCATTTCACTATACTACATCGGTCAGGTACGCTGCCTGTTGGGGATTGCAAGCCTCTTGAGATCCCTCAACAGGTAAAACCTGTTGTAAGGTCGCAAAACCACGCATCAGGTCTCACGAAAACATGTAAAGGGAAAATTCACAAAAGAGTGGGTCGTTTATTTTAGGCTAGGATAGGATGAGCACCATGCACTTCACAATTGTATTTCTTATATAGTATAAGGTATCTATATTCCTTAATTATTTATTTAACCTTATGGTATAATCAAAAATTATAATAAAAATGTTAATCTAAATTTTAGGACGTTATAATTCTTCCCTTCTAAAAAAAAATTTTCGTCCGCGAAATTGAAGTCGCAAAAGCTAGATGGGTACGTACCAATTTATGAAAAGAAATGAGGATATATAGTCTCACACTCTGAATGATTCTTCCAAAGGATTTTAATGAACGGAAAAGTTTTGTTTCTCATGAATCGATCCAGAAGATCTAAAATAGCCTCAGGCTATCCAACAAAACACAAATTATAACGAATCCAATCCAACGAATACGAAACAAACATGCAACAGATCATAGTTGCAACTTCTCACAGAGATACAAGGAACACGATATGATCATGGGACAAATACGGAGGTACTGCTAAACGGTAGGAAAACTCCATCAATTTGATCTAAGATTCCGAACGAACTAAGGAATTTGCTAATAATCAGAGAAGCACATATCGAATCATCAAACGTATCAAGAGTTTCATAGAGATATGGGTAACATATTCGTACTGACGACCAATTAAGCACATATCGGAGTATCAAAACATATGAGAAATCATAGTAGAATAGGTAGGATAATCATACGGATAAGAACGAATCTAGGGACTAACGTATCGCGAACTAAATCTTCCTTATATGCCAAAACGTCTAACGCTTCTGTATGGAAACACCATACGAAACACACAAATCCCGGTCTAAAATTTCAAGCTTCTCTTCCGCAATGATAACTAACACATTAGTCACTGTAATCAACTCCAGACTTTCAAAAAGCAGCTCCCCGACTTAATTCAACCAAAAGTTGTTCTACATCTCCGTTCATACAAAACTATGAAAGGAAACCCTTGTCACTTGCATGCCATCTATCTTAGTTAGCAAACACAACAAGACCCAGCACTTGTCAAATTTCCCACTCAACCCATCTTCCAAGTTCAAATAGTTGTTCCGTCTGTCCATCTGTCTGAAGTTGAAAAGTCGTACTAAAAACCTGAATCCAATTCCCATAGTCTTCTATATCTCTTCCTGGAAATGTAAAGCAAAACGCGATTCTCTGACACAATCTCTGCAGGTGCGCCATGTAGCTTGAATAATCTTCTACCGAAAGAAATCTCTACCAATCTTCTAAAGTGAGTTGACGTAGTCAACCGATACACTACAACCCAATTCGTATTGTCCTTCCTAAATGTGCGCGGAAATCCCGTTACAAAGTCCATGAAGGTTTAATCCCACTTCCACATAAAAACGTCCAAAGGCTAAAGAAAACCACTTTTACACTAACGCTAAATCTTAACATGTTGACATGTTAAACATTTCGCCACCAAATGTAGTCACCACTGTCTTCACGCCATTCCATCAAAATTTTGGCTTCAAGTCTCTATGCATAATAGTACAACTAAGATGGATAGAGCATATAGAACTGTGTGCTTCAATCAAAACCGTTTCCTTCAAGTATTCTAACATAGATCATATTCCATCGTTCTACGGTTCTAGATGTATTGATGCATAATTGATAATCTTCCCGTATTGCATAAGGACACAACTAAGTCCCCTTCTTGAATAGAAACAAATCTCTTTTTTATCTTTTCAAAATTCTTCTCTCGTTCTTCATCCCAACCAAAATTTACTCTTCGAGGATATTACATAAAGCTTCTTCTGACATAGAAATTTCAACCCAAAATACGAAGATGATCCTCGTGTTTCTCTTTCATCTCTGAATATACCAATATGTCATACTATGACAAATTGTCCAATTATTCATGAAAGACACGATTCAACAAGTCCATAGGAACAATCGGAGCAGTAGCCAATACAATTGGCATCACAACACTCATAGAGATCATAACGAATACAAAAAGCAATTCTAGGAACATCTCGCTCCTTTAAACGTAACTGAAAATAATCGGATCCAAACTCAATCACTGAGAAAAACTTCACACCCTGAAGTTGATTAATCAAATCATCGATTCGAGGTAACGGATAACGATTCTAACCACAATACGATTTAGCTTCCCGAGATCAATACACAACTTCATGCTATCATCATTCTTCTTCACAATTAAAATTGGAGCACGACATGGAGACAACCTCGGACATATAAAACCACTTCCTAGAAGTTGGTCCTTCGATTCTTTCCCTTCAACTAAAGTCGTTCAATACGGAGTTTCAGAATTAGGCAAATCGTCACTCTTATACGGATAGAGTTCTAAATCAACCAACTTACTGTTCTCCGGCACTTCTCAAAGTATCCTATGATCCCAATAAGTTCAAGTTGTATAATGTAACTATTATCATGTTGGCCAGGCGTCATAATACTTGCATCATATACACATGCCTTTATTGCAATCACATTCTACCTTGAGTCGTGACTAAACAAATTATCATAACTAGATCAAAACATCTTTACATTCAGATGGTAATATTGGTAGTTCATTAAGGAATACATCGCCAAAATTTCAAACAACTGAATAACTCTTGAGGCAAGTTCATCAAACGAAGTATCTTCACAACCGCGAGGGATTAACGTACGAGTTTTCAAAGCAAAGGTGATCATAATTGTTTACCAGGTTGGGAACAATGGTACAGAATTTTGAGTTTCTCAAATAACCAAAGATGACAAATCTAATATGACTGTTGTTAGCATCTCGATGCTTAGTCAACAATTTACTATTTAGAATAATATCGAATCAAACATTCCCAAAGGAAACAGTTTAGTAGAACGTAACTTATCTTCAAATATCTTCAAAAGATACTGGACAATTCCGATACTCGTGATGGATAATCACAAGATTTCTCATAGAGATGGAACTAGGTATAGCAAAATCTAATAGTGCAGAGAGGACCTTAATATGCTTAACAACAGCAAGAGAAACCACATAATGTGTCAAACACATCGGATCCATACATATACGAATTCTCTAAACAGATGAATAGGCATCTTAACGAATGAAAAACAAATCAGAGATCGAAATTCGAAAGAATTCGGTCACATCAGAAAGTTAAACATGTAAGGCATTACTACAAAAGTCTCAAAGCATTCTAAAATTATGTGATCACTAAACTTATATTGCGTATCCTACTACATTTTCTAAATCTCCGGAACGAATGATCTTATAAAGGCTTAACAGAAATCAGAGGCATAAATTAGAGTGGTGCAAAAGAAAGATATCTAACAAATGCCTTATCATATAATCTAACCAATCCTCATCGGTCACCACTAATAGTTTCTGCAGGGGAAACCTAAGGAAAAATTTTAAAGGTTGTTCCATAAGCTCCTACAGTGCAAACCAAAGGCTCCAAATCTTCACAGGCCATAACTTATGTGCTACAAGTCGAAGCCTGAGCTCTGATACCATAATTGTAACACCCCAACCCGAAAAGGGTCAAAACGCCACATTATAGTTTCCATCAGAACATACAAACGCAAGCGTAAGACTTATAAATATAATAATTACAAAGGTATTCTTAGATAACAATGAAATTCTGACTCTAAGCATGATGAGTTCCAAAACTGAAGTACAAAACGAAACTAAATTTAACAGAAGCTATATCCAAGTCTAATCCAGAAGCAAATGGGTATCTATCGTCAGGGTGGTCCACTAAGAGCTCCTATGTACTCTTCCCTCAAATCCAAGCTTCTACCCTAAAACCTGCTGAAGGAAAAAAAATGCGGCTAAACTTAAAAAGCCCAGTGAACAGATATAAAAATAACGAATAATTGAATACATATATAAGTATAGGGAAAAGGAACATAAGCTCCTGCTGAACGAATATTGTTACACCGGTATCCCGATGAGGTACCATTTATGTAAATATATGGTTATGTAAATATAAATTATGTGTTGTAGGTTAAGTAATAACTAAATGGGTGGCCAAAATAAGAAGAATATGACTAGAAGGACCATAATTGCCAAGAGACCAAACTTGTAACTAACCTCAAATAAATATCTAGCTAGTGGAAAATTCTGGAAAAGGTTGGAGCATTCTTGGTAGGTCGACATATAGAGGAGAAATAGGAGGGAAGAGCAAAATTAGCAATTGAGCCTAAATCTACCATCTTGAAGTGATAAAGAATCACCAGAGATACCTTAACTGTTATCTCTTCATCAAGTAAGTGACTTTCCCCCAATTTGTAGAAATTAGGGTTCATGTGGTGGATTTGAGTATTATGGATAAAGGTTGTAAATGATGATCTCCTTAGTTAATTAGTTGCTAATAATGGTTAATTTTGTAATAGGAATCATTTTAGAAGCCCAATTCAAGCCAAGTAGGAAACTAGTAGGACTTGAGGTAAGTATATGAGCATAATCCTTGTAAATGTTATGATGTTAATGTTATGTTGGTGTTAATGTGATTTCTATGGAGCTTGTGAATGTATGTTAGCTTGGATCCAATGCTATTTGTGTAAATGTTATATAATTACTTGCCCGGTCAAGGTGAGTAATAATCTCATTTGATGCTCCTTGTTAATGTTATGATTGGTGTTAATCACCAATCATATGTAAATGTGATGTTGATTATGTCTTGTATACTTACTAAGCGTTTTCGCTTACGGTTTAGATGTTAATAGTTTTGTAGGTTCTAGCGGAGGAAGCAAGGGTAAGGATCTTGCCTAGTTGTAGTCGTGGAATGAAGCATAGCGTAGTTAGAAGCTAGCTTAGAAGACCGCAACCTTTTTGGACCAAGCGTATTGAAGTTGGAAGCCCCAACGTGTCCTTTTGTGTGTTGGTATACTTTAATCCATATGTTCGTTTTGTTATCAAGTGGTCTTGTCTTCGTTTAAGTCCTTTTGTTCATGTATAGGTCATGAGTCAAATTGGTGTGGGTACTTTGAAATTATTATGGTAACTAGTTATGGTTGTATCAATTGTTAAAAGGGTGTTTGGCACTTAGCCGTTCTCGCCCATTTTGATGTTTATACGGGTTGAATTACTATGGAACAAGTTTGAATTGATAAGTTAACGTAGTTGGTCAAGTTTGATGTAAAACGGAAGTCATATGGGTTGGTTATAGCGAAAACGGGATGAAAACAAAGTGTATTTGGAAATTTGCAGGTCCCGGCCGGAGGTCTGGAGGCCAAACCCACGGCCGGGAAGAGTTGGGAAAATTCCCAAATGACCAGAAGGTCTGGACCGCTGGGTCGGGGCTGAGGCTGGTGGCCAGACCTCCCTTTTTGGGGCTGGGCCGGCGGCCAGGACCCTTGGCCGGCTGTCTGGACAAATTTCCAGATTTTACCGATTTTCAAAAATTCATATCTTTTAATCCGTAAGTCGTCACGAGTCGTACCACCAATTTTTTCGAAGGTAATTGAGTGTAATTTCATTTAAAAATAACCTCAAGGGTTGAATGTTTATACATTTTTGTCAGTCATCAAAAGAGTGGTCAGATATCCATAAAAGTAAATCGTTTTTGCGTAAAAAGTTTAAAATTTTAGTCTAAACGGGCATGGGGCGTTACAACTTTGTATCAGAGCTTCGGTCTAAGAGATTTAGGATTTCACCTTAGGATTTCCTAGACTTAGACTTTGTGTAGATGTGTTTAGAGCTAGTGTTTGTTGTTGGGAATAAAATGAACAAAGTCAAAGAGCCTGCCAAGAGATGAAGAGCCTGCTAGTTGATTTTGTTATGTACGAAGATGTTCTACCAGTACCTTCTGGGTAGAAGGTACTGCTAGCTAATGAAGAGCCTGCCAAGCTTCTGTCAAGTTGATTAGATATTTTGTAATAGATATTTAGTTGAATTATTAGTCTTTGTACATAGTTATACGTTATGTAGAAGTAGAATAGTCTTCTGTGGTGACAGAAGAATATATCAGAGTGTACATGGGTAGTTGTATTTAATTGTAGGCGCCATAATAGTCAAAGTATAGTATTATATTCATCTACTTGACAACATGTAATAAGATATCCTTATCTTATAAAAGGATATCTTAGTCACTTCTTCATGCATGCATCTTCACGAACCAAATAACCTAAAACAAACTATCTCTCAAGTAACTTAGTTACTTCGAATCACAAATCCTTTTACAATCTTAGATTCAAGATTACTTTGTAATCCTGGTGATACTTAGATCATCCGTATTATTTCATCAATAATATTGAATCGTTTTGTGTTAACCAAAGTTGTGATTATTTGTTCATTGCATTCTCTCATTTACTCAAACTCACCATCTTGTGTTCTTTTAAAGTGTGTTGTAGTAGATTCCGCATGCTAAACACATTCAATACATAAATATCTCAATCAAGAACAAACAAATCGTTCCACAAGTGGTATCAGAGCTAGGCTTGATATTTACTAATTTAAAAGAAAAATGGATGTTGAACATATTCAGACAAATGTTGCAGCTAAACTTCCATTACTGAAACAAAATGAGTTTGAAATGTGGCGACTCAGGGTTGAACAATACTTTCAAGTGCAGGATTATGCACTTTGGGAGATTATTGAACAAGGCAATTCATTTAAACCCCAAACCACCACAACAACAGTAAATGATGCTCTTGTAACAACAATACAAACCCAACCATCGAATGCAGATGAAAGAATTCAGAAGAAAAATGATCTCAAGGCAAGGAGTATGTTACTGATGACTATTCCAAATGATCAACTTCTGATTTTTAACAAATACAAAGATGCCAAAACCCTCTTTGAAGCTATTGTGGCTAGGTTTGGTGGTAATGATGCTACCAAGAAAACACAAAAGACACTTCTCAAACAACAATTTGAGAACTTCACAGCCACAACCAATGAGTCTTTGGACAGTATGTTCAATAGACTTCAGAAGCTTGCAAGTCAGTTAGCCATCCATGAAGTGATGATAACTCAAGAAGATCTAAACTCTAAATTTCTTAGGAGTTTACCTTCAGAATGGTCTATGCATGTCATTGTATGGAAGAACAAGTCAGATATTGACCAGATGAGTCTCAATGATCTCTACAACAATTTCAAGATTGTAGAACATGAAGTCAAGAAGACTACTGGGTCAAGCTCAGGAAATATGGCATTTGTTTCATCCCCAAACATCTCAAAGGTTGATCATAAAGACAAAGGTGGCAGAGAAGAAGGTACTGCTAACACAACCTTTGGTACTGCTAGTACTTCTAGTAGCACTAAATCCATTTTGGATGAAACAATTGGGTGTGCTTTTCTTACATCTCAACACAATGGGTCTGTATTAACATTTGAAGACCTTCAAGAGATTCATCCTGATGATCTTGAAGTAATGGACCTAAAGTGGCAACTTTCACTTTTAAGCATTAGAGCTAAGCAGTTGATGATGAGGACTGGCAAGAAGATACTGATAGATGGAAGTGAGCCTGCTGGCTATGATAAGTCAAAGGTGGAGTGTTACAACTGCCACATGAAAGGTCACTACTCTAGAGAGTGTAGAAGACCTAAGAGGCAGGATGACAGAGGTAGAGGGTTTGACAATAGAAACCAAGGAAGCTTTGAGAAGAAAGGAAGCTTTGAAAGCAAGAGTAAGGTTGTTGAAGTTGCTGAGCCAAAAGCAATGGTTGCTATAGATGGCATGGGTTTTGACTGGAGTTTCATGGGTGAAGATGAGTCAACTTCTGATGAATTGGCTTTGATGGCATTCTCCACCCCTGAGGTACAAACTATCAAATGTTCTAATGATTGTGAATTTCTTAAAGAATTAGAAACCATAAGAAAAGCTTATGATACAGAAATCTTAGAACACAGAAAAACCCAGCAAAAATTATTTGACCACAAGTGTGGTATGTCCAAGTTAGAAAAACAAATCACTCACTATAGAGAAAATGAACTTACCTTTACTGATGCTAAAAATGCTCTTCAAAGACAAATATTTTTGAAAGATATAGAAATAGAAATGGTAAGGACAGAGTGCACTAAAGTGACATTAGCTAGAGACAATATTCAACTGACTGTTACTAAATTGGAAAATGCTTCTGAGTGTACTAAGAGCATAGTTGAGACTCAGTTGAATAAGAGAATAAAATCAGGGATAGGATATAATAATTGTCCTCCACCTTATAGAGGAATTCCTTGTCCACAAGGTAGTGATCTTGCTGCATCAGGTTTACATGAATTTGTTGCAAAACCATTAGTTAAACCTGTAGTGATAGGTGAACCTTCTGAGAGTGCTAAGAATGTCTCACTCTCCAAGGTGCTCACTGAGAAAAGACCAGATGTCCTAATTATTGAGGATTGGGTATCTGATGATGATGAAGATGAGACTATTCCTATTAAAGGAATCAAAGTAGGACCATCCAGTCCTAAGAAAGTAGAAGTTAAAGCTAAAGCCAAAACTGTTTTGAAGACAGTTGAAAGTTGTAAAAAATGTAATAACAAACCTAGGGGAAGCCAAAGAAATTGGAACAACCTTAAATCACAACAATTAGGTGATGACTTTGTTATGTTTAATAAAGCTTGTTATTATTGTGGTAGCTTTAATCATCTTCATGCTTATTGTAATAAATGGGTTTCTGGGAGTAAATCAAAAGCTAAAACAAATGTTACTCAACCCAGAAAAAGTTTTGTTAAGTCTAACACTACAAAAGATAATCATACTGTTAGACAACATAAGCCTGTTATTACAAAATCAACTGAAAAGGGTACAAGAAACACTTTCAAAAGTGTACCAAAAGTTGAGAAGAATCCTATTCAAAAGATAAATGTGGTCAAAACAAAAGTTTGGAGTCCAAAAACCAAAGGTCCTGCTAGACCAAAAGGTCCTGCTAGACTAAATGGTACTGCCAAAATTAGTATTGCCAAAATTGGTACTGATAGACCAAAGACCACACAATGGATTAAAAGGGAAAGTGCTGTTAAGTCCTCAGCATGTTGGATTTGGAAACCAATCCAATCCAAAGGTGCATCAACAATCCTGAAAAGGTTTGACTTCATTGATGCAAGAGGCAAACCCAAGTCTGTCATGGCTTGGGTACCCCAAGGAAACTAATATGTTTATTCATGTGCAGGAACATTCAACTGATATTGAAGATCAAGGATATGTTGATAGTGGGTGTTCAAGGCACATGACAGGCAACATGTCATTCCTCTCAGACTTCAAAACTTTTGATGGAGGATATGTTACCTTTGGGGGAGGAATTAAAGGAAAGATTACTGGTAAAGGTACTATTAAAACCAGTAAAATAGATTTTGAAAATGTGTATTTTGTGAAAGAACTTCAGTTTAATCTTCTTAGTGTCTCACAAATGTGTGACAAAAAGAACAATGTTCTATTTACTGACAATGGATGTATGGTTCTTTCTTCTGATTTTAAGATGCCTGATGAAAGTCAGATCCTTCTTAAAATTCCAAAAAGGAACAATATGTATAGTGTCAATTTAAAGAACATTGATCCCAAAGAAGGTTTAACTTGTTTGATAGCAAAGGCCTCATTGGATGAATCTATGCTTTGGCATAGAAGGCTTGGTCATGTAAACTTTAAAACAATCAACACTATTGCAAAATATGATTTAGTAAGAGGTTTACCCAAAAAGATTTTCCAAAACGACCAAACTTGTGTTGACTGTCTAAAAGGCAAACAACATAGAGCTTCTTGTAAGCCCAAGACCCAAAACTCTATTTCTCAGGCTTTACATATGCTTCATATGGATCTCTTTGGTCCTACTAATGTGTGTAGCTTGAATGGAAAGAAATATTGTCTGGTTGTTACTGATGACTATAGCAGATTTTCATGGGTTTTCTTCTTAAGATCTAAACATGAAACTAGTGAGATACTTAAAACCTATATCACTGAGGTAGAAAACCAATCTGATAAGAAAGTCAAAATCATCAGGTGTGACAATGGGACAGAGTTCAAGAATAGAGTTATGGATGACTTTTGCAAGGAAAAAGGCATAAAAAGAGAGTTTAGTGTAGCTAGAACACCTCAGCAAAATGGAGTAGCAGAAAGAAAGAATAGAACACTTATAGAGGCTGCTAGAACTATGTTAGTAGACTCTAAGTTGCCTATTTCATTTTGGGCTGAAGCAGTTGGTACTGCTTGTTATGTACAAAACAGGGTTCTTGTGACAAAACCACATAGAAAAACACCTTATGAACTTTTCTTTGGTAGAAAACCATCTTTAAGTTTTATGAGACCTTTTGGTTGTCAGGTTACTATTCTCAATACCAAAGATCATTTAGGCAAATTTGATGGAAAAGCAGATGTTGGCTTTTTGATAGGGTATTCCTTGCAAAGTAAGGCCTATAGAGTGTTTAACACATGCACTAGGCTAGTTGAAGAGAATCTTCACATAGAGTTTCAAGAGAAACTTACAAATGTGAAAGGAGTTGGACCAGATTGGATGTTTGATGTTGATAGGCTTTCAGAATCTATGAATTATGTGCCTGTTACAGGTACAAATGCTAATGAAAATGCAGGTTCTGAAGAAAATGTTGAAATTCCTAAAAATCAAGATTTCATCTGGATGCCAATTTGGAAAAGTATGGATCTATCTTCAAATGAAGAAGGACCTTCAAACACAACAAAAGAAGGCAATGAAGAAGATCAAGGAACTCAGAATCAAGAGAATCAAGAGAGTGGTGCTAATGACAATGGTACTGCCAGTTCTTCAGATGGTCCTGCTAGTACAAGTATTGGTACTGCTGAGCCATTGAATGTTCAAATAGATGATTCTTTTCAAGAAGAAGTTGGGATTAGCAATCTTCCAACTACATATGAAGTTCCTAAAACACCAAACACTAGAATTCTCAAAGATCACTCAACTGATGATGTGATTGGAAGCATAACTTCTGGTGTTAGAACAAGATCTCAAGTTGGTTTATCTCAAGTCTTATCCTCAGATGAAGAAGGGTTAATCTCCTCTCTTTATGAAGAAAAGAATAATGATAATTCCAATATATGCCTGTTTTCATGTTTTCTATCTCAGGCTGAACCCAAAAACATAAACAAAGCTTTAGATGATGCAAGTTGGGTGGAAGCTATGCAAGAAGAGCTTCTCCAATTCAAGATTCAGAAGGTTTGGATATTGGTTGATTTACCCAGAGGTCATAGGGCAATTGGAACCAAATGGGTGTTCAGAAACAAGAAGGATGAAAGGGGTATAGTGATCAGGAACAAGGCTAGATTGGTAGCACAAGGATATACTCAAGAGGAAGGGGTAGATTATGAAGAAGTGTTTGCTCCAGTTGCAAGACTTGAAGCAATTAGGCTTTTCTTAGCCTATGCTTCATTCATAGGCTTCACTGTCTATCAAATGGATGTTAAGAGTGCATTTTTGTATGGTGAAATTGAAGAACCAGTATATGTATCTCAACCTCCAGGCTTCATTGATGCTGAGTATCCAGATAAAGTTTACAAAGTTACCAAGGCTTTGTATGGCCTACATCAAGCTCCAAGGGCATGGTATGAAACATTGGCTTGTTTTCTACTAGAAAGTGGATTCCAAAGAGGCAGGATTGATCCAACTTTGTTCATCAAAAGGACAAAGAAAGACATCTTGTTAGTGCAGATTTATGTTGATGACATAATCTTTGGATCAACAAACCAAGGCTTGTGTGTAGAATTTGAAAAACTTATGCACAGTAAGTTTGAGATGAGTTCCATGGGGGAACTTACTTTCTTTTTAGGTCTCCAAGTGAAACAATCCAAAGAAGGCATATTTATCAGCCAAGATAAGTATGTAGCAGAGATCCTAAGAAAATTCAATTTTGCTGATTCTAAGGTTGCAAGTACACCAATGGATCCAGACAAAGGGCTAATCAAAGATGCTGATGGAGAAGATATGGATTTGCACAATTATAGATCAATGATTGGGTCTTTGATGTATCTTACATCATCAAGACCAGATATCATGTTCTCAGTATGTGTATGTGCAAGGTTTCAAATACATCCCAAGATCTCTCATCTCACAGCAGTCAAAAGAATCTTTAGATATCTTAAGGGTCAACCTAGGTTGGGTCTTTGGTATCCAAGGGAATCATCTTTTGAATTGGTGGCTTATTCGGATAGTGACTATGCTGGTGCAACACTAGACAGAAAATCCACAACTGGTGGATGTCAATTTCTTGGTTGCAGACTAATCTCCTGGCAATGCAAGAAACAAACAATGGTGGCCAACTCTACAACTGAAGCAGAATATGTTGCTGGTGCAAGTTGTTGTGGGCAAGTTCTTTGGATCCAAAATCAATTGCTTGACTATGGGTACAATTTTCTTAACACCATTATTTATATTGACAATAGCAGTACTATTTGTATCATTAAAAACCCAGTTCAACACTCAAAAACAAAACATATTGAAATCAGACACCATTTCATAAGGGATTGCAATGAGAAAAGGTTAATTCAAGTTGTTAAAATTGATTCTGAAAAGAATTATGCAGACCTTCTCACCAAAGCTTTTGATTTAGGTAGATTCAAATATCTTGTAGGAGGTATTGGAATGATAAATCTTTGAAAATCATATGTTTTTGTTCATAATATTAACTGGTATTGGATTTTAAACATGGTACTGCTAGTTAGTCAAAAGGTCCTGTTAGTTCATAATTGGTCCTGCTGATACAAAATTGCTATGTTTTGTTCATTTAAAGGCTTGAATACTTAAAATGTTATAGATCAAGTGTTCTACACTTTGTTCTTTTGGTTTGCAACTAACACATTTCAGGTTGATAACAAAACAAGAGTTCTTTCAAACAAAAGGGGCAACAAAAGTTTTATTCATTTCAGGAGAAATAACAATCTCAGGGGAGGAATTAATAGCCCAGAATGGAAGAAAGACCAATTTATGAAAAGACAAGAGCATACAAGATGATGCAGAGTTGAAAAAGAGATAGTTAGATCACATATCTAGAAGGGATGAAGCATTTCTCAAGGAGAAAGTTCTATCTAGATCAAACTAAGAAATGTTTTCAACTCAAAGGCATGCTATTAGATGATTTCACTTGTTGAGCCAATCATCCAAGATACACAGCATCAATGCCTGATTCAAATTTCCTCCATCCAAGGAAATTGCACCATCTTTTGGGCCATCATGGCTTTTGGTATTCATCTCACCAAGTTTTCACAAACTTAAGAGTTGACTAGTCCTTAAGCAAACGGCTTTTGGTAAAGACAAATCAAATCCGTTAATGGTTGATAGTTTACCAAAAACTATATGGTTGTTAACTGACCATACTTAATTGTAAATAGTTAGCTAGTCCTTAAGCAAACGGCTTTTGGTAAAGACAACTCAAATCCGTTGATAGCTGATAGTTTGCTAAAAACTATAAGGGATTTTTAAAAAAAACTTTTAAAGGTACTGCTAGTACAAAAAATGGTACTGCTAGAGTACAAAGGTACTGCTAGATAGCCGTTGAGCCTGTCAGAAAAAGTTTTAGCCTTTAGGCCTGGTAGTTAAAATTAGCCGTTGGGGTAGTTATGTAATTCACTGATGAATATATTATATTATATTTTAAATATAAAAGATCTTTTTAACCGCCTTTTCACTTACTTATTTTAATCTTTATTATTGTCGGTTAAAAGTAATTCTCTCATATCTTCTTTCATCAGTCATTATCATAATTCACATACATCTTTCATCTTCTACCAGTACTACCAACAAATCCCACCATCATATTCAAAATTTTCATTATGGCTTCCACAATTGATCTAAACTTTGTTCAACGTCACAATCAGTTAGCATTTTTGGAGAAGTCAGAGGATAATGCCTCATTTCATCAAGTAGTGGACTTTTTAAACAACTCCTACATCAGGTTTGCTTTGCTAGTCAATCCCACTATTTATGAAAATCAAATTTTACAATTTTGGGAATCTGCTAAAATTAAAACTTCTGAAAATGGGGAACAAAGAATAAAAGCCAAAGTGGATGGTAAACATTTGACTCTTACTGAGTCATCCATAAGAAGACATCTTCATTTGGATGATTCTGATGGTATTAGTCAGTTACCAGATACTGAAATTTTTGAAAATTTAACAAGAATGGGGTATCATGCTGAGTTCAACAAACTCACTTTTCTGAAAAAGCATCTTACTCCACAATGGAGATTTTTGATTCACACAATCCTTCACTGTTTGAGCCAGAAGAAAACCTCTTGGGAGCAATTTAGTGGCAACATGGCTTCTGCTCTCATTTGCTTAGCTACAAACAGAAAATACAATTTTTCTAAATATATTTTTGAAGGATTGATAAACAATGTGGATAGTAAAACAAAATTTTTGATGTATCCAAGATTCATTGGATGCATCATTGGAAAATTACAACATATGTTGCTTCCCACAGACTCAGTTTATGAAACACCAAAACTTTCTCAAAAAGTATTTTCAAATATGAGAATTGGTTTTAGAGGGGAGGAAGTTCCACTTTTTGATGAAATGGTACCACAACATCCAGAAGAACCAACACCATCTGCTGATACACCATCATCCAGTTCTTCACATGGTTTCATTTCACAAACACATCAAAAATCACCAACACCATCTCCAGTACCATCAGTAACACCACCACCATCCCCACATCATATATCACAAACCCAATCACCTCAGACAATGCAAGAGTTGAAAGACAAGGTGAAGTTCTTAGAGAAAGCTCTTAAACGTCAAAATGAAAGGTTTTCTAAGATCAACATCAAATTGGTTAAGAGGGTTAAGAGATTGGAGGGTGAAGTGAAGAAGTTAAAAGGTAAAAAGTCTGCAAAGGTTGTTTTATCTAGTTCTTCACAGTCAGATGCTGATAGGATAGATCACTCTTCCAAAAAGGGGAGGAAGGATATGTCTGAAGATGAGGAAGAAGAGGAGGAACAGGCTCAATTTGAATTCCATGATGGAACTCAAGTTTATGATGAAGAGCCTGTTGGAGCAGGGCAAGAGCCTGCTAGGGCAGAAGAAGAGTCTGCCAGGAGAGAAAGGCTATTGGCTATGGGATATAAAGGATCTGCTGAGAGAGTGTACAAGAGAAAGAGGATTTTAGTTGCTGATGAGCAATCCTCTGCTCCAACACAAGATAAAACTCCAAAGGATAAGGGCAAAGGTATTCTAATTGAAGATGAGCCAAAGTCCAAGAAGTTGAAAAGAACTCAGCAAATTCAGATGGCTTTAGGAGAAGAAGAGGCCAAAAGAGTTCAAGAAGAAGAGCTAAAAGCCAGAGAAGCTTCAAGAATGCTTGAAGAAATGAAAGAGCAGAAAGAAGCTGAAGAAGCTGCTCAAGCTCTTCTTGATACTCAAATTGCTCAAGAGACCTTTGATGCACAGATGTTATGGATTATTAACAATGATCCAATTGTGAAAGGTCATGCAGCAAATATAGTAAATGACAAGACACTCAATTCTGATGAGAAGACTGAAGCACTTGAATCTTTCATCAACAAGAAATACAAAGAAGCAGCTTTGGCTGACATTTTTGAGAAGATGAAGGAAAGTCAGAAGAGAGGTTTTAAAGTGGGCAAAACTAACAAAGATCAAACAATCTTTATGAAGAAATTTTTGAAGAATCAGGCAAATTGGACTGATTATCAACTTAAGAAGAAATCTGCTGATGAAATCTTCTTTTTATATCTTCAAGCCTACAAGAATCTTTACTATAATGTTCCATCTGATGTACATCCATCTAAGAAGAAGGAAGATGCTCAGAAGAAAGAAGTAGCAAAATTGGATCAAGGGCAAGTAAGTAAAATGTTGATTACTTTACCTACTATCATTCATGCTGATCCAATTAGGTCTAGACACCCTATAATTGATTGGGAAATACACCATGATAGATTTGGTAAGTCATGGAAAATATTAAGGGTTGGGGGACAGTCTGCTATCTTCAAGAATTTTGAAAATTTAGTTAGAGCATCTGATAGAGCAGATTTGGAAGAATTGTGGAATCTAGTGCAGATTAGGTTAGCTACAAATTCTAGTACAGATGCTAAGGAACAAGAGCTTTGGGTGGAATTCAATAGGATGTTCGATCCTGATCCCAAGGATGTTCATTGGAAATTTCCCTATTATGATCCTTCAACAACTTGGGAATTTCTAAGTCATAGCCATACTCATCATCTTTTCACACAGAGTGGGATAGAACTTTTTATGTTAGCTGAGAAAGAGTATCCTCTTAGCTATGAAGTGCTTAAAGCTATGATCTCCAAGAGATTAAGGTGTGACAAGGATGAAGAAAACTCAGAGATTGTTCAGAGTTTGCTAAGAAGCATATCTGAGCAATATGAAAGAAAAAGGAAGGATAGAAAGTAAGGTTTTTGGAAGAGTTCTCAAATCCTCAAGGTATGTATTTTATTCATCAGAAACTTGTGTATTTTAATGGAAATAACAAGTTTAGGGGAGGATTGTTGGGAATAAAATGAACAAAGTCAAAGAGCCTGCCAAGATGATGAAGAGCCTGCTAGTTGATTTTGTTATGTACGAAGATGTTCTACCAGTACCTTCTGGGTAGAAGGTACTGCTAGCTAATGAAGAGCCTGCCAAGCTTCTGTCAAGTTGATTAGATATTTTGTAATAGATATTTAGTTGAATTATTAGTCTTTGTACATAGTTATACGTTATGTAGAAGTAGAATAGTCTTCTGTGGTGACAGAAGAATATATCAGAGTGTACATGGGTAGTTGTATTTAATTGTAGGCGCCATAATAGTCAAAGTATAGTATTATATTCATCTACTTGACAACATGTAATAAGATATCCTTATCTTATAAAAGGATATCTTAGTCACTTCTTCATGCATGCATCTTCACGAACCAAATAACCTAAAACAAACTATCTCTCAAGTAACTTAGTTACTTCGAATCACAAATCCTTTTACAATCTTAGATTCAAGATTACTTTGTAATCCTGGTGATACTTAGATCATCCGTATTATTTCATCAATAATATTGAATCGTTTTGTGTTAACCAAAGTTGTGATTATTTGTTCATTGCATTCTCTCATTTACTCAAACTCACCATCTTGTGTTCTTTTAAAGTGTGTTGTAGTAGATTCCGCATGCTAAACACATTCAATACATAAATATCTCAATCAAGAACAAACAAATCGTTCCACATAGTGTTTGTTATTTGTGTATCGTTTGGGTGATTTTAAGGACCCATATGTTGGATATTTTTATGACTACGCCTGGCCACCGTAGTGATAAAAATATGGAACATATGTGAAGTTGAAATCATTTAGATCATACATGGGTGACAAGCTAGGGTGTTAGTATAAAGATAAAATGTCATTCATGCATCGATTAAGTATATGGTTGTGCTTGATATTATGAATTGCTAATTTTCAGTAAGAAGAAATGGAAACCCCTCACCAAAAAGAAGTCGCAAAATCCACGGCTTCCAAGCATGCCGAGTCTTCGGCAAAAGATGTGGGTGATAATGATAAGGAGAATGAAAACTCCTTTTCCTCTAGTTCTGGAGGACCTAGCTTTAGAGGTTTCACGGGGGAAGAAATGAAAGCCCTAGACTTAATGATGGCAAAAAGAGTGGGTAAGTCTATTAAGAAAGCAATGCCCTTCTATGTCAAGCAGACAACGCAGAATCTTAGGGAGCTAATGAAAGAAGAATTTAAGGAATTTAAGAAAGAATGTGGAGTAGCGAAAGAACCTAGGAGTGACAAAGCTACTTACCGGGACTTCACGGCTTGTGATGTACCACGGTTTACCGGTGTTCTTGACCCGATTGTGAGTAATAGGTGGATTACGGCTGTAGAGGGTGCATTTCGCACTAGTGGTTGGGAGGAAAGGAAGAAGGTTATCTATGCGACTAACTTTCTACGTGATAGTGCTAAGACTTGGTGGGAAGGAAAGGTGTGTGAGAAAGGTGAACCTTGGGTGGAGACTTGTACTTGGAAGGAATTTAAGGAGTTGTTTAGTACCGAATATGCTCCGGTTGAGGAAGTTGACAAAATTCGAGAGAAATTCCAATCTCTCACTCAAACCAACGAGACCGTGAATGAGTTGTTGAGAAAGTTCAATGACATGGTTCCGTATTGTCCCGAATACCTCAGAAATGAGAAACTTAAAGTCGATAGATTCCAAAGAATGCTTAAGGATGATATTCGTGATGTGATCTCTCCATTCAAATACTACTTTGGAAGATCTTTTGAGTAGAGCGCGTGTGAGAGAAGCGGACTTATTGAGGAGGAAGGAGAAAGAAGCTAAGGAAACGAAGAGGAAGCAAGAATTTGGGGATCGTGAGGGGAAGAAGACCAAGTTTGAGCATTGCAAGGAAGATGTGGAGACCAAGACTAAGGTGGCTTGTTCGGAATGTAATAAGTTTCATGTTGGAGAGTGTAGGCGTAATACGCCGGGTTGTTACAAGTGTGGAGCTCTTGACCATAAAAGTAAAGATTGCACCAAACCAATGATAGTGTGCTACGGGTGTAATGAAATAGGGCATAGGTTGAGGGATTGCCCAAAAACAAAGGCAATTGAAGCAAGGCCATTGAGGACTGTCAAAGAAGAAAAGGTTGAAATTCCAAAACCAATGGCTCGAGTTTATCAAATGAGTGTCGAAGAAGCTAGGTCGGAGTCCGATGTTAATTCAGGTATTATTCCCGTTAAATTCGTAACCGCTCGAGTTTGGCATAATTCGAGTGCTAGTGTGTTCTTGTATCCTATAACTATACCAAGTAACTAACCACCCCCTAGCTAAATTTTCGATACCCCTAGAAGTTGAATAGCCGATAGTAAGGTTGAAGTTGTATCCAATGTATATCGAAGCGTAGGGATATAGATTGACGATAGTGTCTTTAGGATTGACTTAATACCCATAATACTCGAGGAATTTGATATTATTATTATTGGCATGGATTGGCTTGAAAAATATAAAGCGGCGCAAGATAGGTGGAAAAGCTATGCCGACAATAGAAGAAGACCAATCGAATTAGAGGTAGGTGATTTGGTTATGTTAAAAGTTTCTCCGTGGAAAGGCGTTTTTAGGTTTAGAAATAAAGAGAAACTAAGTCCGAGATTTGTAGGACCATTTAAAATCTTGAAATGGGTAGGCGAGGTAGCATATGAGTTAGAATTACCTAAAGAAACGAGAGGTATCCATAATACCTTTAATGTATAATACTTAAGGAAGTGGACGAAACAAATGTGGTTACTTGAACAATATTAAAATGGATCCGGGATTGCTTTCCCAACAAGGTGAACCGGAAGCAATATTAGGAAAGAAGTAAGACAGCGTAGAAACAAAGAAATCCCGCTAGTGGAAGTGTATCGGAGACATTGTAAGGATTCGAGTGTTAGGATGGGAGCCGGAAGAAAAGATGAGGAGTGACTGTCCCCATTTATTTCACAAGTAGATTTCGAGGACGAACTCTCATTTTAAGGAGGGGAGAATTGTTACACCCGTATCCCGATGAGGTACCATTTATGTAAATATATGGTTATGTAAATATAAATTATGTGTTGTAGGTTAAGTAATAACTAAATGGGTGTCCAAAATAAGAAGAATAGGACTAGAAGGACCATAATTGCCAAGAGACCAAACTTGTAACTAACCTCAAATAAATATCTAGCTAGTGGAAAATTCTGGAAAAGGTTGGAGCATTCTTGGTAGGTCGACATATAGAGGAGAAATAGGAGGGAAGAGCAAAATTAGAAATTGAGCCTAAATCTACCATCTTGAAGTGATTAAGAATCACCAGAGATACCTTAACTGTTATCTCTTCATCAAGTAAGTGACTTTCCCCCAATTTGTAGAAATTAGGGTTCATGTGGTGGATTTGAGTATTATGGATAAAGGTTGTAAATGATGATCTCCTTAGGTAATTAGTTGCTAATTATGGTTAATTTTGTAATAGGAATCATTTTAGAAGCCCAATTCAAGCCAAGTAGGAAGCTAGTAGGACTTGAGGTAAGTATATGAGCATAATCCTTGTAAATGTTATGATGTTAATGTTATGTTGGTGTTAATGTGATTTCTATGGAGCTTGTGAATGTATGTTAGCTTGGATCCAATGCTATTTGTGTAAATGTTATATAATTACTTGCCCGGTCAAGGTGAGTAATAATCTCATTTGATGCTCCTTGTTAATGTTATAATTGGTGTTAATCACCAATCATATGTAAATGTGATGTTGATTATGTCTTGTGTACTTACTAAGCGTTTTCGCTTACGGTTTAGATGTTAATGGTTTTGTAGGTTCTAGCGGAGGAAGCAATGGTAAGGATCTTGCCTAGTTGTAGTCGTGGAATAAAGCATAGCGTAGTTAGAAGCTAGCTTAGAAGACCGCAACCTTTTTGGACCAAGCATATTGAAGTTGGAAGCCCCAACGTGTCCTTTTGTGTGTTGGTATACTTTAATCCATATGGTCGTTTTGTTATCAAGTGGTCTTGTCGTCGTTTAAGTCCTTTTGTTCATGTATAGGTCACGAGTCAAATTGGTGTGGGTACTTTGAAATTATTATGGTAACTAGTTATGGTTGTATCAATTGTTAAAAGGGTGTTTGGCACTTAGCCGTTCTCGCCCATTTTGATGTATATACGAGTTGAATTACTATGGAACAAGTTTGAATTGATAAGTTAACGTAGTTGGTCAAGTTTGATGTAAAACGGAAGTCATATGGGTTGGTTATAGCGAAAACGGGATGAAAACGAAGTGTATTTGGAAATTTGCAGGTCCCGGCCGGAGGTCTGGAGGCCAAACCCACGGCCGGGAAGAGTTGGGAAAATTCCCAAATGACCAGAAGGTCTGGGCCGCTGGGTCGGGGCTGAGGCCGGCGGCCAGGCCTCCCATTTTGGGGCTGGGCCGGCGGCTAGGACCCTTGGCCGGCGGTCCGGACAAATTTCCAGATTTTACCGATTTTCAAAAATTCATATCTTTTAATCCGTAAGTCGTCACGGGTCGTACCACATATCGTTTCGAAGGTAATTGAGTGTACTTTCATTTAAAAATAGCCTCAAGGGCTGAATGTTTATACATTTTTTTCAGTCATCAAAAGAGTGGTCAGATGTCCATAAAAGTAAATCGTTTATGCGTAAAAAGTTTAAAATTTTAGTCTAAATGGGCATGGGGCATTACAAATATCATCTGCCAAACAAATAAGAGATCAAGGATCAACTGAACAAAATGTCATATACCATAAGAAGCAAATCATAGCGAAATATAAGGAGATCATAATGAAGTCAAAGGAATCAAACAAAGAATAATAATCATATAACATAACAGAACATAAATGCCTACGAGCTCAGAAAGCATGCAACATGCATAGTCACATAATCACAGCATATCATATTCATATATCCATCAAATCATAAGTTGTACAAGGAGAGGAGACCTCTCAAGTAGGAAATGGAGTAGCTAGCTCTCAGAAGTGAAATGGGGTGCATGGCATGCACCAACCAATCACTAATCATATCCAGAACAGAACAGAACAGATTCTAGGATGCATCTATATACCCCCTGCAAAACAAATCATATATATACACCTGCTCATGATAGGCAAATACACATATCATAACGGCCAATGTGCAAAATATCATAACAGAACAGAAGGGGACGTCGTGGATCAATCACACCTCCACAGAAAGTGTCATATCAACAGAATGGATCATATCAAAGCAACGGATATCAACAAATATCATGTCAAACGAATAGCTAAACGAGTATCAAATCAGATGAGTATATCAAAGCGAATCATATCAAATGGAATCATATCAAACGGATCATATCAAAAGCAAATGAATCGAAGTCAAGGATCTAGAAGTTATGAGAAATCCCTACTGAAAAGGGATAGAATATTTGTACCTTAACAGCAAATGCAGATCACACCAGAAAATATAATTTCAAATGAATATCATGTCAAACGAATAGCTAAACAAGTATCAAATCAGATGATTATATCAAAGCGAATCATATCAAATGGAATCATATCAAACGGATCATATCAAAAGCAAATGAATCGAAGTCAATGATCTAGAAGTTATGAGAAATCCCTACTGAAAAGGGATAGAATATCTGTACCTTAACAGCAAATGCAGATCACACCAGAAAATATATGGATCAGAAGTTACTCCTTCTTCAGCGAATCTACACGAATTAATGATTGCGTATTGCTTATTATCTCATTTTATAAGTTTAGTACTTACAGTTATCCAAATTACACAATTAGGGTTTCTTTCTACTTTAGAAACTTCCCATACTTAGTAACTTTTCATATTTAGTAACTTTCCAAATGTAGTAACTTTCCATATTTAATAACTTTCTAAATTTAGTAACTTAGGATTATATATGATCATAAGTTAAATTAAAGGGTTATTATGACAGAAACCATAGTTTTGGGTTTTATATTTCATTTTAGCAAAGTATAGGGTTTAAATGTGACAATTACCAAAGTTTAGGGTTAAATGTGTAAATTCAGGTTTTTCTAAGATTTATTTTATCGTATTTATTAATTAAAATGAAACTCGACTCGCTCCTTCTTTGGTTTATCTACAAGAGTTGGGATAAACTTTTTATTTGATGACGAATTAATAATAGTGTCTATCTTTAAATATACCATCAATCGTTTTATGCCTTTATAGCCAAATTAATATCATACTGAAAATAGTTTTCGAAATGTAATCAAACATGCAATTTTAAGGATATTAACTGGTTAAGATTCATCATACATTTAAGGGTCAAAATATTGTAACCATGCATATTCTTCATGTTTTACGCCAAACCCACAAGTGCATATACACTTCTCGATCTATTAAACAATATATTATCATGTATGTTCCAATCTTTTAATCGCCAAAACCACCAGCTTAAACACATATATCGATTTATTGTTACTGTATATACTTCATGCATGGTTTATATCATATAGTTAAATACACAGGTCAATAATACATCATGTTGCATGGCCAAAATTTATTTTTGCTTCTTTGTTCCATTTCGTTTATGCATGGCAAAAGAATCAGTTTTTTTTAAACATGTATCTACATTTGATTCATACAGTAGAGTAGATTTTGACATTAACTGACCTTGTTATCATCCTTATTATATACGCTCTTAATGTCACCCGTTTAAACATCCAAAACCTGATTCGTTATAACTAATAACAGTGATTATACTGGGTCGTCTATGTTTTAGTTTAGCGAAATAATTAAACATTATTATGTAAGTGAATCATAGGCAACAATAGAATGTAAGCTTATAACATCTTAAGCGACATGTTTTTGGTTGTGGAGATGAAGTAGACATATTTCAATTAACAAATAAAACATGAATGTGAATCGAAGATGATACCTCCAAGACAAGGAGAATAGGTTGAGATCGCACTCGAATGACCAACAAACCTTGATCGACACTCAACCACGAACTTGACCCTCCAACGAATGAGACCGAGATGATCTACCAACCACGAACCAAAGATCACGACATGTGTACCCAAGTCAATACCCGCTACTTTCCAACTCTTCGCACGAACCGAAACAAGAGCAAGGTTATCATGATACATGATGAACCTAAAACTTAAACGTGAACCGTACCCGCACTCGTTAAACGACACTCATTTACTAGGCTGCTATATACAGTAGCGGTTTTGTTTTTGGTTTGGAAGAGAAAAAGAAAAGCAGGATGCGATTATATTAGTTGAGGAGGAAAGCATGTACAAATAAAAAGGGAAAAGGCGTGTATTAGGAGATAGGGCAGAATATTTTTCCGTATCTTCTTAAGATGGCTTTGTTTTCTTACCTCATTAAACGTGTGAAACAATGAAGTAAATGGCAGATTTGGTTCATATCACATATAGGAAAAACGTGTGGGACTAAATTATAAAAGGGTGTCATGCGTTTTGGTTAGACAAAGATGGAAATGTAAATCTTCTCAATAGGTAAAGGTATACATGATTTGTATGGAAGTATGTATATCTTCTAATTGAGATAGAATCGGATATGGTCTCATCAAAACGTGTAGAGGGAAAATTCACAAAAGAGTGGTTCGTTTATTTTAGGCTACTATAGGATTAGAACCATGCACTTCACAATTGTATTTCTTATATAGTATAAGGTATCTATATTCCTTAATTATTTATTTAACCTTATGGTATAATCAAAAGTGATAATAAAAATGTTAATCCAAATTTTAGGACGTTATATAGAACCTCCCACCTCTTCTGTTTCTATAGGTACAAATCTGTCTAATTTTCTTTTAGCATGATCATATAACTCTTCAATCTTCCCATCATCAAAACGGTTCAAATCTTTGAGTTTCTAGCTTTCCATATTCCTTAGATAAGTACACATGAATTTCTTTCTTTGAGCTTTGGTGGGTGGTCCATGTTCTTAACCATACCATCAAAAATCATTTTAGAAAAATTAAACTTTTGGTTTGTAGCCAAGCAGATTATAGCAGAAGCCATATTGTTGCTAAACTCATTCCATGAAGTTGTTTTAGGACTAATACATTATAAGATGGTATGAATTAAGAATTTCCACTGTGGGGAGAAGTTTTCTTTGAAAATTTTTAGTGAATCAGTTTTCCGCTTATACCCCATCAGTGGAAGGTTTTCAAAAATTATTGAGTTTGAGAGACACTCAATACTATCTTTATCATCTGCTAGTCGAAGATCTCTTCTAACAGACGTTTTAGTAATGAGTTTATCTTGGCCATCTACAACGGCCTGAATTTGTACTTCATTATTGATTGTTTTGACCTTACCAGTAGACCAAAATTGTTCAATGTGTGAAATATATATGGTAGGATTAACAATTAATGCACACATTATAGGGTTTGCATTCAAGAAATCTATTATCTATTCAAATCCTTCGCTTTCTTTGGGTTTTCGTAAAAATGAAAATATATTGTATCAGCAAAGTGTAATTTCATCATTGTGTGGTTGTTGAAATCGTGTTAGGTTTTGCAATTAGATGATTAAATTGAGTTAGGGTTTGCTTTGAGAATGTTTTTGAATGAATAAAATCGATTGTGTGAATGATTGAATGATATAAACCCTTAATCGATTTGAATTTATAAAACAATACCATGTACTCTCAAACAAAGCAGCAGAAACCTAGCAACATTAAGTTAAGCCGGGCAGCATTAACTTATGCCTAGCGGCATTAACTCAATTTCCACTCCAAACAAACTTATTTATCAGCACTCCATCACATATCTTTGCTTATCCTGAAAAATGTTAGTCCAAACACCAAACAAACACAAGCAATAACACTTTCCACAACATGATTTAACAGTTTTAACCAACAGCAGAAACATAGCAGTTCTAAGTATAACTAGCAGTACTAATTATACTGAGCAGTAAAAACATTTAATGACTTGAATAACAGTACCAATGCTTACAAAACTCTACAAAAACATAAACAGATTAAAGATTTAAAGATTTAATATTCCAAAACTGGCAGTTAAATATTGAAATCTACCTACATCAAAAGCTTTTGTAAGCAGGTCTGCAACATTCTTGTCAGTATGAATTTTAACCATTTGAATTAACTTCTTATCATTGCAATCTCTTATAAAATGATGTCGGATCTCTATATGCTTTGTTTTTGAATGAAAAACATGATTTTTAATTATGCACATAGTACTGTTATTGTCAATAAAGATCTTGGTATGCATAAAATTGTACTCATAATCCAACAGTTGATTCTGAATCCATAGCACTTGTCCACAGCAACTTGAAGCAGCCACATACTCAGCTTTTGTTGTGGACTTTGCAACCACAGTCTGTTTCTTGCACTGCCATGAGATCAATCTACACCTAATAAATTGACAACCTCCTGTTGTAGACTTTCTATCTAAGTTTTCTCCAGCATAATCAATATCGGTGTATGCTACCAAATCAAAAAAAGAATCTTTTGGATACCAAAGGCCCAATTTTGGTTGAGCTTTCAAATATCTAAAACTCCTTTTCACAGCTTAAAGATGTGAAACTTTTGGTGTGACTTGGTATCTTGCACATGCACATACTGTAAACATAATGTCAGGTCTTGAAGAAGTAAGATATATCAATGAACCAATCATTGATCTGTATAGATGAACATCAACTTCTTCACTATCTTCATCCTTGAGCAGAGGCTTTGAGGTTTCCATTGGTGTACTTGCAGCCTTGACATCAGTATACCCAAATTTCTTTAAAATTTCAGCCACATACTTATCTTGACTGATAAATATGCCTTCCTTGTTCTACTTTACTTGTAAACCCAGAAAGAAAGTAAGTTCTCCCATAGAACTCATCTGAAACTTTTCATGCATCAGCTTCTCAAATTCAATACATAGTTCCTTCATTGTAGAACCAAAGATGATATCATCTACATAAAGTTGAACTAGCAAAATATCATCTTTATGTCTTCTGATGAACAAAGTTTTATCACTCTTCCCTTTGTGAAACCCATTGTCCAACATATATGTTGACAAGGTTTCATACCATGCTCTAGGAGCTTGATGTAACCCATAAAATGCTATGTCAACCTTGTAAACTTTTTCAGGAAAGTCAGGATCTTCAAATCCTGGTGGTTGACAAACATACACTTCTTCCTCAATCTTTCCATACAGAAAAGCACTTTTGACATCCATCTGATACACCACAATGTCTTTAAATAAAGCATAATCTAGAAACAACCTAATTGCTTCAATTCTTGCAACCGGGGCAAAGACTTCATCATAGTTAATCCCTTCTTCTTGTGTGGATCCCTGAGCAACTAATCGTGCTTTGTTTCTTATCACAATCCTCTTTCATCCTTCTTGTTTCTGAAACCCCATTTTGTACCTATAACCCTTTTGCCATTAGGTAAATCTACCAGTGTCGAAACTTCTTATAGCTTGAATTGTAGAAGTTCTTCCTGCATAGCTTCTACCCAGCTTGAATCAATCAATGCTTAGAGTAAGCAAATAAACAATTTTGAACATATTTATAACTGTTTCTTTGTTTAATAGTTCTAACAAAGAGCCATTGATCTGTCAAATTCTTAGTCATCTTGCCATTGATCTGTCAAATTCTTGGTCATCTTCCTTGTTTGTACAGCAGAATGCACATCTCCAATAATTTGTTCATGTGGATGATCTTTGTGAATTCTTGTAGTTAGAATAGGACTGACTGGAATTGTTTCATCCAAATTTCCCATGTCAGCCTCTTTACCAGCAACATCTTCATCATCAGTTTTAGTCCATATGTCTTCCAATATAGCCATTTCATCATGTTTAAAAAGTTTGGAAGGCAAACCTCTTACAAGATTTCCCTTAACCAATTTATTCATTGTTTTAAAATTCAAGTGACCTAGCCTTCTATGCTAAAGTTTAGATTCATCATATGTGACTTTTGCAAAGAGACAAGTTAAAACCTCCTTTGGGAACCATGTTATCTAAATCAACACTGTATATATTGTCCTCTCTAGGAACTTTAAGTAAAACTTGACTTCCATCAATTAACTTAAAGTCAGGAGACAAAGCAATACATTCAGTGTCATTAAAAAGAACACTATTCTTTTTGTCACACATTTTTGAGACACTAAAGAGATTGAATTTTAACTCTTTGACAAAATACACATTCTCAAAATCTAGTTTACCAGTTCTTATTGTACCTTTTCTTGTGATTTTCCCTCCTTTGGGGTTACCTCCAAAGGCAACATATCCACCATCAATTTCTTCATAATCTGTAAGATATGACATGTTTCCTGTCATGCGCCTTGAGCATCCACTATCAATCACTCCTTGATCCTGTAATTCCACTTGTGGATTACCCTGCACATAAGGTAAGAAAATCACTTTCTTTTGGGGACCCAAGCCATCACTGACTTGGATCTGCCTTATGCATCAACATAATCAAACTTATTAAGGGGGATTGATGCACTGTCATGTTTGGAAACATGGTCTAAAACTTTAATCTTTGGTTTCCATCCCAACAACCTGAGGCCTTAACAGCATGAATATAGTTTCCATTAACAGTATTAACAATTGTTTTTGCCTCAGCAGTAGAAAATACTGCTTTTGGCTTAGTATTCTTAAGTGTTGTTTTCTATAGAATAGGCCTTTTAACAGTTGAATGTGCTGTATTTGAAAAATGTGACATTGATTTAGCACCATTAACTGTTGATTTTGGGGAAGCAGTGTTAACTTTTCTAGTAGTAATAACCAATACTGCTGGTTTTGAAACATTTTGTCTAGCAGTATTAATTGATACTAGACCAGACTTCATTAACACTGCTCTTAGAACCAAGTTTCTATTTGCACAGGGGTGAGTCTTTTTGGCAAAATTTTGGTGATTCACTCTTGAAGCATTGTTCCACACATGTTTTACCATCCTTTGATTTGTAAATTGTTTTTGATGGTAATGACAATTATATTGCAAATGTTCAAAACTACCACACACATAACAAGCCTTATTAAACATCTCAAAATTACTTCCTAATCTTTGAGACATCATGCCATTCCAGTTCCTTTGATTTCCTCTTCTAGGGCTGTTAGTGTTCTGCCTAGGTTACTCAACTTGATTAACAGTTCTCCTAGTCAACTTGCTGCCAACATTAGGTTTGACAAACTTAATCTTTCCAACACTAGGCCTAACTGTTTTTCTTTCAACCTTAGGTTGAGGCACTTCCTGATCCTCATCATCTGACATCCAATCTTCAATAATTGGGGCATCATTCCTTATAACTACCTTAGACACTTTCTATTTCTCAACTAAAGGCTTAGTAACTAAATCATCTAAACAAGACAATTCAGGTGTAGGAGGCACAAATTTTCCTGTAATGGGAGGGGGAACTTCATTATAGCCTAAACCACTACCCTTCTTTACAATTTGACACTCTATTATCTTGTTCACACTTTTAGATGCATGTTCAAACCTATTCATTCTAAATTGAATGCTTTATTTTTCCTGTTGAACTACATCTTTTTCTTTTTGAGCTTTTTCAAGCCTTTTCCTAAGCTCTGTAATAAGTGATTCTTTTACAAAAAGTTCACCTTCTAAAACATTAACCTTTTCTATATACTCAGCCTCATTCTTATTATAAAATTCAAGTCTTTGTTCTACAGACACTAAACCTACCTTATAGCCCAAAATATGCAACTCAGATTTCTGTAAATCTTCTACTAGTTTATTATTATGAGCTTTAAGTAACTCAAGAGTATCTAAACAAGATCTATAAGAACAACCAGAATCATTAGATACCTCAGAGTCATAACTTGAAGATGAAGATGAGTAGGCCATAAGTGCATAGTTGAGTCCTTCTTTAGCTTGATCACTCCAATCATAGCCACCAAGACCATCACATGACACCAAGGCTGTTAAAGAAGGTGTTTCTATTGGTACACTCCTTCTTGAGCCTTCCTTACTCCTGTTGTCTTGGTTCCTTAGAGCTCTGCATTCTCTAGCAAAGTGTCCCTTCCAGTGACAGTTGTAGCACTCCACCTTGGACTTATCAAACCCCATGTTTTCATTGCTATTGACTGTGAGTTTCCTTCCAGTATTCTTCAAGAATCTTCTTGCCCTCATAGTCAACATAGCCATCTGCCAGTTCAAATCCATCTCTTCTAAGTCATCTGGATGAATTTGTTCCAAGTCCTTATGTACAAGCTGAGAACTATTAGGTTGACTAGCCAGGAATGCATAGATAACAACATCACTCAAGTTGTAAATGTTTGTAGAACTAGTAGCATTAACTTGAGTGCTAGCAGTAGTAACTCCATAAGAAGTATTAACTGCCTCACTAGGATTTCCAGAACTGTTATTGTTTGAGGAGGACACAAAAGCCATGTTTTGTGTGCTTGAGCTTGAGCTGGACATCCCTTTGACCTCTGGTTCATACACTTTAAGATTGTTGTAAAGGTCATCTATGCTCATTGTATCCAGAGCAGTTTTGCTTCTCCACACCACAGCATCCGTGTTCCACTCTGGTGACAAACTCCTTAAAAGCTTTTGGTTGACATCTTCTTGGGGAATTGATTCACCAAACAAATCTAATTGACTCACAAGCTTCTTAAGCCTATCAAAGGTTTGATCAAGCTTCTCTGAACTTAGAGCAGAAAAGTTCTCATATTGTTGTTTCAAGAGATTCTAACAATGACTTAGCATCCTTGATAGAACTAAATGTCAACTGATGTTCATTAGGAATTCCCATCATAAGAGTGCTTCTTGCCTTTACCTCCAATCTCCTTTGCGCCTTGTCTTCAGCAGTTTTAATAGGCAAAATAGTCACAACACCAGCATCAGATGTTGTTGTTTTTGGCAAGGTATTACCAGTCTCTATGACCTCCCATAGAGAATAGTCAATCATCTGAATATACTGCTCAATTCTCATTCTCCAAATCTCATACACATTAGGCTTGAGCATGGTACCTTTGATGCAACCACCATATGTGCAGACTCTGAATCTATGTCTTCCATTAAGATCTTTTGTATTAAAATAGGTTCTCCGTGTTGATTACAACTTCTAGATTACAAGCTCTGATACCACTTGTTGATCCCAGTTATGTACTTGATCGAATTCCCATTGCTTGTTAAGGTTAAGTTATGCTAGATAAATCTAACATAACTAGTGTAGAAACTGTCGTGGAATATATTAAAGTTTATGCGAAATCTAAACTTTAATCATAAGAAGAACTTTGTAATGTAATAGTAAACACAAGAACAAAACAGTTTAAACAAAAAAAGCTTCAATATTATTACTTAATACGAATACTCAATAGTATTAAGGTTTACAACCTTGAAGCTAATTGACTCTATCAAAATTACGTATTGGTATATGTAACACAATGCCCTAGGATCTCCTTTTAAAGACTAAGGAGTCCTAGTTGGCTTACAATAGCTTGTTCTCCAAGATAAATCTTTTCTAAATATTTTCTATACTTATGTAAACATACTATACATATCAAACCGACTCTAACACTTCAGCAGTCTTAACTTTAACTCTAGCAGTCTTAACAAATACTCTAGCAGCCTTAACTCTTCAGCAGTTGTAACTTAGTACTAGCAGTACTAACTCTGTACTAGCAGCACTAACTACTTAGTGTATATATCTTGAAGTTCTTCAGCGGTAGTAACTTCTACTAGCAGTCTTATCTTTACACCAGCAGTCTTAAAATCATCAATCTTGATTATGAGCAGCAGCAACTGAAGAATCTTTAATTCCCAACACTATTAAAACAAGAAATAAAATTAATTAATACTTAAACTACTAATTATGCTAAGGTTGTGATCAAGTTGGGAAGGAAGTGCTAGCCATATTACTCCTACTACATTATTAGTTATGCGTTTATTAGTGCAATGATTTAATGTAAAGTGTTAGTGACATCAGAAATGCATAGAAAACATATTTCTATTTAAGTTACTAGGTCATATTTCTCAGTTAACTAGTTCTATGAACGCAACCTATATCCCTAACGCAATTTTTCGATCTAATCCGTTATTGAAGATCACTGGGCCTAGAATAGTTGTATGAGCTTTAGCTATTGGGCTAAAACTCGCAAGCCCCATGGATTCTCATTTGGGTCAAAAATTTATTTAACAATAGGATCAACCTTAATTAATCACTGAATTTTTATAATTACGACACCACACAATTAAAAAAAATAAACGTATTATATAGTGGTGATTGTGATGAATAAATATAAGTTATTAAACTATAAATTATTATTATTATTATTATTATTATTATTATTTTTATTTTTATTATTATTATTATTATTATTATTATTATTATTATTATTATTATTTTTATTTTTTTTTTAAGTTGTAAAACTAGAACTTAGAATGATAAAATAGTTACAACTTAACTCAATAATAAATATTTAAGTTCTTAAGGCTATGCACAACCGGCCGATTTTTATCGGTCGGTCGCTTCCAAAAGGTCAAACCGACCGATATGAAGGTCGGTCTCTTCGATTGCAGAATATCGGTCGCTTGTGTTTAAAATCCAACATCGGTCCTTCAAACGACCGACTTTTAAACCTTATTTGTATGCGTTTGTGTGTAAAAAAAAACTTATTCGACTGTGGCACTTTGGTCGTTTCTGGTTGCTGGAGAGAGAAAGCTGACGTAACAGTCGGTAACCCAGGTCACTTGGGTCAACGACTGTGCATAGCCTAAAGAAGCTAACTGTAGACATAGAAGAACTTGAAGAACATCAGAGACAGGAGTCCATAACAAACAAAACAGTAATATAGGTCCAATAACAAATATAAAAACAAAACACAAATAGTTTAATAAGAGAGGTGATATAATGCACACTATAATAATTGATGTGCACACAAAATCTATGCTCAAATGAATTTCAAATATAATTTTGTTATGTCCGCATCAATTTTTGTGATGTTAATATCACCTCGGATTAGTAATCATGGGTTACTTCAAATGTAGTTTTGTCATTTACCTCCCAAACTTTAGGCAAAAAAGAACTAACAGGTTTTTTCAACTGAATTTTGTTTTATTTTATCATTTTATAATGTTTCATTATTTACATTCTAAATATTGCGAATCTTTAGACTTTTTTTTTTTTTTTTTTTTTTTTTTTAACATTTTTTTATAGGGGTGAGGGAGGGGGTTACTTGACCCCTCCATGCCTCTTCTGAATTCCGTCTCTGACGAAGGGAACATGTAAGGTAACCTTAACCTTAAATCTAATGAATCACAAATCAACAATCAAGCCTGAACCAACTAACGGGTCGTTTAATACTAGATGCTTAAAAGTAACCTAACACGCTAAAGGCTTGTCTATTGTTAACTATCATAGTCTATAAGTTAGATATCTGTTTAATACGCATACATGTTTTTTAACGTTTGCTTCAATCTTTTAATTATTCTAGTAGGGTGGCGGATCCCATTGTCAAATGATTTCATTAAAGACGGAATGCTTTTTTTGTTTAACGGATAATGCAAATAATATACCATCTCCGTCACATATTTACTATCCTGTTTGACTTTTTTAATTATTTCATTTTCAAATTTGACATTAAAAATTTTTGTTTGTGTTATATAATATTTGATAAAAATTATATCAATAAAAATACTTTTAAAACCCAATTCATTCATATATTTTGCATTAAATATTAGATTTAAGATCATTTGAAGACCAAACTTTGTCTACGTACAGAGGGATCAATCATCACCCTCCATCTTATTTGATCTAATGGTTGGGATTAAATACATATTTTACACTACAAGGGTATAATTGTCAACTATATAAACACAAAATAAAAAAAACTCCTCTTTTAAGCTATCATAAAAAACACACACAAACTTGTGTTTTCTCTCATCCTCAATTCAACATCAACTTCCACCATTCAATCATCTTATCAAACCCTAAATCCGAATTTCAGTTCATCCAATTAAACACGATAACATCTTTGTTCATCATAATCATTCCTTCTCGTCCAACATCACATTCGCTATCATTAGATTCATATGATCTTCTTTCGATCGTTCATCATCAAAATGAAATTATGTGAAAGCATTCCAGCATAAAAACACCTGATAATTAGAAACTGAATCTAATAACAAGTAAGTTTATGTTTTTTTTTACATCTAATCTTTATGTAAATTATGTTTTAGAAAAAATATTAGTTAAATACACACTATGTGTTTCATGAAATGAACAATTGATTTTCGCATCGAACCACCTTGGTTTTTAATTTTTCTGTTTGTATACAGGTTCGGGTCATGGAGATGAGGTGGTCGTGGAGATGAGATCGTAAGCTGGTGTCGTCGTGAGGATGGTGAGTTTCGTGATCTGTTTAGGTGGTGAGATAATTGGCTGTGTAGATAGTCCGAAATAGTGGCGAGTTTTTTGCCACCTATTGCTTCACATTATCAAAACATATATAATAACGGAGATACAATTCAAGCACAAACTATAAGTGTCATTAACTAGTCCAAGCCCAGAAATAAAGCCAGGCCTAGTCGCCCTTTGCGCGTTGATTTGCAATCCTAGCACTGTTGTAAGGGTGATTTTGAGTGAAAAAATGTAGACGTGATGAACTATGGAGAGATTATTAGGCTTTCATTTTCAAAAAATCCCCACCTAGCCATTCAATGCGACTGACATAATTGAAGAAGCTGAGCTTAAGATATAAGTAGTTGATAAAGAAAATTTGTTCCTCGAATTCATCTGATTAATCGATCGGTATGTCTTTAAAGCATCATTCTGACCTTAACATATCATTTTGTTAGAAATATTAGGAATCTTGCTTTTTCGTTAGAACTCGTTCTATGTGTGACAAATATATGCAATAAGAGTATGTCAAATATCGTACTTCTTGTGCTTACATAGGTATGTCACACTTATAACAGAAACGCAAAAATGAGTTAATTTAATATTAGGCCATGACCATCCATACCTGAAATAACATGGTATTTGAACTTATCTATTGGGGACTTCTATGATTAAGAGGATTTTGGTACCATCCAACCCTATACCCCAATTGTTTATTTTAACTTATTTCATGTGCATATTACTGGTGTTGCCAAAAACATGCCTCATTTAATGACATTGTTGCATATCTTGCTTCATATCTTCATTTTCTTTTGGAATGATATTTTTTAAACTACTTTGTGCCAGGGAATCAGTAATTGATGGTCAGGATAATTAGTAATTGATGGCCAGGATAATAAGCATCAATGGAGCTTCTTGGACTAGAATTCCAGGCTACTGCCGTTTCACTTTGGCCCTCAAAGATACTGATTTTGATCATGCTTTAGAATGCATCGTCAAATTCAAGGAACTTGTTAAATAACTGAATTCTCTTAAGTAGATGACATATTTCAAAAATGTAATTATGTACTTTTGTTTTCATGGTTTTTGTGTCTCCAAATAAGCCACTTACTATGGCTACAGGACTGGGCATCATTGCTTTGTCGATAAGTGTAATTTTATTGATATGTTAAAAATCACATGTGATTTCTTCCTTTAAATGGAATTTTATTTTTCAATTCTTTCAAATCACATGTGATTTAATATTAAACAAATTACATACCTATATAGTTTTTCTTATTACAAAAACTAGTAAAAAATCACATGTGATTTTTCTGAAAATCACATATGATATAACATGTGTGTGGTAATAATTTTTAAATCACATGTGATAGTTTCTTATTTCAAAAACTAGTAAAATATCACATGTGATTTTTCTGAAAATCACATATGATATAACATGTGTGTGGTAATAATTTTTAAATCGCATGTGATAGTTTCTTATTACCTTTTAAAATATAAATATCACATGTGATTATTAAAAATTAAAAAAATATGATAGTTTCTTACAATCTTCTAAAATATAAATATCACATGTTATTATTTAAAAGCAAAAAAAGATGATGTTAAATCACATGTGATTTCATAGGATATCATATGTGATATATAATAGATCAATATTCATGTAAGATTAAATACAACAAAAACCAAGCACAAACTTTGTTTTGTTTAAACACACTTGAAATGATCACAAAAACCTCTCCAGTTGACACTTCTTAATAGCCTAAATGCCAAAACAAAACACAAGTAACATTGTCAAAGAAGCAGCTAACCAGAAATAAGGTTGTTTTCCAATTTACATTGACAATTTATATACATGAATCCACATTAAGCTAAATAGAAAAAAAAAAATAACCAAAAATAAAAACTCCTCCAAACTAACTCTTGAAATCCATGAAGAGCACACCATCTTCAAGTACGTATAGGAGCTGGACCTGCAACACCACCTGGGCAAGGACCCTGGCCAGGCTTAGGAGTATCATCCTGAAACAAATACAACATTTAGTTGTTGCACATACATCAAACTTCTAAGCTTTTGCTAACTACTAGTAAATACTAATAATAAAGAAGAAATCGGTAATTCGTGAAAACTGAAAAATAGACAAATGTTGTACCCATGGACGAGATAATCACTTTGGTGGCTCGTGGTTCCTCCTGTCAGTCCGTGAGTGGACCCTAACAACTTTGGAGTGAATAGCAACGTGAAACACAATACTGCATCTTCACGTACAGCTTGGGAAGGGTGTACTCTACATCAATAAAACAAGTCATAAATGTCAATCAGATGTATAGAAATGGCTTACATAAAGATTAAAGAATAATTGTGAAGCACTCAAAGAAGTCTTACGATCAGATATATAATAGCATAAATTTTTACACCCCTCTGCCTTTTTCATGAGAACTAGTTTATGGAATATTTCCTCATATACCTCATCCAAACATGGCGTGGTTAATTGCAATGTTAATTCCATGAGCTTTTCAGAGCACCTATTTTCTTTTGTTTCTTAAGTCATAGTATGTTTTATATCTAATCCTCTTTAATATAGGATGGTGTTCAACTGACAAGCCTACATTTTTTTCGTCATCTTGAGGATCATGTAGCTGCTACAATCAATTCTGTAAATAGGTTAGTATATCTTTAAGTTATGTGTATATAGGTTTTATGTGCAAAAGAGGTACTATGCATCTTTTGAGTTAATATAGGCATATCGACTATGTTTGGTTAAGAGCCATAACATGTTGCTATGCAAGAAACATACTATGAGCCTGTAAGTTTCAAAATATGGGAGCTCAGGAACACAAGTTGCCTATTATGACAAATGAGCCTGTAAGTTTCATTGTACATTATGTGATTTAATACTTCAAATATTATCGGTACATAACTCTTTTTTTTTAAATGTTTTATCACATGTGATATATAATAACAAAAAGTGTACCTTTAGAACGTCAATGAATATATAGTCTTTAAAGCTTGTTCTACGTCATCAGTTTCTTTTCGGATTGTCTTCATGATCTACATGTATATAAACATATATTTTCAGTAATCATGCACAAGTAGATAAACCATCATATGTGATATACAATAAAAGGAATTTAGAAGTTTTAGCCTAAGCCAAAGTCTTTGGTGAAGCTTTTGTACTATCAATAGAATACGCCTTTATTCTATTAATATATGTTGCTTTTAAAAAAAATAGAATACGCCTTCACTTTTACAAAGGATATGTTGCCGGCTACAATAAAAACAGTTTAGTATAAGTCTTAGGTGCAGGTTATGCCTTCGGTAAAACCGAAGGCACGAATAAATATGATGGTTAACATGCTTGTGCATTAACAAAGTCTTTGCCTTCTGCTAAACCTTTATTCATACTTTTTTCATCATAACAATATCAACTGAATCTATCTATAACTGAGTATTTTACTATATCATATGTGATATACAATAAAGACAAATTAGAAAGCTTGTTGTAAGGCTATGCCTATGGCGAAACAGATTAGAAGCCATACTGAATGTTTAGCTGATGCGTGGGTTTTGCAACCTTACAACAGGTTTTACCTCTCGAGGGATCTCAAGAGGCTTACAACCCCACCAGGCAGTGTACCTGACCGATGTAGTATAGTGTAGTGGTAAGTACGGGGGATTGATCGTTCTCCACAGGGAATAGTGTTCGTTAGGTGTGAAAGGCTACTCTAATTAGGTCTAAGGGTTGAGGAAGATTCTTTTTTATGTTTTTATATTTTATAAAAGCAAGTAAAATCTCGGGTTTTGAAGGAGTGGGCGGAATTAGTTGCTAGTCAACTAACCCAAATTACTACAAATGCAAATAAAATAAAATAACAAAAATGAAAAGTGGTGAGAAACTTATGTGTAGAGAAATGTGTTTACTTAGATTTCCTTACTCCCTAACTATCTTTTACCGGTTAATTAGTGTGTATTAGTCGCGTGGATGACGGGTGTATTCCTTAATACCATTCGTGGGGTGGCGTACTTACTTCCCCAAACTCTACAAGCTCCTACTTCACTCCTATGTCGAGCCGGCTAGGAAGCTCCTAACATGGGATCACTAGAATTCGCTTGTGCATTAAATACAACCATAAAAACCTTTAGTACGCGTTTGGTTCATGTTTCTTAAGACGTTCAAGCAAGTTACCGAATAGGAAGTTAGCCAGTTTTCTTAAGCCTAACATAGATAAACAATCATCCAATACAACTAATAACACACTAACAACCAATAATCAATAGCTAGGTTTCATTAGATCTAAGCAAACACAAGATAAAATTAGCCTAACATGTTAAACAAAAGACAAGCATAAGATAGAATCAAACAACACATAGACATATTGAATGATTAATTGATAACTTATCTTTCAATGAAACATGGAAGATCTCAAGGCAAAAAGCCCTGAAAAAGTAGCTAAAATCGTCTTAGGGTTTTATCCCAAAATTCCACACACTAAGCTCTCCCTAATGACAAAAAATTAGAAAACTATATATAGACTTTGACATCTGACGGCGTCACCTTATGCATTGTGACGCCGTCACCTCGCCGCTTTTAGGGTTCCCGGATGACCATCTTGACGCCGTCCCTCTTTAGCTCTTCAAAAATCCATTCTGGCTTATCAAGGCTTGACGCCGTCGGATCATGAACGTGACGCCGTCCCCTTATGATTTAAGCCGTGACGCCCTTGATTTAGTTAAAGCGTGACGCCGTCAGAATTCTCATGCAAACTCACTGGCCCGTCATGAGTAAATTTCACATCCAACTTTTCTTGCCAAGGCATGACGCCGTCCCATGTTAATTGTGACGCCGTCAAGAGTAACTTTTAGCCGATTCTTGAGACTTTGCCGTTTTCTTCACTTTAATGCTCCAAAAACGTCCAAAATGCCTCCTTTTCCAGATTTCTCCTCAAAAGTACCTAAAATGACAAAAGGAACGATTTAGGGCAATATTTGATCAAATAAATACGATTTCGGGCTTAAATGACCCCTTAAAAGCGGTACACTTTTCGCCTCATCAAATACCCTTACACTTGAGATTTGCTTGTCCTCAAGCAAATGCGCTTTTATTCTAATCAAAATACAAGTTAGGGGTCATTTAATGCAAACATAAAAGTAATTACAACAAATAATCGTTCCACTTCAATCATAATAAGCACGGAGATTACATACTAGCACCTCACAAGTAGTGTTTAGATACTCACATCTCTCAAGTGTCATCAAAATAAATCTCATAAATGAAAACGGAAAATATCTCTCACTACCTGTCATAGCAAATAGATTACCATAGGCTTGGGAAAGGATCGAAAACCTCCTCCACTAGGCGTAAGCACCTAAGATAAACTATCAAAGAGGGCTTTTAAATGGGTTATAACGTTAGGTGTAGGGAAAAGGAAAACACGGTTTTGTTGGATAAAGGATATTTTACTGGTGGCGAGTTAAAGATCTTGATCAATTACATGTACTATACAACGTTGCTAAGCCAAGACTAGACTCGATCTTAAGCTAATGAAAGAAAATAACAAAACATAAACATAAAATAAACATAAAATGAAACGGGATGGTAGTCCGTATGTTTTTTCTATTTTTCTTTTTTCTTTTTTTTTTCTCATTTTTTTTTTTGTATTTTTCTTGATTTTTTTTTTTTTTTTTTTTTTTTTTTTTTTTTTTTTTTGCATACACTTTTACCCTACCATCCAAAATAATACATCATAGGGGCGTTGCATCCCCTTACACTTGAACTTTTACATAACTTTACAAATAACTATTCTAATGACTCGAATTAAGATAATTGAAAAACTTGGAGTACTTTTAAAACATTTAGCACATATGGGGGTAATAAATGATGTTCTTCCCCATTACTCCATTACACTAGTACTTTACCCACGAGTCCCAATCGTCCCAAAACAATATGTACAAGGATATGACTCGACTTAGCAACCATGTAATCAACTAGATAATTAACTTGGGTTTAAACAAATGTTGTAACAATAATGCACTAAAAATGAGTGCATACAAGGTAGGCTAAGGCGATTTGGGTGTACATTTAAGTGGGGTGTAACAAATTCTTCCTTTAAGTAAAATGCTTAAAGGTTGAAACGAAAAGATAGGCTCTGAGGGGTGTACTAGGGGTATCGTGTACTAAAAATGAGTACAACGCAAAGGGTGTGGGAGAATTACTTGACCAATGTAGCCAATGTAATTATAACAAAAACACAGGTGTAAAACATGGGTTAATCCTAATGCCTCTTATCATGTAGTAAATCTAACTACACGAATGTAGTCTCACTTGTGGCCTCGGAATGGTCCTAACGCAAGTTCTAGAATCTAAGTGCTACCGGCACACACATCATAGCATAAATGCTTTTCCTACCAATTCTAGGGGCGAACCTCACATATTTGGGGGTGGAAAATTTTTTAGTGGTACGGTTTTTTGTGCTAGTCATATAACTCCTATCCATGAGACGCTTATTAGGATCAAAGTTTCACTCCTATATGTTGTAAAAAATTTTAAATTTGGCACTAAAATTACCTTAACAAGTATTTCTCTCAGTTTTATTACACATCTACTATTAAACAAACAAAAATCAAGCGCAATTGTATTCTCAAAAATCGTACTTTTACCCTCCCCTTACACTTAAGATGAACATTGTCCCCAATGTTCAAATGACAAATGTAAAAGCATAAAGTAAAAGAATGAAATCAAATACTCCCCTGATTCGCTCGTTGGATAATGAAATTACACGGTTAAATCTTCCTCCAAAGAGAATGTTGAAGCTCCATGACTAATGCATCGCCATAAGCTTGATTCAAAACATTTCCTTGTCCAAAATAACCTGTTGAACCTGAGAAAACAAACACGAAAACCTGCATAACATCGGCGGGATAAAATCTATATATAAGGATATAATGCTTGTGGAATGATAACTTTGCAGATTCCTGGAGATTATAAGTTGGAGATTTTAATAAAAACTTTTTATGAAAACAAAATTTTCAAAAATTTCTGGAAATTAAATCTGACGCCGTCAGGTTATAACCCCTGACGCCGTCAGAAATGACCTGACAAAAATTTTCATTTTAAGTTTCCGGAAAATTTCTTGAAAAACCTTTACCTTACTTCCTGGAAATCCTGCAAAACATCATTATGACTCGATACAAGCATTTGACTCAAACAAATACGAATATGTATGCTAACTTATTATTATTATGATTCATGTTCATTTGTGTTCTAATAAACCGATTTAGATTTCCCTTACACTTATCTTTTGCAAAATACCTTTATATGTAGTTAAGACGAAGTTAAAAACAAAATAAAGCATTTTCACAATTTAGTTTTGAACATGAATCAATAAGAATAAAAATTACACACACATACGAAACAAATAAAACAAACACACAAACAAATGAACACACAAAGCAAATAAAATAAATAAAGCTTGGGTTGCCTCCCAAGAAGCGCTTTTCTTTATTAACGAGTCTTGTAGCTAGACTCAAAGTAAGGCTCATCTAGTGTCGCTTATGCTCACGTATCCGAGTGTGAGCCATCTAATTGTTGCCTCATCTTTCTTGTATTCATCATTTAGCTCCAAACATCCATGATAGTATCTCTTATTTTTCTCATGTGGATATTTGAGCCCCTTCCCCTTATCATTCTCACTTAACAAGTCGATAGGCATAATCCTATTGCAAGCTTCAATGGGGTAGTTCTTAAACCTAGGATGTGCTCGGGGCATTTGATAGACAAAATCTTCATCCCCATCCGAGAATGTAATTAACCCGTCCACACGTTTTTCGTCAAGGTTGGTCAACCTTTTGAAGGGTTCTCCAAAAATGACTTGGGTTAATTTGTCATCGATAAATTCTCCTAAGTTCTCCATAACCATAAAATCCACCACATACACAAAACTTCCTACGAACACGTGTAGTGGCTTAATCCTAGCAACAATGTTATCTTCTTGATATTCAAGCTCATCTACCATGATTTTATTATAATTAGCGCGAGAGATAATGTTCATAGGCAAAGACGAGTTAAGATAAGCATAAAAATCATGATAACCAATTTTACACGGGAATTGCATGTTAAAGAGGCTATCCTTTTCGATCTTAGTCCTAGGGTCAACATACTTAAAGGGATCAATTTCCTCTTTTCCCCATTCCTCGTTAACTACTTCTCCATTACCGATATCCTCATCGGAGTCTGAGTAGTAAAATGGACTAACATAGTCATTCTCATGGTCAGACTCCTCCATCTCAGAATTGTTACCAAAGTGGTGGTCGGGTGAAAGGTTGTTGTTTGCTACTATGGGGGCGGGAACGGGTAGTTGAAAATTTGCACGGCGAAAAACACGAATAACAGGGATCAAATGACCAATGTTACTCATGAGGTAAGTGGAAGGTATCACAAACAAAAGTACAAAGAAATAAGATAGACTAAAGAAAACCTAGAAAAATAAAATAAAAATCTCACTAGAAAGGAATCTAGTGAGTAGACCTAATAAAAATAAATTTCAACCTAAGCAATAACTACTCCCCGGGCTGCGGCGCCAAAAACTTGATGCGTGGGTTTTGCAACCTTACAACAGGTTTTACCTCTCGAGGGATCTCAAGAGGCTTACAACCCCACCAGGCAGTGTACCTGACCGATGTAGTATAGTGTAGTGGTAAGTACGGGGGATTGATCGTTCTCCACAGGGAATAGTGTTCGTTAGGTGTGAAAGGCTACTCTAATTAGGTCTAAGGGTTGAGGAAGATTCTTTTTTATGTTTTTATATTTTATAAAAGCAAGTAAAATCTCGGGTTTTGAAGGAGTGGGCGGAATTAGTTGCTAGTCAACTAACCCAAATTACTACAAATGCAAATAAAATAAAATAACAAAAATGAAAAGTGGTGAGAAACTTATGTGTAGAGAAATGTGTTTACTTAGATTTCCTTACTCCCTAACTATCTTTTACCGGTTAATTAGTGTGTATTAGTCGCGTGGATGACGGGTGTATTCCTTAATACCATTCGTGGGGTGGCGTACTTACTTCCCCAAACTCTACAAGCTCCTACTTCACTCCTATGTCGAGCCGGCTAGGAAGCTCCTAACATGGGATCACTAGAATTCGCTTGTGCATTAAATACAACCATAAAAACCTTTAGTACGCGTTTGGTTCATGTTTCTTAAGACGTTCAAGCAAGTTACCGAATAGGAAGTTAGCCAGTTTTCTTAAGCCTAACATAGATAAACAATCATCCAATACAACTAATAACACACTAACAACCAATAATCAATAGCTAGGTTTCATTAGATCTAAGCAAACACAAGATAAAATTAGCCTAACATGTTAAACAAAAGACAAGCATAAGATAGAATCAAACAACACATAGACATATTGAATGATTAATTGATAACTTATCTTTCAATGAAACATGGAAGATCTCAAGGCAAAAAGCCCTGAAAAAGTAGCTAAAATCGTCTTAGGGTTTTATCCCAAAATTCCACACACTAAGCTCTCCCTAATGACAAAAAATTAGAAAACTATATATAGACTTTGACATCTGACGGCGTCACCTTATGCATTGTGACGCCGTCACCCTCGCCGCTTTTAGGGTTCCCGGATGACCATCTTGACGCCGTCCCTCTTTAGCTCTTCAAAAATCCATTCTGGCTTATCAAGGCTTGACGCCGTCGGATCATGAACGTGACGCCGTCCCCTTATGATTTAAGCCGTGACGCCCTTGATTTAGTTAAAGCGTGACGCCGTCAGAATTCTCATGCAAACTCACTGGCCCGTCATGAGTAAATTTCACATCCAACTTTTCTTGCCAAGGCATGACGCCGTCCCATGTTAATTGTGACGCCGTCAAGAGTAACTTTTAGCCGATTCTTGAGACTTTGCCGTTTTCTTCACTTTAATGCTCCAAAAACGTCCAAAATGCCTCCTTTTCCAGATTTCTCCTCAAAAGTACCTAAAATGACAAAAGGAACGATTTAGGGCAATATTTGATCAAATAAATACGATTTCGGGCTTAAATGACCCCTTAAAAGCGGTACACTTTTCGCCTCATCATTAGCCAAACAAACTAGAAACCTTGCGGCTACGCTAACAGTTTGATGAAGGCTTAGCCGCATGCTATGCTTTCATTTTGATGAAGGCTTAGCTGCAGTCTACGCCTTTGGCAAAGCCGAAGGCGTTGCCTGCGGCTAAGCCAAAGTCAGGGCGGAAGGCTTTTCCTTATTCTAAACCTCATGCTATGTCTTTTACTTTGCATAATGCTTAGCCGCATGCTATGCCTTAACTTTTTCGAAGGCTAAGCCAAAGGCTATGCGTTCGCCTTTGCCGAAGGCATAGCCTGCGGTTAAGCCGAAGGCTTGGCTGAAGGCTTTTCCTTATTTTAAACATCATGCTATGTCTTTACTCTCCCTTCTTCTAAGCCGTCTAATCACACTGTTCATCACACTAACTTCAACTGGATCTACCTATATTTCAAAAACTTACTTTTCATCACAATAACATTAAAAAAAAAAATCTCTATAAAGAGTAAACCTAACTTCTAATGACAATTTTCTTCGCAAAAATCGCAGTAACTTCAATAAATATTCATTAAAGAGTGTAAAATCACAAAATCTTCAATATAAAATTTAAACAATACACATAATTATTTAATCATAAATAACAGTAATAGATAGTAAAATAGGTGTTTAATCTTCTTAATGTAAACAAAAGTCTATTAGTATACCTGAAACCGGTATTTTAACCGATTTTTTAGTCGGAACTTCGTTTGAAGTCTCATTTGAAGATGGAGATGATGACGTGGCGAGTTTGCTGATTGATGATGAACGGAAATACTCATCAGTTGGAATGGGGATTGGGATCAGGGTTGTACTGCCAGAAGTTATGGTGGTTTTTGATCTGTTTTTTTATGTCAGTAGTGTGTGTTTTTAGTGTGTGCTTGGTGAGAGTGTAAAATGAGAGAAATAATGAAGATCTGGTGTATTTTGTGTTTGTTGTAAATGTACCAAACTGCCCCTCTGTGTTTAGTTGTTTTTTTTAATTAGTAAATGTCTTTAAATCTCAGTCATTGATTAGATTTAGATTGAGGGTGGGGATGTGTCCCTTGGTATGTGAGCATTGTTTGGTTTGCAAAATAACTCCCCTCTAAGTATTATATAATACAAACAAAAATATTTAAGATAAATGTTGAGAAATAAAGACTTGAAAAAGTCAAACTGCACAGTTAATATGAGACAAAGGGAATATAAAAGAAAGTATGAAATCCTCTATTCCTGTAGCTCAATTTAAATACTCGAAAGTTAAATTATATACTATGAGTAGTTTTTAACTAGTGATTATATCCTGTGTATTTATTTGCATATCTCAAAAAATTTTGTTTTCATTTGTTATTTATAATTTATTAACAACATATAAGTTGTGTTTTTATTTTAAAATAAATAAAGTGTAAGGGTTATAAAAGATAAGGAGGTAGGCAAAAATTCGATATATATCTCATATTTGTTATATATCCAATGAACCAATCACAACAATTCATTTTCTTTTTGTCAAAACAAAAAATTTAAACTTTCATATTTTTTTTAAAAAATTAAATATCTCGCAAACCGTTAATCGTTACGCGAAAAAAATCATACCATCGCGATGAGAATTAAATTATCTTTCTATGGATATGCATTATTATATACTTTCGACGAATTTTTTTTACAAAATTTCCGCCCAGTAAAATCACACGTGATTTGTAAAAATCACATGTGATTTGATATTTACGAATCACATGTGATTTTTCTAGGCGAAAATTAAAAAAAAAAAAAAAAAAGAAAAAAAATTCGTCGAAATTATAGAGAAATGCATATCCATAAATAGAAAATTTAATTCTCGTCGCGATGATTTATTTTTTGTATCTTGAAGATTTATCATTTGCAAGATATATTGTTTTAAAAAAAAAGTGAAAATTGGTTTTTTATTAATATAAATTAAAAATGGATGCTAATATTTCTTTTTTTAATATATCACAAATATGAGATATATATTGATCTCAACCAAATGAGCTATTTGTTACATTTGAAAAGTGGAAAAAAAAAAAACATATAAATTAATAAGTTTAATAATTTATTTGAAATTCAACCCCGAAAGTCATATTTATTACCTTTTTTTAGTTTTCTTTGACAGCTAAATTTTATACTTATTGTTTGCCATACAGATTTTGTAAGTTTCACCAAGAAAAGTTCAATTTTGACTTTCAAATGTCCGTTTTAAATGTTCTATTTTTAAATAAAGCTCTCTCATTAATCTAGCTTCAATTGATTAATTTTCTTTCAACACTTTTTTGAAATCTCTATTAAATAAAAGATGTACTTGCATACTTCTTGAATTGTTTTCAAGTCCAAGAAAAAGAAAAGGAAAAAGTTATAGTCCATCTTTTGTGGTACATTATTTTAGGTGTATTCATACATTAGTTCAAATTGTTCAACACCATTTTTATAAAGTCACTCTCAACAATAACTCAACTTTAAACTTTAACACACTGTCACGTCAGATTTAACACACTCACCTTTAACTCAGCTTTAACACACCCAACAATAACTCAGCTTTAATACACCTTAACTCACCTTTATATCAAATATTTTCAAATTCAACCCCTAAACTTATAATAATACTTTATTTATTAAAAACATAACATTCATTAAAAAACATAACATTACATACTTAATAAAAAAAAATTACAACGAAATTAAAAAAAAAAAAACTTAAAATGATAACGAAATAAATATTTATTCATCGTCTTCTGAATATTCTTCTTCTTGATGTTGAAGGTGGTTCTGCCAAACATGCTCCATAAGGTCTCGTTGGAGTTGAATATGCGTTTCTCTGTCGCGTATTTCTTTTGCCCTTCGACCTTGGCCATCGCATCTGTTGACCCACCTGTCTTGCCTCAAACGTGCTGACGGATCCACCCACATATCGTTAAAATCACGTAGTGCAAACTTTTGATATTTCAAAATCATATTATTCAAAATAATTCAACAATACATGATTCTACATATCTTCACAAGTTCCATTTGACGTGTCGATTGTCGTAGTATACCCCAACGTCCTTGAAGCACACCAAAAGCACGTTCGACATCCTTTCGTGCACTTTCTTGTTTCCTTTTAAAGTAACCATGTTTCGCGTCAGTTGTTGCCGAGAAGGATTTGACAAACGTAGCCCACTGTGGTTAAATTCCGTCAGCTAAGTAATAGCCCTTTTCATACCTCCTTCCATTTACCATATAAGGTGCTGCAGGGGCGACGTCATTAAGAATGTCGTCGAATAACGGTGAGTTATCCAAAACATTAATATCGTTATTCGCCCCCGCCATCCCCTACCAAATTGCCCTTGCCAAGCAACCGGACAATTTTTCCACTCCCAATGCATGCAATCAATGCTACCAAGCATTCCCGGAAAACCATGGTGCGACTCATGTCTTTCATAAATACTTTGAATGTCGGACCATGTTGGTTCTCTTAAATACTCCGGCATAAACAAATCAATAACGCACTTGTTAAAATTATCAAGACACTCAGATGAAGTACTCGCACCCATTTGCAAATACTCATCAAACGCATCGGGTGACGTGCCGTACGCCAATTGGCGTATGACAGATGTACACTTCAAAAGAACACTTATACTACTTCGACCTGTACAATCTTTTGAATGAGCAAAAAACTTAAAATGATCAGGAAGATAATCGGAGGTATAAGATTGAATACCTTCGACTATTTGTAGAAATAGTTTCCGGCTCATACGAAATCTTCTTCGAAAAACCCGTGCCGGATACTTACAATTTGTATCGAAATAGTCAGCACGCAAACGTTCATCAGCAAGCTCACGTTCACGAAAGATATGACCACGTGATATCGGAGGTTGAGCTGCTTCTTGTTGTTCCATCTGCACAACTTGTTCGTACACGGCTGCCATAAACTGAATGTCACTTTCGTCATCTGAAAAGTTGCTAACTTGTTCGTGACTTTGATTCGGATCCATTGTGAATGAAAAAGTATATATATATATATATATATATATATATATATATATATACATATATATATATATACATACATATATATATATATATATATATACATACATATATATATATACATACATATATATATATACATACATATATATATATATATATATATATATATATATATATATATATATATATATATATATATATATATATATATATAAAATATATTTATTTTTTATTTTTTGTGGAAGGTAAAAGTATATGATGAAGTATATTGATTTGTGAAAGTGTGAAAAAAACGTGGTGTTAAATGGGTATTTATAGGAGAGTGAAAATAGTTTTGATTTTTTTTTTTTTTTTTTTTTTTTAATACCCGTTGTTAAACGGTTATAAACACAAGGGCCGAATATGTAATTTTTTTTTGAAAATAACGTATAGAAATTGACTGTTATATGGGGCGGTTGTGATTTTTTTTTTTTTTTTTTTTTTAATACAAAACAAACCCTTAACGCAGCGTTAAAGGTTTAACTTGATCCCTTAACGCTGCGTTAACGCAGCGTAGCCCCAACAATTAACGCACCTTAACGCATGATTTTGAGACCTTATTGCAGGTTTGCGTTATGTGTTGGACATGGTCTAAGGATCATTTTGTTCAACAATTAAGCTTCAGCCAATTAACGTATCATTTAATACTAAATGCTCAAAAATACCTCGCGTCAAACGTACCCTAAGAGCATGCGGGTATGGTGCCATTGCACTTGAGTTATACCTTAACTCTGGCTGCGTTAAGAGCAACTTACCACACCGTCTAAGTGAGTTAAGGGGCTGCGTAAGGGGCGAGTTACCACTATAAGGTTGCGTTAAGCAGCTATCAATAAAAAAAATTACATTTTCGCCCCCTAAAACGGCTACTTTACCCTTTGAAATTCAAAAAAAAATTACACTTTGCCCCCTATAACGTTTAAAAACGGGCAGATAAAAAAAAAATAATAATAAATAAATTAAAAAAAAAAAAAAATTTCACCACTATAAATAACCAATTAACACACAACTTTTTTTTCACACTTCCACAACTCAAACTCAAATTTATATACTTCCTCTCTAACAAAAAAAAAAAAAAAAAAAAAAAAAAAAAAAAAAAAAAAAAAAAAAAAAAAAAAACTTGTTCATTCACAATGGATCCGAATCAAAGTGATGAAGAACTTAAGAACTGGTCAGATGTAGATGACGCAACTGACTTATACTTTATGATGATCGCGTACAAATATCAGCAACAGTTGGAACAGGAAGCAACTCAACCTCGCTTGGCCCGTAACCCGATCTATCGTGAACGTGAGGTTGTCGAAGAAAGTTTGATAAACGACTATTTCAATCCAGGTTGTAAGTATCCACACCGGAATTTTCGAAGATGATATCGTATGAGCTGGAAACTATTTCTGGAAATATTCAAAGGTATTGATTCTTATACTTCCGATCCTCTTCCAAGTCATTTTGCATTCTTTAACCAAGCACCCGATTGTACGGGTCGAATGAGTATAAGTGTTATTATAAAGTGTACATCTTCCATACGCCAATTGGCATACGGAACCGCACTCGATGCGTTTGATGAATATTTGCAAATGGGTGAGCATACTTCACGTGATTTTCTTGATAATTTTAACAATTGCGTTATTTAATTGTTTATGCCGGACTATTTAAGAAAACCACATATGAGGCAAGAAAGGTGGGTCGACAGATGTGATGTCCAACGTCAAAAGGCAAAAGAAATACGCGACAGAGAAATGCATACTAGTCTCCAACTAGACATTATGGGGCATCTTTGGCAAAAACATCTTCAACGACAACAACAACAACAAGATTCCGAAGAAGATGAATGAGTATTTGTAATTCATATGTTTTTAAATTTCCGTATGTTTTGTAATTTTTTTTCGTTGTATCTTTTTTTTTTTTTTAATTCGTATTGTAATGTTTAAATTTTAATGTTATGTTATTTATTAAATGAAGTATTAGTTTTAGTTCAGAGGTTGGATTTGTAAATGGTTGGGTTATGATAAGGGGTGTTTTTTTTAGTTAAGGTTGAAATGTTAAAGCTGATGTGGCGCTGACGTGCCGCAGAGTTATAGCATAACTTTGAATTACTACACCCTACGCTCTAACATCCTTTATTGCTTATGGCCTGTCTATGGTTAATTGTCATAGTCTATTACTTAGATTGCTATTTATCACGCGTGCAAATTTTTTAACGTTGCTTAAATGTATTAAGTATTCTAGTAGGGTGCCATTTATGACTTTTTTGTATAGTACTACAAAATTATGTATTACAAGGCCTTTAGACTCGTGCAATGCATAAAATTTGTATATAATTGTTCCGTACGCACTGTTCAACATAAATCGTTGAAATATAAATCTAATTCTGTATTCGCAAAGCAAGTAATGTTTAGTGTAAATCATTGAATTATAAATCCATCATGTAATTTTATGGGTTTATGCAGAAATGGTTTTGACAAGTGGTTTTACAGGTTTTATTCGCAAAGCATGTATGTGCAGAAATATTTTGCAACTCTTTTTGTTACGTAATGTTAAGCGTAAAGTTTTAAAATTGAAGATCAAAGTGTATTTGAATAAAATGGCTTAGATTATTCTATCACGAATAATACACACTGTTAGGTCCTATATTAATCACAACACAAGTAATATAACATGTACAAGATGATAGAGATGAGAGAAGAAGAGAAGAGAAGGTCGGATCTTATTTCACACGATAGAGTAGCAAAACTTCATTAGCATAAGTGAATAAAAACCAACAATAATAAGAGTAGTATACATGTCTATTTATAGGCGTGCTTCTAGGGCAACACCTTACTAAGATCTTCTAAAAACTAAGCACCTAAGTCACGGCCTATAGGCCTTCTAATAGGGCCGTGACATATGATCTAACATAAAGGCCTTATAATAGCAACCTTGTACAATACATATAACCAAGACTTGATTACATATGAAATGTGTTCCCAACAATCTCCCCCTAAGGATTGGTCATCAAGGTTGCTTGACGTCATCTTTGCTTCTTAGGCTTCGACGTCTTTAGTATCTTTGTTCTTTGTTGTAACACCCCAACCCGATAAGGGTAGAAGCATTACGTATGGTGACATATCAAAGCAAACAAAAGCATAAGACTTAAATAATACAAATGAAATTCAAAGGTTACAAATGGAAAATCTGAAATACAACGTTACAAAAGAGAACTACAATAAATGCTAAGTCTAAAAATGTAACACTTCTAGTCATCTCTAATCCAGAGTAGCTATCAAGGTATAGTCTTCTAAGTCCAAAGTACTCTCCACCCATAACCCAACTTCCAACTAAAACCTGCCGCAGGAAAAGAAATGCGGCTGAGCTTAAAAAGCCCAGTGAACAGATATATAAACAAAGCAGAGATGATAATAAGCGCAGTCAAACGAATATGAATCAAATGGAACACAAGCATACACATCAAATAAGAATAGCTCTAGAGTCAAGGAAGTAAACGTCTACGAACACATCCAACCGAGCCACTCGATCGGACCAAAGATACCTAACAGATAGCCACGAGCGTATCTATACGAGCCACTCGTATAGACCAAATAATCACATCACATATACCTATCATGTCTAAGTGTACGGAGAGGGGAGACCTCTAAGTACCAAAACAGTGAGTGGGGTATAGGGCACATACAGCCAGTCACCAAACCAAATCACATATCAAATCATATTAGCCTAGGATGCATCCATACGCCCCCTGCAAAACAAATCATATACGTACCATGTACTAGACAAGTATACGCATATATCAAAATGGCCAAGAGATCACACATCATATCATATCATATCATATCATATCATAACAAATGGGGACGTCGGGGATCAATCACACCTCCCCAGGAAGTGTCATGCCATCGGTGCCTCAATGACATGGCCATGGTACCTCCATGGCTAGTTAGCTCGAGCGACAAACAAACAAAGCACACATCATATCATCATATCAGAAGTAATCATACCAAAGGCATATACCGACAGAATCATATCAGAGGATCACATAGGTGAGACCATAGCAAAGCTCATATCAAACGAATCATATCAAAAGATCATAGCAAGGGAATCATATCAAAGGAATCAAAGCATATCAAATCATACGAATCAGAATCAAAGATCGAATCAAAGTATAAGGGAACATAGCAATGGCTTAGGGAATCTTATAATGAATCAGAAATCAAGATCAACAAGTCATGAGGATGAAAACACCCTTACTGAAAAAGGGTAGAATATCTGTACCTTATTCGATAGCAAAATAACCAAAGATAGACCACAAGACAACGGATCATTCCCGCTTCACAGAACCTATACGAATTCATAACCACATATTACTTTTAAGTTCATAAGAATTAGGTTACTCTTTTTAGTGCTCTTTCCCTTTTTATTAACTTTCTATTTTTGGTAACTTTCCATTTATAGCAAGTTTCTATTTTTAGCAGATTTTCCGTATTAGTAAGTTTCTATATTTAGAAGGTTTCCATTTTAAGAAATATTCAAAGCTATCATTTGATAAGTTTAAAGTGACAATATTAATAGTTTAGGGTTCATAATAGTATTTATATAAGTTTAAGGTTATTATGGTAGGTTCACAAATTTTAGGGTTTATTAGGTAGATATGACAAGTTTAGGGACTATTATGCAATTATCATAAGATTAGGGTATAAAATGTAATTAGCTTAAATTTATATGGTTTCACAATTTAAGTCCTTTAGTTTTAGAAAAATGACAATTTAATCCTTTTAGTTTGGAGAATAAACACATAATACCCTTTTAATATCTTTTACACCTTTTAACAGATTTTACACATGAACTGGACCTGTTTAGTCGAATTTTTGAATCATATAAGAACTCAGAAATAAAATCCCCAAAAATTCAAAAACGTACCTAAATGTCTTAAGAACCTACACTAATTTTTCCAGATTTTATTAGCTAGCATAACTATAGTATAAAAAATCCATTTTGCCAATTCGTCCAGATTTCTGATCAGTTTTAACACCCGAAAAGTTTGTATCTCAATTCCCTATATAGAAAATTTATAAAAATCTACAAAAATTCCAGTAAGTGATATACATAGGAAATATTAATCCTGTAAAAATTCATACTCTATTTCGACATGGTTTGCAAATGAGAAATCAAAAACACGGACTGATTTTCAAGACATACGAATTCAGTTTGACACTTAAATTTCTAAAAATAAAAAAGTTGCCTTCCCAACCTCTAAAAATTACAAGGTTAATTTTCCCAGAAATATCTTTCATTAAACTTCATTTTAGACTCCAGAAACACCCAAATACCCTTTGTTATCATCAAGATCCAATCGATTAAAGTCGGCCTAAATATCTGATCAGAAACTGGTGTATAATTTTAGGTGATCTTTTAGGGTTTTGCTATTCCAAAGATTAATTCCATTGCTACAACAATTATAATATACATCAAATCAAACCTAGGTTTATTCATATGTGATCTTAACATATTCATCTCAATTATTAACACCATACAAATTATAGGTCGATCCATTTAGGGTTTGTTCATCACTTCGAATGAATAAAAATTATACATGTATGGTTACCTTATAATATGAATGAACACAAACACAAGATCAAGATCGCCAAGCTTCCTTTGTGGCTTTCTTTGGATCGACAAGAGGAGAGGGAAAAACAAGGAGCCGAATTTTTTTTAGTGAGAGAGGAATTAGGGCTTGATGAATGTTCAGTTATGGGTTTTCAAGGGAAAACCGTGTATTTGATTAACATAATTAAGGAAGGGATTAATTTTTTTATGGGCTCATATCAATCAATAATAATGCATGATTATCTCCTTAATTGGGCCGAAAATTTGGTCTTGTGGACACCTTAAAATCGCCTAGCATGGGATTAGATGTAGGGAACATTTATTTTGTTGGACTTTAGTTTAAATGCAAGGTTTCATATGTAGCTTAATTCATTTGATAACTTATGATGTAATTTTCTTAGGTTAAATACAAATAAATGTTACTTATATGATTTTCATAAGTTCTCAAAATTTTAAATTTGTGGGCATTTTTGTCATTTCGGATTGTTTTAAATTTTGGGATTTTACAATTCTTCCCCTCTAACAAAAATTTTCGTCCTCGAAAATTGAAGTGAAACGAAACGGAAAACCTAACGAACTGTGAACGAAAATGTGAATGACAAGTTTCTCATGACTCTATCTTGTTGATCAAAATAGCTTCGGTTCCTCAGAAAAGATATATCATACTGAATCCGAATCGAAAGGACAATATCCAAACGTGACAGATGATAATCGTAACTCCTCAGAAGGAATACAAGGAAAATGTAGGCTTTGACGGATATATCGTCCGTGGATTTGAAATAGACACAACAGATGAGATAGTATCTAATTACATAAGTTATGAGGGTGACATAAATGCTTAACTCTTTAGATCATCAAATAGTCTCGTCATCAATATAACCTTTCAAAAGTGTCTTTGTCAACCGACAGAGTTGCTTTTCCTTAGAATTCGAAATCTCATTTCTTAATTCATAGCAGATCATAACTGAACAGATCAACGAGTGTGAATTGTACATATAGCATAACATAGGTGTACTCCTTCGTAGTATAGATCGAATCCATACGGACCGAAAGTAGATTGTTTGATAACATCAACCGGCAGAAAGCTCTACAACGGAACCTAAGATTATTATCGGAAGTTCAGAGGTCAGTAAAATGCGTGACGAGAATCCAGACGCATCAAATCGCATAACGGTGAAAGCAGATTAAACGCATAGGTAGAATGAACCTACGGTCTCACTAACACAGATAATCTCCAACAGCTATCAAAATTCTAAGGCTTCTAAGGCACTCCTCGAAATATCCTATGCCCACAACAAGTGCACGTTATATGAGGTAAGTATTATCACGTTGGCCAGACGTCATAATACTGGCATCATATAAATATGCCCTCATGATGGTCATACTTTATCTCAAGTCGTGAACAAAATAACCTATCTTAATCCACCTAATCCTTCTACAGTCTCAGAGGTCATCAAAATCAAACAACATAACTAAGAGAAGAACGAAACTACTCGTAAAAGTAACGGAAGTCCAAGAATGTCTAGCAGAATTTAGGTACGTCGTTAATAGCGTCAATCCTTCATCACTCACCAAAATCAACTCAGCCCATATAAGTGGTTGCTTCAAACTCCGCCCATTTCTGGACATAAATCTCAGGGTTCCTTCCACAATTAGTCAAAATTCGCATACCACACTCATTATTCAACAAAGGCAGAGTGGACACAGAACGAAATTACTAACAGAGAACCTAACTCATTCAAAGGACCTTATTATCAGGTAACGAAAACTTAAGTAGGTTGAGAGGAATTGAATTACGTCATCCATAACTTCATCCTTCACAGAATCAACTCTCCCAAACACAATGTTCGCTCAAAATTCATCCACTCCAATACATGATTTCAAATCTCTTCCAATTCCAGGCAGTCTGTCTACGCCTGTCCATATGATTATAGGGTGGAAAGGAATTATAAACTTGAGTCTGGTCCCTCAAGCCTTCGGCACTTCTTCTGGACACTATGGTGCGGTAGCGTGAATCTCTAACATGATAACCGTGCATTCTTCCATTCGCGAGTCTGCTTCTGCTCTCAATTCATCTTAGTACAACTACAATGAATAGAGAAGCAAGACTGCGTGTATTTGACAGGTCTTCTAGCACAGTTCGAAATTCGCCAACTCGATTTCATCCTCCTTCTATGTTCGCCACCATGTTTGTCTTGCAAGCACTGTCTTCCAGGCTTTAAGGTAAACACCATTGCTGTCGACTCCCGGTTATGTGTTGAATAGTTCGTCTCCTACGGTCTAGTTGTATTGAAACCCGAACTGTAATCTCCACGTGCTGCATGAGGTATCATCGGTTCCTTCTCAGTCTCTCTCTTCTTCTTATATGCTTCTTCCACGGTTACGCCTATCGCGAGCATCTTCTGCTAATCTCCTACAAGGTTTCTAACTCCGATAACGGTCTTCAATCTTGGTCCTTTATGTAGAAACTCTGTCATTACAGGATACCTGGTAGTGCTGCCTGCTACAATCTCTAAACACCAATCAAACCTACTCTTCCAGAACAAGGGTCAATTTACTTAATACGAAAATGATCTACATGTTCCTCTTTCGTCTCTGGACACAACACACCGTCATACTATGACAATTGTCCAACTACTCGCGAAAAACATGATTCTGTTGGGAATTAAATATTCTGAAGATTAGAGTATTAGAAATTACTCTAAGTCAAGGTACTGCTCGTACATCAAAGTATTGCTAGTACATCAAAGTACTGCTAGTTCATGATCAAAGTACTGCTGCTTCATCAAAGTACTGCTGATCAGTGACTCATAAGATAAGATCGAAAAGATATTTATTGTATTTTGGTCAAACATATACGGTAGATAATATCTTACTCCATGTGCTTAGTTAACAAGTTGTATACATAGATACATGTTGTATCTTATGTACTGACACCAATATGCATAAGTTAAATAAGTAAGTCGGTCAAGACTTTTAGCAAAATTGTAAAGATCTCTTGCAACTATAAAAGAGATCTTAGACTTAGATATTATATACTTGACACAATAGAACATACATGCACATGCATAACTGTTAGAACAAGAACAAAAACAATATCACAAGTCTAAAACATAAGATTCAAGGTTTTGTAACCCTAGTGAAAAACTCAAGATCACTCGTATTATTTGGAATAATATTGAATCGTTTAGTGAAATACTTTCTTTGTTCATTGTTAAGTAACAAACATAATTCTTCCATTTCCATAACATACATAACCTTCTAAGTGTGATTAAGTAAATTCCGCGTGCTTAATCATATTAAGTCAATATATCTCATACACAAAGACACAAGGTTTAACCACCTTAACCGTGTATACACTAGATCCTCACAGTTGGTATCAGAGCTTAGGGTTGATATATTTGAATTAGAAGAAACAGAAATGGATCCACATGATGTTCAAACAAATGTTGCTGCAAAGTTGCCCATAATCAAACCCAATGAGTTTGAGTTATGGAGGATGAGAATTGAGCAATATTTCATGGTCCAAGATTATACTCTTTGGGATATAATTATATATGGTGATTCCTTTACACCAAGCTACTCAGAGGTTGTCCTAGAAGGTAAAACAAGTAGAAAAAGAAATACTGGACCAGTGTCAAATGAAGAAAAGATACTGAAGAGAAATGATCAGAAAGCAAGAAATTTGCTGCTTATGACCATTCCTAGTGAGCAGATGCTATCATTCAACAAGTATCTTGATGCAAAAACTCTTTTTGAAGAGATTTGTGCATATTTTGGTGGTAATGAAACTACCAAAAAGACACAGAAGACATTACTAAAGCAACAATTTGAAAACTTTACTGCTTTTAGTAATGAGTCTCTTGATAAGCTATTCTCAAGATTACATAAGCTTGTCAGTCAGTTAGCTGTGTTGGGTGTTGAGACAGAGAAGGAAGATCTCAACATGAAGTTTTTAAGAAGTCTACCTGATGAGTTCCATACTCATGTTATTGTCTGGATGAACAAACCAGACATTGAAACAATGAAGCTCAATGATTTGTACAACAACTTCAAAATTGTTGAACAAAGTCTTAGAAAGTCTGGAACTTATGGTACTAGTTCTGGAAACGTGGCACTTTTGTCAGTTCCTAGTATTAGTAAGAATGAAGAGGTAGATGAAGGTGAAAGTGCTCCTTCCACAAGTTCTCACAAGGATGTTGCTGGTCTTGGAGATTCAACATTCTATGCTTTTATTACCAGTCAATCTAATGGCTCTCCTCTCAACCATGAAGACCTTGAGCAGGTAGATGGTGATGATTTGGAAGCTATGGATATTAAATGGCAGGTTGCTTTGCTTAGCATGAGGGCTAAGAAGTATTGGCAAAGAACTGGGAAGCAGATTACCATAAATGGTAATGATACTGCTGGGTTTGATAAGAAGAAAGTGGAGTGTTTCAACTGTCATAGGTTAGGACACTTTGCTAAGGAGTGCAGAAGCCCAAGAAAGCAGGAGAATAGAAACACATGGTATAAGCAAGATAGGAAAAAGGAAGTTACTGTTGAAGAGCCAAAGGCTATGTTGGCTATTGATGGTATTGGTTATGATTGGAGCTCTATGGCTATTGAAGAGGAAGCACCACCAAATGCTGCTCTTTTGGCCAATGAATTTGCTCTAATGGCTCATTCTGATTCAGAGGTAAACAATATTACATCTTGTACTGAATCATGTCCTAATCTTAAAGCTTATGAAGACCTTAATAAGAGATTTGAAGCTCATAAACAAGAGCTGCTTGATTCTTTGTTTAATTTGGCTAATCACAAAAGAGGTCTAGGTGTTTTGGAAAAACAAGTCTTACATTTTAAAAATAATGAAATTCATTTTGCTGATGACATCAATATACTAAAAAATGACATTAAGATCAGAGATGAGTGTATTGTTGAGTTGAATGAATCATTAGCTAAACATAAGAATGAAAGAGAAAATGTAAAGGTTTCTGTGGATGTTTTAGCACATTCCTCAGAAGGATTCAATAAGCTTTGGGAAGCCCAAGTTATTGATAAGGTCAATTCTGGTGTTGGATTTAAGTCTGTACCTCCACCATACAGAGGTGTTCATTCACCTCCAGGTATTGATTTAGCACACACAGGGTTACCTGAGTTTCAAGAACCAATCATGGAATATGGTTCTAAGGTCACTAAATCTCCAAAGATAGAAAAGGTAAGTAAAAGTTTAGATAAAACTTTATCTTATCAGGACAAGGTGTCCTTTATTAAGAAAGGAGATACTATAGTTGTTGAAGATTGTACAACTGATAGTGATAGTGATGAAGAAGAACAGGTTATGTCTAAACCTGTATTGGTTAAGAAAGTAGGAACAAGTCTTCCTAAGATAGTCAATCACAACACTAACAGGCCTAAGTCAAATGTTAAGACAGTTAGGAAACCAGTTAGATATTGTGAACAATATAGAACTACAAACAAGCCCAGAGGTAACCAAAGGAATTGGAACAACCTCAAGTCTAACCAATTAGGTGATGACTTTGTATTTTACAATAAAGCTTGTTATATATGTGGTAGTTTTGACCATCTTGCAGCTTTCTGCAACCAAAGGGTAACTGGGTATGAATACAATAGGGTGAATTACAAAAGGCAAACTCCTCAAACTCTTTTTCACTCTAATACTCATAGATCTAAACCCAGAACAGTCTCAAACAAGTCTGGACTCAAAGGTCCTGATAGACAAAAAGGTCCTGTTAACAAAGTACTGCCAGTTCAAACTCAAAGTACTGGTAAATCTAAAAGTACTGTTAGACCTTTGATGACTGTTAACCCAATATCAACAGCTAAGGATGCAAAAACAACTTTCAAACATGCATCTAAAACTGTTCTAAGGCCCATTCAATCAAAAGCAGTGGTCCACAAACAAATTTGGAAACCAAAGGGTGTGATTTCAAGGTTAGCAGACTCTGCTGAACATGTTACTCACTCTGCTGCTAAGGGTAATAGGGCAAATGCTGTTAAGGCCTCAGCATGTTGGATTCAAAAATCCAATGTTGCATCAACAGTTCTTAAAAGATTAAACTATATTGATGCAAGAGGCAGATTCAAGTCAGTAATGGCTTGGATCCCCAAAGAAAACTAACTTTCTTATTTGTGTGCAGGGACATTCTATTGATCATCAAGATCAAGGATACTCAGATAGTGGATGTTCCAATCACATGACGGGCAACATGTCTTATCTTTCAGATTTTCAAGAATTCAATGGAGGATATGTTACCTTTAGAGGTGGTTTTCGTGGCAAAATTTCTGGTAAAGGTACTATTAAAACCGGAAATTTAGATTTTGAAAATGTGTACTATGTACAAGAGTTAAAGTATAATCTTTTTAGTGTTTCACAAATGTGTGACAAAAAGAATAATGTCCTTTTTACTGACACTGAATGTCTTGTTCTATCTAAGGATTTTAAGATGCCTGATGAAAATCAAGTACTTCTTAGAATTCCTAGAAAGGCCAACATGTATAGTGTTGATATGAAGAACATCATTCCTAAAAAGGATTTAACTTGTCTTGTATCAAAGGCCACATTGGATGAATCAATGTTATGGCATAGAAGGCTTGGTCATATTAACTTCAAAACCATAAATAAAATTGTTAAGAATGGTTTGGTAAGAGGTTTACCTCACAAAAGATTTGAAAATGATCAAACATGCATTGCTTGTCTAAAAGGCAAACAACACAAAGCCACTTGTAAGCCCAAAATTTTTAACTCTATCAATCAGTCATTGTTTATGCTGCATATGGACTTATTTGGACCAGTTTCAGTAAGGAGTATACAACATAAAAAATATTGTCTTGTTATAACTGATGACTATAGCAGATTTACATGGGTTTTCTTTTTAGCCACTAAGGATGAGACATCAAGCATTCTTAAGGAATTCATTACACTGATAGAAAACCAAGTAAGCAAGAAAGTCAAAGTCATTAGGAGTGATAATGGGACAGAGTTTAGAAATAGAGTTATGGATGATTTCTGCAAAGAAAAAGGTATTAGGAGAGAATATAGTGTTGCTAGAACACCACAACAGAATGGAGTGGTTGAAAGAAAGAATAGAACACTAATTGAAGCTGCTAGAACAATGTTAGCTGATTCTAAGCTACCAATAATCTTTTGGGCAGAGGCAATTAACACTGCTTGCTATGTTCAAAATAGAGTTTTAGTTGTGCAGCCTCACAATAAGACATCATATGAACTCTTTAATGGTAGAACTCCTGCAATAGGATTTCTTAGACCTTTTGGATGTCATGTGACAATTCTCAATACCTTAGACCATTTAGGAAAATTTGATGGTAAAGCAGATGAAGGTTTCTTAGTTGGATATTCTCTTGTTAGCAAAGCTTTTAGAGTTTACAACTTAAGAACTGAGAAAGTTCAAGAAGAACTACATGTGGAGTTTCAGGAAAACAAATCCAATGTAGTAGGTCAAGGACCAAAATGGATATTTGATCTTGATTATCTAACAAACTCTATGAATTATTTACCTGTTGTTGCAGAAACTAATAATTTTTCAGGTTCACAAGCAACAAATGAGGTGGAGTTAGATAAAGATCAATCTGATGTCATTATGCCATTGTGGTCAAGTACCAGTGTGGATTTAGCTTCAAACAATGATGAATCTTCTTCTGGTAAAGCAAAAGAGGATGTTGAGGCTCAAAGAAAAGATGTTGGAACAGAGGAACAACTCAATATGTTGAATATTGAAAGTACTGCTGAGACAGAGCAAGGTACTGTGAGTACTTCTCAAGGTACTGGTGGTTCATTTGAAGGAACTGTTAGTTCAGCTGAAGGTCCTGCTGGTCCTTCACACTCAAAAGATGCAGAGTTCCAAGAAGATGAAGTGGATTTGACTAATCTTTCATCATCGTATCATGTTCCCACTACACCACACACAAAAATTCACAAAGTTCATTCCCTAGATAATGTGATAGGAGATATACAATCTGGTGTGAAGACAAGAAGACAACTAGTCTCTTCAGACCAACAAGGGATTCTTGATGCCCTTTATGCTTCAAAACAACATGAACTTTCAAACTCATGTTTATTTGTATGTTTTCTCTCTCAAAAGGAACCAAAGAATATTCTTACAGCCCTAGATGATTCAAGCTGGGTAGAGGCTATGCAAGAAGAGCTTCTTCAGTTCAAGATTCAAAAGGTTTGGGTGCTAGCTGATTTACCTACAGGTGAAAAGCTAATTGGCACTAGATGGGTTTTTAAGAACAAAAGGGATGACAGAGGAATTGTGATCAAGAATAAGGCTAGACTAGTAGCACAAGGGTACACACAAGAAGAAGGGATAGATTATGATGAAGTTTATGCTCCAGTAGCAAGGATTGAGGCAATTAGGCTGTTTCTAGCTTATGCTTCATTTTTAGGCTTCACAGTCTACCAAATGGATGTCAAAAGCGCATTTTTATATGGTGAAATTGAAAGAGAGGTGTATGTTTCACAACCTCCTGGTTTCATTGATCCATTACATCCAAACAAAGTGTACAGAGTAGTGAAAGCTCTCTATGGCCTTCATCAGGCACCAAGAGCTTGGTATGCAACACTTGCTTCCTACTTATTAGAAAATGGATTTCAAAGAGGAAAGATTGATCAGACACTTTTCATCAAACAGCACAAGAAGGATCTTCTGTTAGTGCAGGTGTATGTGGATGACATTATCTTTGGATCTACAAGGAAGGAAATGTGTTTAGAATTTGAGAAGCTTATGAAAGATAAGTTTCAAATGAGTTCTATGGGAGAACTTACATTCTTTTTGGGTTTGCAAGTTAAGCAATCATCTGAAGGCATATTTATTAGTCAAGACAAATATGTTGCAGAAATACTTAGAAAATTTCAATTTGCTGATTCAAAAATAGCAAGCACACCAATGGACTCAGAGAAGCACCTTCTGAAAGATGAAGATGGAGAAAATGTAGATGTACACAATTACAGATCTATGATAGGCTCTTTGATGTATCTTACATCATCTAGACCTGATATCATGTTTCCTGTTTGTGTCTGTGCAAGATTTCAAGTTACTCCAAAGGTTTCTCATTTAACTGCAGTCAAGAGAATTTTTAGATATCTCAAAGGTCAACCAAAGTTGGGTATATGGTATTCTAGAGATTCTCCTTTTGATTTGGTAGCATATTCAGATAGTGATTATGCTGGTGCTAGCTTAGACAGAAAGTCAACAACTGGAGGATGTCAATTCCTTGGGTGTAGGCTTGTCTCATGGCAGTGTAAGAAGCAAACAAGTGTGGCAAATTCAACAACTGAAGCTGAATATATAGCTGCTGCAAGTTGCTCTAGTCAAGTTCTATGGCTTCAAAACCAACTCCTTGATTATGGGTACAATTTCTTAAACACTGTTATTTATATTGATAATAGTAGTACAATTTGTATTATTAAAAATCCGGTACAACACTCTAAAACAAAACACATTGAAATTAGGCATCACTTTATAAGAGATTGCAATGAGAAAAGATTAATTCAAGTTCTTAAAATTGCTTCAGAGCATAATTTTGCAGATCTGTTAACAAAAGCTTTTGATGTTTCAAGGTTTCAGTACTTAATAGCAAGTATTGGAATGCTTAATCTTTAAATTTTCAATATGATGTGTTTTTGTACATAAATTTTTGAAAGTACTGCTGGATTTCTAAGGTACTGCTATATCAAAATTTGAATTGTGTTATTCATACAGTTGGTTTTATGATTAATCTAATGCAAGACAAGTACTTTGTACATTGTTCTTTTGGTTTTAGACTAACTATTTCAGGTATGAATATGTAAACACAAAGGATATTTCAAGTGAAATGGGAACAGCAGAATGCCTATCAAATTGCTGACCATAGTAGATTTATGATGGACTGAGTTTAGGAATTAAACCTCCTTAAAACTTCTTTCTTGAAATCTAGTTATGATATTTCACATTGAATTGATGACTTAGTTGATCAGATAGTAACTGATACAACTCACTTTCTATCATTTTATACTTTCAAGTATAATGAGTTAGTCTAAGGACATCTGATAGAAATAACAGCTAGTGAAAGTGAATCTAACACTTGTGTTGGAGGTAACAATTGCTATGAGCTGGAAACCCTGTCAAGAAAATCTTTTGAATAGATTTATCTTTTCACAGGCAGTTAGTGATAACTGAAATACATTGGTTCTCACACAACCAGAGGTTATTTTTAAACCGAAATTTTGATTAGGTGTCTGTTACACACTTGATTCTTTCAAAATGGTTGAATGTAGTATGATTTTTCAATTCTAAAATCATGAACATACTACTAAATTAAATGATTTCTTAAAAGGATTTTTCAAGGATTCAGAAAAACCATTCATTAATGGATTATGAATCAAAATGTCCACTGATTCACCTCTCATAGGAGTTAACACACCTAGAAGTGATGAGGACAGCAACTTAAACTCTTAAGGAATTGATGGCTTCATGTACAATATTGTCTGAAAATAAGTTCAAACTGATAGATCAGGTGATATGAAGAGAAGTTCTGTAGTACATAGTGAGATCTTCCAAACAAGGGGAGGAAACAAAAGTTATTTACTTCAGGGGAGGTTATAATCTCAGAGAAGGAAATAATTGCCCAGAAAAGGAAGAGTAAACCAATATATGGAAGGAGAAGACAAGAGCATACAAGATGATGTAGAGGTTGAAAATGATTAGAACAGATCAAATATCTAGAAGGGATGAAGCATTCCTAAAGGAGAAAGTTCTATCTAGATCAAACGAAGAAAAGTTTCAATTTCACTTCAAAGACATGCTGGTTAGATGATTTCACTTGTTGAAACAAGCATCCAAGATACACAGCATCATTGCCTCTTACAATTCCTCCATCCAAGGAAATTGCACCATCTTTTGGTACAATGTTTTGATATTTGCTGAAGTCAAAGAAGATCAAAGCAGATGAGTTCAGAATAGAAGAATGTTCAGATTCAAGAAGTGTTTGAAAGATCTTCACAAGTCCTCATTTAATTCAGAAAAACATGTTTGAATTAATTCACATGTTTAGGGGAGGATTGTTGGGAATTAAATATTCTGAAGATTAGAGTATTAGAAATTACTCTAAGTCAAGGTACTGCTCGTACATCAAAGTATTGCTAGTACATCAAAGTACTGCTAGTTCATGATCAAAGTACTGCTGCTTCATCAAAGTACTGCTGATCAGTGACTCATAAGATAAGATCGAAAAGATATTTATTGTATTTTGGTCAAACATATACGGTAGATAATATCTTACTCCATGTGCTTAGTTAACAAGTTGTATACATAGATACATGTTGTATCTTATGTACTGACACCAATATGCATAAGTTAAATAAGTAAGTCGGTCAAGACTTTTAGCAAAATTGTAAAGATCTCTTGCAACTATAAAAGAGATCTTAGACTTAGATATTATATACTTGACACAATAGAACATACATGCACATGCATAACTGTTAGAACAAGAACAAAAACAATATCACAAGTCTAAAACATAAGATTCAAGGTTTTGTAACCCTAGTGAAAAACTCAAGATCACTCGTATTATTTGGAATAATATTGAATCGTTTAGTGAAATACTTTCTTTGTTCATTGTTAAGTAACAAACATAATTCTTCCATTTCCATAACATACATAACCTTCTAAGTGTGATTAAGTAAATTCCGCGTGCTTAATCATATTAAGTCAATATATCTCATACACAAAGACACAAGGTTTAACCACCTTAACCGTGTATACACTAGATCCTCACAAACATGATTCTATTAGCCAATACAATTTGCATCATCAAAAACTCATAATGATCACAACGAGTACGAAAGCAGCTTCATGAATCGTCTCAGGGAAAACTTCATATCTACTTTCACATCACCTATCTTCCTCTTCACGCATAAAACTGAAATGCTTTACGGAGGTTACTCTCAGTTAGTCATCTCCCTTCTTAGAAGTTCTTGTGGTTGCTTCATTAGTCCTTCAAACATTAAATGAGGCCGTCTGATACGGAGTTTTAAAGACAGAACAAATCAGTCATTGATACGCGGAAATGGATAATGATTTTGGATAGTGATACGGTTAAATTCACGATAGTCGATACGCCGCCACATACTTTTCTCTTTCTTCTTCATACCAACAGGAGCATCCAAAGAGAAACACTGAGGTGAACAAAATCATATTCCATAAGCTCCTTCAATCTCTCAACTTCTATGGCACCATGGTTTCCTCAACTGAGATCAGTTCAATGCCAACTCTACTTCCCAAGCAGGAGGGAATACCAAGAGGTTTATCAGAGAACATCGGAAAATTTTTGTACAACAAAATACTTCCAATGCTAGAGCTTCCAAGGGTGGATACTCATAGGTGTCAGGAGAAACTTGACAATCAAATAAGATCGGAGTCTGCACTTCCATAGCAAACATTAATCTTAACAGATTTAAGTGGTTGAGAGCCATCAAAACAAAGTAGGATGAAGTAGATGGCTAAAGGTCACATATCGGATACGGTAGTCTATGGTAGCTTTACGAAGAGCCATCCAATCCATAACCAAAAGACCTCAAAGTCAATTATATCAAGAGTAAACAGATCCGTAGAACGAATACGGTCGTTAAACCAGACGGATAGTTCATATATCGGAGTCAAGTACATGGTTCATCAAAGTGTTGAGATAGATAAGCGAACAGTTCAAGGTGTTGGAATCTTGTTAGCTTCTTAGCACAAGTGACAGGTAGGGTGTGTATCATTGGTAACACGAACATCGTATAACCGTCAAAAGTGAGATGTATGGAATATTAGTTATCAGCATCATCATGCTCAGTTAACAATTCCGTACTGAGATAGTATTTACATCATATCCTTCCAAAGGAACAGGTTGGCAGACAAGGTTCATCATTCAAAGGGTGGAAACAAAACTTCCTATATCCAGGATTAATAATTACCAGAGTTCTCATAGGAGTAGTAATGGATTATGCAGATTCAAGTAGTATCAGGTGATACATTTCATATCCGGCATGAGTAACGAATTTATAGAATGTGTCAAACACATTATGGTTGAATGACCTTCGAGGTGGTCGGAAAGGTATCAAACTGTTTATCAAACAGATCAGAATTGGAGATCAAAATCAGAAGGTGACACTTAAATGGTGTAAGGTATTCATGTAGTTTCCGAGGTATTCCAAACTTACTTGGTTATTAAGCTTAGGTTGCAAAACTTTCTAACCTCTTAAACAAATGTTCTTATATGGCATAGCTAAAGGCAGAGGCATGAATCCGAGTGATGCGGAAGCAGTGCTACTTACATAGATGTCCTAGCCTACCCATTCCTCACCGGTTATAACTTATGTTCCTATGGGGAGATCCTAAAGCAAATTCTCAAAGGTTATCTTATGAGCGCCTACAGTGGAAACTTAATGGTCCAAACTTCACAGGTTAAGGTTTAATGTACTACAAGTCGCAGCCTGGGCTCTGATACCATAATTGTAACACCCCAACCCGATAAGGGTAGAAGCATTACGTATGGTGACATATCAAAGCGCACACAAGCATAAGACTTAAATAATACAAATGAAATTCAACGGTTACAAAGGGAAAATCTGAAATACAAGGTTACAAAAGAGAACTACAATAAATGCTAAGTCTAAAAATGTAACACTTCTAGTCATCTCTAATCTAGAGTAGCTATCAAGGTATAGTCTTCTAAGTCCAAAGTACTCTCCCCCCATAACCCAGCTTCCAACTAAAACCTGCCGCAGGAAAAGAAATGCGGCTGAGCTTAAAAAGCCCAGTGAATAGATATATAAACAAAGCAGAGATGATAATAAGCACAGTCAAACGAATATGAATCAAATGGAACACAAGCATACACATCAAATAAGAATAGCTCTAGAGTCAAGGAAGTAAACGTCTACGAACACATCCAACCGAGCCACTCGATCGGACCAAAGATACCTAACAGATAGCCACGAGCGTATCTATACGAGCCACTCGTATAGACCAAATAATCACATCACATATACCTATCATGTCTAAGTGTACGGAGAGGGGAGACCTCTAAGTACCAAAATAGTGAGTGGGGTATAGGGCACATACAGCCAGTCACGAAACCAAATCACATATCAAATCATATTAGCCTATGATGCATCCATACGCCCCCTGCAAAACAAATCATATACGTACCATGTACTAGACAAGTATACGTATATATCAAAATGGCCAAGAGATCTCACATCATATCATATCATATCATATCATAACAAATGGGGACGCCGGGGATCAATCACACCTCCCCAGGAAGTGTCATGCCATCGGTGCCTTAATGACATGGCCATGGTACCTCCATGGCTAGTTAGCTCGGGCGACAAACAAACAAAGCACACATCATATCATCATATCAGAAGTAATCATACCAAAGGCATATACCGACAGAATCATATCAGAGGATCACATAGGTGAGACCATAGCAAAGCTCATATCAAACGAATCATATCAAAAGATCATAGCAAGGGAATCATATCAAAGGAATCAAAGCATATCAAATCATACGAATCAGAATCAAAGATCGAATCAAAGTATAAGGGAACATAGCAATGGCTTAGGGAATCTTATAATGAATCAGAAATCAAGATCAACAAGTCATGAGGATGAAAACACCCTTACTGAAAAAGGGTAGAATATCAGTACCTTATTCGATAGCAAAATAACCAAAGATAGACCACAAGACAACGGATCACTCCCGCTTCACAGAACCTATATGAATTCATAACCACATATTACTTTTAAGTTCATAAGAATTAGGTTACTCTTTTTAGTGCTCTTTCCCTTTTTAGTAACTTTCTATTTTTGGTAACTTTCCATTTATAGCAAGTTTCTATTTTTAGCAGATTTTCCGAATTAGTAAGTTTCTATATTTAGAAGGTTTCCATTTTAAGAAATATTCAAAGCTATCATTTGATAAGTTTAAAGTGACAATATTAATAGTTTAGGGTTCATAATAGTATTTATATAAGTTTAAGGTTATTATGGTAGGTTCACAAATTTTAGGGTTTATTAGGTAGATATGACAAGTTTAGGGACTATTATGCAATTATCATAAGATTAGGGTATAAAATGTAATTATCTTAAATTTATATGGTTTCACAATTTAAGTCCTTTAGTTTTAGAAAAATGACAATTTAATCCCTTTAGTTTGGAGAATAAACACATAATACCCTTTTAATATCTTTTACACCTTTTAACAGATTTTACACATGAGCTGGACCTGTTTAGTCGAATTTTTGAATCATATAAGAACTCAGAAATAAAATCCCCAAAAATTCAAAAATGTACCTAAATGTCTTAAGAACCTACACTAATTTTTCCAGATTTTATTAGCTAGCATAACTATAGTCTAAAAAATCCATTTTGCCAATTCGTCCAGATTTCTGATCAGTTTTAACACCCGAAAATTTTGTATCTCAATTCCCTATATATAAAATTTATAAAAGTCTAAAAAAATTCCAGTAAGTGATATACATATGAAATATTAATCCTGTAAAAGGGCATCCTCTATTTCGACATGGTTTGCAAATGAGAAATCAAAAACACGGACTGATTTTCCAGACTTACGAATTCAGTTTGACACTTAACTTTCTAAAAATCAAAAAGTTGCCTTCCCGACCTCTAAAAATTAAAAGGTTAATTTTCCCAGAAAGCTCTTTCATTAAAATTCATTTTAGACTCCAGAAACACCCAAATACCCTTTGTTATCATCAAGATCTAATCGATTAAAGTCGGCCTAAATTTCTGATCAGAAACTGGTGTATAATTTTAGGTGATCTTTTAGGGTTTTGCTATTCCAAAGATTATTTCCATTGCTACAACAATTATAATATACATCAAATCAAACCTAGTTTTATTCATATGTGATCTTAACATATTCATATCAATTATTAACACCATACAAATTATAGGTCGATCCATTTAGGGTTTGTTCATCACTTCGAATGAATAAAAATTATACATGTATGGTTACCTTATAATATGAATGAACACAAACACAAGATCAAGATCACCAAGCTTCCTTTGTGGCTTTCTTTGGATCGACAAGAGGAGAGGGAAAAACAAGGAGCCGAATTTTTTTTAGTGAGAGAGGAATTAGGGCTTGATGAATGTTCAGTTATGGGTTTTCAAGGGAAAACCGTGTATTTGATTAACATAATTAAGGAAGGGATTGATTTTTTTTTGGGCTCATATCAATCAATAATAATGCATGATTATCTCCTTAATTGGGCCAAAATTTGGTCTTATGGACACCTTAAAATCACCTGGCATGGGATTGGATGTAGGGAACATTTATTTTGTTGGACTTTAGTTTAAATGCAAGGTTTCATATGTAGCTTAATTCATTTGATAACTTATGATGTAATTTTCTTAGGTTAAGTACAAATAAATGTTACTTATATGATTTTCATAAGTTCTCAAAATTTTAAATTTGAGGGCATTTTTGTCATTTCGGATTGTTTTAAATTTTGGGATTTTACATTTGTTCTTGTTGTGAGTGATATGGTAATGTCATGATCTGCCTTCCACCATCGTTCTTTAATCACGGTGTCTTTACGTCTTTTCCACCATGCTCATACTTCTTTTGACTTTTGATCTTCATGCTTCAAGTAATTCTTACTTCTTTGGCTTCAATCTTTGACTTTTGAACGTTTGTTTTGCCTTGGCCTTTGACTTTCTTTGACTTCTTTGAATGTTTGTTTTGCCTTAGTCTTTGTGAGAACTTTCTTCGTGATATTAGCATGAGCATGATGGAAATGGTGGTGGTGGAACTCCTGGTCTCCATAAATACCTGCAAGTAAACAGTTAGCAATAAAGTATCCGACACTTACAGGTTCGGACTTTGAGATCGTCAACAGCATAGTGTAAAGACTTTCTCTAATCCTTGCCAAGGCCGTTCCTGAACCGGATGCCCCCAAGGGAGCTAACTCAAATACACCGAAGTGTATCAACGATTCAGGTGAGCCGCTGAAGTATACCGAAGTATCACTCCATGACTGTAGACCGTTTGGTGCCACCTCGAACACTAAGCGTAATCCACAAGGGATTACCGAAGTAACCTGCTGTCAGGGCTGTTTGATATTGACCTTGGCAGGAATTTCCACTCAATCACTAAGAATCATAATTGTGAGTTCTCTCATGAATGTTCTTGGCAGATTAATAAGATCAACGTAGGGCTCTTATAATTTACAACTGGTGTCCTTATTGTTGAACAACCAGTGTAGAAATATTAAGTGTTCCTAAGAGATCTTTTGATGTATCTCACGGTTCTAGACTCGATTTAGTGCTCATTGGTTTTTAGTCGTCGGAGGCATGGAGCAGAGTGCCTTCTTTTCAATATCAACTCATCTCGAAATGAGAGGTCGATAGATAATAAAGGGTTCTCCGCGAGAAATGAAACAAGTATCTTTTGAAAGACACTTGAGTGGCTAGAAGGTTTAGTGCAGTGCGTTACTGGGTCCATGACGGCTTAGTCTTCAATACCAGTGTCTCTTATAGTGACATCCAGTAGCATATGAATTGAACCCTAAGGTTGAACATATGGAGGGCTATTTCTTTTCACCATTTCTTTTACTTTTCTTTTTAATTCTTTAACCCCTTCTTTCTCCTTTCATTTCTTTACTCCTTTTTTCCATCATACCTATGACTTTCTAGTTCTAAACTATTGGTATTGTCCATGGGTAGATCCCTCCGGCTCTGGCGGATCATAGGACGTAATTCCTAAACTTAGTCACCTTATATCTCCATGAATATCCTATGTTGCCATAAACCAATTATTTGAAGATCTCTCAAAGTGTTTATGATTGTAAAACATATATTGCTAACACTTTGAGAGTTTTTCATTTTCAGAAATACTCCCCCTTCACATGTGCTCATAAGTTTTTAATATAAATTTGCACATGTCGGGTGGAGATAGCACTTTTGAATTGATTGATTTTCAGTGAATATGACCATTGCGAGACATGTTTACATCACTAGTTAAACTAGCTTGAAATTATTACCCATCCAGGTCATATTCAAAGAAGAATCTCTCGAAATCGGTACCCTCTACTCCGACAAGTCCTTTGCGAGACACGTTTACATCACTGGATAAACCAACTTGAAATAAATACCCGTCCCGGACAAGTCTTTTCGATTAACGACATTTAACTTTCTTCAATTCGAGGCTAAAATATGAGTCAAGCTTACGAGAGATTTCATACTTTAAGTTACCATATTTTAATCACATACTTATTCTCCCCCTCAAAAATAGCATATCCATGTTGTTTTTGGAAAACTTTTGATTAAAATATGCTTTTTGAGGTTTACGGGAAGAATTTCAACAAGAAATTTTGTGTTTTGAACAAAGATTTTTTGTTTCAAGTACTCCCCCTTAACAAGTGAAATCACCTTTTAAGAGGGAATACTTGTTCTTTTGAGCAGAATTTTAAAAAACTTATCAAAATTTTGATTAATTCTACTAAAAAGTAAGAAGCTTTCGCTCCTTATCTTAGGATTAAGGCACTGAAGCATACCTCAGGGTCCTTTCTTTACAAATACGGGTTGTGCACTGTTATCTGTGCACAAGCCATTATAAATGATACAAGCAAGTATAATGAATCAAGAAATTATCCAACTTTTACATCATTCCATGCTTCTGAAGATAGTAAAAACTGGATCAGGTCTTTGAAAATTCCTGATCGGGAACAATGGTCTTCCTCCAACATAACTTTCAAGTCTCCTCATCTGATCTCTATGAACAAGCCTTCTCTCGATCTTCAGAATGAATTGACGAACTTCTCTTAGTTGAGAAGCTGTCCACCTGCTGGTCTTGTATAGTTCTCGATCTCTAACTCGAATCACCAACCCATCACGAACTTTCATGAGCATGTGGTCACAGATTTTGTGAACATCTTTGTATCCCATGAAGCAGTTGATTGAAAGATCACTCTTGTAAACAAACTCGAAGGTTGGTTCTTTCTTCATGGTATACTGGGGCTCTTGGTTGATCTCAGGAAGATATAGAACTGGTGCGGTTAAATTAATCTTCCTTTGATAGCTCTCGACCCCAAGCTTCAAGTCTTCTACACGTTCTTGTATAATCTTCCTTCTGATGAAGTGTAGTATTGAAGTGCTGAACGCGTAATTAAGATCAGTGGAGAAGTGTTGCATTTTCCCTTGAACCTTGATGAGATACATATCTTCAAGGTCGTTGAGGTTCAAGTCTGGGGAAATCTGCTTCTAAAAATGTGTGCATCTGCTGATTTTGTCTTCTAACCTTGATTTGAGTTAGAAAGGTATAATCATACCTCTCTTCTACTTCAAGATTGACCACAGCAAGTATCCTGAGATCACTCATCACTGGAGTTGGAGACTTCTTTGTGAGTTTACTTTGTACCATGTTTTCCTCTTCTCAAACCAGTGATAAATTTCCAATTGCGCATCTTGATCATACTTCACTCTGTTTGTAACAAAGAGTCTTGTAGCAGTTTCTTCGATGGCAGGTTGTGGATAGCTTGCTGCAGGAATCAAGGTTATGAAAGTTGCATATTTGAGTTGATACTTGATGCCGTGCACAAGGAGTTTGAGGTCACTGTTGAAGAAGAATTTATACGGGACAACAAGTTGGTCTGAAGCTCCAATCACCGGTAGAGGCTTTGTCCAATCCGTACTATATGGTTGGTTGGGTTGAGAAGTGCTATCAACCACATGCACGTCTGGATTTGTCCAGCAGAACTCGCTAGACATTGCTCGTGCAATTTTTCTAGGTGATACTCAAGCTCAGCTGCACTGGAAGACCTATCTTTAAGCAGATTGAAAGCATCATTCTTGATTCGACGAAGTTCTCCTTTCATGAGCCTTTTGATGCGTTTGTCACGTTTGAGTTTTTGCGTGAACTCAAGTGTGCGACCTTTGATCATGGAGTCATCGTCTATATGAGGTTGAGCACAGACAAGTTAATCGAACCATTCATTCCATTTTATTGTGTCTCCATCTAGTCAGGAATAATAGTTGGTCTTTTGGAAGTTGTAATTTTGCCAGGTTTAGATGTTGTTGCTTTTGACTTGGGTGGTGAATCTGGTTGATCTTGATGTTGTTGAAATTGAAATTCCTCATTTGCAGTGAACTCAAACTGATGCTCCATTGCAGTAGGTCTGGAGCCGGAAGACTTTGGTGGTTGGGAGGTTGTTGTGGTTGCTGAAGGTCCGACAGGTTCTTTAAGTTGAGAAGCAGATCCGCCGACACCCTTTTGTTTCTTGGCTTGTGAGTTTGGATCTGGGTTTTCGTCCTCTCTTGGACGTTTACCTTTGTCGACCTCAACTTTGCACGACTCTTTCTCAATATTCGCCTTTATAGCCTTAGTGATGGCTATTTGCTCAGGAGTTGGTGAGGTAATGCTTGTTAAGCTTTAAAAGAGTTTAAGTTGGATCTCTTCCAGAGTTGGTTCTTTAGGCTCCATAGGTTGGGTTTGAAGGACAAGTGGAACTGTAGCCACAATATTCTTGAGCGTATTTTCGATGTTCAGATCAAGATATTCTTCCACCTTCTTAGATGCAATCTTAGGCAAGTACTTCTTCAAGTATACTTTGGTGTTGCCCTTGATCGCAATGAGCATCCTTTCTTGAACATCATTAGAAAGAAACTCATCGACACGAGCTTTGGTGTTTTGAAGCTCGTTCACTTGTCCAGCAAGGCCGGTGACCATATTTGTCAACGTTTTGATTTGGTCACGAAGCTGGTCATCTTTCTTGGCTCGTGCCAGCTTTACAGCCTTCTTCACCCTTTTTGAAGCTTGGGAGATTGCTTCATCTCTTTTGAGCCTAGTCATCTTTCTTGATTTCTTACTTGTTTTGCTTGTTGTTGCTTTTGTTGGTGGTGGTGAAGTATGTGTGGATGATTCAGGATGTTTTTGGACTATGGGTAGAGAAGCTTGCTGAGATACTGGAGGTGTTTCATGGGTAATTGGTGGAGAGTGTGGAGGAGTGGTTGGAGGTGTTTGAATATATCGTTCGGCTTCCTTTTCCTCAGCCAACCTTTCTTCTTCCTCTTTTTTCTTTTCTAATTCCAGCTCTGTAGCAGCTTTACTGATCTCTTCCTCATCACTAAGCACCTTCTCTGTCTCATTATCCTCATCCATGTCAAAGTCTCTAGCCTGTTCATCTTCATCCTTTTCCTCATCATTACCGGATTGATTAACCGGATCTAAACGAGGTGGAATAACTTCTTTAACAACTCCAGACCCACCGGGTTGATTAACCGGATCAACGGAGGTCTGGCCTTTATCAAAGTCTTTGGCTAGTTCCTCGTCAAGTCTCATTTGTTCTTTAAGAATCATCTTTCTTCGCCTTTCTTCATCAGCTTTAAAGGACACACAACTTTCTTCTAAAGCAATCTTAGTAGCTATTTCTTCCTTGTAGATTGTTGGTTCATTATCGGTCTCCGTATTAGAAATGGATCCCTCTTCTTCAACAATCTTTTCTTCTTCTGGCTCGGGCTTAGCAATCTTAACCGGAACTCTCCTCTTTGTGTATTTAGGAGCAGCTAGTTTGATCTTCTTAGATGTGCTAGAAGTGCTGCCTGACTTGCTTCCTTCCTTTGATTGAGTCCTAGCTGGAGCAGGCTGAGCATCGTACTTGCAGAAACCTACATGTCACTCATTAAATGCTTTATCATAACTGATGTACGCTTTCATTTTCTTTACCTTATATGTCAGAAGAGCTTCAGGTAGTCTCATCCCTTATTTACGTGTGCTTCCTTTAGGGATGTAAACTGAACTGATGGTTTTATCATTAGCAAATAAATGCTTTTCTTGGTCTTCAAGACGTTGAGGGATGTCAGTGTTGTCTTCAAGTAGATGATAGATGATAAGCTTGGTGTATCTGACGAACGGGATTTTGGTGAGAGGTTTTAGGTAGTGACTTTGAATTTGGAAGACGATGTCCTCCCAGATGAGTTGAGCATAGTCAATTTGCTTTTGGTTAACCATACCCCAGAAAATTTGTAAATGAGACAGACGGGGGTTCTCATGACCACTTTCCCTTTCGGAGACTGATCGGGCCAAGATATAGTATATAGTTCTCCAAGGTTGGGGGATTAGTTTAGGTTCGACCTTGGAGAATCTCTTCAAAGGCTTGTCAGGTTGTACATCATAGCCAATCTCCATCAGGAAGTTGAGAACATCTTCTTCAGAGGGTGTTGGATGGAATTTCTTGGCAGGTTCAGGAGCTTCTGGCAAGAGTAAGGCCTTGCGGAGATAGTTGATATCTATAGTCACTTCTTTTCGATCCAAAGTGCAAGTAAAGGATTCTTCTCCCAAATCTAGCTTCATTGTGCGCCATATTTGATGAATGTAAAATTCGGGAATAGAAGCGGACTTGTCCAGCATGCTCCTACACTTATGCAACTTGAGAATCTCTATTGCTATTTGACAGGTAGGTTCCGCACACTTTATCTTGTGAAATTCCACGCGAGCATTGTTCTTGCCAATCTCCACATCGTAGTCTTGTGGAAAAGTGTTTTCCTTGGTGAGCATTGGGAGTGGTTATTGTGCAGCCATTTGAGATATCTGAAACATCAATCAAAACAGATTTTTAGGATACATGAATGTTAGCAAATTGTTAATCTTGTTATTAATCACGTGGCCCTTTTGTTGCTTAATTTGATTTTACATGTTTTAGTATTGTGTGGATTACAAGTTAGAAACTGATTTTATTAAATTGCACATCAATTTCGACAACTTGTGATTCATTTGAATTTCGGCAGTTTTAATGAATTGTGACATTTTTCTTTAATTGCAACAGTTTTGGCCAATTTCGATGGTTTTTAGAATTCCGACAGATTTTATCCAATTCCGATGACTTTTGAATTTCGATGATATTTGATCAATTGCGATGAAAAAATCTGAATTGCTATACGCCATGTCCAATTGCGATGGAAATTTTTAATTTCGACATGTTTTGTGCAATTGCGACAAATTTATCTAATTCCGACGGATTTTTCAATTCAGACAAGGCTTATCCAATTTCGATGGATATCGCAATTTCGACAAATTCTTATACAAGAAATTGCGACAAACACTATAGACATACATTTTCTTGAATCGTTATCGAATTTGGTTTTCCTGTCCAATTTACACCAAATCACAAGTTATAATATGCTCATTAAGTTCATTTACACACAACTAAACCTTGTTTATCAAATTAGAATGCAACAGGTTGCAATTCCGACAAACCCTATTCTAAGAATCATCGGATTTCATTTAAACATGTTAGAAGTTTGTTTGTTTGATTCCAATGGATTCGTATGATGTTTCAGAGATCATTTGTCTATATATTAACATTTTTTAGCCACAAATCAAAGAGATTGAACCTTGTCGAGTTCATCTTAAACCCTACAAATCTAAATTCATTCAAATGTGTTTATGGGTTTCATTCAATGATCAAATCATGTTATACGACTTATAAGAACAATATCCCAACCAATTTATTAGGTCAAAACACAATCACATGATTTTCTCCAATTTTAACGTATGAACCCTAATTTTGAAAAATCATCAATTCGAGTTTCTGGGTGCGATTAAACACTCATAACATGTTTAGGACTCAATTCCGACCATTTCCCACCATTCGATTTAGTCTCAAACACTTAAAATCATATAAACCCAACTCGACATAAACCCTAAACCTATTTTAATCGATTTAGAAAAATTAAGCCTTTGGATCAAAAAATCCTTAAAAACCATGTCTTATAATCATCTATAAGCACTCACAGATTTGAGATTTCTTGACCGGATTTAAAGATTGAATTTGAGTCGTGGATTAGGTTTGGTGAAAAGTAAATGATGTAGGTGAAAATGTAATAACTGCGATACAAGTGCAGTTATTGCGTTATTTACTTTTGTTTTGTTAAAGTTTTAAGTTTCCAACTTTGTCACATTAAGTCCCTTAACCACAATTAAGGTCCTTACTCACAAATCATTAACTAGACTTGATATGTTTTTAACAAGAACAATTTAATACACCCCTTTGACTTATGAGTATTAGAAAATATTTTAAGATCAAGGAGTGTATCACAACGATAATATTACCACCACATTTACAAAGCAACCACTTTAAGGATATATGTAAGTACAAATTTTAATGAAAATATTAAAATTTGAATTTCATACTCCCCCTCAACACTTGTTTAGAAAGAATTAGTAATGTGTTTAAATGAACAAAGTGTTGATGGCAATTTTGTACTTGCATTTTTTTTAATAAAAATGAAAATCTTTTTGGTGTTTTTGATAAAATATTTACAAAGATAGTTTTGGTGTTTGACTTTCTTAGTTGTTTGTAAGAAAGTTGTTTATATCCTCTGGAGTCAAACACCTCATACCAATTTGGTGAACTAATTTCACAAATCTTGCATGGGGCAAGGCTTTGGTGAATATGTCTACCAATTGGTATTCTGTACCCACAAAATATAATTCAATAGTACCCTGTTCCACATGCTCCTTGATGAAGTGATATCGAAGTGCAATGTGTTTTGACTTCGAGTGTTGAACTGTGTTGCATGAGATGGCAATGGCACTCTTGGAGTCGCAGTACATGAGAATCTTGTTGAAAACGTAACCGTAGTCCATCAGTTGTGATCGCATCCAAATGACTTGAGCACAACATGCTGACATGGATACATATTCAGATTTTGTAGACGATAATGAGGTACAATCTTGCTTCTTTGACTGCCAAGATACAAGTTTGTCTCCAAGAAATTGCACTCCCCCAGATGTACTTTTACGTGTATCTAGACATCCTGCATGATCAGCATCTAAAAAAGCAATTAGTTCAAAGCCAAAATCCTTCGGATACGAGATCCCCAAATGAATGGTTCCCTTTATGTATCGAAGGATTCTTTTAACCTCAGAGAGGTGTCTTTCAGTAGGTCGAGACTGATAGTGGGAGCAAAGATATACAACAAAAACAATATCTGGTTGGCTAGCTGTTAGATACATTAGTGACCCAATCATACTTCAGTATTTTGTAGGGTCAATTGGTGTCCCATGTAAATCAGCATCCATCTTTGGAGATGATGCAGACATAGGAGTATTATATGTGTCACAACTTGTCATGGCATGTTTCTTTAAAATCTCTAGAGCATATTTGGAATGATTTAGAAAAATACCACGGGGAGATTGATGAACTTGAAGTCCTAAGAAGAACGTAAGTTCACCCATCATAGACATCTCAAAATTTTGTTTCATTAGTTTTGCAAAAGCATTTGAGTACTTTTTATGTGTTGAACCAAAAATGATATCATCAACATAAATTTGAACAATTAAGATGTCCTCCCCGTGTTTTTGAATAAACAGTGTAGAATCAACAGATCCTTTGGTAAAGTGATTACCAATTAAGAATGCGGACAGTTTATCGTACCATGCCCTCGGGGCTTGTTTAAAGCCATAGAGTGCTTTCTTGAGTCTATACACATGATTTGGATGATCTGGATTGATGAAGCCCTCTGGTTGTTTGACATACACTTCTTCATGGAGTTGCCCATTCAGGAATGCAGTCTTCACGTCCATTTGATAAACGGTGATGTTCTTGTGGGCAGCATACGCCAGAAACATGCGGACAGCTTCAAGTCTAGCCACTGGAGCAAAGGATTCTTCAAAGTCAATGCCTTCTTCTTGGCTAAAGCCTTTGGCAACCAGACCAGATTTGTTACGAATAATTGTTCCATCAGCATCCAGTTTGTTTTTCCAAATCCATTTAAGTCCGACAACATAGACTACACCAGGTCTTTCTACCAATTCCCAAACTTCAAGACGTTTGAATTGATCAAGTTCTTCTTGCATTGATTCAATCCAATTGTCATAAGTCAAGGCTTCTTTAATATTCTTTGGTGCTGCTTAACAGACGGTAATTGCATAAATGCATGTTTTACCATATGTGTGAAGTCTTTTCCATGTCATGAATGGATTGTCTGGATTACCAATCAAATTTACTAAAGGATGATCTCTTGTCCATTTGTGGGTTGAAGGGTAATGTTGAAAATTATTGTGCATATTAGACGGAGCCATGTTGCTTGTTGATGACTCAGTAATATTGGGAACGGTTTTAGCGGGGCAAATGGATTAAAGAATGCATTTTCGTCATAATTTGCGGGTGCGGGTACTTCTTGTTTTAGGAGATCTTCAGTTGCATTCTCAGTATTGGAAGCGGTTTGTTCTTCTGTTGATGGTGATTCAGTTGGAGGTGCATCTGCAACAACTGTTGTTGTAGTAGCAGGTGTATCAGGTACTGGAGTATGATCAGGTTGTGCAGCGAAACTTGTTGATACATCTGGTGCACGATTTGCAAAAGAATCATTGAACAGTGGAGCAAACAAGGTTTACAAATCCTTACGGTTGAGGGAGAGTGGTGCAGCTGATTGATCAGGAAAGTTTAGACGGTTAGTTGCAGGTCCTAAGCTGTTTTGCTCAAAAGCCATCTCTGTGAGTTCATCAAAATTAGCATGTATTGTCTCTTGAATTTCTCTAGTGCGATGGTTCCTGATACGGAAACCTTTAGAGTTCTCACAATATCCAATAAAGATACCAATGTCAGCTTTGGCTTTTAGTTTTCCAAAGTCATCACGATCATTATTTAGGTAACAGAGGGCACCAAATACATGAAAGTAATTTATGTTCGGTTTTCGGTTGTGAACAAGCTCATATGGAGTTTTGTGATGCCTTTTGTTGATCATACAACGGTTTTGAGTGTTACAAGCGGTTGAAACAGCTTCAGCCCATAGGTAATCAGGTAATTGAGTGTTGATTAACATCGTCCTTGCAGCTTCCACTAACGTCCTGTTGCATCTTTCGACAACCCCATTCTGTTCTGGACTTCATGCAATAGATGTTTGGTGTTCAATTCCCACTTTCTCAAAATAATCACGAAGAGTTTGATTCTTGAATTCTGTTCCATTGTTTGTTCTGAATTTTCTAACTGTATTGCGAAGCTGAACCTGAATTTTAGTGAGAAAGGTGATGATCATCGAAGGAACTTGATCATTGGTTCGTAGAAAGTAGACCCAAGTCCATCTGGAAAAATCATCAACAATTACCAATATGTAGCGTTTACCGTTGATTGTTTGAACACACATTGGGCCACATAGATCCATATGAGTACTTTTTCCTTGTTCACATGCTGGACATAGGTGATCTTTTGCATATCGAAACCTTGGAAGACCGTCAACTAGTTTATGACGAGAAAGATCTGTCATGGTCTTGAAATTCAGATGAGACATTTGTTTGTTCCATAGCCAGGATTTTGTTGAATGTGCTTTGGAGAGTAAACATATGGGAGAAGAAGCGGTCATGTCAGACATAGAAATGGTGTGGAGACTAGTTCCGCGTTTGCCTGTCATGAGATCATTTCCTTGTAAATCCCGAACGAAACAGGTTTTCTCCCTAAAAGCTACTTCCAAATCACCATAAGAAAATTGCCCTACTGAGAAAAGGTTGTGTCCAAGGCCTTCGACATAATATACACGGCTAATTTTGATGTTTCCATTGACATAGTCTCCATAGCCCATTATAGCAGCAAAATGATCATTCCCGAATCTGATAGTGCCTATGAACTTTGCAACAAAGTTTACTAAAAGCTTGAGGTTGCCTGTCATATGTCGGGAACAACCGCTATCAACAATCCAAAGAACAATTTGAATTACCTGCATCACATGAAGACAATGCAGATGGAGAGATGGTAACGGTGGAACCCGTTGGGTTAGTAGCACAGTTATTAAGCATTTTAGGTAACCAAGTAAAACTAGGTTTCCTTTGTAGCCAACGTTACCATGTCCAACTAGAAATTACACTTGGTGGTTTTCCTAATATCGATTTAGAAGCATTAGTGGGCCTAGAGGAAATACCATATGTACGCTCCTTATTACGAGACAAGAGAGATTTTGCAACACACTTTTTATGATCACCAGATAATATGCTTGTACGACAAAACACACAAGAAGCATCAACATTCAAAACATTCATAACATTCAAAGTCTTAGCATTTGTTACATCAAGATTAGAATTACAAGTTTTTAAGTTTGATTCTACATCAGACGCAACATGCTTTTTATTCAAACTCCTAAGGTGGTCTTCTACTTCTTGGTCTTTTAGTGTGCCGCTCTTACGTTGCCAGATACTAGTCTTCTTTTTGTTGCTCTTAGGCTTGGATCTGCTAACGCTAGGAGGGGTGACTATTCCTGTAGAAGTCGACGCATTCAAATTAGTAGTCTGACGGGATGCTTGCCTAGGTGTTTTATCCACTTTATACATTCCTGGTGTAATCACATTTGTGTGAACAAACTTCCCATTTTTAAGTAATTTAATTTTCTCTTTGAGTTCAATGATGATGTGATTCTTTTATTGAATTTTTGAATCCAATTCTCTGTTTAAGCGAACAGTGTCATTCCGATTTTGAAAAACTTCATCAATGTCCTTTTCATATTAAAAAATTTGAGGTTTTAAAACAACATTTTCATTTCAAGATTCTGAACTTTAGAAGCGTGACTATTTTGAAAGGACATTGTTTCTTTTTGAATTTGTAACTTTAACTCAAAATCAAGACTCTGAGTTTGACACCATTGCAGCTTTTGATTGAGTTGAAAATTTTCTTTTGACAATTTACTTTGCACATCATCATTGATTTTGTTGATTCTCTCATTTTCTCTTTTTAAATTCACAATTTCAAGTCTCAACATTTCAGTATCAGCAGAGTGATCATCAACAAGCATATCATTGCAAGACATATAAATGGAATTCATGAACACATAGATAATATCAGAACATAGAACATCTTCCAAGAGTCGATCTGCTTCTTTTTGTAAACCTTTGTTTCGACGTTTTTGTTTTGAGATCACATTTTCAGTTGCATTGAAAGTGTTCATCATGGATGTTACTTCTGATTGAAGTTCCTGTTCCAAGTATGTTGCACAAAGACGCAAATGTTGAATATATGGTAAAAATTGTTTTTGAAAAATTTCTCTCTTTTCTTTTTCATAATGTTGATGCAAATAATGTTCTAAAAACGTTATTTATATCTTTCGATTACTTCACGTTTTGAGGATGACAAAATGTGAACTCACGTTACGTTAAAATTAACGTTAACAAGTTTTTAATCGGAAGATCCCGTTTCTACGCAAATCACTCTTGAACAAAGTTACAACTTGAACTAGTGATTAAAGAAGTGAATTCATGTTTTGAAAATTCACATTTTAAATGGGACAAAACATTTTTTCAAAAATACACATGACAAATTATTTTTGAAATATTAAGAAATGTTTTAATGGAAAAATAAGTTTGAAAATCACAACAGCTATTTTTCCCCCCAAAATCAGGTCCAACCTTCCCCAAATAAGTTTTCACCAGAAAAGACAAAATTTGGAGTGTCCTAGTCTACCACGGCTCCACGGTACCGTTAAATTTAACGGAGCCGTGGGTCATTTAATGGAGCCGTCCGTACCATTTTGAATTGTAACGTTCAGATTTTCTTTGCCTATAAATACCCACCTCTTTCACAGTTTTAGGCACCCTTCACACACAGAAAAATCCCTTAGTAAAATCCTCTCACACCTTTCACTTCTTAGGGCCATTTAGATTAGTTTTTCTTTGTTTCAAGAGTGATCCAATCATCCTTCAAGTGATCCTCTTCATACCTCTTCACTAGCAAGAGAAGAACACAAGTATCCAAGTTGATACAAGGTGTTGTCATCCCTCTTCATTAGCAAGAGAAGAACTCAAGTAATCAAGAAGATACTAGAGTTATAGTTGATAGGTTTTTGTAACTCTTGTTACAACCTTGTTGTGTCTTAGCATACATCAAGTTTATTTTCTTTTTGTGAGTGAGAGTGAAGATCAAGTGTGATCTATAGAGATAGTGAACATCTCTTGAAGCCATTGGGCTTGTGTGATTGATCAAGAAGATCAAGGGTCATTAGGTTAGTGTTAGTCGAGTAGAGTGAAGTGAGTGTTGATCATTGTGATCGTGTTGAGATCTTGGTGATCTCTTGAAGCCACTGGGCTTGAGTGTTTGGTCACGTGGACCTTGGTAGATTGGTGCTAGCTAAGATTAGCACTCGACATCTAGCTTAGTGTCGGAAATAGGATAAGCGATGTGTACGGTTTTCTCCGCCTGAAGGGAGGTTGTTGATATAGTGTTTGAAACTCTCGAGTGTGGTACTCGGGGAGTGGAGTAGGGCGAAGAAGAGCTTCGTAGCCGAACCACTATAAATCCTCTGTCTCGGTTTGATCTTTCCAACTCTACTCTTTACTTTTATTTGTTATTATTATGTAGCTTAGTTTGTAGTTCATATTGGTGTTGTTTGATTACACATAGAGTTCGAATCAAAGTTTCCAATAGCATACTTTTAAAACAAGATTTTTAAAAGAAGTTTTTAAACCGGTAAACTATTCAACCCCCCCTTCTAGTTTCCCACAATTGGTATCAGAAGCCACGTTAGTCAAGTTTTTAAAGTATATTGTATTTTAAAGCTTGAACCGATCAATGGATTCCGACAAATATCTAGAAGGGCAATCTATGCAAAGACCACCACTTTTCGAAACCGATTGCTTTATTTATTGGAAAACAAGATTCGAAACGTATGTGAAATCAAAAGACATTGATCTTTGGCATGTTATTACCGAGGGTGACTTTCAACCTATTCAAAAGAATCCAGAAACTAAAAAGGATGAAATAGTTTCTTATGATAAACAAAGTGATGAACTAAAAAGGAAATTAGCCAAAAATAATGAGGCTAAAATGATGATTTATAATGCTTTGCCTAAAAAGGAGTTTGAAAGAATTTTCATGTGTAATACGGCAAAAGACATTTGGAAAACTTTGTTAGTCACTCACCAAGGTAATAACCAAGTCAAAGAGAACAAGATAGATCTTCTTGTTCAACAATATGAACAATTCTCCATTTCGGAGGATGAGTCAATAGATAATGCTTTTGCTAGATTTAATACTATTATCACTAGTCTTAAAGCTCTTGATGAAGGTTATTCGAGTAAGAACTATGTTAGGAAGTTTCTTAGAGTTCTACATCCTAAATGGAGAGCAAAGGTCACCGCCATAGAAGAGTCAAAGGACTTGGCGGCATTGTCACTCGATGAACTTATAGGAAACTTGAAAGTTCACGAGATGATCATCAAGAAGGATTCCGACATTGTCAAAGGCAAAAGCGAGAGAGTTAGATCTCTAGCATTAAAAGCCAAGAAGGAGTCTAGTGATGAGGAATGTTCGAGTTCCGGTAGTGAAGATGAAGAGTACGCACTAGCCGTTAGGAACTTTAGAAAGTTCTTTAGGAGGAAAGGTAGATTTCCTAGACAATCTCGAGATGAGAAGAAGTCATCCCAAAGAAATCATGATGAAAGAAAAGGGACAAGTGATAGGAGATGCTTTAGCCTTTGTAGGAGGTTCTTGGAGTGATAGCGGTGAAGAAGAAGAGAAGAAGCCTAACGATGAAACGTGCCTAATGGCTCAAGCTTCTAACGAGGTACATTCCGACTCTTCTTATTATAGTGATAATAATTCATCAGTAGATGACAATGAATTACATGACGAATACAACAAACTATGCGTAGTTAGTACTAAGATCTTAGGTAGAAACATAAAGCTAAAATTAAAATTAAAAGAACTAGAACTACAAGTCTTAGAACTAAATGATCAAGTCAAGAGACTTGAGAAAAACAAGGAAGTAGATTTAGGATGCGGGTCATGTATTAGTCTTCAAGTAGAAAATGAAAAGCTTAAAGAAAATGCTTTAAGAATCATTAAGTTTGATGAAGGAACTAAAAAGCTTAATGATATACTTGAAAATATTAGATATAGTGAACATGACCGTTCGGGTTTAGGATTTGACCCAAATCAGGCTTCTACAAGTGGTACTAAACAAGTAAAATTTGTAATGCCTGAAAAGTCCATGTCTGAAGGTGACGGCACCATTAAAGATACAGACGGCACCACTAAATTTAGTGGTACCGTGGTACCGTGTGGTGCTGAGGACAAAACTGGGTCAATTCTGAAAAGTAACTTAAGTCCTAAACCAAGTCAAGTAGTTGTAAATAGAACTAGAGTGTCTACTCCAAGTAGAGAGGAAACCAAAGGCTTTAACAAACCATTGTCATCTCCCGAACATGGATTTGTAAAGCGTGACACTAGGTCAACTACTCCTCCACCTAGAAAGGTAAACTCTCCCAAACCTCGGTCTAGAACTCCTCTACCGAGAGGTAACTTTAGAAGACAAAATCATCCAAGTAACTTTCCCGTAACTTGGAATGATCGTCCACCACAAAGTTACTTACCATGGGAAATGTGTCCTCCATTCTCACATCCTAAACTAACGCAACAAATGCGTAGGATGTTTAACTCTAACAACTTTGGACCCATGAGATATTGGGGACCAGATGTTTGAACATTTGTTTTGCTAGGAGAACATGAGTGTAAATAAACATTGGAGTATAACAAAAGGAGTATGATGCGTTATCAAGCATATCCGGTGACGCAATAGTCAAGTCGTGTCTTTCATGCTTAACATTCAACAAAGGTACCCTAGTCTTATAGTTTTAAGAGCAAACACCTCAGGCACATGTACGCTTTCTTAAAACACCCTTTGTTAGTAGTAATGTTTGGCATGAAATAGTATAGTTAGAATCTAACATGGTAGGCACTATAACACAGAAACTCTATTCACATCTCATCATGCCAAATTCATCTTGTCCAGAAATGTTCGATGATCGCTTGAAGATCATGCGTGACAAGTTTGAATTAAGCATTGATGAGTGAATCAAGTTCCCTTCCTTGCACATATTTAATCCTGCCTAAATTAAGTATCCCTTTAAACTTATGTATATTATATGTATGAAATACATAGTTTAAGTAATTGTCTTTATTAAAAATAACGCCCATATTCGTAAATGCGAAACTCACAAGAGACGAAGAAGGTGAGTGTGCGGATATAACTAGGTTAGGGGCATAATAGGTAAAGTAGTTTACTTAACAGCAAGTAGGTCCATTATCATGAATAGTGTTGGCTTTGTGCCCACTTGTAAGAAGTATCCCAAAACTTCTTACATCAAAGTGTTCAATGTATCATACCATACATTAAAGATACTATACACTTGAGATTACGATATCTTGAGGAGATTGATGTAGAAAATGTTTCTATACCAACTCTGATAATGAGAGAGTTAATGTGGATTGAAACATAATGAGTAATGTTTGTACCTTCATAGGTTGATTAACAAACATCTTGGTTCCCCAAGAAACAAACTACTCTTATTGTCACCACGACCGAAACCGAGTACGCAAGCGCCGGAAAGGCATGACAACAAACACTATAGATGAAACAACTCCCTGTGAAGAGTAGCAGTCAAGATGCCATTAGACTTGTCCGGGAACCCTATAGTTTGCTCATGAACGAAGCTCGTCGAAGTACGTCATCTCCCCGCAGAAAGACATCTACTCCGTTATGATAACGTCGAAAGAGAAATCTTTTCTTTGAAAAGTATTTCTTCTCACCTTAACCTTTACATTCTCGTCAAATGACCTCTTAATACTCCATTGGAATTATTAATGTCATCTCTCACGTCCCATCATATGACTTTTCAAGTCATCCCTCATATCCCGCTCATGACTATTTCAATATTTCTATGGAAATATTAAAGTCATCCCTCGCGTCATACCTTATAACCTTTCATCCCCTCTTATGACTATTTGAATATTTCTCCAGAAATATTGAAGTCATCTCACACATCCATCTTATTCTCGACTCATGACTCTTGAATATTTCATTGGAAATTTCAAGTCATTCCCTAAGCCTCATCCCATGACTTCGTGATATTTCACTGGAAATATTAACGTCATTCTTCGCGTCTCGTCATATGACTTTTCAAGTCATTCCTCTCATCCCGCTCATGACTATTTGAATATTCCTTCGGAAATACTAAAGTCATCCGTCACGTCATACCTCATAACCTTTCATCCCTTCTATGACCTCTCGAAAGTTTCGCAGGAAACATTGAAGTCATTCTCTACAAATCGCTCATGACTTTTTAAGTCATATCCTTCACTCGTCACATGACTCATGAATATTTCACGGGAAATATCTAGTCATTCCTTGTGTCAAGTACTCCGACTAATTAAATATTTCATGGGAAATATTATAGTCATCCTCCTAAACACAACTCATAACTTCTATTTATTTCACGGGAAATACTAGAAGTAAATCCTCATCCAGTGACATCTTAGTCAATTTCCTCGGAAACACTAAGGTCATTTCCGGTCATCCCATTTAATCATCTTTCGTCAAAAAGTTTATTAGGTATAAACATTTTCCTCGTGTCAAAAAGTCTTACTAAATAAGTAAGATTAATCAGCCAAAAGTCAAAACAAAAGAAAAACTGGACCATCAGACATACGGCTCCACTAAAGAGCCACGGCTCCACTAATGTTTAGTGGAACCGTGGAGCCGTGCATCTGAAAAACGCGCCCAGTTACTCTTTTCTTCTGCACAAATTTTCCAAACACACAAAACCACTTCCACTTGCTGTCAAAATCGAATCATAACACCATAATTCAACTAAACTCTTGCAAATCAAGATTGAGGCATTGGAATCAACAAATCTTAATCACAACATCACTAATTGTAAGTAAATCACTCTTAATTTCATTTAATTTGAGTCTAGGGTTTGTTCTTGAGTATAAATCCGAATTGGGGATTTTCAAAATTAGTTAAACCCTTGTGAAATTAAGACTTGGATTAGAGAATGTAGTATTCACATGATTCCCTAAACCTAGGATTTCCAAAAACCCATTTATGTTGCAAAACCTAATCCGAAATTAATCACTAAATTCGGATTATGATTGATTATTTGTAACGGAATCATGTTTAGGATGATTAAAATTAGATTAGGAACGTTCTGCATTAAAGCTTTTCAATCTTAAAGCTTGTTGGCACCATGTTGAGGCATTTGCCAAACACCCCAATTCGATCATTTTTCGAAAAACTTCACAAGTCTAGGATCATGAAACCTTTTTCATACATTGTTGATGCAAATTAAAAACGTTTTTGCATGCATACATGAACTCTCAAATATGGCTTGAAGTACATAATTGATATGTATTGTTCGACATATTTGATTGAGCAAAAGTGAAGTTAGGAGCGTTTGGGTAATCTCTTTAGGATAATTTTAGAGTCCAGATTGCCGCACCTCCACATTGTTTGCATTTAGGCACACACACTAGAAGTGTAATCATTAAAATGCAACGAACTAACATATACAAAAATATTTTTTTGTAGACAAACAATGCCTCGAAATGATTATCAAGATACCAAACCCTACATTCTTAGCACTCTTGAAAATCTAAACATTCCCGATGAGCAAAGAGCTTATCTCGCTAAAGTCCAAAATCGATACATACACGAAGGGCGTGTAGTCGATGCACTCAATGTCACGACAGACAACATAAATGCCTGTTTCCCTTCTATCGAGTTCGATTGTTTATACAAAATAAACGATCAAGTCTGTCCCCGTTTTATTCTCGAGTTCTATAGTCGTGTCCGTACCTACACCGATCTTGACGGAAACGTCTTCCTTGATTTTTGGATTCGACACCAAAATATCATATTGTCTGTCACCGAGATTGGTCACATTCTCGGTATTCCCTCGTATGGTCAGTGTGCATTCACTAAAGACCATTCTCTAGAGTCTCTTGACTACAATCTTGAGAACGAAGGTGCCTATTGTACCGAAGTTCCCGACATTGAAGTAATTAAAAAAGTAATTCAAATCCCTCGAGTCACCAACACGTATCAAAAACGTGATGGTTCCATCGTCTACCTCGACCCAAACAAAATATACCTCAAAGAGCTCCGTCCCGATATTAGAAATTGGGAACTTCTTCTGCGTGAGAACGCGTTAAGCCTTGCAGGCAACCGTGATCACGTTTTGGCAAGTCTTGCCCACATGCTCTACTGTCTTAGTATCGAGGAACCTTACAACCTCGCATACTACATGGTCAAACGGATTGCCAGTATTCATCGTTGTTACGATGAGCTCATGCCATACGGCATGTTGCTTACTCGTTTATTCAGGTGGGTTACGCAAACCTACCCATCTCTCAATGATGTCGACTATGTCCTAGTCAATCCGGTTATGAAACCTCTTGGTGGACCACAACGTCACACAAAGCAACGTAAGGACAAAGGGTCCAAACGTGGTCGTAAATCCACTTCCGATATTCCCCATTCATCCTCCTCCTTCAGTCACGAATCATCATCTGAACCCATGGATGAGGACGATGATGAGGTGAACGAAGAAGGAACGTCTAGTTCTCAAATCCCTTCTCCCGAAACCTACTTTCGTAACCTTGATACCTCATCATTTCGACGTACAACCGACGTCGAAAACGGGATGGTCAACCTATCCTACATGATGAGAAGGCAAACTACAATGTACAATAGACAAGTGGAGATGCATGAGCAAACTGTCGGGGGTTTCAAGTCTATTGGGAAGGCGCTAAAAGGGATCGGGAGCAAGCTGAAGAAGTTGGGGAAGAAACGAGACTAGTTAGGATTAGCTTAAGTAGTACTATTAACTTAAGTATTATTAAGCTATTATAAATAAAGAGATGGCACTAACTTGCTTGGAATGTTCCCTTCTTAACATTCTAACACTTCAACATGGTTAATTTTCTTGTTAATTAATCCTCATGTTGTTTTATCTTGCCTAAACCATGCATGTTAGCTTATTTTATTACATGCACTAGATGTTAAAAATGCTTGAATTCATGCATGCTTAATAGTTTCCTAAATACATAGATGATCACATGATCATGTTAGTTGCTAGTTGAAACTAGCTTTAGGAATTCTATGTGTTTAGTAATTTGAGGCTTTGAGATTTGCAGCCAATGGATTCCCCAGAAATTTCCCCATTAAGGCTGCCTAAAACCTGCAGACCTGGAAAGAAGGTCAAAAGAGCCTATGGCTCCATTAAATAGGCCACGGCTCCACTAAATTTAGTGGTGCCGTAGCACCTTTAATGGTGCCGTGCCTCTGGAAGACGAAAACTGCTATTCTCTTCCACTTTTTGACTATCTTTTCCAGAAAATTTGCAACCAAAACCTGATTCCCATGCACCCAAATCCCCAAATCCAACATTTCAAACTTGCATGCTTATGTTTTGGCTATTTAAGCTAACATTATGCATTGCCATTCTTACACCCATCCTTACACCTTCACATTCACCATACCATCATCATGGGATCAAGAGTATTCAAGAAACCTAGATTCAACATCAAACCAACCAACCAAACCTCTCTAGTTGATCAATGGATCAAGAATGTCAACACACCCCAATCATCAACTAAACCTATCACCAATGACATTCCCCTCATTGATCTCACCTTGGATGATGAAGTTGAAACCCATACACCCATAACCTCTACCAAATCATCATCTTCTTTCACTACACCCCAAGCTCCATCCAAGGCAACCTCTATTCAACCTACATCCTCATCCTCCACAACAAGAATCAACACACACTCATCTCCACCTAGTCCCATTCACCCTTTAACCTTAACACTCAACTCATCACCATCAACTTCCCTTGAATTGGGAACTCACACAACACCCTCATCACTTTCAACATCACCACAACCTCTAACTCTCACCCTCACCCTTTCACCAAACACTCCCTTTGAATTTGGGAGCAACATATCATCACCTTCACTATCACTATCACCTCAACCCTTAATGGGTTATCCAATCATGTATCCCCTTCACTCACACACCTTGAGTTTCCCTTGTTGCAACTACAACCTTGAACTCATCATGAACCTAAGAGATGAGCTTAGCTTTAGGTTTTCATATCTTGAACACCTCCTCACACCACCCATAGGACCTATCATCCTTCCACCTCCTCCACCACACAATAGCCCAAACTAAACATGGTTATGTTTAGTCCCCTCAATAAAAGATTAGGAACCTTTTGAAGTTGGAAGCAAATCTAGAAGCCTCATGTTACTTTAGACGTTTACGTGTCTTCTTGTTAGTTTAATTTGCTTTCCCATTGTAGTCATACTTATGTATGACATTTATTTTATATTTATGTAATGGGCTTTTCATTTTGGCTTCTTAGCCATAATTTTTCTTGTGGTTGGATATTTGTCTAATGTGCTACTTGTTAGATATTGTATATTTGTCGTCTAACTTTGTTTTGTAGCATGATCCATTGCTCGATTCCTTTGTGTTCTCCAAATGAGGGGGAGTACACATCAAGGGGGAGCCTTAACCACCTTTTTGATTTGACAAAAAGGGGGAGAAATGGGAGTAAACTCATTAAAAACTTGTTAAAACTAATTTTAACCTAAAATGAGTTTATATTTTGTCATCATCAAAAAGGGGGAGATTGTTGATGCAAATAATGTTCTAAAAACGTTATTTATATCTTTCGATTACTTCACGTTTTGAGGATGACAAAATGTGAACTCACGTTACGTTAAAATTAACGTTAACAAGTTTTTAATCGGAAGATCCCGTTTCTACGCAAATCACTCTTGAACAAAGTTACAACTTGAACTAGTGATTAAAGAAGTGAATTCATGTTTTGAAAATTCACATTTTAAATGGGACAAAACATTTTTTCAAAAATACACATGACAAATTATTTTTGAAATATTAAGAAATGTTTTAATGGAAAAATAAGTTTGAAAATCACAACAGCTATTTTCCCCCCCAAAATCAGCTCCAACCTTCCCCAAATAAGTTTTCACTAGAAAAGATAAAATTTGGAGCGTCCTAGTCTACCACGGCTCCACGGTACCGTTAAATTTAACGGAGCCGTGGGTCATTTAATGGAGCCATCTGTACCATTTTGAATTGTAACGTTCAGATTTTCTTTGCCTATAAATACCCACCTCTTTCACAGTTTTAGGCACCCTTCACACACAGAAAAATCCCTTAGTAAAATCCTCTCACACCTTTCACTTCTTAGGGTCATTTAGATTAGTTTTTATTTGTTTCAAGAGTGATCCAATCATCCTTCAAGTGATCCTCTTCATACCTCTTCACTAGCAAGAGAAGAACACAAGTATCTAAGTTGATACAAGGTGTTGTCATCCCTCTTCATTAGCAAGAGAAGAACTCAAGTAATCAAGAAGATACTAGAGTTATAGTTGATAGGTTTTTGTAACTCTTGTTACAACCTTGTTGTGTCTTAGCATACATCAAGTTTATTTTCTTTTTGTGAGTGAGAGTGAAGATCAAGTGTGATCTATACAGATAGTGAACATCTCTTGAAGCCATTGGGCTTGTGTGATTGATCAAGAAGATCAAGGGTCATTAGGTTAGTGTTAGTCGAGTAGAGTGAAGTGAGTGTTGATCATTGTGATCGTGTTGAGATCTTGGTGATCTCTTGAAGCCACTGGGCTTGAGTGTTTGGTCACGTGGACCTTGGTAGATTGGTGCTAGCTAAGATTAGCACTCGACATCTAGCTTAGTGTCGGAAATAGGATAAGCGACATGTACGGTTTTCTCCGCCTGAAGGGAGGTTGCTGATATAGTGTTTGAAACTCTCGAGTGTGGTACTCGGGGAGTGGAGTTGGGCGAAGAAGAGCTTCGTAGCCGAACCACTATAAATCCTCTGTCTCGGTTTGATCTTTCCAACTCTACTCTTTACTTTTATTTGTTATTATTACGTAGCTTAGTTTGTAGTTCATATTGGTGTTGTTTGATTACACATAGAGTTTGAATCAAAGTTTCCAATAGCATACTTTTAAAACAAGATTTTTAAAAGAAGTTTTTAAACCGGTAAACTATTCATCCCCCCTTTCTAGTTTCCCACACATAATGAGAAAGAAAGGTGGAAACTGTTATCTCTAAATTACGTTCAATTGCTTGTTCCAAAAATTTTATGTCTTCCATAAATGTATCAAAATATCTGAGTACAAGACATCTTTTTGGTAATGGTGCAATTACTCCCGAATTTGGTAAAGGACCATTTATTTGTGCCACTGGTTTAACAGGACCAACCTCTGAAGAAGATTCATTAATTTGCATTACAAACCATGATTGTTTTGTTTTATCTTTTTGAGGAACGAACGTGTCGGTTATATGAGGTACTTTTGAGTAATCAAATGGTTTATTAAGCTTAACATTGCTCATTTTAGATCGACTATCTTCTTCCTGTTCCTGTTCTTCCTCACAATTATGTAAAACAACACGCATAATAGAGTCATCAAAAAGATGTTCTGCACTATACAACTTCAGATTTTCCTTGAGTGCTTTATGTAGAAAACGTGGTTTGTCATCCCCATTAGCAAAGCCATATCCTTGGGGATTTTTCTTTAGAGTAAACTTCTGAATTGTTTTTACCGACTCACCAGTTTTATAAATAACCTTTTGAACCTCTTTTAACTTACATTCCAACTCTACGATTTCCTCAAGATACGAATCAATCCGTTTCCTAGACACTTGTTTATGTTCAGAAAAACTAGTTTGACAAGTTGACAACCCTCTTTTTGTTTTGGAGAGTTCAGAATTTAGGTGTTCAACCTGTTGTTTGAAATATAATTTTTCTTGTTCCATTTGAGAAATCAAGTTATTTTTGGAAATAGTTAATTCTCGTATCTGATGTTCTAACTCTTGTTCTTTAACATAAGATTTTTGGAATGCAACTTCAAAACTTTTTTCGCGTTTTTCTTTTGTTTCATAATTTGTAAGTTGTATTTTATAGCACTAAAGATCTTTAGTCAATAATGCAACTTTTGCTTTTAAGTTTCTATTGATCTCATTGCATTTATCAATCTGGGATTTTTGTGAGTCCAACTGAGTTTGGGTGGTCAATAGCAAGGTCATGAGTTCTGGATCTGGACCAAGCAAAAGATCATTTTGTTCAAATTGATCATTGTTATCATCATCAATTGGATCATCAAATGTAACAACTGGTTTAATTTGATCTTCATCAAATGTAACAACTGTGTTCATTTGGTCATCTTTTTGAGGAGATAAGAATGCATCATCTTGAACAACATGCTCTTTGTTTGATGCAGATGCAGATGGTGATACAATTTCATGTATTATACATGTTGAATCTGGTACCTGAGACAGACCATCAGTATCATAAACTGGGCTTGTTTCACTCATGTGCAATTCCTGCATGTTGGCCATCAACATCACGGCTGCATTAGCTTCCAAGTCTTCCATATCATCATCAGAGTATGCATTTGCCATGAAGTTGTTCTCTTTTTCAGTAAGAGTGCCCCCAGATTCATCCTTAAGAGCAAGAAGTAGTGCTTTCATGTGATACTCACTTCCTCTTGTTCTCGGTTTGGGACATGTACTAGCCAAATCACCTTTTCCATTGCAATTGTAACATCTAACCATTGTATTTCCAATCCCTTGATTCCCGGTTTCAACAATCTCAGCCCTTCTCTGTGGATTACCAGCATTGTTCCTATTGGCACCTGCTGCATTAGACCTTTGCCTAGTCCCTGAGTTTCCTATGTAACCTCCCGATCCATTTCTTCCATAAGCTCTATTCTGAATCTCAACTCTTCCATCTTGGACAACAGCTTGATTTCAAGTGTTGGATGAAGTAAGAAGATGATTGTTGGATTTGTTGGAAAACTTGCTGAAAGCACGAGCAATTAATGCAAATCCTTCATTCAATGAATTGAAAGCATCATCTTCATCACTGGTTGCATTAGAGTAAAGCATGGTATCCGTGTTGTCATAAGGAACAAGTTGATTGTCAGTTGATTGCGGTGTTGAATCATACGGAATGAGTTTATTTGATGAGATTTGTTGAGGATAAGCAAAGTGATGTTGTTGTTGAACAAAAGCCTGGTTTGATTGTGGAGGTGGAGCAAAATGAGATTGAGCTATCAGTGCCAATGGGTTTGGAGTTGTTGACGGTGAATAACTACCACGAGTAACTCTATCTTTGTCAACTTCTGACTGATGATGCTTCAAATAATCATACAACAACCCATAAGATGCATTGTGTAGATTTTTTGCTTGCCGAACAAAGGTGACATATTTCTACCAGTCTGGACTAAGACAGCTGAGGAACTTTGTGTTTACTGCAATCCTGGGTAAAATAATATTGTGTCTGTCCAAGTCATTTATGATGTTGGTGAACCGATGGTAATAAGACTCTAATGATTCTCCTGCTTCAATCATGAACATTGTGTATTCGAGATATAGTTTTGATTCCATATCTTCTTGGTTCAATTCAGTGCCTTCCATGAGAAGACGAGCATGTTCCCACATGTCCTTGGTGGTTTTCTGAGAATCAATACTTTTAAAGATTGGATTAGGAATTCCTTGAAGAATGTAAGACCTTGCAAGTTCATTGGCTTCACGGTGAAGTAGTTGTTCTGCAGTAAGCTGAGCATCAGGAATAGGGGTCACAGTTGCTTCTCTTGGAGGAATAGCATTTGGATCTCTAGGAACCGTTGTAGTTGGCACTTGAAATAGTCCTTCAATGATAGCCAGTTCGATGAATCGTAAGAATTGACTTGCCCATTGAACATAGTTTCCCGGAGTGAGCCTAGGAGGTGTATCTAATGATCCAGCCTCATGTCTTGATTATTGACTACTTATGGCTTCACACATCTGATCAAACGAGTGTGGTTGTTTTGCTGGAAGTGGGTAGGACTGCATTGGTTGTTGTTGAGGGATTTGCTGTTGTGGAAAAAATTGATGTTGTTGCATAAAGAGTTGTTGTTGAGGATACTGTGGTTGTTGAGGATATTGTTGTTGCTGATGATACTGCTGTTGTTGATTGTAAAAGTAGTTGTAGTTCGGTGGTTGAGACATTCTTGTAGAAGTAACGTGTGTTCTTATGGATCTTGTACACAATTGAGAAGTGTGTTGTGAGTTCTAAAGTTTGGTTTTGGTTAAGTATGAATTAAGATGTTTTACTGTTCACTTTCAATTCCAACAAACACTGTTCACATTCAATTCCGACAATACACTGTTCACAATTGCTAATTGCGACGAGTTCTCTGAATTGCGATGGATTATCTAAATTCCGATGAAATTTCTAATTCCGATGGATTAATCCAATTCTGACAAAAGTAGCTGAATTCCGATGGACTATTGAATTTTAATGGATCTTTGGAATTGCGATGGACTTTGAAATTTCGACAGAACTTTGCAATTTCGATAACTTATCTGAATTGCGAAGGAACTTGGCAATTTTGATAACGTATCTGAATTGCAATTCTGATAATTTTCTCACTAACTTATACAAGATAGGAGATTTTCCTTAAAGTCGAAGTATTTTCACAAGCTTGTTCAAGCAAGGAATCTACTGAGTAAACAATTTCGATAAGCCTTAGGTCATCAAATCCGATAAACTCTAAGTTTTCCAATTCCGATAAACCCTAATCACCAATTCCGATAAACCCTCGTAACGAATTCTAATAAAACCTTTTATCCAATTATGATAGAAACACAGTTTAATCAAAATAATTTTTACCAATCAAAAACGATGTTTAAACTGAATCCCTTTGGATCAAAACGTTTAAAAACACTTAAGTAATAAGAAAGTTTCAAGCTTTAATGTTTTAAATGAAATTTGCAGAATTTCGATGAGGTGCAACTAATGAAACCGAATGTAAATCTAGTGTTATTCGAAAAATATCTTAACTTTTGACTCTAAATCAAACTTCTAAACACTATAAAGATCTTAACACTTTACAAGTGTGAAGAATAAGTGCTAGAAATGAGATTTTGTCACTAATTAACTATAAAACCAAACGTAAATAATATATAAGCTACGTACTACTCAATAACACACAACTCAGTGATCTTCTAGCGAATGATACCACTTGTTAGGTCCTATATTAATCACAACACAAGTAATATAACACGTACAAGATGATAGAGATGAGAGAAGAAGAGAAGGTCGGATCTTATTTCACACGATAGAGTAGCAAAACTTCATTAGCATAAGTGAATAAAAACCACAATAATAAGAGTAGTATACATGTCTATTTATAGGCGTGCTTCAAGGGCAACACCTTACTAAGATCTTCTAGAAACTAAGCACCTAAGTCACGGCCCATAGGCCTTCTAATAGGGCCGTGACATATGATCTAATAAAAAGGCCTTATAATAGCAACCTTGTACAATAAATATGACCTAGACTTGATTACATATGAAATGTGTTCCCAACACACACACCCAACTGAGTTGACTCATGAGTGTTACCCCAATTCGTGACTCCGGTCACACCTTGGGGTCCTTACCGAACGTGAGAAACCAAACGATCGACTATCCCAAAACCCTCAATGTGTACCTTATGTAAATGATAACTATTTAGTGGGATTGTTAACATTATCTTTTATGGTAACTTAATATTTATAAGCAAAGGAAAATAATACGGTATTAAACCATTGTAACTTGAAAGCACTTGATAACGGTACATTATTCAGTCACATCCCTTATTAAACGTGTGTAGAAAAGATGGGATAGTACAAGAAGTGTCAAGTGTGTCATTTGTTTTATTAGGATAGGTTTAGGATTAGTAACTTTGTATTACTATTATTTAGGTATGTTATAGTTTAGGATTAATACTTGGTATTTATTTCATAGCATATAATTTTAATATTATTTACTTATTATTTAAACTTAGGGTAAAATCAGATACATATAAAATGTTATTCCAAATTTCAAGGTGTAAGTCAAATGTCAGGTAAATGGTCATCGTTGACTAACCTGATTTGGTGAGGGTTCTCACATGTTAAGATTCTGAGAATTTGGGAGGTTGAAGGTGATTGAGATGTAAGCATTATGGGACCTTATTTATAGAGAGAAATCATACATTGCAATGAATGCTAAAACCACAAAATAAGCCATAATCTAATGATTAGATATGAATTGAATGCATGTAATTATAAGAGGTTAAGCACTAAGTCTTAAACTCAATAAATATTTTCTAGAAAGTAGTGAAAGTAAGAAATTTCAAGTTAAAATGTCAAAAGAAGAGTAAAAACTTCTTCTGTTCAGCCGGATCCCCCATATCCATCCCAGAAGGGATCCGGCCTGCCTTAACGCAGGGATTCGGGTATCTGATGCAGTCAGAAGGAGATTTTACGTAGAAAAACATTAGGACCTAATGTGTGCCTATATGTAAACTATGTGGAGTTGCGGTTATCTCAACTCCAGAGGAAAAATAAAGATAGAAGTGTAAAATACGTACATATATAAGTGAGATAACCCAAACACTCCTTAATTCAATGTAGCTACATTTGAATGTAACCGAAAATACATATTGGTTATGTATTCCCTTTAGGATTCAAGAGACATATGAGATGATGCATGAGAAAGTTTTTACTTTGTATTAATTATGTAAGAAAGACGTGAGTGTCCTAAATGTGAGAAAATTTGATTTCAAAGCATGGGGTGTAAATTTTGAAAAATCGATTGGTTAAAGATTGGATGCAATTTTTAACTAAGAAAAGTATATATTTGTGTAAGTTTGAACATAAATACCCATAGATTTTAATGTTTGTGATTTGTGCGAAATAGAAATCCTAGACTCAGAAGAAGAATTAGAGATGCGTACCTTGTAGAAAGAGCAATTAGAAGAGAATTTATGACGATTGTTCCATAAGACCTAGTCCTAATCGAAGAAGGTTCAACGGTTCACGTTTCAACGGCTTGGTGAGAATTTCGGCAATGCTATCTTCGGATGAAACTTTCTCAATTGAAATGTTCCCTTTTTGAACATTATCTCTTAGGAAGTGATGACGTATTTCTATGTGTTTGGTGCGATAATGCAAAACTAGATTCTTGCTAAGATCGATGGGGCCTTTGTTGTCGCAGAGGATGGCAATGTCACTTAGATGAATGTCATAGTCAACAAGAGCTTGTTTCATCCATAGTGCTTGTTGACATGCTTTGCCCATGGATACATATTACGCTTCGTTAGTAGAGATAGCTAGTGCGGTTTTCTTCTTAGAAAACCAGGATGTCAAGCACTTGTACTTTTGTAATAAACATAGTCACCTACATGGTCAGAATCTACATATACAATAATTTCTACCCCCGTCCCTTTAGGATACCATAACCCCAATTAAGTTGTACCTTTTATATACCTAAAGATTCTTTTAATGGCTTCAAGATGATAAGATTTAGGATTTTCTTGAAAATGAGCACATAAGCAAAAAACATGATATCCAGCCGACTAGCCATGAGATAAAGTAAACTACCAATCATGCCATGGTACTTGGTGTTATCAACGGATTCACCATCTTCTTCTTTGGTAAGTTTAGTGTCGGATGACATTGGTGTTTTAATTGGTTTAGAATCTTCTAGTCCGAATTTATTTAACATTTCTTTGATATACTTAGATTGGTTAAAGAAGATACCATCTTCTAATTGTTTGATTTGTAGACCGAGAAAGAAGTTTAATTCTCCCATTATACACATTTCATCACACAATTCTTGAAAAGTAGATCCAAATATAATATCGTCCACATATATTTGAACAATGATAATATGTGATTTATTTTTCTTGGTAAATAAAGTGTTATCTACTAAACCCATTGTATATTTATTATCTACGAGAAATGTTTTAAGTCTATCGTACCAAGCTTTAGGAGCTTGTTTAAGACCATAGAGAGCTTTCTTAAGTTTGTATACATATTCCGGTTTTTCAAAATCTATGAATTCGGGAGATTGTGACACGTACACTTCTTCATTTATGAACCCATTTAGAAAAGCTCTTTTAACATCTATTTGATAAAGCTTGATATCTTTATCACAAGCATAAGCTAGAAGGATTCTTATAGATTCTAATCTAGCTACGGGAGCATATGTCTCATCAAAATCTATTCCTTCTTGTTGATTATACCCTTGTGCAACAAGTCTAGCTTTGTTACAGGATACTATTCCATTTCATCTAGTTTGTTTTTGAAAACCCATTTAGTACCAATTGCAGTTTGATTCTTAGGAGGTGCAACAAGATTCAAAACATCATTAGTGACAAATTGATTTAATTCTTCTTGCATAGCCATTATCCAACTTTCGTCTTTAATAGCCACATTAACGTTTTTTGGTTCTAAAGAAGATACGAAACCGAAAAGATTACTTTGGTTTTGAGCTTGAGAACGTAAGGTTCTTTCATTTAATTTTCCTATGACTATTTCTAAACGGTGATTTTTAGATTCTTTAAAGATAACGATTTCTTTATTTAATAATTCATATTCCTTATCTTTTGCTTCATTAATTTGATTATCAAGGATTTGACTTTCTATTATATCGTCATCTACGAGAGGTTGAGATTTAGGAGGAGGACTCTCGTCGAATTTAATATTTAAAGACTCTTCTATTCTCATTGTTTCTTTGTTTAATATTATGTATTTTTTACTATTTGGTAAGTATCCTAAGAAAATACCTTTGGTAAATTTAGGATCGAATTTTGTGAGAGAGTATGTTGTGTTTAGAATGAAGTATTTGCTTCCAAAGACTTTAAAGTAATCAAGTGACGGCTTTTTACCTTTAAATAACTCATCAGCAGTCATACCTAAGAATGGTCTAATTAAAATTCTATTTAATATGTATGTAGATGTGTCGACGGCATTACACTAAAATGTTTGAGGAATTGATTGTTCATTTAGAATGGTTCGACGCATTTCTTGTAAAGTACAATTCTTACGTTCAATTACCCCATTTGATTGCGGAGTACGTAGAGCAGAGAAATTGTGAGTAATACTATTAGCGTCACTAAAAGCTCTGAATTGTACTTCTTTATAAACTCCCGACCATGATCCGTACGGATCGACACTATTGGAGAACCTTGTTGTTTTTGAATTTCTTACTTAAGATTTCAAAATGATCAAAAGCTTCGGTTTTGTTTTTCAAAAATCTAGTCCATGAATACCCTGAGTAGTCATCAACTATTACCAAAGTATAGAAGTTTCCTCTGTAACTTTGAATAGCCGATGGACCAAATAAATCCATGTGTAAAAGTTCTGGACACTTAGTAGTTTAAACCATGTTTTTAGCTTTATGACTTGCATGGACTTGTTTTCCTATATTACAAGCATCACAAAAATGTTGCTCATATTTTAGTTTTGGTAAGTTTCTAACAAGCTCTTTAGATGAAAGCGATTGAATAATTTGATATTGGCGTAACCCAATATTCGATGCCATAGGTTCGAAGTATCATCTATCGAAGTTAGACAAAGTTTATCTTTAGGAGAGTTAACGATTTTCATTACAAAAAGACCATTTTTCCTAACCCATTTTCCTATGTTAATGACGTCTTTAAGTATTTTACTTACGGCTTCACTAAATAAAACTTCACACTTTTTATCTACTATTTGACTAATACTTAGTAAGTTAAATCCTAGGTTATCTACGTGACAAACATCATTAATGGTTAGAGAGTTATGCGAGATCGTACCTTTGCCAATGATCTTGCTTTTGCTAGTACCAAACACTACGTTACTGTAATACCTGAAATTCTGTAACATGTAAAATGACCAAAATACCCCTGGGAATTTAAAACCTAAATAAAACATATGTAATGCACAAAATAAATTCCAAACTTCTAGTAATGAGCAAGCTATGATCCCAAATAATTTTAACAACTACATTTAACTTTTACACAAGCCATGAAAATTACCAAAGTACCCTTGGCGCCTAATATAATTTTTAAATTCAAAGTTAGAAAAGTTATAAAAGGAAAATTAAAAGGAATTAATGGACATTAAAATTGTTATTGATTGCCAATTATTCCTTGACTAAGTTACTGAAAATTAGGGTCCATTAAATCCCCTATGATCCGGCCACATCAATATTTTATCACACACATTTTCTTTTCTTCCAAATTCTCCACCGATTGAACCAAAATACACCAAATAATTCTTCAAGCCTCCATCCGAATTTCTGGAATTAAGACACCATTTTTCTGGTGTTCTTAGGGTTCTTGGGGAGCCTAGAAAAATAGTCTCTCAAATTTTAGAGGTCGGGTTTGATAGATATCGAAATTCCTTCTTCCATTTCACTCGAAAGGTAATAATTCGATTTTGATTGATTCGATCATTGTGAATTTCATTTTCTATTTTTCTCACGTCCCTCACATCATGTATGGTCTGTGAAAAATAATTACAAGGTCGTGGAGTGGCTGTGGTGATCGTGGGAAATTCTTTGGTGTCGAGTTCTTGATCCGACAAGTCCAAAATCAAATCGACTTATCCACTCGTTCAATAAATTATTGGGTATTTTTCTGAGCTTGTTCTAATCCTATATAACATGAGAAAATTGCTAAAACACATCCATGCATTGTATATTGATCGTATGATAATTATTGAAAGTGAAACCCTAAAATCGAATTAATTCTCTAAATCATGCATGCGAATTTTCTGGATCATGTTAGTATTTTTCATGGTTTCTATAATCATCATATAACACTAGAAAAATGGCCATTCGAATTTTAGAGGTCTAAAAATATTATTTGTGAAATTATGTAAAATCGGCAAAATGAAAATAAAAAGGAAAATATGAATAAAACCCTAAACCTATTGAATTAATGATTATATGATTGATTCTGAATTTATATGATATTAAAATGATATGGTAATGATTGCATGTTGATTGATAATATTTAGGGTTTGATTTAGTAATAAAATTGTTTTACCGATTTGATATATATTAGTCAAGGGGATGTTTTGTAATTTTTGAAACTCATGGACTATTTTTAAAATGATATTTAGGACTGGTGCAATATGGGAAAAATATAACTTGAGGGGTCTATATGTAAATTTTGTGTTTAAAAGGTTAAATGGGTAATTATATATGTTTAATAATTCGAATTGCAAATTAATTAAAACAAGGGACTAAAAATGTAAATACTGGAAACTTGAGGTCATTTTGAGTAAATTATAATGTTAAGATGTTTTGGTGTAAGTTTGGATAATTATAAGGGCCAATAGGTAATTATTTGGAATTTACAAATTAATATATATGTTTTATAAATTATAAGGACTAATTGTGTAATTATGAGAAACTAATGGATTAGATCGCACTATGCATGAAACTTAAGGGTATATTCTGAAATAAAATTAATTTAAGGTCTAGTGGTGTAATTAGAATTAATATTTGAATAAAATGGTAAATTATGTAACTTTAGGGTTTGTTTTGTAACTTTTATAAATAAAGGGTTTAAAGTGTAAAATATGAAACTCAAGGGGCTGATGTTGTAATTCTGAATAAATGGAGTATTTAAATAAGTAAATCATGATATTTTCATTCTAGACCTTTAATTTGATATAATTACAATTAAAACCCTAAACTATGTAAACTTGTCATATTTAACCCTAAACTTTTATAACTTGCTAAAACCAACCCTAATCCCATAATGAGACTAAAATTAAGACTTAACTAAATCATAATACTTAAACCTTACTCATTATAGAAATCTGCTAATTTTGAAAACTTGCTAAATAAGGAAACTTTCTAAAAATGGAAACCTGCTAAAAATGGAAGGTTACTTAATATGGAAATGGGATCTTTAGTAATCATGTCTTTACTCCTCTAGGTGTGAAGAGGGAGTAGTTCTGTGATCCTGATCATCTTATTTCAGTGTGTTTTCTTTGTCAGCAATAAGGTACAGATATTCTGCCCTTCTTTAGTAAGGCGCCTTCGTCTCATGTTGATTTCTGATTCACTGCCATGTTCCTTGTTTCTATGAACCTTTGACACTGACCTACTGATACTGAACCTTTCTTATATTGAACCTACTGATATTGAACCTCCGTTACTGAACCATCTGATATGAACTGTCTGTTATACTGAACTGGATATTGACCTATGAAACTAAACTGAATACTGAATACTGATACTTGACCCCTGACCCACAGTTTGATACTACGAGCCATAACTAGTCATGAGGGTTTCATGACCATGTCATTGATGCACCGATGGCATGACTCTAGGGCAGGAGAGTGATGACCTGTTCCGTCCCTTTTATGTATTTATTTGGTGTGTTGGGAGGTTTATGGCCACCAGGGGCGTATGGATGCATCCTAGAACTGTTACTGTTACTGTTACTGTTACTGTTACTGTTACTGTTACTGTTACTGATTACTGTATTACTGGTGACTGATGGTGTGTGCGATACACGTCTTTCACATACTGGGAGCTGATCACTCCACTTACCGTTTGAGGACTCCCCTCATGATTACTGGTTTACTGAGAGGTCTCCCCTCTATATGATTATATGGTTACATGATTACACTGATTACTGTTACTGATTACTGATACTGGGGCTCGTAGAGGATTACTGTTTTCCTACACCTTTACTCTTTATCTTTCATTACTGTTACTTCATATTGATGCTTAACTTTGACTCATTCATTCTATTATTCCTTATTCTACTGTTTGTTATCGTTATATCTGTTCACTGAGCTCGTGTAGCTCAGCCGTGTTTTCTTTTCACACGGCAGGTAATTAAGCTAGGAGCTGGGCTTAGCTTTGGGGTTGAGTGCACTTGAGTGGAGCTTGTTCTTTATAGCTTATCTACCATTTGATTTCATTAGACTTTATATTGCCATTGTTTGGGCATTGAACTTATGTACTTCTTTTATTTCCTTTCATTTTGGATTAAGTCATGTTGACTTATGGTGGGATTATGTATTTTGACTTCCGCTATTTTATGCATGGATACTATGTTTATCTGATATGAAACCATATATTTGTGATATCTTTACCCTTGTCGGGTCGGGGTGTTACAATTTATGGTGTCAGAGACAGGTTTCCGAAACCCGTTGGCTTAGGCCTTTGACCTGTGAGGATTGGGTAGACATTAGGTTTTCCTTTCGCGTACTCTTTTCCTTATTCTGCCCTGTCATATTTTGCTTCACCTTACTAATCGTCTTCATAATTCTATAGATGGTTAACACTCGTCATCAGGAGTATAACAGTGGAGGAGATGCTGAAACCCCCAATCTGGAGGAAATGATAGCTAATGCTGTAGCCCGTCTGTTACCGGGCCTTAACACTGAGGCGGTGGTCAACCGGCTTATCAGTGGTGGAGCTGGCCCATCTGGGGGTGCTGGCAGTTCTTCTGGTGGTGGGGGCCGACCCACTACCATCAATGGGTGGCTGGAGAGTTTTAATAAGCTCAAGCCGTTGTCCTTCTCTTCTGCTGCTACTCCTCAGGCAGCAGAAGATTGGATCACCCACATGGAGAAACTGTTCGAAGTGTTAGGTTGTGAGGACGGGTTCAAGACTCGTCTGGCTGTGTTCAAGTTAGAGGGTGACGCGCTCAATTGGTGGAAAGCGCACAAAGAAGCAAAAGGTGGCGACGCATATGTTCTGGGTTGTTCATGGGCTGATTTCCGTACCACGTTCTATAATCGGTACTTTCCTGCTTCCGAGCAGCAGAGGTTCATTAGGGAGTACAATACTATCTCTCAGCTTGATTCTGAAAATGCTGGGCAGTATCTGGAACGGTTTCAGCGATTAGTCAGTTTTGTGGGGCCGCTTGCTGGGGATTCTAAGCAGCAGGCTAGGCAATTCAAATGGGGACTCAAGAGGTTAGTAACCTATTTAAGTTGATGGTTGGTACCAATAGACATTAATACATTTTCTTTTGTTATTGTATTAGGTGGGTACTAGACCGCATACTTAATGATGAGTTTAAAGACCCGGCAGAATGTTGCGACGCAGCTCGCAATATTGAGATATTTCATCAGGGTTCTGGGTATAAGAGGAACAGAGATGGGGATAGGATTCAGACTCAGGGTCAGAGCAGAGATTTTAAGGGTCGGAACGACAGGAGTTATGATTCTCGTGGACAGGGGGATCGACGATACGACCATCAGGGTCAGGCTGGTAGGAATCATGATCAGAGGAGGTCGGATACTAGAGGGCAGGATTCTAGGTCCACTACTAGGCAGGGAGATGATCGCTCAGGACGCAACAACGGTCAGAAACAGTGGAGAGACCAGACTGGTAGGGGTAATCAGCAGGGCAGGGCTTCAGGTTCTAGTTCTCAAGGAGGTGCGGCTGGGGGTTCTTATTCTTTTCCTATTTGCACTACTTGTGGGAAACGTCATGCTGGGGCTTGTCGTGTGGCTACTGGGGCATGTTTTAGATGCGGATCTACGGAGCATAGAGTGAAAGATTGCCCTAAACACCCGGAGGCAGCCGGGAACTATTTGAAACCACCCCCTCCACCACCTAACACTGGCCGTGTATATTCTATGACGCGTGATCAGGCAGCACAGTCTTCAGGTACGATTACGGGCGTTTTATATATTGGTGATCATGCTATTTTCACACTTTTTGATACTGGAGCCACACATTCTATCATATCTATGAAATTGGTTAAGAAACTTAATATATCGCCAACACCACTAAATAATCAAGTATCCCTCTCCACTCCCATGAAACTCAGTACTCTTATTGATCATGAATATGTAAACTGTCCTATACGATTCGATGACCGAATCCGTTCGGCAAACTTACTTCCTCTGGACATGACTGACTTTGACGTTATCCTGGGCATGGATTGGTTATCTTTTCATAGAGCCACCATTGACTGTCATGCTCGCGAAGTAATCTTTGGTGATCTAACTCAGCCTGAATATGTCTTTCATGAAACACGCTCTCTGAAATCTGTAAAAATTATCTCTGCTATGAAGGCAAGGACTCTAATATCTCATGGTTGCCAAGGTTATTTGGCCTCTGTTAAGGATTCTTCTGTCGAGGGTCCTGATATTAATACTGTTCATGTTGTTCGGGAATTTTCTGATGTTTTTCCTGAAAAACTTCCTGGTCTTGCTCCGGCCAGAGAGGTTGAATTTGCTATCGATCTGATTCCCGGCGCCGAGCCTATCTCTAAGGCTCCGTACCGGATGGCACCGGTGGAACTTAAAGAGTTAAAGGAACAGCTTGAAGAGTTATTGGACTGTGGATTTATTCGCCCGAGTGTATCACCATGGGGTGCTCCTGTACTTTTTGTAAAGAAGAAAGATGGGTCTATGCGGTTGTGTATTGATTACCGGGAGCTAAACCGCATCACTATTCGAAACCGTTATCCACTACCTCGCATCGATGACTTGTTCGATCAGTTGCAGGGAGCTAAAGTATTCTCCAAGATTGACTTGCGATCTGGTTATCACCAGTTGCGGGTTAAAGAGCAGGACATTTCTAAGACTGCTTTCCGTACCCGGTATGGACATTATGAGTTCTTGGTTATGCCTTTTGGGTTAACAAATGCTCCTGCAGTATTTATGGACTTAATGAACCGAGTCTTCCATGAATTTCTTGATAAATTCGTCATCGTTTTCATTGATGATATTCTGGTATATTCTAAGTCAGCGGAAGAGCACGAGCAGCATTTGCGTACTGTTTTGAGTATTCTGAGGCAGCAGAAATTATACGCTAAATTTTCCAAGTGTGAATTCTGGTTGGACCGAGTTGCTTTCCTTGGTCACATCGTGTCTGCAGATGGGATTACCATGGATCCAGCTAAGGTTGAGGCTATCACGAAATGGCCAAGACCTACCACGGTAACCGAAGTCAGGAGTTTTCTGGGTTTAGCTGGCTACTATCGACGTTTTGTCGAGGGGTTCTCGAAGTTGGCTTTACCGTTGACTCAGTTGATGAGAAAGGGTGAAAAGTTTGTGTGGACGGGATGAGCGTGAGCAGAGCTTTGAGGAGTTGAAACGACGACTAGTTTCTGCACCTATTTTGACCTTACCGTCGGGTTCGGGAGGATTTCAGATTTATAGTGATGCTTCCAAGAAGGGTTTAGGTTGTGTTCTCATGCAAAACGGGAAAGTAATTGCCTATGCTTCAAGGCAGTTAAAACCCTATGAGGAAAATTATCCGACCCATGATCTAGAGTTGGCAGCTGTGGTATTTGCGTTGAAAATATGGAGACATTACTTATACGGTGAATCATGTGATATCTTCACGGATCATAAGAGTCTCAAATACATATTTACTCAGAAGGAGCTCAACATGAGGCAGAGGAGATGGTTGGAGCTTCTGAAAGATTACGACACTAATATCCAGTATCATCCCGGCAAGGCGAATGTTGTTGCCGATGCACTCAGCAGGAAATCGGGTATGATTGCTAGTATGAATATCGAGCCTCGTATTCTTCAGGATTTAGAGCGGTTGGAGATTGAGCTATGTGAGAAAGGCGTTAGTGGTTTTTGGGCAAGTTTGAAAGTGGAATCAAACTTGATGCTGCGGATTAAGGAAGCCCAGAAGGACGATGGTGAACTCTGGGCTATTGTGCAGAATGTCGAGGAGGGTAAGCAGTCTGAATTTCGGGTTGATGATAGTGGTGTGGTATGGTATGGAGATCGATTATGTGTTCCTGATGATTCTGATCTACGTGAGGCCTTGTTGACTGAGGCTCATAGTTCTCCTTTTTCTATCCATCCTGGTTCTACCAAAATGTATCGGGATCTGAAGCAACACTTCTGGTGGAACGGCATGAAGCAGGATGTGGCATTGTTTGTAGCTAGATGTATGACCTGTCAGCAGGTCAAGATTGAACACCAAAGAGCTAGTGGGTTATTGCAGCCTTTGGAGATCCCAGTTTGGAAGTGGGATGAAATATCCATGGACTTTGTTTGTGGTTTACCGTTGACTCGTAGGAAGCATGACGCAATTTGGGTGGTCGTTGATCGGCTAACTAAATCCGCTCATTTCTTACCCATCCGTATGAGCTACAGTGTTAGTAAGTTGTCAGAGATTTTCACGCAGGAGATTGTTAGATTACATGGCACTCCTTCTTCTATCGTTTCTGATCGTGATCCTCGTTTTACTTCGCGCTTCTGGAAGGGATTGCATAAAGTTTGGGGTGTTCGTCTTAAGTTCAGTACCGCTTTTCATCCCCAAACTGATGGTCAGTCGGAGAGGACCATCCAGACGTTAGAGGATATGTTACGGGCGTGTGCTTTGGAATGGACGGGTAGTTGGGACGATTACCTGTGTTTGGTAGAGTTCGCTTATAATAATAGTTGGCACGCGAGCATTGATATGGCACCTTTTGAGATGTTATATGGACGGAAGTGCAGAGCACCGGTATGTTGGGATGAAGTAGGGGAACGTCTTCTTGAAGGACCTGAGATGATTGAGGTCACAAATGAAAAGGTTGCTACGGCTAAAGAAAAATTGAAAGAGGCACGGGCACGTCAAAAGAGTTATGCGGATAAGCATCGTCGGGATCTAGAGTTTAATGTCGGCGACCGGGTATTTCTTAAAGTATCTCCGTTCCGAGGCGTCAAACGTTTTGGTATTAAGGGCAAGCTCAGCCCTCGGTTTATTGGACCTTTTGAAATTCTGGAGCGTATCGGAGAAGTATCGTATCGTCTAGCTCTACCACCTCAGTTGGCTCATGTTCATAATGTATTTCATGTATCTCTTTTGAGGGGATACAACTATCACCCTCTACATGTGGCTTCTTATCCGTTTGATCAAATCCGTCCCGATATGACCTTATCTGAAGAACCGGAGGCGGTTCTAGAGCGTCAAGAACGCGTCATGAGAAACAAAGTCATTCCTTTTGTAAAGATTCTTTGGCGGAATCACCCAGCACGCGAGGCAACCTGGGAGACCGAAGAATCGATACGATCGAGTTATCCTCATTTCATGTTTTGATCTGGTATGTTCAGTTTCATTTCTGTTATGTTTCCTTTCTCATGTCCTTGCAAATTTCGAGGACGAAATTTTTCTGTTAGTGGGGAAGAAGTTGTAATACCTGAAATTCTGTAACATGTAAAATGACCAAAATACCCCTGGGAATTTAAAACCTAAATAAAACATATGTAATGCACAAAATAAATTCCAAACTTCTAGTAATGAGCAAGCTATGATCCCAAATAATTTTAACAACTACATTTAACTTTTACACAAGCCATGAAAATTACCATTATACCCTTGGCGCCTAATATAAATTTTAAATTCAAAGTTAGAAAAGTTATAAAAGGAAAATTAAAAGGAATTAATGGACATTAAAATTGTTATTGATTGCCAATTATTCCTTGACTAAGTTACTGAAAATTAGGGTCCATTAAATCCCCTATGATCCGGCCACAACAATATTTTATCACACACATTTTCTTTTCTTCCAAATTCTCCACCGATTGAACCAAAATACACCAAATAATTCTTCAAGCCTCCATCCGAATTTCTGGAATTAAGACACCATTTTTCTGGTGTTCTTAGGGTTCTTAGGGAGCCTAGAAAAATAGTCTCACAAATTTTAGAGGTCGGGTTTGATAGATATCGAAATTCCTTCTTCCATTTCACTCGAAAGGTAATAATTCGATTTTGATTGATTCGATCATTGTGAATTTCATTTTCTATTTTTCTCACGTCCCTCACATCATGTATGGTCTGTGAAAAATAATTACAAGGTCGTGGAGTGGCTGTGGTGATCGTGGGAAATTCTTTGGTGTCGAGTTCTTGATCCGACAAGTCCAAAATCAAATCGACTTATCCACTCGTTCAATAAATTATTGGGTATTTTTCTGAGCTTGTTCTAATCCTATATAACATGAGAAAATTGCTAAAACACATCCATGCATTGTATATTGATCGTATGATAATTATTGAAAGTGAAACCCTAAAATCGAATTAATTCTCTAAATCATGCATGCGAATTTTCTGGATCATGTTAGTATTTTTCATGGTTTCTATAATCATCATATAACACTAGAAAAATGGCCATTCGAATTTTAGAGGTCTAAAAATATTATTTGTGAAATTATGTAAAATCGGCAAAATGAAAATAAAAAGGAAAATATGAATAAAACCCTAAACCTATTGAATTAATGATTATATGATTGATTCTGAATTTATATGATATTAAAATGATATGGTAATGATTGCATGTTGATTGATAATATTTAGGGTTTGATTTAGTAATAAAATTGTTTTACCGATTTGATATATATTAGTCAAGGGGATGTTTTGTAATTTTTGAAACTCATGGACTATTTTTAAAATGATATTTAGGACTGGTGCAATATGGGAAAAATATAACTTGAGGGGTCTATATGTAAATTTTGTGTTTAAAAGGTTAAATGGGTAATTATATATGTTTAATAATTCGAATTGCAAATTAATTAAAACAAGGGACTAAAAATGTAAATACTGGAAACTTGAGGTCATTTTGAGTAAATTATAATGTTAAGATGTTTTGGTGTAAGTTTGGATAATTATAAGGGCCAATAGGTAATTATTTGGAATTTACAAATTAATATATATGTTTTATAAATTATAAGGACTAATTGTGTAATTATGAGAAACTAATGGATTAGATCGCACTATGCATGAAACTTAAGGGTATATTCTGAAATAAAATTAATTTAAGGTCTAGTGGTGTAATTAGAATTAATATTTGAATAAAATGGTAAATTATGTAACTTTAGGGTTTGTTTTGTAACTTTTATAAATAAAGGGTTTAAAGTGTAAAATATGAAACTCAAGGGGCTGATGTTGTAATTCTGAATAAATGGAGTATTTAAATAAGTAAATCATGATATTTTCATTCTAGACCTTTAATTTGATATAATTACAATTAAAACCCTAAACTATGTAAACTTGTCATATTTAACCCTAAACTTTTATAACTTGCTAAAACCAACCCTAATCCCATAATGAGACTAAAATTAAGACTTAACTAAATCATAATACTTAAACCTTACTCATTATAGAAATCTGCTAATTTTGGAAACTTGCTAAATAAGGAAACTTTCTAAAAATGGAAACCTGCTAAAAATGGAAAGTTACTTAATATGGAAATGGGATCTTTAGTAATCATGTCTTTACTCCTCTAGGTGTGAAGAGGGAGTAGTTCTGTGATCCTGATCATCTTATTTCAGTGTGTTTTCTTTGTCAGCAATAAGGTACAGATATTCTGCCCTTCTTTAGTAAGGCGCCTTCGTCTCATGTTGATTTCTGATTCACTGCCATGTTCCTTGTTTCTATGAACCTTTGACATTGACCTACTGATACTGAACCTTTCTTATATTGAACCTACTGATATTGAACCTCCGTTACTGAACCATCTGATATGAACTGTCTGTTATACTGAACTGGATATTGACCTATGAAACTAAACTGAATACTGAATACTGATACTTGACCCCTGACCCACAGTTTGATACTACGAGCCATAACTAGTCATGAGGGTTTCATGACCATGTCATTGATGCACCGATGGCATGACTCTAGGGCAGGAGAGTGATGACCTGTTCCGTCCCTTTTATGTATTTATTTGGTGTGTTGGGAGGTTTATGGCCACCAGGGGCGTATGGATGCATCCTAGAACTGTTACTGTTACTGTTACTGTTACTGTTACTGTTACTGTTACTGATTACTGTATTACTGGTGACTGATGGTGTGTGCGATACACGTCTTTCACATACTGGGAGCTGATCACTCCACTTACCGTTTGAGGACTCCCCTCATGATTACTGGTTTACTGAGAGGTCTCCCCTCTATATGATTATATGGTTACATGATTACACTGATTACTGTTACTGATTACTGATACTGGGGCTCGTAGAGGATTACTGTTTTCCTACACCTTTACTCTTTATCTTTCATTACTGTTACTTCATATTGATGCTTAACTTTGACTCATTCATTCTATTATTCCTTATTCTACTGTTTGTTATCGTTATATCTGTTCACTGAGCTCGTGTAGCTCAGCCGTGTTTTCTTTTCACACGGCAGGTAATTAAGCTAGGAGCTGGGCTTAGCTTTGGGGTTGAGTGCACTTGAGTGGAGCTTGTTCTTTATAGCTTATCTACCATTTGATTTCATTAGACTTTATGTTGCCATTGTTTGGGCATTGAACTTATGTACTTCTTTTATTTCCTTTCATTTTGGATTAAGTCATGTTGACTTATGGTGGGATTATGTATTTTGACTTCCGCTATTTTATGCATGGATACTATGTTTATCTGATATGAAACCATATATTTGTGATATCTTTACCCTTTTCGGGTCGGGGTGTTACACTACGTTACCCCCGTCACAAGCCTTGTAAGATGAGAATAGGCTTTTATTACCCGTCATATGTCTTGTGCATCCGCTGTCTTTTATCTTTTAATTTGGTTCTAGATCAACATTTAGAAAAACCTATAAACATAAAATAACTCATGCATTTGGTCCCCAATATTTCATGGGTCTATTTGCGCTATACAAACCATTTACTTGGTTCACAAAAGGGAATTGGTTCCAAGGTCCAAAGTTAGGTACTTGGAATTGATAACCACTGTGAAATCCGTTGTCCCATCCCATTTGGTCAAAACTACCTTTTGGGTAAGGAGTGTTTGGTCTCCTAAATGGAGTTGTGGATGTTGGTCGTAAACTAGGCCTATTTCTTGATATTCCTTGACCATAATGTGGTTGACTAACATTTCTAACAGTAGCATTAGACAATTTCTTTTTAGTTATGACTAAAAACTCATTTATAGAAGATTTGGTCGAGTCAAATTTTGGTTTGCTATACCAGATGCCCGGATCCCTTGCTTTTGCTTGGCCGGATCCCTTTTCAAAGGATCCGCCGAATCCGCCACATCAGAAGTATTTTTAATAGCAGTTTGGACAAATTTGGTTGGTTTTTATTCGCTAGTTGAAGGAACATTCTATAAAGCCTAAACCAATTTTCTTATTCTTCATTTTTCGAGTATCTATTATTTCATCTAAGCATTTTATACTAAGTCTAGCTGTTTTAGAATCTAGATGATATATTACAGTTTGGAGATCTAAACAAAGTTTGCATTCTAAATTTGCTTCTTTATCTTTTCCTTTAACTAAAAAACTTCATTTTCTAAAAGTTCATTTTTACTTTTTAAATGTTGTTTTAGTTAATGACTTTAAGGCTAATTTTGCAAAGTTTTTTATATTCTAAGTCTAATGATTCATCGTCTAAAGATGAACTACTATAGTAAGGAGAGTCGGAACGTACCTCGTTAGAGTCTTTAGCCATGAGACAAATCTCATGTTTCTCCTATTCACTTGGACACCATGAGCCACTAACAAACGCTTTTTGTTCATTACATGAGTGTTCGGGACAATCACTAATGAAGTTATTTGGATCACTGCACTTGAAACACTTTCGGTCTTCCTTTCCCCTTTTGTCTTACTTGAAATTTTGTAAGCCTTTCTTGTCGTCATAAGGTTGTTTTACAAACCTTCATCTTCTTCTAAAGAACTTCTTGAAGTCCCTTACCGCCATAACATATTCTTCATCGTCGTTATCCGAGCATGAAGTTTCTTTGTCACTTGACTCCTTCTTGGCCTTTAGAGCTAGTGACTTGTACTTTTGATTCTTTTCTTTTAAGGCCTTGGAGTCTTTTGTCAACACTACTTCATAGACCATGAGGTTGCCAACGAGCTCGTCGAGAGAAAGGATTGTCTAATCCTTTGATTCTTCTATCGCCACTACCTTTGGTCTCCATCTAGCCGGAAGTGTTTGTAATAAAGTAATAATAGCATTAAATTTTGAAAATTCATCATCAATACTTTCATCATCTAGTATTGAGTATTGTTCAGATTGTTGGACAAATAAATCAATTTTATTATTTTGCACTTGTTTGTTTTCTTGATGAGTAATCGGCAAACAATTTCAAATATCTTTAGCCGTTTTATGCATGAAAATTCTTTCGTATTCATTTTTAGGTAAAGCATTGTATAAAACCATTTTTGCCTCGTTATTTTTGGATATCATTTTCTTTTGTTCATCCTTTTGACTTAAAGAAATGACCTCATTTTTGTCAGTAGAGATACTCTCAAATACTGACACATAATCCCCATCAACAATAATATTCCAAAGATCAATAATTTTAGATTTTACATATGTTTCAAATCTAGTTTTCCAATATATAAAACCGTTAGCTTCAAATAGTGGTGGCCTTTGCATAGATTGCCCTTCTTTGTAGTTTTCAAAATCCATTTGATCGAAAAAGTTTTAAATTTAGTTTACAAAAAATTTAGATCAATTGTATCTTAAACCTTTGAATAAAGAAATATAGATAATGCAAGTAAATAAGAAAACACAACAAAGTAAAGAGAGGAAGAGATAAAATCGTGACATAGTGATTTAGGGTGGTTCGGCTACAAGGACACCTTCCTTGCCCTACTCCACTCCCTGAGTACCCAACTCGAGAGTACTTAAGCACCATGTCAACAAGCTCCTTTAACTGGTGGAGAAGCCTCACAACATCGCTTACACTTTTTCCGCTACAAAGCTAAATACCAGGTTCTTTACAGGGAAGAGCCAATTCAACACAACTAACACTACTATCACAACAAACACAACTAACACACCAACTTAACAAGTACAATGTGATGTATCAAATACAAGAAGTAACTCAGTGATCTTGTAGTGATGATGAAGTCTAGCAAATCTTCTATTGAAGTTTGGAAGACTTGTATGCAAAGAAGCATGATCTCGTCTTTGAAGAAGAACCTTGAGAAACATAAGAGAATAACTACAAGAATTATCCTTAGATCTGAGGTTAGAGAGATATTAGAAAGAGAGAAGATATCTATATGAATGGGTGGGGAATCAAGAAGAAATGACTCCTTATTTATAAGAAAATAGTTCATTGTTCATCCAGATCCGGCAGATCCCTTGGAAAAGGGATCCAGCCAGTGTAAACCTAGGGATCTGGCAAGTAGGTCAGTCCAGTCCGGATTTTGGGTTAGAATTCAGGGTTTTGGGTTATGGTTTATGGACTATGGGTCATGGGTACCCAACACGATGTCATGCATGATGCAAAGCATACTTTTGGTTATGGTTTATGGAATTTGGGTCATTGTTGGTCCGATTTAACTTGAGCAACTCATGAATTAATGAAATAAACATAAACATGTGCCATTTGAACATGGAAAGTATAACGAGTTTATGATTCATGATAAGAGAAATTACAAGGTTACTCAAGAACCACTTAGACACATTAATGACTTGGTTGGCTTTTGAATAAGGATAGTTGCAGACGGCTATCCCCGGTGAGAGACAAATTAAGAGACAATTAGAAGCAAACTAGTCTTGGGATCTAAGTGTGTTGAGAATTCTAACACTCCAACAAAGTTGTGGAATTTTCACTTCTTAATCTCGTTGAATTCGCACATTCTGGTTTGGTTGGAACGGGTTTAAATAGAGGTGAGATTACTGTTGCTTCACGTAGGAATAGTGATCTTGCCAACTGTTTGCTGATAGGCAGGTGCCTAGACATCTAGCCTTGATGTCCTTTTGGTTTACCGGAGTTAACAGCACTGGGTTCCCATGAGCTTCTTTTGTGTCTTGGGAAGGAACAAAGTTTATCTTCCCAAGAGTTTTCCCACTTAAACGCTATAGTCTTCACCTAACCTTCTTGGTCTTTGATCAGAGAGCTGAGAGATTACCAAGGTATTCCTGACCTTGATGATCCCCTGTTCCTGAGTTAGAGTTCCTTGTACATACTGGCTGATAAGCACTTAGTAAGTTTGCAAGTTAACTCTTTGACAATGTCTAGGATATGAACTTCTGCTGTTGATGTTCAGTGAGTATGTCTTCTTTAATCAGTTCATCCTAGATTCTTGATGTCTCTGAATCTTGAGCCTTGTTCAGGGAGTCAAGTTGACCAGTCATAACTTCTTGATCAGTTAGAATGAAGGTTGGTGAGGTGTTCATAGTCAATGAGAGAAAGGCCATCAGGGACATAGAGACATTTGTCTGATCTAAGTGTTCTTGATGTTTGCTCAAGTACCTTACTCAATGAGACTGCATCAGTGGAGTTAAGGTGCTTCTTCAGTTGGTCTTTGCTAACTCTTTGAAGAGTGCTGTTTGAGCTACATCGCTTTATCAAGGAGGGACATTCTAACTGATCATCAGTGAGTTACATTATCATTAATATTCTTTCAGTAAGTGTCTTGGCTATTTTATGTTCAAAACTTTGTCAGGGACATTTGGGTCAATTGTTGACCCAACAATCTCCCCCCATTTGAACATAAAGATGGCATGGCTACTATTTTTGATTCTTCTTATGCTCTGATTTACAAAAAACGTATAATGCACGGCTACTATTTTTGATTCTATGTGATACTACTTGTTGGATAATATCAGAGATAAGTGAGCATAACTTCTTCTTCTTCTTCTTCTTATACACTAAATACAAGTATGATCTAAAGTAAACAATGTCGCTATAGGCTTTTATCTTCGATACCTTTGTTGAAGATGAAATTTTAGGCTATTTTCTTTATCTTGAGTCACCATCTTGATTCTTGGTTCTATCTTCACTTGTCCGAGCTCTTATCCTCAGGCAATGGTGTTTCTTCTTTAGTTTGATGATGAGCTCCTGAACCTTTATGTTCAGGGTCTCCTAAGCCTTATTGCTCAGGGCCTCCTAAGTATTCTTTCAGGGTCTCCTAATTCTTCAGGGTCTTTCTTAGGATTTCTTTCATTTCAGTTCTAGCATAAACTTGCTAATCATAGATATCCTAAGCTATTATCAGTTTGTAAGTGACCAAAAAGGCATCTTCTTACAAACTGATTTACAACAAAGAAAAAAATACATATCATTCAGTAAAAGCGGATTTCTTTGTTGTCTTGAACCATTTCTCCGTTTGTATGCTCAAAGTCATGTTCCCTGATGCTTGTTCTAATCAAGTCTTTATATCAGTTATTGCGTGTGAACTCAGTCCCTGATGATTTGTGCATCAGGTTCACATCTTCAGTTACGACTATCACAGATTCTCATAAATGTTTTCTCCCCCTCAAATGCTGCAACTTCAGTGAAAGATTTTGGAGTTCATGCATTTATGGTTATGGTTCAAGCTAAAGGAACTCAGTTCCTTTGTTGAATGTCTATCAGTTAGAATAATAGACACTGAGACCTTTCAAGGAGTCATTTTCATCCTGAAAGGTCCTCAGGAAGTGACTTACTGATGCTGTGAACAAGCTGTCAGTGAGTCACTCTCTGGAAGTTTAGATCCTTTTATTCATAGTTTACATGAAAGAAGAGATTAGTTCACATTAATCTCTCCATGACTAGAATTACAAGTTAGCCAAACCTAATCAGTAGTAAGTGAGCAAAGGCTTCTTCTTACATACTGATTATTACATCAAAGAATTACAATATTTAACGTACCTAATTCTATTGATGCTGATGAATTACATGTACACTCTGGAGCTTGACTCTGTTATCTTCAGTTCTGCAACCTTTTCAGTCTGTAGTCCAGCATCTTTGTACTTCAGTGCTCTGTGAACCAGCAATCACTCTAGCCAGAGACTTGTAGACCCATCAGGTAGTAAGTGAGTACCACCTGATTTAGTCTTTCTAGTCCCTGAACATCGAACAACCCTAATCAATAAGCTGGTCTTGCCTCAGTGGTTGATCTTAGTTGCTTAGATGGGGGACTGTTTTGTTTACTGGTTGGTCTGATAGACGGGTAGAGCTAAGTAGCTTTTCCGTTGCAGATCAGCTAGATTTTAACCCAGCCGATAACCATGTCGTTTATGCTTCCGGACTGGGCAGTAACAAGGATGACAAATCAGGGATTTTCATTCTTTGTTGCTTAACGTCGTTAGGTGATGTTTCTTGAAGATCATGGATTATAGCGATCCCTGATGTATAATTTGTATCTATCCCTAACGACGTATCCTCTTCCCAATTCTATTCCCCTTTAATAGCCTTTGATGATGCACCATTTTTTGCACCAAATATGGTTGTTACTGAGATTAACTATATTACATCCTTGGATGTTTCCACTCTCATAGCTTGCATGGAACTAAGTTCCCTTCAAGATTCCACCAGTATTTTAGGCACTGGTGGTGCTGAGGTGGAATGGATGGAATGATAGTGGATAGGCAGTTTGAGGATTACCTCGCACCAAAAAGATTTAATGTAACTTTCTTGTTCGAGGAGACACTCGAGGATCTTATGGAGGGGATTTTGATGTTAGGGTTTTTGTAGAGGATGGTGGTTGAATGTTATTAGCTGTCATTTAAGAATGGCTAAAAGTTATTAGTAGTCATTTTAAGAACAGATCTAGATTGTAAGAATGATCCACCCGCACTGATACCACTTGTTGTTCCCAAAATAATGTCTTTTATCGAAAATAATGAGTTATATCAATTTAAGTAGCAACACAAGAATGTAATTTTTCTCAATGTATAATTCTTTATTGATAAAAATCAAAGAATTACAAAGTGTTGTATGGAAAACACTAAATTGAATGACAATGTAAAACCAACTCTCTAAACAAGCAAACTTATAATGAAAGGACTCTAAGTTTGCTTGTGAACTTATGATATCTAGGGAGATTCTTGTAAGTTCTATCAGGGAGTGTGTGCTTCAAGGATTACAAGAATGTAGTTTGAAGCAACAACATTTCACACCAACCAAAAATCCTATTTATATTAGTACAAGGTAGATCCAAGTGGGGTTAGGTATGTGCATGTCACAATTCAAATGGATGAGGTACAAAGAGGTACATCTTCCATTGAAGGCATCAACATTAGGAAAACGCTCTTTCTTTGCTTTAGTGAATAGTGCAGGCAATTGTTCACTACTTTTATCACCAACTCGTACTTGATTTGACTTGTCACTAAAGTTTACTTTATCCTGCTCAAACATCTTAGTGAAAAGCCCCGCCTAAATCTCAGTGGATATGAGCATAGCTTTGTTGGTCTGACCAGGGAGTTGAAGGATTATCAGGGTATTGACTGACCCGCATCAGCTAGAGAGCATGACTTCAAGAAACTTGACGATGTCTTGTGGCTTAAACTTCTGCTAAAGTGGCTTACTGACTTTGATACCAGTGAGTCTTCTTGATCTGCTCTCTGAAGTCCCTATCCGGGAGACTTCTCTACTTAGCCTGATTTATGTACAAATCCTAGTCAGGGATCAGTGGGCATATGTTTTTCCCAACAATCTCCCACTACTTGGATATAAATTATTGTAAGTGAGCAAAACAACTTCTTTTTACACATAATTGACAATATGTATAACAAAATTTGAGAGATAAGAGGATGACATATTACAAAAGATGAAATTTAGTGCACTCCTCTTCTCACTTTTTTAACAACTTCATTGTAGTCAGATCGGATTGAAATTTCAAAGGCTAGTCTGTCTCTAAACCGTCTTGCAGTTTCTGTGTCTTCAATGACATCTTTGTACAGGTAAATCAGCTGCTTGGTTGAGGCTATACTGAATTCATTTTCCCTTTGAAAATTCATTTCCCCTTTGATGTTTCTAAAGAACATTCCTGACTCAGGTTGATCAATGACTTTTACATTTTCTCCATCTCTTCCCTCTGGTAGAGTCAGATTTCTTGATGTTCCATCTCCAAGGTGTACTATTTTTCGTTTATTATGGACTGACTTGGGAGGTGGTATCTTTAACTCACTGAGTTCGGTTAGAGGAGACTGACCATGTTTTTCTGTTGACTTAATGACCTATTTGAACCTTTCTTCTAGATTCTTCTTGAGTTGAATTGCAACACTAGATGTCATGTTCTTGATAGCATCATGGAGTTCAAGCCATTCTGAGAACCCCAACTCCATTATCTTGAATTCTTAATGGGCATCGTAATGGAGTTTCTAATTGTCTCGAATGATTTTCAAGTCCGATTTTCTTCAGTCTGCACTTGACGCTGGTGATTCTTCCTTTATTGACTCTTTTGTTCATGAATTCATTGAACTTGTTAGAGAGAAGTTGTCTTTCCCTGGTCGTTTTGGCTTCATGATACTCTGAAGCTTTCTTTTGAGAGGCCACTTTGTCAGCATCAAGTTTTGCCAAGAATATTTCAGTGGCTTTTCTTACTGCTTCTTCATTTGATTTGTGTTTTTCAGCCTTCAGTCCTTTAATCAACATTTCTTGTGGCACTCCTTTGATCATAGGGAGTTTCAGGTTAAAGCCCCCTTCTTGCAATAGAGTGGCCAAAGTTTCTTCTCCTTGATATTCTTGGATTTCTTCTTTGTTCAGTACTTGTCCTTCAGTCTGAGCTAAAGCTGTTGACATATATGTTGGTAGGGGAGACAATGAACTGGTTGGTTCTTGTATTTGAATTATACTAGTGAATGTGGAAGTTGTTGTTTTTTATTTCTTTGATGCTGGTTCTTCAATGGTGGCTGCATCCATTTCGTTTTTATGCTCCCCCTTAGTTGATGAGGGCTTGGTTGAGATGATTGTGGAAGCATAAGAATAAGTCTTCTTGATCTGAGGTGGAACATCATCAGAGTGTTTCTCCCCCTCAGTAGAAACTATGGTAGGAGTTGCTGCTGTCAGAACCGTCTTGGAGAGGGTAGCCAGATGTTCCAAAGTATCAGAGAAGACTTTACAGGACCTACAGAGAGCAGACTAGAGATCCTTCAGCTGTTGAGGTAGATCGACCTTTTCACCAAGAAGTTTGTCGATATGGACCACCACTTTAAGGATCAGGGTGTTCTGTTCAATCATGTTGTTGATGGCTTGATTCCATTTGGAGTGATCTTGCAGAAAAAGTAACTCATGAAGACTGAGTTGGCGTTCATCTAAGGCCTTGATGGAAAAGGTAGTGAGGCGAGTATCCAGAGTGTGAAACCTTTGAGAAGTGAGCAAGTCCCTAAAATGTATTTCAATGATCAGTTTTTTTATGATTTTGTTGAGGCGTGCCGGTTTAAGAGCTTCTTTGATTAACTTAGAAGCTTGAGTCTCCTCGTCAGCTACATAAGGTTTCATCAGGACTGGAAGTGTCTTGTGAAGCACTAATATGATGAGTGCAGGTAAGAGTGAACTTTGTGTTTATTTTAGTGAAATGGTGACTTGAGTAGAAGCAGAAGCGGTAGGCTAGGGCTGAGCAGCTTCATCGTACATGGCATCATAGCGGTCTGTCTCAGCTACAATTTCCATATGTTCTGAATGCGTGGATGTATCATCCAACTGGGAAGATGAGGGAACAATAGTAGTGTTTTCTACAATATCATCCTTCCCTGGTTCATAGACATAGGTATCTATTGGTTCTGAATCAGTGTCAGTTCCTGTGAAGGATATTGCAACATTTGCGTCTGTAATTTAAGAAATAAGGTTAGAGCCAATAAATGTTTTGTTTTCCCTTTCATTAGAGAGTTGTGTTTGTCTCTCTAAGTCAATGAGAGTCTTTTAGGTGATCCTCTGACAAAAGATATGATTGGCGAATGTCATCACTGGATCATTGTGATTTGTTGTGGGTCCCCTTTTCATTGAGATTATTATTTTCCTGTTGAGGATATAGGACCCTGTTACTCCCTAAACAGTGACTCAGATATGTCAAGGTCATTTTCGGGATGTGAATGGTAGTGGATCCGCTTCTCAGAGAGATAGTTATGTCTCCCCGAAGATATAGGATCCTGTTCTCCTATTAGATATTAGTTGTGATTTGCCAATATCATTGTAGGGAAGTGAAAGGTTGTTCCTGTCAGAGAGTCTTAGGAATAAAATTTCAGTCATAGGTTGTGATTTACCTTTGACTGGTTTTGTTTTTCTTTTGTTTGAAAATTTGATATTGTGTTTTCATTTTGAAATTTAAGTTCTTGCAAAAAAAGAAAAAGAAAAAACTGGGTATGGTACTTTGACTGATTTGGATTTGTTAGTCATGTACACAAATGATTTTTGTAATATCACTAATTGAGAGTGGCTCAGATCACTGATAGATGATGATAGGGGACAAATCATTGTTAAGTAGGCTAAGGAAAGTCAGGCAGGTAATGTAGAACAGAGAATTATCCTAGTTGGTTCTAAGAGAATATACTTGATGACTTAAGATTGAGCTGTATCCCCTGATTCCTTTGAATCATATTATCATCATCTAGCTCTGCAGAGTCATCCTTGTGACAATTGTGGTTGTCACTTTCTGAGACTGGTAAACTACTTGTTTTCTCCAAAACAGTGGGATCCTTAATCCTTAAGGCATGGTGTGTTGCATTTTGATTGACCAACCTCCTTTTCTTTTGTGGTTTTGGAGAGGATGTGAGTAAGCCGATTGTGGGTTTCTTGATGGTGAGTTTTCTACTGGATTTTCTTAAGGAATCCTTGGAGACCTTCATTTTTCCAATTGCTTGGCAATAATCCTCAGGAACTCCCGCAATGGCACACATGTGTGAGGTTAGTGGTACCTCATCAGCCCTGGGGTTTTTGTTATAGGTGGCAACACCTATTTGAGCCCCAGTGAACGCGTGCAGCTCTGAGTTCACATAGTCGTCTCCTAGAAAGTGTTCAATCATCAGAAGAATATACCTAATGTACCAGACATTTTGGCTTCTAGGCTCCTGAGTGAGTTTGTCATAGAGATCATTAAACACATGTTGTGCAAAGTTCAGCTTAACCCCCCAAATTAAGCAGTAGGCCATAAGTTGATGATAATTGTTGAGTTGATCATGTGATCCCTGCTTTCCTCCCAACCCCCTAACGATGTGTGTGAGTAATACTTTCCATGTAGGGGAGAAGTATCTGATTTTAACAGGATTGGCTTTGCTTAATGTGGTGGGATCTGATCTTTTATCCTCTGGTTCTTCCAGGTCAAGTAGTCCTAGAGAGGTTAGTTTATCTTTCACAGTTTCCATTGAGGGTTCTTTTTCAACAAATGGACCGTCAGTGCCTAAGCCTGTGACTAGGGAAAACTCTTTGATGTCAAATATGAATGGTTTGGTTCTATTGAGAACTGTGAAGGTGATGGTTTTGAGAATAGGATCTATTTTGGCAGTGTACAAAAATTCTTTTAGATATTATGTATAGAACTCAATGGGTTTTTTGATGAAGGCTTCGGTAATGTCACAGCTTTGAATGAACTGTATCATAGGTTGATAAAATAGATGAGGATGTTCAAGTCTAGCAAAGTAGTTGCAAGAAGATATCTTACAATCCTTTTTAAGGAAATTAACATTCTTTGCCCTTTTTGCCTTCATTTTTGACATCGATTTATCAGAATCTAGTGAGTGATGAATGTATGAGGATGTTTCAGTGTTTGAAATTTCAGATGCCATTTATCTTTGCTGGATTTGAGAATGATCAAAAAAATGTTTAGAGAAGTTGTGGGATAATGAGAGATTTTCAAATAATGTTTAGGGTTTTTATGAGAGAGATGAAGGTGAAAGGTTGGACCCTTGTGCTGTTTTCAAAGCATTATTATGTTGAAAACATAAAATTATTTCATATCAGCATTGAATAACAAGTGGCACATTATTCGCCGAAGTGGTGACCCACAATCTTTCGTGTTGCAGTTTTCTACCATATCCCTAGACAAAAAACACTTGGCAGAAAATATTCTATAGTAAATGAAGGAATTTTTGTTCCATATTAACTATGGTCAGCTTTTAGTTACCCATTTACTATGAATCATTATTGATCAGTGTAAGAGTGAAGTATTTGTTTATCAGGGACCACTTGAGAGATATCCAACACACCTAGCTCAGCCACAAGTCTAGTAAAGCTTGGCTTCGGCAGAGGTTTGGTGAAGATATCAGCAAGTTGACATTCAGTTGGAATGAAATGAAGTTCAATATCACCTTTCATGATGTAGTCCCTGATGAAGTGGTACCTGACATCAATGTGCTTGGTTCTGGAGTGGATAACAGGGTTTTTGGAGATGGCGATTGCGCTGGTGTTGTCACAGAAGATTAGAACGTTGTCATAAAGAATCTCATAGTTAGCCAGCTGACTTTTTATCCAGAGGACTTGAGCACAACAACCAGCAGCAGCCACATATTCAGCTTCAGCTGATGACATTGCAACCGAGTTTTGTTTCTTTGCACTCCAGCACACTAACTTTCCACCAAGCATTTGACAACTCCCTAATGTACTTTTTTGGTCTGTTTTGCAGCCTGTATAGTCTGAGTCTGAATATGCCTAGAGATCAAACCCTGAACCTTTAGGATACCATAGTCCCAAGCATGGAGTTCCTTTGAGATACCTGAAAATTCTTTTAACAGCTGATAGATGGGATTCCTTAGGGTTAGACTGGTACCTTGCACAAAGACATATGGAGAATTATATGTCAGGACGACTCGCTGTTAGGTACATCAGACACCCAATCATGCCTCTTGTTAGGTTTTATATTCAGTTGATAAATACAAAACAATAAAAGAATAATGAAGCAAGATGAAACTACAAGGACTTGAAAGATAAAGAATAAAAGTTAGGAAAATTTGTTTCCTAATAAAGTTAGGAGTCTTTGTAAACCCTAATATCTCTCTATATAAAGAGATTAAGGGCGTGAGTTTTTAATGTGTGTTTCAGTCATGTGTTAGGAAAACACCACCGATTCCACCACTTGGGATCGGTTCAACACTACAAGATCCAGATCATTGATCCCTGTTACAAGATATGTAACACGTTCTACAATTGATCAAGTAGAATTGAAGTTTGTAGTGAATGATATTGAAGAAAAACCTTGTTTCAATAACAGTTGTACTTGATTTATTCCGCTGCATGTTATCCCTAGTGCTCAAAATGATCCATGGAGTTAACTCAAACTCCACACCTCTGTATAATGTTTCATTTACAGATTTTCCTGATTCATCAGGACCTAAATTATTTGGGGGTGACATGGGACTTTTGGCTGATGCACAATCAGCGAGGTCTTATTTCTTTAACAAGTCCTTAACATATTTTTCTTGACAAATAGAAATTCCTTTGGAACTTTGTTTTATTTGAAGACCTAGAAAAAATGTTAACTCACCCATCATGCTCATTTCATATTTTGTGGTCATTAGTTTAGCAAAGTGTTTCATTTTTTAACCCAAAAATGATATCATCCACATATATTTGAACAAGTAAGACATCACCTTCCTTTTTGTAGATAAACAGGGTGTTGTCTATTGTACCACGAATAAACTTATGTTGAATGAGAAATGAAAAGAGAGTTTCATACCAAGCTCTAGGTGCTTCTTTCAGACCATAAAGAGCGTTGTCTAATTTATAGACGTGCTCAGGATGATCACTGTTCTGAAACCATGGTGGTTGCTTGACGTAGACTTCTTCTTGAAGCTTTTAATTTAGAAATGCACTCTTGATATCCATCTGATAGATCTTGAAGTCTTTGTAAGCTCTATAAGCTAGGAATATCCTTATTGCTTCAATTCTTGCAACAGGAGCAAACGTCTCGTCATAGTCTATTCCCTCTTCTTATCTGTAACCCTGAGCTACCAGTCTTGCTTTATTCTTTATGATTAGCCCATTTTCATCTCGCTTGTTCCTGAAGATCTATTTTAACCTAATTAACATTTTCCTTTAGGAGCAGAAACCAATTTCCACACTTTGTTTCGTTCGAACTGATTAAGTTCTTCCTGCATAGCTAAAATCCATCCTTCTTCTTCAAGAGCTTCTGTGACTCTTTTTATGTTAGGAATACAAATATTCAGTTGAAGACTCGGTCACCCCGAGTACGTATTAGCACATCATAGCTCGTAGAATTATTAGTAATATTAGCAGTAGATTAGTTAGTATTAATATTGTGGAGTGGGTCGGGTCTCTTACCCACTGTCAGCTCACTCCACAGCCCACTAGAGGCACCCTATGTAGTACTATATAAAGCCCTCTCCACCAATGGAGAGGGTTGGACCTTCATTTTCAATCTAATACATCCTACTTCTCTTTCTCTCACTAAGGTTCCAACTCTCCTACCTCTCTCTACATTTTCTTCTATTCGATCCATTAACTAGTCCCAATCTTGTGTTTCTTTGATTGTGAATATACTACAATTGGTATCAAGAGCCATGAATAGGTCCATGCATGGTTATATTCATGGATTTGTGTAGTTTTGGGCACTTTTGGTTCGAATAGTTAGGTTCACAAAAATTCTATTTTGCGCTTTGTTTAGTAGATAGAAGTTGTTAGATCTTGTACTTTCTAGCTTAGGGATAGTATTGAAGTAGTGTTTGGTGTTTGGAATCATAGTTTCAGGCTTTGTGTGGTGGTTTTAGGCAGATTCGAGGGTTTGTAGAAAGGTGTTCTTCGTAGCGTTTTGTCCTTCTGTGAAAGCTTCATAGTAGCGATTTGTGTACTGTGGGGTAAGTGAAAGTAGCGTTTTGTGGTACCTCGAAGTTGCGATTTGGCCCATTACCGGATTTGGCAAAAGACGACAAACCGCTAAGAAAGCGACGTGTTTGGCGTTTAGTGTGTTGCGTTTTGACCAAGATAGTGACAGTTCTGTCTTCTTGTGACTTGCGATTTGTGGGTTGCGACTAGTGTCTGTCAGGGTAGCGACTTGTTAGACTTGCGACTTGTCTGTCAGGGTAGCGACTTGTTAGGTTTGCGACTTGTCTGTTGCGGTTGCGACTAGTGTCTGTCAGGGTAGCGACTTGTTAGACTTGCGACTTGTCTGTTGCGGTTTGTATCCACAGGGTTGTGATTTGTCTATTGCGGTTTGTATCCTTAGGGTTGTGACTTGACTTATTGTGATTTGATAAGCTTGCGATTTGTCTTGTTGCGATTTGTCAAGCTGTGTCTTGAATCTTTGCGATTTGATCAATTGAGATTTGTGTTTCCTTGAGTTAGGACTTAAAATTCTATTTTGCAAGATACTCATTAGTTTACGGTTTGTGTCTTGGTGATTTTAGAAAGTCCCGCGAAAGAGTCAATTTCTCGGTTAAATCACAAGAACTGTAAAATCCCGTATACATTATGGCCAGCATTACAAGCACCGCATCCGATGACATTCAAGCAGCAGGATCCGATACTCGTCCGCCTATGCTGGATAGGACGGACTATGAGTCGTGGGCACAACGAATACGGCTTTACTGCTTGGGAAAAGAGAATGGAGCAAACATCCTTAAGTCCATTGATGAAGGACCATTTCAGATGGGTACAACCAGAGATGCTGTTACTACTGGTGAAGATGGCACAGTCACCTTTGGAATTGACAGACCACGCACTTACAATGACCTTAATGAGGAGGAAAAGAAGAGGTATGATGCTGACATTAGGGCCTCAAACATTGTTATTCAAGGTTTGCCAAAGGATGTCTACAAACTCATCAATTTCAACACTGAAGCAAAAGCAGTGTGGGACAATGTAAAGATGTTGCTAACTGGGTCAGAACTCACAAAAGAAGACCGTGAATCACAATTGTATGATGAGTTTGAACACTTCAAAATGAACCCAAGAGAGAATGTCACAGATTACTATGTGAGATTCCATAAGTTGGTGAATGACATGAGGATGATAAGAATGACTATGCCCAACATCCAACTTAACTCAAAGTTTATGAACAACATGACTCCAGAATGGGACAGATTTGTTACTGCTGTCAAACTCAACAAAGGTCTGAGAGACACTAACTATGAACAGTTGTATGCCTACCTACAACAACATGAGAAGCATGCTGCCTACGATCGGGTGCTGAGAGAAAAGCTAAATCCTTCAACTCCTAATGACTCACTGGCATTTATGGCAAGTGCTCCACCAAACACCCAACCATCACCCAACCAAGGTTATCATCAACTTCACTCACCATATTCTGCTATGAGCTCACAACTCGACTCAGGCTATTCTCAGACCGACAAAATGATTGATAACCTCACCAACCAAGTATCATTACTGGTTCAACAATTTAAAGCATCTCTCCCTTAGACCAACAATCAGTTAAGAAACTCATCCAACCCACGCAATCTAGCAATGGTGGAGGATGGGAAAATTGTAGTTCAGAATGTGCAAGGGAGAGCAGGAATAAACATGGGTCGAGGTAATGTGCAGAACAGAGCGGGGAATGCCAATCAGGGGTAGGGGAAACAGCTCAAGTGTTATAATTGTGGAGGACTGGGACACATTGCCAGGAATTGCAATCAACCGAAACGTCCTCAGAACTCCGATTACTTCAAGGATAAGATGCTGTTGATGCAGGCTCAAGAGAATGGAGCTGTATTGGATGAGGAAGAACTGTTGTTTTTGGCTGGTGATGGGGGAAATACTTTTGATGAAGATGTGGATGAGCAACCAGTTCAGGATCTTGCACTCAACGATCCCAACATCTTCAAAGCTGATGATTTTGACGCATTTGACTCTGATGTGGATGATGAACCAACGGCTCAAACAGTCTTCATGGCTAACTTGTCATCTTTGGCTTCATCACCTCGACAAGCTGGTTCTTCAAATGCATCTATGATTTCTGAGGTACTAAAACTTTATGACACATATGATGTAGTTGATGAACAAAAGATTCCCAACGAAGTACAACAGGGAGATGTTTCTGACTCAAATAATGTTGACATGGAAAATAGCGATATGATTCCATATGAACAATATTTGACTCACAACAACATGCCTGATGTACAAGATGGAGAATCTTTTGTTGATAATAATGCTTGTGTTGTTAATAACGTGTGTGCATTAGAAAATACATGTGACGTTGATAATACATGTGAGTGGCATGAAAACTCTGTACTTGCTCCTAATGTTAACTTGATCACTAGACTAAACATCTATAAGGAACAAGTAACTATGTATGAACAACGTGCTAAGTTTGAACAAACTGAACGTGAGCAGAAAATGGAAGGTCAGTTGCGTACACTTATAAAAGACTATAGAGTGAGAGAAGAAACATTAATACAAGAGTTGAATTCTTTGAAAAGCCAGCTAGATATGTCTGTTAAACAAAAACAGGAAGTACAGAATTATGTGAATAGGCTTAAGCTAGAATTAAAAGAAAAAGAATCTAAAATCTTGGATGATTTCTCTAGACTCAAAACATTAAAGAATAAACTTGAAGATAAGTTGTACACACAAGACCAAACCAGACAGACTGCTCAAATGATTCATAAGCACAGAAAGTTAAGTGACAAGCATAGTGAAAGCAATGTAGGTGAATCTCAATTAGCTCTTCTTAAGATTGCTAAGGTAGCCCAACTTGCATTATATGATGCCAATGTGATGATTATGCCCAATCATGAACCACCTGAGGTTGTATCCTTGAATGAGGCTGATGAGATAGAAGTGCGAAAAAGAGAAAAAATGAATGAGAAAATGAGGGATCCCATGTGCATAGCCAAACGAGTAATAGTCAAGCCCCATGATTATTATGAGGAGAATCGTTTGACTGTGTTTGCTCCTCAAAAGAAGTTAACACCTGAACAAATATTTTGGTCACAAGATATAGAAAAGCTAAAGGAAGATAAACTTAAAGCCAACACCCCATCCCTTAGAAAAGTTGCGTCCATAACGGTGTATCCTCCCAATACACCTAGGAATATGCAAAACCTTAATTAGCTTATACGTGCTTTGGCAACTATTTGCTGATTTTGATAAAACATGTAAGAAGAGAATCACACCAACCGGAATTACTGAGGGGGAAAGGTGTTTTGAGCACGCAAAAAGGTGTTACTTGACTGAGGTCATGCCATTCTTTAAACTACTTAAAGAACATTTTGAAGGGATGCAAACTGCCCTTAAAACCGAAATAAATGAAATGAAAGTAGTGTTTAAAGACATGGAAAATGAGGTAACTCAATGTGCAATAGAACTTAAGAGTTGTGAAATTGAAAGGAAAAACATACTCATTGCCAATGACAACTTGATTGCTAAATGTATTGCGCAAGATGTATTTTATACTGCTACTGATTCTGCTTTATCTGCTTGTCAATTTCATGAGTATGCTATTGCTTTAAATGTTACCCAGAATCGTGTTGTTGAGCTTGAGGGGGAGAATGTGAAATTGCTTGACAAAATTCAAAATGATGACCATGATAACATGGTTAAACGTTTTTCAAAACTAGAGGTTGATTATCTAAATCTGCAACTAAAATATCAACATTTAGAAGAAAAATGCAAAATATCAAATGACAAGACATCCTTGGATGCTCCTGAGTTTGATACATATTTTGAATTAAGCAAACGAGATGAAAAGATTCAAGCTCACACAAACACGATTCGACTATTGAAGGCCCAAATTGCCCAATTGAAATCCAACAAGTGTGATGTGTATGGCACCTATAAACCTTCGTCTTCAGATTCTCAGAATTTTCAATATCAAGACACCATCAATAAGTTACATTATGAAAATGAGTGTTTTCGAGAAGAAAATTCTAAGATTAAACAGCATTACAAAGAGTTATATGACTCAATTAAAGTTACAAGAAATAGTCATAATGAAAAGATAACTTCTTTGTTAAATGAAATTGAGAATCTTAAGACTCAGGTGAAAGGAAAAATGCCATGCACCTCTTGTAATTGTGTTGCATCAAAGGTCTCTGCTTGTAAAATGTATGATGTTGATGTGGGGCCTATTCCATTTCCCATGAGAAACAACAGACCTGTCCATCAAATGTATCTCTGTCACCTTAGGGATTGACTTGACACTCTTCGTGAGGTTGTGGAAGAGGACAGAATAGAAAAACTACTTGATAAGGCAGTAGGTTATGCCTGCGTCCTCACAAAAAGGATCCAGGAACAGTTAGAATATGCCATTGGTACGGGTCCCAAGTCTAGCAACCAAAGAGATAGATTAGGTGCATCATCATCCTCTATTAAAAACAAGCATGTAACCTTTGATTTGACATCAAGAACATCAGAACCCAACACATCAAAATCAGGAACGCATGTGACAGTGAAACAAACTAATGTTCCTATCATTACTTCTACAGGAGTGAAATGTGACACCCAAGCTAGCGAGTCAAAGCCTAAAGGCAATGCAAGGAAAGATAGGACTGCGCCAGCTAATAGTGATCACAAGAAGAGTGTAGAAGCCCAACCTAGGAACAATAAGTTTGTAATGACTAGATTGAATCGTGTTGATTCTAGTATCAAAAGTATTGTAATTAATTCGAATTCTAATGCGGTCTGTAAAACATGTGACAAATGCTTAATTTCTTCTAATCATGATGATTGTGTTGTGTCATTTCTGATATCTCATGCACCACCCCAAGTTAAGTATGTTAGGAAAACTGAAAGAAGTAAGAAAGTTTGGAAGGCAACAGGAAAAACTTTTGCTACTGTTGGGTATCAATGGAGACCCACTGGAAGAAAGTTCAGTTTAGGAAATAAATGTCCATTGCCTAAATTGAATGATCATAGGTTTGTGAAAGTTAAAGAATGGAGGCCAACATGTCGAATTTTGTCTCTAGGAACATAATGCCTTCCAAATAGGCTATCTGCTGACTCTAGGATTGTTCCCACTGTAGAGACTTCAGTATTAGCAAACTCTATTGCTCCTAAATTTGTGAATGCTAACCAAACGGACCCCAGCTACACGGGGGATCCACATATTTCAGTTATCCATCTTTGTCTGTCTTCAAATGCAGGTCGTAAAAATCGTCCTTTGGTATTTGGATTCAGGCTGCTCAAAACATATGACTGGGGATCGCTCACGGCTCAAGAACTTTGTAAAAAAGTTTATCGGGACAGTTAGATTCGGGAACGACCATTTTGGTGCGATTATGGGTTATGGAGATTATGTGTTCGGTGACAGTGTAATCTCACGGGTATATTATGTGGAAGGATTAGGGCACAATCTGTTTTCTGTGGGTCAATTTTGTGATTCAGATCTAGAAGTGGCTTTCAGAAAACACACATGTTTCATCAGGGAATTGGATGGTGTAGACCTTCTAAAAGGCAGTCGGGGAACAAATCTATACACCATATCAATTGAAGAAATGTTGAGGTCCTCTCCCATTTGCTTACTTTCTAAAGCCTCCAAGACAAAATCATGGCTGTGGCATCGTCGTCTGAACCATCTAAACTTAGGTACCATAAACAATCTTTCTCGCAAAGATCTTGTACGAGGCATGCCCAGACAAAAATTTGAGAAAGATCATCTCTGCTCCGCATGTCAACTGGGCAAAAGCAAGAAACAAACCCACAAACCCAAAACTGTCAACACCAACTTGGAAGTTCTTCACACCGTTCACATGGATCTGTGCGGCCCAATGAGAGTACAAACCATAAATGGAAAGAAATATGTTCTTGTGATAGTAGATGATTACTCTCGGTTTACATGGGTAAAGTTTTTGAGAACAAAGGATGAAACTCGAGAGGTTATCATCAAACTAATAAAACAGCTGCAAGTAAGGCTCGACAAAACTGTCCGAATCATCCGCACTGACAATGGAACTGAGTTTGTTAATCATCAACTCAGAAATTTCTATGAAAATATTGGCATCACGCATCAGAAAAGTATCCCTCGCACTCCTCAGCAGAACGGAGTTGTTGAACGAAGGAACCGTACTCTGGTGGAAACTGCAAGAACCATGCTTATATTTTCTAAGGCACCGATGTTTCTCTGTGCAGAGGCTATTGCAACAGTATGCTACACCAAAAACCGATATCTGATTCATCCTATTCATGACAAGACTCCCTATGAGTTAATTCATAACAAGAAACCAGATCTTTCCTTTCTTCGTGTGTTTGGCGCACTTTGCTATCCGACTAATGATAGTCAAGACTTGGGAAAGTTAAGAGCTAAAGCAGACGTAGGTATTTTTGTTGGTTACGCACCAGATCGCAAGGGGTACAGAATCTACAACAAGAGAATCCGACAAATCATGGAATCCATCCATGTCACGTTCGATGAGCTGAGTGAGCAACCTGCTTCAGGACAAACCAGTTCTGGACCCGATCTTAAACTTTTGACACCTGGACCAATTAGTTCAGGGCTTGTACAGAATCCCATGCCTGCAGAGTCTTTTGTACCACCAACTAGTGAGGAGTTGAAGAAGTTATTTGATCCTATGTTTGACGAATATTTTGAGCCAACTAATGAAATGAACTCAAATGCTGCAGCTGTTCTTCCTAATGCTGATGCTCAAGTTCCGCAAGACTCTGAAGGCCCATCAACATCTGCCTCAATCAGTTTCAATTCACCAGCTGCCAGTCAATCACCCTCGTCATCAAATACTCAATCCTCTCTGGTGCTACAAGAATCTGCAGCTGACCATTCTTTGGAAGTTAATCAGTTTGCTCCTATAGATGATGTTCCTTTTGAGAATATATTTGCTCCTGAATCTTCAACCCACACATCCTCTTTCGAAGAACACAGCACGGCAACATCAGTTCAAAACCCTCAACCTCATGATCATCTCAGAAAATGGACCAACGATCATCCAATTGACAACATCATTGGCAATCCCGCTCGTCCTGTATCCACACGTAAACAACTGGCCACTGATGCACTGTGGTGCTTCTTCAATTCCGTACTATCCAAAGAAGCAATGACTAAAGATTGCTGGTTCGAGGCTATGCAAGACGAAATCCATGAATTTGATCGACTTGAAGTATGGGAATTGGTGCCTCCTCCCTCCTCCAGAATGTGCTATGATTATTGCTCTCAAGTGGATTTTCAAGGTGAAACTAGATGAGCATGGTGATGTTCTAAAGAACAAGGCACGGTTAGTTGCAAAAGGATACAGACAAGAAGAGGGCATAGATTTTGAAGAATCGTTTGCTCCAGTTGCTAGAATTGAAGCCATTAGAATCTTCCTTGCCAATGCTGCTAGTCAGAATATGATAGTCTACCAGATGGATGTCAAAACAACATTCCTGAATGGAGACTTAAAGGAAGAAGTCTATGTGAGCCAACCAAAAGGATTTGTGGATGCTGAACATCCTACTCATGTCTACCGCTTGAAGAAGGCTCTCTACGGTTTAAAGCAGGCACCAAGGGCATGGTATGATACATTGTCCAAGTTCCTTCTAGAAAACGGGTTCTCTAAGGGTGTTGTTGATCCCACATTATTCACAAGGAAGTCGGGCAAACATCTGCTTCATGTTCAGATATACGTAGATGATATTATTTTTGCTTCATCTGATCCTAGTGAATGTGATAGATTTTCAAAGGAGATGAGTTCCAAGTTTCAAATGTCAATGATGGGACAAATGTCATTCTTCGTAGGATTACAAATCTCACAAAGTCCCAGAGGCATTTTCATAAATCAATCCAAATTTACCCATGAGATCTTGAAAAAGTTTGGATTTGATTCGAGTGAGCCTGTTGATACTCCCATGGTTGATAGATCAAGACTAGATGAAGATCCGTCGGGGATTCCAGTTGACCAAACAAAGTATAGAAGCATGATTGGATCCTTGATGTATATCACTGCTAGTAGAGCAGATCTTCTGTTCGCCGTATGCATGTGTGCTCGGTATCAATCCAAGCCTGCTAAGAAACATCTAGAAGCAGTAAAAAGGGTATTCAGATATCTTCAAGGCACGGTTCATATGGGTCTCTGGTATCCAAAGGACACAACAATGGAGTTAACTGCGTACGCTGATGCTGATCACGCGGGATGTCAAGACACTCGTCGAAGTACTTCGAGGGGAGCTCAGTTTTTAGGGGAAAAGTCGGTGAGTTGGTCTTCTAAGAAGCAAATGAGTACGTCGATATCTTCTACAGAGGCCGAATACATTGCTATGTCTGGTTGCTGTGCACAAATCCTAGACACATGAACAATTTTGACTTTTTGAGTCAAACATCATTCGAATGCCCCAACTATCAGAATCATATATTGAAAAATGGAATAAAAATCACACTTATAAATCTTCATTACATGCAATGATGTGAATCCCACCAATCAGAAGAGAAAAACAACACACTGACCTATAATTGATTGAAGAATCGTTCGAACAACCTAGGAAGTAAAATGATATAGATTAGAACTCAGATATGTTACAAATAATAACCTTCTAATTTGAGTGCTACTCATAAAATACCTAGGATAACAATCGTTGATTTGATTATGGTTCGATCGAATTAGCGATTTGAGAGAGAAAGGAAGTGACGGTTTGTTTGACTAGGAGAGAGAGAGTGGAATTAGGACAAAACGCAAGATGTTCCATGATTTTATACCAAACAACCACTTTCCACGTATGACACATGTAACACCCCAACCCGATAAGGGTAAAGATATCACAAAAATGGTTTCATATCAGATCAAAACAAAGCATACATTTACAGTAATACAAGAATCTCAAAGGTTACAAATGAAATACTGAAATTACAAGGTTACAAATGGGAATTTCAATAACTACTAAGTCTAAATATAATGACATCTAATCATTGCTATTCCATAAGCTATCAAAGTCTTCTAAGTCCGAGGTTCTCTCCACTCATAACCCAGCTTCCATCTAAAAACCTGCCGAAGGAAAAGAAATGCGGCTGAGCTTAAAAAGGCCAGTGAACAGATATATATAAACGAAAACAAAAGCAAAAGGAAACGAACATATATGGTAAAGTGCAATGGAATAACATAAGTTATAGACAAAGGTACAAAGTAAGAAAGGGAAAAGGGAAGGTCAGTAATCCACCACGAGCCCGAACACAAAGCAAATATAGTAACCATGTCTTCATAATCATATAGAGGGGAGACCTCTCAGATAATCAGATAATATGAGGGGTGTCCTCATTCTTCAAATGGAGTAGCTAACTCCCGAACTTGTGAAAGACGTGGATTGCACCCAGCATCAGTCACCGAACAATATATAATATCAAATCATGTTAAGTCCACGAATACGGACACGAACCTAGGATTGCAACCCATACGTCCCCCGAACAATAATATTGGCCATAATAAATATAATGTGCATGCAACGAACAATATGGGAACGGTGTGAGAAATCACTCACCCACACGTGAGTCATGCCACTGGTGCATCAATGACACGGCCATGTTACCTTCATGGCTAGGAAACGAACTTGGCTCGGGTATCAAACTGAAGGGTCAAAGGTCCAAATCACAACAAAGATCCAAATCATATCAAAGGTCCAAATCATTACAAAGGTTCAAATAGTCAAAGTCATCGAATCATGGTCAAAGTCCCAGTATCAAAGCAAAGCTTCAAATAGTCTAAGTCATCATCGGAGGTTCAAAATCAAATGGTTCATTAAAAGTAATCTTTATCAAATGATTTTCATAAAAATGATCTTTAATAACGGTTTTCACAAAAGTAGTCTTTAAAAGCTTAGCCCAATTCCAATTAAAAGTGATAGCGCATATTTCATAAACGTCATTCTAAAAATAGTTTTTCTTCAAAACATTTCCATGATATAATTAAAAAGGTTTTCACATCTAGTTACCAAAATCAAATGAACCCTCGAAGTATCAAGTGAGTCGAATACTAATATCACAAGGTAACGAACGAATATCAAATGGATCATTATAGAGGCTCAAAGCAAAAGGGTCATATCGAACATCAAAGTCAAAATGAATCAAACAAACGAACCAAAGTATAGGGAAACATAGCAATGGCTTAGGGAATCTTAAAACGAAACAAGATCAATGAGTCATGAGAGGAGAAAACACCCTTACTGAAAAAGGGTAGAATATCTGTACCTTATACCGCAAGCGCAAACATATCAAGAACTATAAAGGTCGGAAACACTCCATCTTCAGCGAATCTACACGAATTATAAGTTTACTTATAAGTCTCATAGTTTTATGATTTCATAGTTTCTTAGTTTCATAATCACGAAGGTTTCCTTTTAGTTTTCTTTCCATCTTAGGTAACTTTTCAAAAATAGTAAGTTTCCATACTTAGTAACTTTAGTTATTAACATGTCCGTTTATCAACTTAAAGTATTAGAGATGACCATATTAGTGGTTTAAGGTTCATAATGTAGTTTTCATAAGTTTTAGGGTTTATTATGTAATTATCACAAATTTAGGGATTGATATGCAACTCTTATAAAATTAGGGTATAAAATGTAATTACTATAAAGTAACAGGTTTTCAAAAGTTAGGTCCTTTTGTTTAAAAGAATGACAATTTAAACCCTTTAGTTTAGATAATAAACACATAGCACCATTTTAATCCTTTTAATCCTTAACAGTCTTTTATACATACGAATTTAACACGTTTCAAATAATTTATGAATCATATTAATACTTCGAAATAAAATCTATAAAAATTCACACCCGCTCCTATATGTCTAAATAACTTCCCCAAATATTTCCAGAATTTATTATTAAGTATAACTATGGTCTAAAAATCATTTAAGTCAGGTCGTCCAGATTATTGATAAATTTTAACATACAAAAAGTAAGCAGTTCACAGCCCCATCAAACAAATTTATAAAAATCTACAAAAATTCCAGTAACTAATAAACATATCAAATATTACCCAGTTCAAAGGACACATTCCAGTTCGTTATGGTTTGCAAATGATAAATGAAAAACGTGGACTATTTTTCTGGTCATACGAATTCAGTTTGACACTTAACTTTCTAAAAATCAAAAAGTTGCCATCCCTACCTCTAAAAATTACAGGGTTAATTTTCCCAGAAAGTTGTTTCCTTCAAATTAATTTTAGACTCCAGAAACACCCAAATACACTTAGTTATCATCAAGATCCAATCGATTAAAGTCGGATTAAATTTCTGATCAGTAGCCGTTTTTATTATTTCATGTGATCAATTTGGGTTTTCTTATTCCAATGGTTACCAATTGATACAAAACAATTATGTTTGTCATCCAAAACAACCCTAGGTCGATTCATATGCGTTCTTAACATGTTCATATCCATCATAACAATAAATCGTAGATCGGTTCATTTTAGGGTTTTCATTCTTATTATTTTATGTTAGTACTTATGATTTCATGTGAACCTTTGTGATATTATGTATAGGAATTCGACAAGAGCAACAAAGAAACAATACAAGAATTAAGCAATCAAAGTTGTATTGAACAAGGACGATGTTGTTACCCTCGTTGCGTGATTAAAAGAGGAAAAAACACAAGATCAAACACCACAAATTCCAGCCGATCACCTAGCTTATTCCCTTCGAATGGACTGCCAAGGAACCCCACGAGCAATCCACCACCACGAACCAGGAACAACATGATGGAATCACCAAATAAGCAGCAACAAATAGCCTCCTTGCTGCTGTGTTTGAACCGAACAGCAGAAAGAAAAGAGTAGTAGCAGGCGTATGTTTTGGAATGGAGTTTTAGGGTTTCTTGTCTCTTTTTTTTTAAAGCCGTATAATGAGATGGTGCAGGAGATATTTTAGGGTTTTGATGATAACAAAATTAGGAATCGGTATTAATGTGATAGAGGAAACCGTTTTGTGTAATTGAAATAATTTAGGAATGTATCAATTGTTATTATGGGCTTGATTAATCACAAGAATGCATAGTTATCTCTCTATCTTGGGCCAAAATTATGGGGCATGTAATACATATAAAAAAATCGACTAACATAACTTGTAGTTGTAGGATTATTTATTTTGTACATTATCTTATAATATAAGGTCTTATATTAACTTAAATCATTAGGTAACTTAAGGTTATAATCATTTTAGGTTAAGTACACTTAATGTTACTTATATGATTTTCATAAGTTCTCAAAATTTTAAATTTGAGGGCATTTTTGTCATTTCGGATTGTTTTAATTTTGGGGTTTTACAATTCTTCCCCTCTAAAAAAAAATTTCCGTCCTCGAAATTTGAAGTCGCAAAGTTAAACGAAGTCGTAGCAAGTCGCAAAGATCATCACCAACATTCTCATGCCCGAGGAGGTTCTTCCAAAAAGATCTTCAGACCAAATAGTTTCTCATGACTCATATCAAAACGAGGTGGGTTCAAATTCCTCAGAAGGAAACAAAATAAGTTGATCTTGATCAAAAGGTCCATGCAACATAAAATGGACGATAGGCGAATCTTTAGAAAGCTCATAAAGAATACGAACAAGATTTCAAATCGAATTAACTGTATCAATAGTAGGAAGTTCTAAAGGGAGTTCAAAATTTATAACTGAGATCAACAGAATGCAAAACGAGAGTCCAAACTCATCCAGATATCTAATGAACGAAAGCAGAGTATTGATGAGTGTGTAAATACTCATCATTTTTGTCATATCTGAACTGCCAAAACATCCAAAAACACTCAGAAATGCATCAAAATACTGAAAATATTCCAGGAGTGTGTTTTATAAGTTTCAAATGCAAAATGTTTGAAAACAATTGAAAAACGAACAAAGTTTGCATAATTGGCAGTTTCAGTCCCTCAACTTTCAAAACATGTCAAATCTAGTCCCTGATTATTCAAAACATGTAAAATATCATTAAAGGTCCTTGGGAATTCACAAGTTGTCAAAAGAAATCCTTTAAAGTTAAAAATTGCAAATTGACAACTTTAGTCCCTCAAGTTTGAAAAATGTCAAAGATAGTCCCTGGGTTTTAAAAATTGGAAAATTATCAAATTTAATCCTTGTACTATTAAAACTTGGCAAAATTGGTTCCTTGTGATACTTTGGGAAAATTACAACTTCAGCCCCTCAAAATCCAAAAATTACAAAATGGTCCTTGTGCTTATTTCCTATAAACCAAACCGGACCATGTATTAAAATTAAACCCAAAATAAACCCAACCCACAATCCTTTTCCTGGCCCAACACAACCCCAGCCCAACACCCTTTTTATAAATAAAACTGGGTTTGACCCCAGTCAAACTCCCAATACCGCCAACACTGTTCACCCTCCACCTCCACCTCTGAAACACCAAAACCAGGGTAGTTTTGCCACCTCCTCACCTCCACCTCATCACCCCAGTCACTAATCTCTCCCCTCCACCTCCACAAACACCCAAAATTCCTTAATTGAAATAACCTGCTCAAGCTACTTGTGTATGTTTTGGCGCCAAAAATGCCAAATGGACGATTGTGATGAAATTGATTAAATCAAAGGTCAAAAGGTGGTGGAAAGTACTCAGGATGTCGACAAAGGGTTATCCCACTTAAATTATGTATATATAGATAGCTTTGTAAGCCAATTTTGGCAAGTAGTTAATTTTATTTTTACTCGTATTTTTATTTTCATTTTCAGTTAATGTACTTTTGTAAACTCAAGTTTCAGTTGAATGCAAGTTTATTTCAGTTATGTTGATCAAGTTTTTAAGTTACTTTGTGTTAAGTAATCAGTTACATTTGAGTTTCAAGTTATCTGTTAATCGTATAAATTTCTCAGTCCTATTTAAATACTATCAAAAGCTCCAAATAACCTTTTAATAAGCTTACATAAGCTCTACATAGTTTCTTGTAAGCGTATTTAGTATCACTTAGTTCTGAATTTCAAGTTAAGGAAAAAGTCAACAAAAGTCAAACCAGTCAAATAAGCTACCATGGAGGTCAACAAGCTAAAAGTCTGGAAGCTTATGGGTTAGTGGCTTCATGGGAAGCCTATAGGTTGGTTCTATTGGTCCTGTTCTTGGTTTAGCCTGGATTGCATGTTGTAAGTCCTTTGTACAATTTTTGCATTTAACTGCTCAAGTGTTTAAGATTGCTTATATATCTGCTTTTTATGCTTAATCAGTGTTTCCTAGTGTAATTATTGCTTAGTACATGGTCCTTGTTCTTTAGTTTCATTTGTGCTCATAATTTCCATTTTGACTGCCAAATAGTACACTTTTGATTCTAGGGTGTTAATTGGTATTGTTGGTAGTTTTGTGTTTAATCTGATCCATGTTATCATAATTTAAGCTTCTGAACTTGTTTCAAGGGTTAGATAAGTCATTAACTTCAAAAAGTTCAAAATCAGTCACTTTAGAGGGTGTTTGGATTTACTGGTTCTCATGTGCATTGGGTTGTTTCAGTGTTCAATTCTAGTTCATACATATCTCATTAAGTCATATTAGGTCAGTGAAACATTAAAATCCAGTGCTCAAGAGTTAAAAAGTCAAACTCAACTTTGATCACACATTCACAGTTCACTGTGAGGATTTTTAGTTCCATCTTCATCATATTAGTTCATTAGTTAGTTATTTAGCTTAATTTAGTCTCTTAATAGCTTAATATTACATAATCAATCACTAGGAATCATTCAAATCTCATAAAAGTCAAATTAGGTCTTAATTTCAAAAAGTCAAATCTGCATATTCAGTGTATACTGAGTGTTCTGAGTTGCTGATCTTGGGCAAAATTGGACTTCAATTGGATTGATTGTGATGGGGCTTTTGTGTTTTTTGTATAGCCAGTAGTTCTAGCTTGCTTTTGCCCCCTTAATATTTGCCTTTTCAGCTTATTTGAGCTGCTTAATTTAGTCTGGAAGTTTGCTAGTTTGCCTGAATTTTCTGTGTTAAGCTTTGCCACAGCCAAGTGCTTAACCTGCTCAAATTCTTGTGCTTATTTGCAATTTTAAGTTGTTTTGAGTTTATTTTAGTATATTAATATATTTCTGAGCAGTTGGTTAATTTTAGTGCTCATTAGCTTATTTTTGGGCTTATTCACAACTGCTTATTAGCCCAAAAGTGCTTATCAGGCTTATTAAACTTCAACTTTTAATTTTCCTAGCCTTTTAATATTAATTTAGACTTAACTTAAAATTTTCAGATTTTTACTAAGTTATTTAATATTTTTAATCTTTTTAATTAGTTTAAATTAGTAATTAAATCATAATAAATAGAAAAATAATCAGAAAAATATAAATCCAATTTTCATAATTTTCTTTTGTCATTTTTAATCTAGGAAAAATATAATTATATTTTTAGACCTTAAGAAAATCAAAAATAGAAATATAGTGATAGCTTCTATTTAATAGAATTTATCTTTTTAAATTTTAATTAAGTAATTTTCATTTTTATAATTTTCTTAGCTCATTTTCACTTTAAAGTATTTATATAAAAATTTTCAGATTTTTATTTGATCTTTTAGTATTTATTAGAATTTTAATTAGTTTAAATAATTATTAAATAGTTTTTAATTAATAATAATTAATTAATAAGTCAAATAAATAATTTTCTTCTTCCAATAATTTTCTTTTATTATTAGGATTGTAAAAATATAAATTTCATATCCATAGGCCTTTTATTTATTAAAACTCACTTTTTATTTCGTACGTTTACGATTATTTAAATTTAAACGTACGCTTTTAGGTTTTTATACGTTTCTAGTTAACTTGTTTTCACGTTCTTGTTTATATAGCTTGTTTAAAGCTATTTTCTTATCTCCTTAGTGTAATCAAAACCATAATCCCTTTTCTGTTCAATAACACTTGATCACGATCCGTTTTTAAGCACAATTTCACATCTCGCTGGGACTTAAACGACCCGGGGATAAAACTATACTCCTTGGATAATTGCATTGTGTTCTCAATTGGTTTGACTTTGTTTGACCACATCCGTGGTTGATTTAAGTTGACCGTTTGGAACCGATCAAGTATACGCATAGGTAGAATGAACCTAAAGTCTCACTAATCACGGATAATCCAACGGAATTTCAAATTCTAACTTTTTTGGTACTCTCCAGGATAGCCTATGCCCACAACAAGTGCACGTTATATGATGTAAGTATTATCACGTTGGCCAGACGTCATAATACCGGCATCATATAAATATGCCCTCATGATGGTCATACTTTATCTCAAGTCGTAATCAAAACCACCTATCTTAATCCACCTAGTACTTCTACAGTCTCAGAGGTCAACAAAATCAAATGCCATAGTCAAGAGGTAAAACAAAACTATTCGCAAGAGTATCTAAAATCCCAGATTGCCTAGCAGAAATAAGGTACGCCGTCCACAAGCATAATTCGCTAAAATTCCCAAAACAAGGCCATCATCGAACATACGGAAAATAAACACGGAACTGAAATGCTTCTAGGGAACTTAAATCATTTAGAGGATCTTATTACTATATAACGAAGCTTAAGTGTGTCAACGGAAGTAAAAAAAATTAGTCATCAATAACTTCGGCGTTCACAGAATCAATTCTTCCAAACATAAAAGATCTGTTTCAAAAGTCCGTTCATTCAAAACATTCAATCTCTTCATGACCAGTTAATCTGTCTTCGTTTGTCCATCAATCTGGAAGTGAAACCATAATCGGAAACTTGTGTTTGGTTCGTCGAGCTTCCTACAGTTCTTCTTGGAATGTGATGGAGTAATGTGAATTTCTAGCATGCTGTATAAATCTCTTCATCATCCAGTCTGCTTCCGCTCTCAATTCATCTTAGTACAAACAAGATGACTAGGGAAGTGAGACTGCATGTCTTCATCAGCTCCAGGTTCGCCATCTTGATTAGAATTTCTTCTTCTGCATCGCCAACACTTCTGCCTTGTAAGGAATGTCTTCACTCTTCAGGGTAGCCACTGTTGTTGTCAACTCCAGGTCAGGTATTGAAGTAATTCTTCTGATATGATTCTAGCTGTCCTGATGTATACGAAAAACTTTCTGTGCTGCAAGGGAGTATAACCGAGTCTCTTTCTGAAATGTCCTACAATATGTTCCGCCTGAAGGTATGGAAGCTAATTTCTATTCAGCTTTTCCAAAACTCCATTCTCAATCAAACTAAGCTATTTCTCTTGGTTCACGAAATTTATCAATGGTAACGTAAGTTGTAAACATCTTCCAGAATTCTACTGTAAAGTTCAAAGGATTCCAGTTCTCCATTCTGTTATCGGTCTTGACCACTTGGTGATAGTTTTCAAAACATACGGGATTTAAAGAGGTATCCTCAAATAAGAACATCGTTGTCTTTACAAATATCAATCTCTCAGAATGCACAAACGATCGACGAATTTCCTAGCAAAGTGCAAAGATGATTTTCATGCTCTTCCTCGTTTCCGAACATACTATTAAGTCATACAATGACCATTTGCCCAAGTACTTACGAGAAAACACTATTTATCAAATTCACGAAACAGTCACAGCTTTAGCTAATACTATTAGCATCACTAACTGTCATAGCAGTCGTTACGAATACGGAAGTGATTTCAAGAATAACTTCAATTCATCAGAAGGAAACTTCGCACTCCGAAATTAAACAAATACATAGTCATTTCAGGGTGGATGAATATTGGCTCCTAACAGTATTACGATTCAGCTTCCTGTAATCAATACATATCTCCAGTCACCATCCTTCTTTATCGCGAACGAAACTAAAACACGCCCAGAAAACACACTTAAGTAAACTCACTTCCTGGTCTTCGGTGGCTGCTCTTCCCGGTCGCTCAAATCAATTGGTATGATCCGAAAGACATCTTCGCTTAGTGACTAGACAATCTCTCGGTATCATGTCAAATCCTACTTCACGCTCCGATGGAAAAATTTTGGGTGGTTCAGTCACGAATCATATTCAGAAAACTCAGGGTGCCAAATAACTCTCAAAATAAGATTAATTCATTGGTGTACGAACTGGTTCCTAGGAAAACTTCATAACCGCGAAAGTAACACACGAGTCTCCAGAGTAATAGTGATAGCAAAGGGTTTAACAATCGGTAATCATGGTAGGGAGCTCAAAATTGTTGCGAACGTCAAAGGTGAGACATAGAAAGGTAGTTGTCAGTATTTGAGTGATCAATCAATCAATTTCTTATCAGAATAAAACCGAAGTAAACTATCCAAAGATTAACAGATCAGCATAGCAAAACTTATCGTTCAAAAGTGAGAGGGAAAAACATCCTTATACTCGTGGTTAAACGCCACAAGACTTCTCAGAGGGACAGAGATGGGTGAACCGAAATCAAATAGTGTCGAAAGATTCATAGGTACTTATCAAAAGAAAAAGACAAATAACAAAACATATTCAGTACGTCATTGCCATGGAGGTTCTCAGAGTGCCCGAAGAGGCGTCAAAATGATTAACGAAAGGATCAGAGATCAGAGTCAAAATCTGAAGATGAGGATCAAATAGTGTCAGGCAATTATTATGAAATTCTCAATGCCTTCAAGATTTAATCAGGTTCAAATCTTAGGTGGTGCAAAGCATAAGCTTTCACTTTCCAAAAGTGGTATCAACAGGATCTAACCAAAAGCAAGGCACGAATCAGAGTGATGCGGAAGCAATGATGCCTAAACAAATGCCTTATAGTCTACCCATTCCTCACTGGTCAAAACTTACGTTCCTATAGGGAAATATTAAAGCAAATTTTCAAAGGTTGTCTTACGAGCGCCTACAGGGAAAACTTAGTGGTCCTAACTTACACAGGCCAAGGGTAATTGTATTACGAATCCCAGCCTGTCTCTCTGATACCATAATTGTAACACCCCAACCCGATAAGGGTAAAGATATCACAAAAATGGGTTCATATCAGATCAAAACAAAGCATACATTTACAGTAATACAAGAATCTCAAAGGTTACAAATGAAATACTGAAATTACAAGGTTACAAATGGGAATTTCAATAACTACTAAGTCTAAATATAATGACTTCTAATCATTGCTATTCCATAAGCTATCAAAGTCTTCTAAGTCCAAGGTTCTCTCCACTCATAACCCAGCTTCTATCTAAAAACCTGCCGCAGGAAAAGAAATGCGGTTGAGCTTAAAAAGCCCAGTGAATAGATATATATAAACGAAAACGAAAGCAAAAGGAAATGAACATATATGTTATAGTGCAATGAAATAACATAAGGTATAGACAAAGGTACAAAGTAAGAAAGGGAAAAGGGAAGGTCAGTAATCCACCACGAGCCCGAACACAAAGCAAATATAGTAACCATGTCTTCATAATCATATAGAGGGGAGACCTCTCAGATAATCAGATAATATGAGGGGTGTCCTCATTCATCAAATGGAGTAGCTAACTCCCGAACTTGTGAAAGACGTGGATTGCACCCAGCATCAGTCACCGAACCATATATAATATCAAATCATGTTAAGTCCATGAACACGGACACGAACCTAGGATTGCAACCCATACGTCCCCCAAACAATAATATTGGCCATAATAAATATAATGTGCATGCAACGAACAATATGGGAACGGTGTGAGAAATCACTCACCCACAAGTGAGTCATGCCACTGGTGCATCAATGACACGGCCATGTTACCTTCATGGCTAGGAAACGAACTTGGCTCGGGTATCAAACTGAAGGGTCAAAGGTCCAAATCACAACAAAGATCCAAATCATATCAAAGGTCCAAATCATTACAAAGGTTCAAATAGTCAAATCATCGAATCATGGTCAAAGTCCCAGTATCAAAGCAAAGCTTCAAATAGTCTAAGTCATCATTGGAGGTTCAAAATCAAATGGTTCATTAAAAGTAATCTTTATCAAATGATTTTCATAAAAATGTTCTTTAATAACGGTTTTCACAAAAGTAGTCTTTAAAACTTAGCCCAATTCCAATTAAAAGTGATAGCGCATATTTCATAAACGTCATTCTAAAAATAGTTTTTCTTCAAAACATTTCCATGATATAATTAAAAAGGTTTTCACATCTAGTTACCAAAATCAAATGAACCCTCGAAGTATCAAGTGAGTCGAATACTAATATCACAAGGTAACGAACGAATATCAAATGGATCATTATAGAGGCTCAAAGCAAAAGGGTCATATCGAACATCAAAGTCAAAATGAATCAAACAAACGAACCAAAGTATAGGGAAACATAGCAATGGCTTAGGGAATCTTAAAACGAAATAAGATCAATGAGTCATGAGAGGAGAAAACACCCTTACTGAAAAAGGGTAGAATATATGTACCTTATACCGCAAGCGCAACCATATCAAGAACTATAAAGGTCGGAAACACTCCATCTTCAGCGAATCTACACGAATTATAAGTTTACTTATAAGTCTCATAGTTTTATGATTTCATAGTTTCTTAGTTTCATAATCACGAAGGTTTCCTTTTAGTTTTCTTTCCATCTTAGGTAACTTTTCAAAAATAGTAAGTTTCCATACTTAGTAACTTTAGTTATTAACATGTCCGTTTATCAACTTAAAGTATTAGAGATGACCATATTAGTGGTTTAAGGTTCATAATGTAGTTTTCATAAGTTTTAGGGTTTATTATATAATTATCACAATTTTAGGGATTGATATGCAACTCTTATAAAATTAGGGTATAAAATGTAATTACTATAAAGTTATAGGTTTTCACAAGTTAGGTCATTTTATTTAAAAGAATGACAATTTAAACCCTTTAGTTTAGAAAATAAACACATTGCACCATTTTAATCCTTTTAACCCTTAACAGTCTTTTATACATACGAATTTAACACGTTTCAAATAATTTATGAATCATATTAATACTTCGAAATAAAATCTATAAAAATTCACACACGCTCCTTTATGTCTAAATAACTTCCCCAAATTTTTCCAGAATTTATTATTAAGTATAACTATGGTCTAAAAATCATTTAAATTAGGTCGTCCAGATTATTGATAAATTTTAACATACGAAAAGTAAGCAGTTCACAGCCCCATCAAACAAATTTATAAAAATCTACAAAAATTCTAATAACTAATAAACATATCAAATATTACGTAGTTCAAAGGAAACCTTCTAGTTCATTATGGTTTGCAAATGATAAATGAAAATATGGTACTATTTTTCCAGACATACGAATTTAGTTTGACACTTAACTTTCTAAAAATCAAAAAGTTGCCTTCCCCACCTCTAAAAATTACAGGGTTAATTTTCTCAGAAAGCTATTTCCTTAAACTTAATTTTAGACTCCAGAAACACCCAAATAAACTTAGTTATCATCAAGATCCAATCGATTAAAGTCGGATTAAATTTCTGATCAGTAGCAGTTTTTATTATTTCATGTGATCAATTTGGGTTTTCTTATTCCAATGGTTACCAATTGATACTAAACAATTATGTTTTTCATCCAAAACAACCCTAGGTCGATTCATATGCGTTCTTAACATGTTCATATCCATCATAACAATAAATCGTAGATCGGTTCATTTTAGGGTTTTCATTCTTATTATTTTATGTTAGTATTTATGATTTCATGTGAACCTTTGTGATATTATGTATAGGAATTCGACAAGAGCAACTAAGAAACAACATAAGAATTAAGCAATCAAAGTTGTATTGAACAAGGACGATGTTGTTACCCTCGTTGCGTGATCAAGAGAGGAAAAAACACAAGATCAAACACCACAAATTCCAGCCGATCACCTAGCTTATTCCCTTCGAATGGTCTGCCAAGGAACCCCACGAGCAATCCACCACCACGAACCAGGAACAACATGATGGAATCACCAAATAAGCAGCAACAAATAGCCTCCTTGCTGCTGTGTTTGAACCGAACAGCAGAAAGAAAAGAGTAGTAGCAGGCGTATGTTTTGGAATGGAGTTTTAGGGTTTCTTGTCTCTTTTTTTTTTAAGCCGTATAATGAGATGGTGCAAGAGATATTTTAGGGTTTTGATGATAACAAAATTAGGAATCGGTATTAATGTGTTAGAGGAAACCGTTTTGTGTAATTGAAATAATTTAGGAATGTATCAATTGTTATTATGGGCTTGATTAATCACAAGAATGCATAGTTACCTCTCTATCTTGGGCCAAAATTATGGGGCATGTAATACATATAAAAAAAATCGAATAACATAACTTGTAGTTGTAGGATTATTTATTTGTACATTATCTTATAATGTAAGGTCTTATATTAACTTAAATCATTAGGTAACTTAAGGTTATAATCATTTTAGGTTAAGTACACTTAATGTTACTTATATGATTTTCATAAGTTCTCAAAATTTTAAATTTGAGGGCATTTTTTTCATTTCGGATTGTTTTAATTTTGGGGTTTTACAACACATTTGGACCCTGCCTTTTCTAGCAAGAGAACTTCTTTCAGAGTATGTCATATTTAGTCCCTGACTTTCCTAGCAAGAGGAGTTCTAACATATTGGGAATCAATCTACTCATAGACTGCCAATCTCTTCAGATAAAACACAATAAGTTACAAAAATGCTTATGGAAGCCCGGACAGATGCCATAAATTGCTATTGCTCTCCCCCTCAATCAATGACTCGATTTCTGTAGGGAAATAGAGTCGTTGATTGTGAAGCAATTTATCACGTGGTAAGTCCAACTGTGAGCAACATAATATCACCAAGGGCACAAAGAAGACAAGAATCTAAAGACACGAATCTACTACTTGTCCAAAATTGATATTAATATCTCATGATATGACACATCATTTGTATTGTGATTTTTGTATCGTGAGATATTAATCTACATGATGATTCTGATTAATCGTAACCATCAGGGGAGAGGAATGTGTACACCAAGGATGCACAACAGGTTCACGTGATCGGGCTTAATATCTCACGATACAAATTATAGATGATCAGTGGTTCAACTTGTTACCTTCGTATTATCGTTTCACTTTTACGTCATGGGCTGATTAATCGTAACCATCAGGGGAGAGAGAATGTGTACATCAAGGACGCACAACAGGTTCATGTGATCGGGCTTAATATCTCAGGATACATATTATAGATGATCAGTGGCTCAACTTGTTACTTTGGTGTTATCATCTCATGTGTACGTTGCGGGCTGATGGGTTGTATGTAAGGTCACTGGAAGGCATTTGGTGAGATGAAGATGATTGGTATTCTGTTCCCCCAAATGGACAATCTTGAAGAAGGTCGAGTCTTCGGTCTAGTCTACATTCTCCGCTATGTGTTAGAAGACTAAAGACGGCATGCATTTGGTTATCAAAAGACTTCTTCCTATTATGGGCGTTCATCCAAAGTCTTCTCTCTATTATGGGTGTTCATGAGATAGGTTGTCAGATTGGGGGAGATCACTAATTAGGGGAGAGTGAAAAGCCTGAATTAATACCTAATTAAATGTGCTCACATTGCTCTTCAGCAAGTAAAGTGATGGCAGCGGAGAAGATTCAGGAAGCTGAGGAGTAATGGTTTTTCTTCGTATCCTTGTATATATTTGCTTCATACATTTTTGCTCATATCTTATACCATTTTGTAAATAGATATATAGAAAACCTGCAAATTGTATATAGAGAAACGTAAAACCAGAAAAACCATAAAAATTGAAAAATAGAAAATACCAAAAATAGTTTCACCTAGGCATGTCTTCTGTTTATCGATAACATTTACGGACTTAGAAATGTCATTCAATAATGGCACAGGTCTTTAAATAAAGCTCGAGCAGAAGTTAAAATGGATTGTTAAAACATGTCTAAATGGCTTGCTATTACTTTAGATAGCAACCCGCGCTTCAAAATGGGGAAAGTACGTCGCCAAAAAGACGGCTGTTCCTCCAACTGGGTGATGTTCACCTGGGCATGGATTACTTTATATCCATGTTTCTCCGATCTTATGTACGTTTCAGTGCGTCATTTTGTGTATAAGAAGAGAAGTCTTCTTTACATCAGACTCTTTATCTTCTTCGATTCTTCAAGAGAGTCTTGATGTTACACAAGGTGGTAAATTGAATTAAATTTTCACAAATACTCGTCGATCAATTGAATGACTACAACTCTTTAAATAAAAAACGGGTCATTAATTGAAGGGGAGAATATTTGTTCAAATTTCTGACACCTTGCCAAATTTGTGCAACATCAGCAGTGACACTCTCTCGTGGTTTAAGGGGGAGCATAGTATGCTCCGAAATCAGAATACATTTAAACCTGACCACATTTTCTCCCAAATTTTCTAAACATATTTAAATCAATTGGGATCACAAATCTCAAGTGGTTTGAAATTTTTGATCGGGGGAGAGAATGTGATTTAAATATGAAATTCTGATAAAAAGTGTGATCTTTTGAAACTCAAGTGTAGGCTCTCCCATATGTGCCAAACCTTTTCGTATATCGATGCACATATTGAGGGGGAGCAAATGATTTGTGATGGCAATTGTGAAAGAATACCAAAGACCGACCATTTTACTTTATGTATTGGAGTTATAAGGATGGTAAGGTTAGGTATTAGTTCCCATGATCCAGCCAGAACCGGAGGGATCTACCCAGGGACAATCCACTAGTTAGTGTAGAAGTCCTTAGGTATGATTACAAAAAAGGAGAAAAAGTGAATAAGGGAAGAGTGCCGACTGAGATGGAGCTAGTGCTGGAGCAAACCCAATAAGGTGCTAGTAATGAAGTCTCGGTAAGCGCTGAAGGGGTTGAAGAATGAAAAAGAAATGTAAAGATAAAGGGTGAAAAGAATGAAGCCCTCCTTGCATCTTAGGTAGAAACCGGGTCAATACATATGCTGTCAGAATCACGTAGTTGATTACTGACATTGAAGACTAAGTATCATGGACCCAGTGATACGCTGCACAACCCTCTCTAGCCACTCAAGGTCCCTCAAAGGATTCTTGTTTCATTTGTCACGGAGATCAATACATGGCTATCGTCTATCTCACTCCGAGTTAGATGATATTGAAAAGGTAGCAGTCCTCTCCAGCCTCCGATCACTAAATCAAAATGCACTATTGAGTCTAGAGCCAAGAGATCATCAATTAATCTCATTAGGACACATTTCCAATATGCTTTCTATTTCATACACCGTGAATAGCAAGAAAAATATATATGAAGAGTCCTATGCATTATCCTTGTGGTATTGCCAAAACATCCGAGTGATACGTAAAGTATTCACAATGAAGATGGAAATCCTTCTAGAGCCAACATCTAACAAGCTCTTGATGGGTGACATGTGAGATCCTTCATGGATCAAGCTTGTGACAACTGGAAAGAAACAATGGGGCGATTCAAATCTGAATCAAACTTGTTCCAGGAAATGGATTGACGGACGCTTTTGGAAAACCTTTCAATGTGCTCACCAACTGAATTTCGAGCACATTGATTGTGAAAATTTTCAAACAAAAGTGTTTTTGACAGAAATGTGATTCAATTTATAAAACCCTTGTCGTGTTGCACAAAATGTTTATCCAGTGATACGCAAGTGATTTTTCTAATCAATTTCTCGTCAATCAGTGGGTATTAATTCACTGATTCACTCTACCGTATTGTCTGCTTTGAGACGTTCCGGTAAGAGAACATACTTAGTATGATGATTCTGACATTAATTTGTTGGAAGACTCATTACTACAAGCTGGAAATTCCTGTCAAGGAGAATCTTCTTTAAAGGGGATTCTACCTGATCACATGTCGGTCTTCACAGAACCGAAGGTTAAATCCAACCACCACATCGAACGAATGACAAAGCCATATTCGTTCTCCAACTTTATTGCTAACTGTTTTATTTTAGATTCATATAAAGATGGCGATGGTGGTTCCTGATTCCAGCAGAGACGTGTCAATCCACACTCCATGCTCACACTTCCAATTCATTATCAAAAACATCATGATAGATGAAAGACCTATGACACAGCTTCCACAACTCTGATGATAGCTTTCATGATCCAGAAAAGTGTGAGCATGTGAGTCCAACAGTCACAACAAATCACATGGAGGCATTACTACAATGGATGAGCTCAGAGATTTATGGTGGCCGATGATCTCAATGAAGGCTCCAAGATCACAACTTCTCATGATGACGAAGCCACAAGATGACTTGAAGACATATGTTGCATGATAACCTCAAAGAATACTCAAAGATCATCCAAAACAAAGAACAGTCATCGCAAGTTCACTGCTGAAGGCACAAAGATTTTTGACATAGAAGAATCATGGTCTACGAGCTATGAAGTCAAGATTCAAGGATGAAGTGCTAGAATTGAGAACATTACTTTCGGGGTGACCTCCCTTAGGGGGAGATTGTTAGGAATATAAATATTCAGTTGAAGACTCGGTCACCCCGAGTACTTATTAGCACATCATAGCTCATAGGATTATTAGTAATATTAGCAGTAGATTAGTTAGTATTAATATTGTGGAGTGGGTCAGGTCTTTTACCCACTGTCAGCTCGCTCCACAGCCCACTAGGGGCACCCTATGTAGTACTATATAAAGCCCTCTCCACCAAAGGAAAGGGTTGGACCTTCATTTTCAATCTAATACATCCTACTTCTCTTTCTCTCACTAAGGTTCCAACTCTCCTACCTCTCTCTACATTTTCTTCTATTCGATCCATCAACTAGTCCCAATCTTGTGTTTCTTTGATTGTGAATATACTACATTTTAGTTCAATCTCTGATAAGAAATCAACATAAAGGCATTCATTTGCTGAAGCTGCTTTAATTGCTTTAAGCTGGCTTCTGGTGGTTATTTCAGTAGTTGGTTCTCTTAGAATATTGACTAATTCAATACCCTTTTCTTTGGACCACCTGTCTTGAAGGAGTAGAGTGATTGAAGGATGATGGATGTGAGATAGAATTGGGTTGGAGTTAGGTATGGATTCCATATGATTGCCTGTATGAGTATCTAGGAGTGATACTGTGATGTGTTAATTTGGAGCAGAGAGGGTTTCTCGTTGAGTAGGATTAGCAATATTTGATTCAAGATTACCATCTGTTTGTTTTGAGATTTCTCCCTGATATAATGTTGATAGAGGATCATAGGCAAGGATATATGGCACGGTTTCAGTGTAGACTGGATGAGTATTTTTGATTTTATTTGGTTAGTACTCATCAGCCGGAAATTGTTTTTCTTCATTGAAGTGTATGTCATCAGCTTCAGTTCCTGATCGATTTACAATTTCTTCACCTTCTTCAAAAGTAACATGAAATGTTTCTTCAACTTCTTGTCTCCTGATGTTGAATACTCTAAATGCCTTTGAGTCCAAGGAATATCCTATAAAGAATCCATCATCTGCTTTCTCATCAAACTTTTCCAAATGATCTCGATGATTATGAATGAAGACAGGGCAGCCAAATACATGAAAATAACTTATGCCAGGATTTCATCCATGAAACACTTCATAAGTTGTCTTCATGTGTCCCTTAATGATGATAGATCTGTTTTGAGTATAACAGGCAATATTGATGGCTTCTCCCCAGAACTGTTTATGGAGAGATGGTCCATTGATCATGTTTCTGGCTGCTTCAATCAGTTTTCTGTTTCTTCTTTCTGCCACTCCATTTTGTTCAGGAGTACACGGGGAAGAAAAGTTTTGTAATATTCCCTTTTCATCACAAAATTCTCAAGCTTGTAGTTTATGAATTCCGTCCCATTATCACTTCTTAGTTGTTTCACCTTTTCATCATTGAGGTTTTCCATTCGTCTGATAAATGACATGATATACTCAGCTGCATCACTTTTCTTCTTTACACAGAACACCCAAGTGTACCTTGAGTACTCATCGACAATGACCAGGGTTTATTTGTCGTGATTGATTATTTGGGGTGTAACAGGACCAAAAAAGCCCATGTGAAGAAGGTGAAGACTTTTGTTTATAGAAAATGATTGATTTGGTCTAAATGAGGCTCTTTTATGTTTTCCTTTCTCACAAGCTGAGTACAATTTATCCTTTGAGTATGTGAGTGAAGGAAGACCAGCAACCAGGTTGTGTTTGGCTAAGATATTGATGTTTTTGAAGTTGAGATGTGATAGTCTCTTGTGCCAGAGCCAGTTTACACTAATTAAGGCTTTGGGATAGAAGCAAGTCTTTGAACTTGCTTGAGCAGATGTCATGTTGATAACGTATACATCATTGATTCTTGGAGAGATTAAAACAACTTCATTTCTTTGATTGAAAATCATGCCTTGTTTTTTGGTGAACAGAACTTTAAAGTGATCATCACACAGCTGGCTAATGCTGATGAGATTTTGTTTTAGTCCGTTCACATAGGCAACTATTGCGAAACGTATACCATTGCAGTTAACTGAACCAAATCCTTTAGTGTTCCCTGTAGAGTTGTCCCCAAAGACTACTACTGGACCTAGTTTCTCAGTGTATCTATACAGATACTGCTTTACTCCTGTCATGTGTCTCGAGCATCCACTATCTTGATACCAGACTGATCTTTCCATATCACCTTGCACAGATACATTTGAAATCGTTCATTTCTTTTATGAACCCACTTTTCAGTGGGTTCATGAGACTGCTGTGTAGTAGTCTTGGATGTCCTGAAAGGAGGAACAGATTGAGTGGGAGTTGTTTTGATGTGAAATCTCGCTTCACGATTATAGCTTCCATAGATTTGACAATCTGGATATTCAGTACACTCATCAGAGTGATGATTATTAAGTCCAAATTACTTGCACTATTTGTAAGTTTTTGAGTGTTTCACATGTGGACTTTGAGATTTGAGATGTCTGAGTGTTCTTAGCATAACCACGTGGTGCTGATGTTCCTTGTTCAGGTGATCAGTTCCTTTGCATACATTACAGAGTGTGGGAAAATTAACTCTATCTTTATGTTTAACAGAGGTTGAGCTTGAACACCCTGACCGAGATGTTGAGGTGTCAGTGATTAATGGTGATGTGGTCAGTGGTTGGATTTTCTCTTTTAACCCTTGAACTTCTTCAACAAGATTTGTCAAGAGTTGCTCAGAAAGGGTGATCACTTTTAATGATCTGTCAGAGGTTTTCTTCTGTGAAGGTCTATTAGAAGTTTTTCTCACAGATAAATCGACAACTTCATCACTCTCTTCGGAGGTTTTTCCTGAGAGAGAGACATTGCCTACATTCTAGGTGGAACCTTTTGGATTCACACCTATGAGTTTGGACTAACTGGTAAAACTATTAGTACTCACTGATTCGTTATCAGTGAGGCTGTCATAAGTGCTCCAAGAACTTTCAAAGACTTGAATCAGATTTAACAAATTTTTTTTGCTTTTGAGAAGTTTCTTTCTTCAACGGTATAGGATGAATTACTTAAATCAGATTTAACAAATTTTGTTGCTTTTGAAAAATTTTGATCATTTATCTGATTCTTTCCACCTATCCCAGTTGTATTTTTGACAGAGACATGATTTCTGATAAGCATTTCCATATGATTGGTTGTTGAGTTCCATTTGTTAATGGTTACTTCTAACTCTGAGACTTTGTCTATGACTTCTTGGTTAGTCTTTGTGACCTTATCATTGATACTCTGAAGAGCCATACAATAGTTTTTAATGTTTTTAAGGTCAAATAATTCATTTCTGCTCTCAACAAATCTTTGTTGAAGAGAGGTAAATTTGTTGAACAAATTTAATCTTTGTTCTTCCACAAAGTGGAGATCAACAATGGTGTAGTCAAGAACATGTTTCCTATCAGGAGTATCATCCATATTAAGAAGTTTTTTTACCATTTTTACTGCGATTTCAACCCAATGCCCTGACCTGGGATCATTCTTTCCCACTGATGGTTCATCATCTGCTAGTGCCATGTATGCCCTTATCATGTGAGAAATATCATCTTCTGAGGACTGTTTTTCTATATCCCAATCATGATTTTTGGCAACCAACCCTTTGCACTCCCTGTCTCTACCCTTCTATCCAGATGTTGAAGGTTGTTCACTTTTTTCTTTATAAGAGAGTTTGTTAGCATTAAAGAAAAGTGGCGGTCATTCTAGTCATAGGAACTTTGTAAACGTGTTATAGATAATATTGTAGAATTGTCAAAGGGCTCGTGGACTAAGCTAATAGGTTAGAAGTTATGTACAAGTTATTCCAATCCAAGTCCATACGAGTCCATAGAAAGCCCATTAGGGCGTTTGTATCTTACTATATAAACGCCTCAAATGAGTCATTTGAGGTGTGTGCTTGAGTGTGTAGTGTGTGTTTCTATTAATAATATTCTCTTCATCTCTTACTCTCTCTAATATACACTGCATACATACATCACATACTCTTGTCACCATACGATCCATACGTGCTTAATACGCTTTATATATTGTGTGATAAGTTGATATATCTTAGGTCCTTCAAGTGGTATCAATCGCCTAATAACGATTTAGGATTGTTTTTGTTTCGATTTTTCATCAAAGTTTAGAAAAAAGTTATGTTTTTCTTCATAAAAATGTTAGCGTTTCGTCCAAAAGCTTTAATTTTTTGTTTTCTAGGTTAAAGTTGTTGACTTTTTTATAGATCTACTTCTTATTAGTGAGTTTTGGAAAAAAAATGGAATCAAAATCATCAAAAAACGTGTTTTGTATCGAACAAGAAAGTTTTGGATACTTATCAAAATTCTTCAAATTTAGTTATAAACGTTAAAGGTCTAAACTTTATTGCCATTTAAGTGTTTTTGAAGGTTTTTGATAGATTGAAACTGCTTAGAAGTTTGTTATTAGTCGTAATATTGATCCCTTAACAATCAGTTAATCCATCGGAATTGAAATTTTAAGGGTTTGTCGGAATTGGATTTTTAAGGGTTTATCGAAATTGGTCTCTCGGAATTGGCTCATCGGAATTGATTCATCGGAATTGGTCATCGAAATTCAGCAAGAACACGTTTACTACACGATCCAACGATTACTCAGTATTCCCTTGCTTGTATAAGTGTGAGGAATACTTCGACTAAGTAAATATCTTCTAATTTGTACAAATTAGATAGATTCTATCGAAATTGCAAATTTCTTCGAAATTGAAAAATTTCATCAAAATTGCAAAATTTCATCAGAATTGCAAATTTTCATTAGAATTGTAATTTTCATCGGAATTGCAACTTTCAACTATCATCAGAATTGCACAACTTATCGAAATTGCAAGGATTCATCGAAATTGGACAAAAGTGAACAATATTCATCGGAATTGCACCTAATCCATTGGAATTGAACAAAATCCATCAGAATTGAACCATATCCATCGGAATTGCACCAAATCCATCGGAATTGAGCCATATCCATCGGAATTGACTTCAGTTTGACTTATTACGACAAAACTTCATACGGACATAAGTTTTAAGACCAAAATTTCACTACAACAACTGAATTTAACTTTCACCAAACACAACTCCTATATCGTTGTAGCGATCCAAGATCAACTTTATCATACATAACTTCATCAATGGCTACTCGGCAGACATTCATGCAGCCGGTGCAGAAAACCGTCCTCCTATGCTTGAAAAAGGTGGGTATCTTCCATGGACAAGCCGCATTCTTCGTTACGTCAAAGCCTGATGGTAAACTCCTGCTCCAATCTATTAAGAATGGACCCTTCAAGCCTCGACCAATTCAAGACCCGGGAGATCCAAATGGAACACCTCCTATTCCACCATTCTTTCATGAACAAACAGAAGCAGAACACACAGAAGAAAACAGGAAGCAGATCGCAGCTGAGGATATGGCAATGCACTTAATCTAAATAGGATTACCACGAGAGATCTTTGCTGCTATCGACAGCTGTGAAACTGCCTATGACATGTGGGAACGAGTTAGAAGGCTATGTCATGGAACAGAAATTGGGCAACAAGATATTGAAAACAAGCTACTAACTGAATGGGAAAAGTTTACATCTACTCCTGGAGAATACATTGAATCCTACTATACCAGGTTCTGCACTTTAATGAATGAGCTAATCAGAAACAAGTTGACACCAAGACCAATTGCGAGCAACATCAAGTTCAACAACAATCTTCAAGAGGAATGGGGACGATATGTCACTATTTTCAACCAAACCAAGGATCTACATCAGGTGAATTATGATTAGCTCTATGATTTTCAGAAGCAAAACCAAGCTGAGGCTAATGAAGTTAGGAAAGAAAGATTGGCAAAGAATCATGATCCTCTTGCATTCATTGCTCAAACACCAACACCTTGACCAGTAAACACACAACATCAACCATCTTCATCTTCCACTCACAACTACATGAAACAACAATACATTCCACAAAAACAAACTGCTGTAATTCCACAACAACAATTCTACCCACAACAACAACATGTTATTCCACAACAACAATATCTACAATTCCAAGAACCAGCTTTCACTGACAATGATGAGTCTACTGCTGCTTTGACACAAGCATTTGCTTGTTTGACAAAGGCATTACAAGGAAGCTATTCTACACCAACCAACAACAACCAAAGGATTTCATCGAATACTCGCAACAGGCAGATTTCACAACCGAATTTCAATATGGGTCAAGGAGGACAAATGGTTGGAGTTATTGGGAATCAGCAGGGATATGCTACTAGATTTTAGATAGGTAATTAGAATATGCAGAATGCAGGAAATCAGTTGGGTCAGTATGCAGGGAATCAGATGGGTCAATTTGTTGGAAATCAGAGGGGTCAGAATATTAGGAATCAGACAGTGGGTAATCAGATTAGGAATGTTGCAGCTCCAGTTGCTGGGAATTATGGAAATATGAATCAAGGAAACCCTATATAGTGTTTCAACTGTCAGGGTGTAGGTCATATGGCATGGAACTGTCCTACTAATCCGAAAAAGAAAGATCCAGCTTATCTGCAGAAAGCATTGCTGTTGGCACAGAAGGAAGAAGCAGGGTTTCAGTTAAATGCTGAAGAAAATGACTTTATGGCTCTCATGGATGATATGGAAGACCGAGAAGACATCGATGCAAACTGCATATTTATGGCAAATCTTCAGGTGGCTAAGTACGACACGGATTCTGACAGACCTCCTGTTTATGATACCAATGCAGTATCTGAGGTACCATTATTCAATACATGCCACAATAATGATATATTTTATATGTCTCCTCATGAGGAATAACATTCTGAGACTCTAGCAACCACTTATGATACATACATGGACACGCTGAGTAGTACCATAATTCATTCGGTAACTCCATATATGAATCATAGTGGAGGCTTACTTTCACAGCATGCTGAAAATGATGAGGAAACACATGCTCTATTTGAATCATTATTGAACAATTGTAGTATTGAAATTGAGAAAGTAAAAAAGGTCAATCGCGATGTTAAGGCCACGAATGAGAAAATGACCGCTGAGCTTGAGAGGTATAAGGAAAATGAAAAAGCTTTGGAGTTTAATAAAAAATGACAGTTGGAATTAGAAACTGGTTATCAAAATTCCGTTTTAAGAGAAAAACAATTGCAAATCAAGTTTGACACACTTTATGTTAGTTTACACATGAGAATAAAATCCTTAAACGCGGAAATTTCTGATTTGAAAAACCAACTTTCTAAACAAACGTTAACTTGTTATGATCTTGAAAAAGAAAAGAAACAGTTGAAAGCATATTTTTCAAAACGAGAAAACGATCTTCTTGATGAAATCATTGAGAAGCAAGAAACAATCAAAAAGTTGGAAGATTTTCTTGTGAAAATGGGTCATTCCGCTCAAACCATTCATATGCTACTTAAACATCCAAACCCGCTTTTGCACACAATGAAGAAAATGGCTATCCGTTGTGAAAACCCATATACTCTCAAGAAAGCTCAGAAAGAACAGAATGTTTTGTACAATGGAAATGTGATACATGCTAAACATGATCCTCCCGCTGTTCAGAATTCTGACGAAATATTTGAGCTTGCTGAAGAGAGTCGAATTAAAATGAAACAAAAAAAACCCAGTGATAAAACCAATTGATTATAATAAAGTCAACATACTTTCTGGAGTTAATTTTATTCAACAAAAACAAACATAAAAGTTTTCCAAAAACCCAGTTGCTACGACACCAGTTGCAAAACAAAATCTTGTTTCTAAAACTCTTTGAAACTTGGAAAAAAATGTCCTCAAACAATAACACAAGTGCTGCTAGAGGATATTTAGATGATCTTAAAACAAGAATTGAAACACTTCAAAATATTGTTGCATCCAAAACTACTATCAATATCAACAACTGGCATTCAAGTTTTCATGCAGAAATGAAAAAGGTGCTTGAAACAGAAATTACTACTCCACTGAATAACATCCATGCGAGAGTAATTCATTTTGAGCAAGCATTTTTGAAAGAAACAGCCGACTTTTTCAAGGACCACAAATCCCTAGCGAAGGAAGCAAATGAAAATATTGAAAACATCAAAGTTTTGGAAAACCTAAATGAATCTCTCTTCAAAGCAGTTATGTCGACCGATATTATGTCCATCATTTTACAAACATATTCTGTTAAAGACGATGAAAGACTGCATGTTGAGACCCCTGCAACTGTTTCAAAATATGAAAATGCTCTTACTAAACTTGAAAAAGAAAATGTATCATATTTTAAACAACTTGATCGAAAAACCGAGGAATGCAAGTATGACAGACTGTCGTATGAGCGTGCCTACAAGGACATGAAAGAACAAAATGATCTTTTGATGGCTCAGCTGGAAAGTCAAAAAGCGAAGGATGTGGATATACTAAGTTTGTAAAACCATCGAATTCGGACAAACCAAATACTTCAAAACCGGTTGTTAAACAAAAAATTTTATGGCATGTGATCAATAAATCTAGGATAATCATGGAGTAATAAGGTGATTATGGTTAGGTTTATGTCTTATGATCCGCCAGAGCCAGAGGGATCTACCCAAGGACAATTCCAATAGATTAGAATTAGAAGTCCTTAGGTATGATTGAAAAAAGGAGTAAATGAGAAAGGAGAAAGAAGGGGTTGAAGAATTAAAAAGAAAATTTTATGAAAGGGTGAAAAGAAATAGCCCTCCATTAAAACTTAGGGCAGAAACCGGTTCAATACATCCGCTATCAGTTATCACAAAGATGATACCAGTATTGAACACAAGAAGTCATGGACCCAGTGACGCGCTGCACAAACCCCTCCTAGCGACTCAGGTATCCCTTAAAAGATATTTGTTTCATTTCTGATGGAGAACCTTGCATAATCTATCGGCCTCTTACTCCGAGATGTGTTGATATTGAAAAGTTGGCACTCTGCTCCATGCCTCCGACGACTAAAACCAAAACGCACATAATCAAGTCTAGAGCCATGAGATTCATTAAAAGATCTCTTAGGTTACACTTCCAATATAACGCACTTGTGTTCGCCAAAAAGGATACAAGGTGTATAAGAGTCTTTATGAGATCTACGGATCTTGCCTTATCTATCATGATGGTTATTTGCTTCAAACGGTCTACAATCGTGAAGTGATACTCCGGTATAGTTCAACGGCTCACCTGAATCGTTAATACACCTCGGTGTATCTGAGTTAGCTCTCTCGGGGGCATCCGGTTCAGGAACGACCTTGGCAAGGATTAGAGAAAGTTTTCACACTATGCTATTAACGATCTCGAAGTCCGAACCTGTAAGTGTTGGATGCTTTATTACTAACTGTTTTATGTAGGTACTGAGGAAAGACCATTTACCATCATCATATATTTCAACATCTACATCTCCTCATACTCATACTTATGAAGATCATCCTCAACAAGCTCAAGTGAAGAACGTTCTAGACAAAGAGATCAAGTTAAAAACAATGAGTTACACCAAAGTCAAAGAACTAATCAACATGTCAAGAACAAGTTCATGTATCAAGTGAGGAAGACATAAGTATGAAGTTCAAAGTATTATCAAGAAGTATGAGTATGTTGGAAGAGACGACACAGCAAACTTGTGAAAATGTTGATCAAAGGCAAGAAAGACCAAAAGACGTTACAACAAAGATCACAAAGCATGAAGGAACAAAGAATCGAGACTATTCTACAACGACACACAAAGTTCAAGACAATGAAAACAGAAGACCTAATCATGTGGAGCATCATTCGAATGAGCACCCCTTAGGGGGGGGGGATTGTTAGCATTAAAGAAAAGTGGCGGTCATTCTAGTCATAAGAACTTTGTAAACGTGTTATTGATAACATTGTAGAATTGTCAAAGGGCTCGTGGACTAAGCTAATAGGTTAGAAGTTATGTATAAGTTAGTCCAATCCAAGTCCATACGAGTCCATAGAAAGCCCATTAGGGCGTTTGTATCTTACAATATAAACACCTCAAATGAGTCATTTGAGGTGTGTGCTTGAGTGTGTAGTGTGTGTTTCTATTATTAATATTCTCTTCATGTCCTATTCTCTCTAATATACACGACATACATACATCACATACTCTTGTCACCATACGATCCATACGTGCTTAATACGCTTTATATATTGTGTGATAAGTTGATATATCTTAGGTCATACAGAGTTTTTGTTTTAAGAGAGCAACCTCAACTTTCTTTTCTCTGTATAGACTTTTATAGTCTTTTCCTGAGTGATTATGGTTTTGGTTAGAGAAGGAGTTTAATGGAGATTAGATTTGGATGGATATAATGGGGTGGAGGTTTTGTTGCCAAGACAGTCCTTTTGGAAATGACCAGCTTTTTCGCATCTGTAGCAAGTTTCATTTGACTTATCTTTAGTTCCCTTGGCTGTTTCAACTCTTCCTAACCGTTTATAAAATCTTCATTGATTTGCTAGGAGAGCTCTGTTTTGAAATTCAGCGGTTAAGTCACTACTTCTTGTGTCCTCTTCAACATCAAAGTCACTATCATGGTCCTGCACTTCAACGTTAGAAAACAAAGCATTTGACATAAAGGATGGAACGATATTCCTTTTCGTATCATTCTCATAAATTTGATCGATGAGTTCCTCCTCATAGTTGTATTTTCCATAAAGTGCAGCCAGGGTGTCATTTTTTATAGAGTTGTTGGCACTCTGAGTTTGATTAAAACTCAACCATTTCCTGGGAAGACCATTTACAAAATTTTCATTGACCTCAGCTTGAGGTATCTCAACTCCCAGGTTTGAAAGTTCATTAAGTAAGATTTTCATTCATGAAAATGTTTGAGACACTTTTTCTCCTTCAAGTGCTTTAAAAGCATTGAATTTTAGCCTAAGGGCTAAGATTTTAGTGTCTTTTGTTTAAGAGGGTCCCTCGTGTTCAAGAATTAGTTCAGTCCACATTTGTTTAGGCGTGTTACATCTGACAACAGATTTCATCGCATCTCTTGGAAGTGCAAAGATGATGATGGCTTTTAATCTATTGTCATGATTTGCTAGCCAGGCTTCCTCAGGATTCCATTGTTTTTGTGGCTTAGCTAAAAAAAATTCGGGTGTGGATGTGACTATTTCTGGTATGAATGGGCCATTTTCTAGAACATGCAAAAAATAAGGTTCTAATCCATTTAGGTAGACTAGAAACTTGTCTTTCCAATCTAGGAAATCTTCTGCCTCTAGTAAAAGGACAGAAGTAACATGAGCCCCCCCCCTTAAATCTAGGAGTTGTGGTAGGTCATAGCTAGGGGCACTAAAGATGAAATTATTTTCCCCTCCCCCTACATTTATGTTGGATGAGTCTCCATTTCCACCAGCACCTCCAGTTTGTAATGATGGTGATGGCATAGGACCAATGTTTGTAACATTGATGTTATTTTCAGACATTTGGATCTTGATTTTAAAAAAACTTTTTGAACGGTTTATAAAACCTTTTTTATAAATAAAACGGCTCTGATACCACTTATTGGTCCGGTTTAACTTCAGCAACTCATGAATTAACGAAATAAACATAAACACGTGCCGTTCGGACATAGAAAGTATAACGATTTTGTGATTCATGATAAGCGAAATTATAAGGTTACTCAAGAACCCACTTAGACACACTAATGACTTGGTTGGCTTTTCAATGAGGATAGTTGCAGACGGCTATCCCCAGCGAGAGACAAATTAAGAGACACTTAGAAGCAAGCTAGGCTTGGGTTCTAAGTGTGCTGAGGATTCTAACACTCTAACTAGGTTGTGGAATTTTCACTTCTTACTCTCATTGAATGCGCACATTTTGCTTTGGTTGGAACGGGTTTAAATAGCGGTGAGATTATTGTTGCTTCACGTGGGAATAGTGATCTTGCTAACTGTTTGAAGATAGGCACGTGCCTAGACGTCTAGCCTTGATGTCCTTTTGGTTTATTGGTGTTGAGAGCACCGGGTTCCCGTGAGCTTCTTTTGTGTCTTGGGAAGGAACAAAGTTTATCTTCCCAAGAGTTTTCCCGCTGAAATGCTATAGTCTTTACCTAACCTTGTTAGTCTTTGATCAGAAAGCTCAGAGATTATCAGGGTATTCCTGCCCTTGATGATCCCCTGTTCCTGAGCTAGAGTTCCTTGTACATACTGGCTGATAAGCACTTAGTAAGTTTGCAAGTTAACTCTTTGACAATGTCTAGGATATGAACTTCTGCTGTCGATGTTCAGTGAGTTTTTCTTCTTTAATCAGTTCATCCTAGATTGAAGATTGGTGAGGTGTTCGTTGTCAATGAGAGAAAGGCCATCAGGGACATAGAGACATTTGTCAGATCTCAGTGTCCTTGATGTTTGCTCAAGTACCTTACTCAACGAGACTGCATCAGTGGATTTAAGGCGCTTCTTCAGTTAGTCTTTGCTAACTCTTTAAAGAGTGTTGTTTGAGCTACATCCCTTTATAAAGGAGGGACATTCTCACTGATCATCAGTGAGTTAGATGATCACTGATATTCTATCAGTGAGTGTCTGAGCTATTTTATGTTTAAATATTTGTCAGAGACATTTGGGTCAATTTTTGACCCAATAGTCATGGGTCATGGACTTTACCCAACTTGATGTCATGCATGATGCAATGCACATGGGCCATAAGTTTTGGGTCATGGGTCATGGGTCATGAGTTATAGTTCAAGAATAACCCAACAAATTTACTTACATTTCATTTACAACTAGGGCTGTAAACGAACTGAACGTTCAGTGAACATTTCATGAACCATTCGGTAAAAATTTCGTTTATGTTCATTTATTTATTAAATGAACAAACATGAACAATATTTTACGTTCGTTTAGTTAAATGAACGAACATGAACAAAAGTCACGTTCGTTTATGTATGTTCGCGAACGTCTGAATATGCGTTCGTTAACGTTCGTTTATATTCATTTACTTATTTGTGTTCGTATATCATGTCTTGTAATTGTATAATTTTAAAATTGGTTTGTTTAAACAAACAACACTTATAAAACAATATATTTTGCATAATTTAATAAAGTTAATGCTTGTTAGTCTATGTTCATCTATGTTCGGTCGTTTAGCGTTCTTTTAGTGTCTTAATGAATGAACATAAACGAACATGAACAATTCATTTTCTTAATAAACGAACATGAAGAAGAAAATTCGTCCGTTTAAGCGTTCGTGTCCGTTTATTTGTCCGGTTAAAATTGAACGAATGAACATGAACAAGGCTCTGTTCGTGTTCGTCCGGTTCGTTTACAGCCCTATTTACAACAAATATATAACTTTGAAACAAATGTATATACGAAGTAAAATAGATATCGTAATGATGGGAGATTTGTAAATCCTACCGAGTTATACAATCCTCCTAGGCAGTTTACCTAACCGTTGTAGTGTAGTATAGGCAAGAAACGGGGGATTGATCGTTCTCTAGGGGAATAGTGTTGTGAAGGCTGAAGTGTATGTCGAGATAGGTCTAAAGGTGAGGTAGGATTCTTTTTGTACTTTTATAAGTTTTTTATAAAAGCAAGTAAAAATCTCAGGGTTTGAAGAGTGTGTGTGTTAACTATTAATTAAATTAATTAAAACTAAATTAAACTAGTTATGTGGAAAAGTAAATTGGTGGTAACTCTTATGATAGGAAATGTGTTCACTTAGATTATCTTTACTCCCTAATTATCTCTTATTGATTAATCGAATTGTCACGTCCTTGTTTTAATTGGAGCGTTGTATTCTTTATTATTGGTCGTAGGGAGGTGCCAAATGCCCTAACTCTGTGAACGTATAAGTCTCCCCTAAGAAAGCTTAAAGTCTCCTAGGATCTATAAGCCGCAATTCACACAATAAATACAAAAAGAAAAATCGCTAGCGCACTCTAGGGTTGCGTTTAATAAGATGGACAAGGTAGTGCATATAAGAGTTAAGACAGTTTTCTTATTCCTAACGCGAGGCAACCAATTAAACAAGAGACGACAATCAATAATTAATAACTAGGTTTCATTAAATCTAAGCAAACACTAATAAATCTAGCCTAGCATGTTAAAGTGAAGAAAAGAAAAGCATATAATCAAACAACGCATACACATATTGAATAATTAAAGATGAATTACTTAACTTCAATGAAACCTGACTTTTGGGCGCTGTAAAAGCCTTACAAAAGCTGTAAAATTCGTCTAGGGTTTGCCTCTCCAAAGTTTTACATGAATTATGAAAAACATGCGAAAATATATATAGTATTACAAGTGTAACGACATTATGTTATGGGTTGTGACGCCATCAGCCCGCTGTCATTAAGGTTTTGTTTATTGCTAAATTGCCGTTGTGACGCGTTGCTCTATGATTGTGACGCCGTCATGGCCTGTGCAAAGGTACTGACGCCGTCAGCTAATAAGTCTTCACAAAAAGTCTGAGCCGTCTTGTAATACCTGAAATTCAGATAACCTGTAAAATGACCAAATTACCCCTGAAACCATAAAACCTAAATACATAACTTATAAAATTCTAAAATGATTCCAAATTTCTGAAAGCGAACTATATATGAAACAAAATAAATTCTGGGACAACATTATATTATTTTGAATTTCCAAAAATTATAAATTCACACATATGCTTATATATAATCCGAAATAATAATTAATTAAATTAAATATATTTATAAAATTATTTTAGTTAAGATATATATCAAATTAAATTAGGAAAATGATACCAAATCAAATCCTTTTGATTTTTATCTGATTTAGGCCGGTTCTTAAGCCCATTCCACCTCCTAATTCGGCACTATTCTATTTTGTTTCGTAAATTATATAATTAGAGGGGTATAACTTGTAAATTGTGAAACATAAGGGATTAAAGTGTCATTCTGAATAATATGTGAATTTAAATCAGTAACTTGAAGTATTTTCATGTTAGACCTTTGAATTTGGAATATTTGCAATTAAAACCCTAAACTATGAAAGTTTGTCATAAATAACCCTAAAGTTTTGTAACTTGATAAAATATACCTAAATTCCATAATAATCCTTAAATAAGGACTTAACCTAATCTGTAATATTAATATCTTGCTAAATATAGAAATCTGTTAATTCTAGAAACCTGCTAAAAATAGAAAGTTACTTAAAATGGAAAGGTAAACTAAAAGTAATAATCTGAGTTAGAATATTTTGTAATTCCGTCTTCTATTCCTTTAGGTGGGAAGAAGGAGAAGCCTTGATCTGTTCAGTGTTTGTTTGCTTTCTTGTTTATCTGCTTTGCTAACAAGGTACAGATATTCTGCCCTTTTTCAGTAAGGGTGTTTCCTCTCCCTTCTTTCTGATTTAATCTTGTTCCATATTAGGATTCCCCATACCATTGCTATGTTCCCTTCTGTTTGTGAACCTTTCATGTGATCTCTTTGTTTTGTGAGCCTTCTATGATCTCTCTCATGTTCTGATCTGTTTTACTTCTGAGTTGATGTCCTTATTGTAATCCTCTTTGCTTTGAACCTTTTTCATGATTCCCTTTTGTTACGACCTCTGATATAAAAATCTGTTATGTGAAAACCTTTTTAATTATGACCTGGAAATGTTTTGAGAAAAATCAGTTATTTTAAAAGAATGATTATGAATGGTGATATGATACTATTTTTTTTTATTACATTTGTTAACTTTTGTGAAAACTAGTTTTAAAGAATATTTTTATGAAAAACCGTTTTGAAAGATTATTTTATGAAAACTATCCGGAAAGATCATTTTATTGAAAACCATGATTAAAGAAATGCTTTAAATGAACTTTTGACAGAAACTTCTAAAATGAACTTTTGCTACGAACTTTTAATTCTGAACCATTTGATATAGTCCTTTTGATCTGAACTTAAACTTTGTTATAAAACTTAATTGGATAAACTTTGATTTGAACCTTTGACATTTATTTCTGAACTGTTTGACATTAACCTTTTGCCATGTACCCTTAAGATATGACTTTTTGATTATTTTGATAGTACATCTGACCTTTGACCTACAGTCTGATATCCGAGCCAATCACTAGGCATGAGGGTTTCATGTCCATGTCATTAATGCACCTTTGACATGACTCTAGGGCAGGAGAGTGATGACCTGTTTCGTCCCTTATTTGTTATCTGCTATGGCCATTATGATTATGATTTGTCTGCAGGGGCGTATGGACGCATCCTAGATTTGATCTGTTATCTGTTTATGTTATATGTTTACTGTTATTATATCTGGTGACTGATGGTGTGTGCGATACACATCTTTCACATTATCTGACAGCTGATCACTCTATATAGGTTAGTTGGATTATACTGATATGTTATGATATTATCTGTTATCTGGGCTCGTGATAGATTTCTATTTTTCCTAAACCTTATTTGTTTCCATTATCTTTTCTCATTTCTTATTTCATTTCCTTTATCCTTATTTCCTTTCCAATTCTTTCACTTGACTTGTATCTGTATGATCTGTATTTTTCTGATTTCTTTTGCACTGCTCTGTATTCCTGATTATCTTTGTATTGCCATCTGTTACTGTTTTGTTATCGTTATATCTGTTCACTGAGCTCTCGTAGCTCAGCCGCATTTCTTTTCCTGTGGCAGGTTTTAGTAGGAAGCTGGGAATGAGTGGAGAGTGTACTTTTGGACTTAGAAGACTTGATAGCTATTCTGGATTAAAGTTGACTAGAAGATATCATATTTTAGAAGTAGTGTTTTTGGAAGTTTTCATTTGTAACCATGTAGATTCAGTATTTCATTTGTAATCCTTTGAGATTTTTGTATTACTGTAGATGTATGCTTTGTTTTGATCTGATATGAATCCATTATTGTGATATCTTTACCCTTGTCGGGTTGGGGTGTTACAATTTATGGTATCAGAGAGACAGGCTGCGACTCGTAATACATTTACCCTTGACCTGTGAAGTCTGGACCACTAAGTTTCCACTGTAGGTGCTCGTAGGATAACCTTTGAGAAATTGCCTTAGGATTTCCCTATAGGAACTTAAATTCTGACCAGTGAGGAATGGGTAGACTATAAGTCATATGTATAAGTAGCATTGCTTCCGTATCACTCTGATTCATGCTTTGCTGTTGGTTAAAGCCTATCAAAATCACATTTGGAAAATTAGAGCTTATGCCTTGCACCACCTAAGAATTGAAACCTAAATAAAACCTGAAGCATTGAAATTGCATAGAAATTGTCTGGCACTATTTGATCCTTGCCTTCAGATTCTGACTCCAACCTCTGAACCTTTTGTTAATCATTCTGATGCCTCTTCGGGCATTCTGAGAATTCCCTTGATGATGATATACTTGATACATTCTGTTAGTTGTTTCTTGTTTCTAATAATCATCTATGAATCTTCTGACACTATTTGATTTCGTTTTAACCATCTCTGTTCCCATGAGAAGCCTTGTGGTATTTTAACCACGAATATACAGATGTTTTCCCTCTCATTCTGAACGGTAAGATCTATTTTGTTGATCCGTTTTTCCTTGGTAGTAACCTTGATTTTGTTCTTATAAGGATTGATTGACTGATCATTTAATATTGACGACTAGCCTCTTATGTCTCACCTTTGGCGTTTGAAACAATTTTGGAACCCCTGCCATGATTACCGATTGTTAAACGTTTGCTGCCAACCCCCTGATTTTGACCTTCACTTCCGATCTGTTTGATAAACAGTCTGATATCTTCCCGACCATCCCGAAGGCCGTTTAACCTTAATGTGTTTGACACCTTCTATAAATTCATTACCCGTACTGGATATAAATGTATCATCTGATACTATTCTGTCTTGCAAATTCCACACTACTCCTATGAAAACTCTAATGATTATTAACCATGAATATAGGAAGTTTATTCCCTCCCTTGAATGATGAATCTTATTTGCCAATCATTTTTCCTTTGGAAGGATTTGATGCGAATACTATCTCTGTATGAAATTGTTAAATGAGCATGATGATGTTGATAACTGATATTTCTATACGCCTCACTTTGACAGTATACGATGTTCGTATTACCGATTATTCGCAACCTACCTGCCACTTATGCTAAATAGCTAATAAGATTCCAACACCTTGAATTGTTCGCCTATATATCTCCACACTATACTGAACCATGTACTTGACTCTGACATATGAACTATCCGTCTGGTAAAAATAACCATATTCGTTCTGCGGATCTGTTTACTTTTGATATATTCGATTTCGAGGTCTTTTGTTGACTGGCTCCTTATAAACTACCAGAGACTACCATATCTGATATGAGACCTATTGAAATCTGTTTTCATCCTACTTTTGTTATGACAACCTTTCCCGGACACCCAATAATATCCATCCTTAGAAAGCTTTGGCATTGGAAGTCTTGCTGTACGATTTTCTAATGTTTCTGATGAACCTTTTTGATTCCCTACTACTCGGGAGATGGAGTTGGAATTGAACTGATCCCAGTTGACGAACCATGATGCTATAGAAGTTGAGAGATTGAAGAAGCTGATGAGATATGTTTTTTTCCACCTCAGTGTTCCCCTTGAACACCCCTATTAAATTATGAAGATGAAAGAGAAAATTTTGCGTCTGCATATCAACTATCGTAAACCTAACCATAATTCTAACTGTAATCACTTTTCAATTCTGAGTATCAATGATTGATTTGTTCCACTTTGAAACTCTGTATCAGAAGACCTCATTTAATGTTTGAAGGACTGAAGAAGCAACCACAAGAACTCCTAAGATAGGAGATGACTAACTGAGAGCAACTTCCGTAAAGTATTTCAGTTTTATTCGTAAAGATTGGCGATGTGAATTATATATGAAGTTTTCCCTGAAACGATTCATGAAAACTGTTTTCGTACTCATTGTGACCATCATGAGTTTTAGCCGCGCGGCTGGCCTAATTAGCCTGCGGCTGGGTGCCATTGCCTGAGGCTGGATGCCATAGCCTGCGGCTGGATTGCCTCAAAAACAAAGACAGCATGCGGCTGAATGGCTTGTTTAGCAGGTTTTCTACATTTGGTTCTTTTTCCATTTATAATCTCTAATTTCCTTCACATACATGTTCTAGACCCAAACAAACATGCATTTTTCTTCATAAAAACTATACATAACCTGCATCATTTGGCTAGACCCGTACAAGAGTCAAAATGGGTCATTTTGCGGCTAAAATGGCACTATGCCAAACACCCTTTTAACTTGAAAACATAACATATACTAGTTATTTAACATGATAATTATGAGTTTATACAAACCATGGTATCAAAACATTTGTCCTAGGTGTTTCGTGGTAATCGAGAGGGTTTAGGATAAGATCGATTACCCATGAGCTCCACCGATAGTTAAACCGCGACCTTATGCCTTAAACTTGATCTCACCTATAAGAAAAACATAAATGAAGCAACGTAAGCATAAAGCTTATTGAAATAGCATATACAAAACTGAAATAAACATATCAATGTTACTAGATGTTGCTTCATAAGAATTTTCCTCCGCGTAGATATATTGGTGCTTAACACCGCTAATTCCTCACGGGAATATACTTTTACATCGTAACATGCATTTGGGAGTTAGATGTTTCATCATAATACCAAAAAGCTCATGCATGCCATGAGTATACTAGTTGTCCACTTAGGACATCGTGAACCCATATTTGGTTCAATATAGCAATCTATGCTCTAATTGTCCACTTAGGATCCACAAGTCCCGTTTTTGAGACTTCTCATATCTAGTTGTGCTTTTCTTAAGTGACGAGCCATATAAACATACTAATCATTCACTTAGGATGTCTAATCATCCACTTAGGATGTATGGGTTCTGTTTTTGGAACTTTTGCTATTCTGAGGCTCAATTCTCCACTAAGGAGGTCTAAGTTCCAACTTTGTCTGGAACAACTGTATGTGATCACATAATAGCACAAATCGTCCTCTTACGACGCTAAATAAATGAAAATATACAATTTTGGCTAAAATCACTTTACTAGGACCATATGGGTCATTACGGGCTGTTTTGACCTGTTCACTTTAGTTCACATATAAACTTATATCGTTAAATTCATTAAATTCATAATAATCAATATAAATTCATAACATGAGCATAATACATAAACATACAATAATAACTTAGATATAAGTATCATGAAATATGTGACACTTATAACGAGCTACTAAAGACCCGTTAAAATGAGCAATGATTCATCATTTACGCTTAGAACATGTTATTAAGACCACACGGGTCGTTATGGGCTGTTATGACCCGTCTCAGTTATTTCATATATAATCTCATATCGCGAGATCCATTTCTACTCATGATATATATATACTTCAATATAATTATGTGCTGACTTGTCAAAAACTCGTAACCCAAGTGTAATACATAAGCATATAACAAAACACGAACATAAATACCATAACACATATGGTATATCTAATGGGCTCATATAGTCCCGTTTCTAATCTTATATACATTACTCACCTCGATATAGCTTGAAACATATAGTGAGCTCCCATAAACGTCCCCGGCTAACCTTTATAACCTCGAATTGGACTGTAGAAACCCTAATTTATGTGTTTGTAAGCCTCCATATTGCAATTCCTTGACTTAAACTTGATAAAAATCAACATAGAATTAAAACCCAAGAATTTGTTCCTGGATTTCCTAGATTTAAAATAAGAATTAAAATGAGTTTCCTGGACTTGAAGAAACCTTATAAGAGTTATAACATGAGTTTTATCAATTGGAAAAACTGGTCCCTGGTAGTAGAACTATTGCATAGATGCTCTTATTTGCTTTAAACTTATTTCATGGGAGGTCCCTATTAACTAACGAAGTGTTTAAAATAATAAAAAATCTATCTGGGAAGCTTTTAAATTACAAATAAGCCATTATCATAAAAAAATGGGTTGTTACAACTCTACCCTCACTTATTCGGTTTGTGTCCTCACAAACCTTTCCTGAGGAACGCTGGGGAGTACATAATGGTTCTTATATGTATTCTAACCCCTTTATGTGCTTAAATTTGACCTTAAAAGGAGGACCTCTTAATTTTGAGTGTAGGACCTTAGATCTAATAACTTTATCACATAATATAAGCACAAATATGGTGACTTGAAATATGTATATGTCGACTAGAGAGAGAAAGTGTAGATAGAGAAAGAGAGAAATTATGTTAATAAAACACACACATACACACTCAAGCACACACCTCAAATGACACATTTGAGGTGTTTAAGTAGTATACATAAAACGCCCTAATGGGCTTGGCTCATGGGCTTTGGTTTTAGAGGATTGGATTAAATATTACTAACGAACATAGATTCTAACATATTAGCTTAGTCCATGAGCCCACTAACCTAGACTATTACATAGTTCTAACACACGACACAAAGTTCTAACTATACGAATGACCATCACTTCCTTTTAATTTTCTTTGATGCTAACAATCTCCCCCTAAGGGCTGGTCATTCAAATGATGCTCCACATGATTAGGTCTTCGGTCTTCTTTGTCTTGAACTTTGTGTGTCGTTGTAGAATAGTCTTGATTCTTTGTTCCTTCATACTTTGTGATCTTTGAAGTAACGTCTTTTGATCTTTCTTGCCTTTGATCAACATCTTCACAGGTTTGCAGTGTCGTCTTTTCCATCATACTCATACTTCTTTGTAAGACTTTGAACTTCATACTTATGTATTCCCCAATTGATTCATGAACTTGTTCTTTACTTCTTGATTAACTCTTTGAATTTGACGTAACTCATTGTCTTTAACTTGATCTCTTTGTCTAGAACGTTCTTCACTTGAGCTTGTTGAGGATGAACTTCATAAGTATATGTATGTGGAGGTGAAGATGTTTGATATATGAAATGATGGTGTACGGTCTTTCTCCAAGAAGACTTTCATCAGTACCTGCATAGATATTGTTAGTTGAAATCACCAATCGATCATTGTGGGATTTTCTTAGAGATTAAACCACTATGATTGTTTTACTGAAGAATGTCTTGATTCCATTCACCTTGGTCGGGCACATCAGCCATCCTAATCCCATTGAGGGACAGTTATCAATACTATGGATAAATTCAAGTAGAGACCCACGTCTTAAGGACACAATTCATGAAAGGAATCTCCTTGGCGGGATTTCCAGCACTTACAGGCTCAGACTTCGAGAGAATTAACAGCATAGTGTGAAAACCCTCTCTAATCCTTACAAAGGTTGTTCCTGAATTGGATACCCTCAAGAAGGCTTACAACAGATATACCGAAGTATACCCACAATTTAGGTGAGCCACTGAAGTATACTGGAGTATCACTCCACGACTGTAGACCGTTTGAAATGAGTAACCATCATGATAGATAAGGCAAGATCCGTAGATCTTATAAAGACTCTTATGCAACTTGTGTCTTTTTATGGCAAACACAAGTGTATTATATTGTAAGTGTATCCTAAGAGATCTTTTTAATGAATCTCATGGCTCTAGACTCGATTATGTGCGTTTTGGTTTTACTCGTCGGAGGCATGGAGCAGGGTGCCACCTTTTGAATATCAACACATCTCTGAGTGAGAGGTCGATAGATTATGCAAGGTTCTCTGTGAGGAATGAAACAAATATCTTTTAAGAGATACTTGAGTGGCTATGAGGGGTTGTGCAGCTCGTCACTGGGTCCATGACGTCTTATCTTCAATACCGGTATCATCTTTGTGATAACCGATAGTAGATGTATTGACCTGGTTTTTGCCCTAAGTTTTCATGGAGGGCTATTTCTTTTAACCCTTTTCTAAACTTTTCATTTTAATTCTTCAACCCCTTCTTTCTCCTTTCTCATTTACTCTTTTTTTTTTCAATCATACCTAATGACTTCTAATTCTAATCTATTGGAATTGTCCTTGGGTAGATCCCTCTGGCTCTGGCGGTTCATAGGACATAAACCTAACCATAATCACCTTATTACTTCATGATTATCCTACGTTCATTGATCACATGCCATAAAACCTTTTGTGAAAATCTCTCAAAGTGTTTATGATTATTAAACACATTTTGTTAACACTTCGAGAGTTTTGCATTTTCTGAAATACTCCCCCTTCACATGTGCTTATGTGGTTTTAAGATAATTTTGCACTTGTTCGGTAGAGTTTGCACTTTTGAATTGATCGATTTTTTGTGAACATGACTGATTCGAGACATGCTTGCATCACTAGTTAGACTAGCTTGAAATTATTACCAGTCCTGGTCAAGTTCAAAGAAAGTCTCTCGAGCCGGTACATTCTACTTAGACAACTCCTATTCGAGACACACTTACATCACTGGTTAGACCAGCTTGAAGTTATTACCCGTCCAGGACAAGTCTTTTTGACTACTGACAATTAAGCTTCGTCAATTCGTTGTTTATATCCGAGTCGAGCTCATTTGAGATTCAACCACAATCTTTAAACATTTTGATCACATTTTAATCACGTCTTCTCCCCCTCAAAAATAGCATATTCTTGATATTTTTGATATCGTCTGATTAATAGAAAAGCTTTTGGAGAGAAAGACGGATTTGATTTGCATGAAATTGAAACACTTTGATTTTGATTTTTATACTCCCCCTTAATGAAAGCGTATTTCGAACAGAAATTTTAAAATCAATTAAGGGTTTGGAGGGAGTTATCTTGCGCACATAATAATTTGAAAGATTTTGAAAAATCTTTCAAATTATCTTGATCATGTGCTCAAGGATTCTTTTTAACAATGAGTTATGTACTTAGATGTACACAAGTCTTTTTGTAAAACCGAGTTTTTGTGTGAAATATTTTCGTTTGTTTAGACTCGAACTTTTTGAAAATGATTTCATCTTTGAAAATACGAGTCCTGATCTGAAATAATCAGAAGTCATCATTTATTTCCGGGTTTTGTACTGAAGTATACGATAGCCATAGTTTAAGAAAATTTGGAGAAAATGACCTGTTTTAGAAAACATTTTAGTGTACTCTCGCTCAAGCATCTGTACATATCCGTATCATTGTTGAATGACGTTTCTAGAAACGTACAGAATATCGATTATACGAGAGACATGTCATGAGAAGAATATTTTTGTATTTTTAAAATTTTCTATTTTTGTATTTTGTTTTTGTTGGTTTTTCAAATTTTGTATGCCAATTCAAGAAGACGTTCTAGCTCCTCAGGAGTTAGGCTTCGCATGCCAATTCGTCGAACTAAATCATCAAACCTATCTTTTGGAAGGGCTTTAGTAAATAGATCGGCGAGTTGGTAATCCGTCTTCATGAAAATTAATTCAACAGTACCCTCTTCTACGTACTCTTTGATGAAGTGATAGCGGACTCTAATATGCTTGGTCTTCGAGTGTTGTAGTGGATTGCAAGTGATGGCTATGGCACTTTTCGAGTCACAATACAAAGGTATTCTGTCAAAAGTAAAGCCATAATATGTGAGTTGTGTCCTCATCCATAGAACTTGGGCATAACACGCAAAGAGAGACACATACTCGGCTTCTGCGGTAGATAATGCAGTACAGTCTTGTTTCCTTGATGACCAGCCTACTAGTTTTTCACCCAAAAATTGTGCTCCACCTGATGTACTTTTTGCTGTAACTTGACACCCTGCGTGATCGGCATCTGAAAATGCTATTAGTTTAAACTCGGCATCCTTCGGATACCAAAGTCCCATGTTAGTGGTTCTTCGTAGGTATTGAAAGATCCGTTTGACCTCTTGGAGGTGAAGTTCGGTAGGCCTTGCCTGAAACCATGCTAATAAGCAAACAGCAAAATGAATATCGGGTCGACTAGAAGTAAGGTACATGAGAGAACCAATCATTCTTCGATATTTCTTTGGATCGATGGGTTTCCCAAATAAATCAGCACCGATTTTTGGTGAATTGACCATTGGTGTACCAATAGAGTCCCAATTTTCCATACCATGTTTTTTCAAAATCTCAATTGTATATTTAGCTTGATTAATAAAAATACCACGAGGGGATTGGTGTATTTGTATACCAAGATAGAATTTAAGTTTCCCCATCATGGACATTTCAAATTTGCTTTTTATGAGATTTTCAAATTTTTTTGAATGATTCGGATTAGTGGACCCAAAGATAATTTCAGCCACGTAAATCTGAACAATCAAAATGTCATCTTTGTATTTTCTTGTGAACAAGGTAGGATTAACAGTTCCTTTGGTGAAATTGTTTTTGATCAGGAAAGATGATAGTTCGTCATACCACGCTCTTGGAGCTTGTTTTAAACGATAAATGCCTTTCTTTAGCATGTAGACAGATTCTGGATGTTCCTTGTCAATGAATCCTTCTGGCTGACTCACACACACTTCTTCTTTCAGAGTTCAATTCAAGAATGTCATCTTGATGTCCATCTGATATACTGTGATGTTTTTGTGAGCTGCATAGGCTAAGAAAATCCGGACTGCTTCAAGTCTTGCTATTGGCGTGAATGATTCTTCGAATCTATCCCTTCTTCCTATCGGAATCCTTTAGCCACGAGACAAGCTTTGTTGCGAATTACAATCATTTCTTCATCCTTTTTGTTCTTCCATAACCATTTGAGATCAATAAGAAGTTTGTCAATTGGTCTTGGAACTAATTCCCAACTATCATGTAAACGATATTGAAGAATTTCTTCCTGCATCGCTTCTATCCATGCGTTTTCTGCCATTTCTTCCCGAATGTTCTTTGGTTCTTTTAGGCTTATTGAACAAATGTAAATGCACATTTCGGGGTCTGTGGCAAGTTTTCTTCTCGTCTAAACTGGTCTTGAAGGTTCACCAATAACTTGTTTAGCGTAATGTTGTTGTGATGCATTTGTCGAAGTTCCACTATAGTATTCATCAAACATTAACTCGAAGAAAATTTCCAGAAGTCTACGGGTTTGGTGCGGGTCCTAATCTATTTTGATTTGAAGCCATTGGATTAAGCGCGAGTTCTAGAGCGAGTCTCTCAGAAGCCATTTGTGAAATCTCGTCAAACTTCACATTCATCGTCTCCATTATCTTCTTAGTTCTTCTATTATACACCCATAATGCCCTCGAGTTATCTGAGTATCCAATGAAGATTCCGATATCACCTTTAGCTTTTAGATTTCCTAGATCTTCTCTATCATTCATCGGATAGCACAAAGCTCCAAATACGTTAAGGTAAGAGATATCCGGTTTTCTGTTGTTCACTAGCTCATATGGGGTTTTATTGAATCTTGTATGGATTAAGGAACGGTTATGAGCGAAACAAGCAGTGGCAACAGCATTTTACGAGCAGCTTCCATAAGAGTTCGATTACTTCTTTTAACTACTCCATTCTTTTGTGGAGTTCTGACAACTGATGTCTAATGTTTGATTCCAACATATTCGAAGTAAGCTCTTAACTCTTGATTTGTAAGTTATGTGCCATTTTCAGTTCTTACGATCCTTACTGGAGCTTGTAGAAGTACTTGAATACGCTTTAGAAAGGTGATTATATTGCCTAGTGCTTTGTCTTTTCACCTCAGAAACCTTACCCAAGTATATCTCAAATAGTCATCGACGATAACAAGGATATACTTCTTCCCATTTATGCTTTCAACTCTCATTTGGCCACATAGGTCCATGTACAACATATGTTACTTAGCTTCCGAACTGGGTACGGTTTTAGGTTTATATGATGCCCTTTTGCTTTTTCCTTGTCCACAGGATGGAAAAAGGTGTTACTTGGTGTACTTGAACTTAGGAAGTCCGGCGACGATGTTGTCTTTGGCTAATTTGTTGATAGTGCCGAAATTGAGATGGGATAATCTTCTATGCCACAACCAGGACTTTGTTCCAGATTCTCTTGTCATAAGACAAATTGGTGATGAAGAGGCCATTTGGTTGATGTCGATAGCATACAAGTTCGTGCCACAATTCCCAGCTAAGAGATCATCGCCTTCCAAATTTCTAATGAAGCATGTATTTCTCCTAAATGCAACCTCTAAATCTGCATCACAAAACTGCACGACTGAAAACAAGTTGTGTCCCAACCCTTCGACGTAGTAAACTCAAGTGATCAAGTAATTCCCAAACTGAAGATCTCCATAACCCAGAATAGCTGCTACATGAACATTTCCAAAGCGTACAGTTCCCATGAATTTCCAGACGAAATTGATCAGCAACTTTAGATTCCCGGTCATGCGCTTGGAGCAACTCGAGTCGACGATCCAAAGACATATTTCAATAACCTGCGAAGAACAGAAGAGTTTGTATTTGGAAACTGTTTAAAATTTGGTTCCATGGGGTTAGGGGTAAAATCTGGATCACACTCATAGAAGGTTTCTACTTGTTCAATTTGAACAGCTTTCAATTTGTCATTCTGGAGTATGGATTCTCTACCCGTTGGTTTCCATACTCGATACTTAAGATAGTTCATGGGCATTTGACTACTAGTGGTTGACCTAAATCGTGCAATTAGTCTTTCTGTAGATCTAGATCTAGCACTAGTTCCTTTTGGAACATTCTTCGGTTCAGGCATAACATTCAGATTTTTGGAAACATAATCATCACAAACATTATTAGATAAACATTTCTTGCACATTAAACAAACAGAGTCAGTACATGCATTAGAAATAGTACTTTTGACATTACATTTAGAGGAAATATGTCTCTTATTACAAAGCGATAAATTCCTAGGGTGTTCTTCTACTTCTTCAACTTTATTCTGGCATCTACTCTTAGAGACAGGCGAGACTCTATTTTTCCTTGTATTGGTCCTAGGCTGTAGTCTGCTTCTCCTAGAGGTGCTTTCTAATCCTGTAGAAGGTAAGGCACACGCATTAGGACTTTTATTGTTGTCCTTTGAAGTTATTTTAGCATTCCTAGACTCTTTTGGATTATCTTTTACTCTCTTGTCGTTTGTCCCATATGTTTTAGATGTGGAGGCAGACACAATTGTGGGACTAATCCTATAAAGGGCAGGTGCTATCACTTTTGGTGTTTTGACAACCGCTTTTCCTTTATCAACAATCTTTTCTTTTTCATTTTGCTTGGGCAAGGGTGTTGGAGTGACTGGTTCTGTCAAATCATTTTTCACATCGAATTTTGGAATAGATTGAGAAATCGACATTTTTGGTTTAACAACCGATTTTGAAGTATTAGGTTTGTCTGAAGTCGATGGTTTTGCAAACTTAGTGTCCAAACCCTTCCCTTTTTGACTTTCCTGCTGAGCCCTCAAAATATCATTTCGCTCTTTCAATATTTTGAAGGAACGCTCATACGACAGTTTGTCATACCTGCATTCTTCGCTTTTCCGATCAAGTTGTTTAAAATATGACACGTTTTCTTTTTCAAGTTTAATAAGAGCATTTTCATATTTTGAAACAATTGTAGAGGTCTCAGCTCGCATTCTTTCATCGTCTTCAACAGAATATGTTTTTAAAATGATGGACATAATATCGGTCGACATAACTGCTTCGAAGAGAGAGTCATTTAGGTTTTCCAAAACTTTGATGTTTTCAATATTTTCATTAGCTTCCTTCACCAGGGATTTGTGGTCCTTGACAAAGTCGGCTGTTTCTTTTAAAAATGCTTCTTCAAAATGACTTACTCTCGCATGGATGTTATTCAGTGGAGTAGTAATTTCTGTTTCAAACACCTTTTTCATTTTTGCATGAAAGCTTGAATGCCAGTTGTTAACACTGATAGTAGTTTTGGATGCAACAATTTTTTGAAGTGTTTCAATTCTCGTTTTAACATCATCTAAAAATCCTCTAGCAGCACTTATGTTAAAAGGACTGTTTGATGACATTTGCTCCAAGTTTGAAAGATTTTTAGAAACAACTTTTTGTTTTGCAACTGGTGTCGTAACAACTGGTTTTTTGGAAAACTTTAGTGTTTGTTTTTGTGGAACAAAAGGAATTCCAGAAAGTTTGTTAAGTTTATTGTAATCAATTGGTTTTATCTTTGGGTTCTTTTGTTTCATTTTAATTCGACTCTCTTCAACAAGCTCAATCATTTCGTCAGTATCCCGCACATCGGGAGGATCTAGTTTAGCATATATCACATTCCCTTTGTACAAAACATTCTATTCTTTCTGAGCTTTCTTGAGAGTATAAGGATTTTCACAACCGATAGCCATTTTCTTCTTTGTATGTAAAAATGGATTTGGATATTTAATAAGCATATGAATGGTTTGACTTGAATGACCCGTTTTCACAAGCAAATCTTCCAAATTTTTAATCGTTTCTTGTTTCTCAATGATTTCATCAAGAAGATCGTTTTCTCATTTAGAAAAATCTGCTTTCAACTGTTTCTTTTCATTTTCAAGATCAGAACAAGTTGATTTTTGTTTAGAAAGTTGGTTTTTCAAATAAAAAATTTCCGCATTTAAGGATTTTATTTTCATGTGTGAATTAACATCAAGTGTGTCAAACTTGATTTGCAATTGTTTTTCCATTGAAATGGAATTTTGATAACCAGTTTCTAAGTCTGACTGTCATTTTTTATGAAACTCAAAAGCTTTTTCGTTTTCCTTATACCTCTTAAGCTTAGTGGTCATTTTCTCATTCGCGGCCTCAAAATCACGATTGACCTTTTTTACTTTCTCAATTTCAATACTACAATTGCTCAATAATGATTCAAATAGAGCATGTGTTTCCTCAACATTTTCAGCATGCTGTGAAACTAAGCCTCCACTATGATTCATATATGGAGTTTCCAAACCAATATTGCTACTACTCGGCGTGTCCAGGTATGTATCATAAGTGGGTGCTGGAGTCTCAGAATGCTGTTCCTCATGAGGAGACATATCAAATATATCTTTATTGTGGCATGT